>CAUIJO010000068.1:1890000-2620000 GCA_959613345.1 Tolmerus cingulatus
AAAAAAGGAATGCTGGTGTTCGTTTTTTAACACATTTTATATAATATATAAGACTCAATTAAAACGAGTAATATTTATAATGTTGCACTTATATAAATATATTATAAAATATATATTTAATAAGTATTATTATTATATATAATAATAATAATAATGTCTTAACGCAACATAAAAAATATTATTTAGAGTTATTATTTTTATATAAAAATGTGTATAAATATATAACTTTGACTACTAATATATATTACAAAATAAAATTTTTTGTATATATATTAAAGACATATATAATAAAAGAAAAAAATATATAAAATACTCTAAGCGGAGGATCACTTGGCTCATGGATCGATGAAGAACGCAGCAAACTGTGCGTCATCGTGTGAACTGCAGGACACATGAACATCGACATTTTGAACGCATATTGCAGTCCATGCTATTTTATGTACTCTTTATATTTATTTATAATTGAGTGCTGCATGGACTACATATGGTTGAGGGTTGTATGATTAATTTAAATAAGCTGCTTAATATATGAAAATGTAATAATTTTCAATATATTTTAAGCGTATATTGTATTGCTAAGATTTATAATATTATATTTTTATATAATATTAATAAATTTTATAATACTAATAAAAGAAATGCTTATTAAATATCTTTTTCTATAAATATATATTTATTAGAAATAATTTTATCAATATGCATTTAACCTTAGTATATAAAAAGGAAATATTAATTTTTCTTTTTGTTTAAAAAGTGTTATTTCATAAAATATTTTTATATTTGAATAATACATATTTGAAAAAGATAAAGCATATTGTGTTTTTGAAAAAAAAAACAACATATAAATATAATTAAAGCAACCTCAACTCATATGAGATTACTCCCTGAATTTAAGCATATTAATTAGGGAAGGAAAAGAAACTAACTAGGATTTTCTTAGTAGCGGCGAGCGAAAAGAAAATAGTTCAGCACTAAGTTATTTTGTTTTTATAACAAATATAAGATGCAGTGTATGGAATATTCATTATCTAGTATGATAAATTAATAGTTCAAGTCCTTCTTAAATGAGGCCATTTACCCATAGAGGGTGCCAGGCCCGTAGGTTGGCGTTAATGATTACTAGAGAATATATTTCTTAAGAGTCGTGTTGCTTGATAGTGCAGCACTAATTGGGTGGTAAACTCCATCTAAAACTAAATATTGCCATGAGACCGATAGCAAACAAGTACCGTGAGGGAAAGTTGAAAAGAACTCTGAATAGAGAGTTAAGTAGTACGTGAAACTGCTTAGAGGTTAAGCCCGATCAACCTAAATATCTAATATGAAAAATTCATCATTAATATTATATAACATATTTATTTATGATTATATAAAAATAATGTGCAATTTTTTCATATATAGACATTGTACTCTGTTAATATAAAATTAATAAAAATTTATCATAAGTATCACGTATGATTCAGTTTATATTTTAATATAATTTTTAATTATATTTTTAATACAAAATTCATATTTAAATGTGATTACGGATAAATTATTGACAGATTTTAAAATTATATATAACGCTTAATATATAATACACATTGTGTATATATATTTATAATGAAATATTTATTTTTAAAATAATATTTCTGTTATATGCGTTTATATGATTAACAATGCTATAGATTTAGGATACCTTCGGGACCCGTCTTGAAACACGGACCAAGGAGTCTAACATGTGCGCAAGTCATTGGGTATTTTTAAAACCTAAAGGCATAAATAACTTAACTTAGTTATTTTGATATAACTTAAAAATGGGATTAATTATATAAAATTTTAATATTTTATATATTCCATCCCGGGGCGTTCTATATAGTTATGTATATATATAATATATGATTTTTAAAGATTTATATTATTTTATATACCTCTAACTGGAGCGTACCTTGAGCATATATGTTGTGACCCGAAAGATGGTGAACTATACCTGATCAGGTTGAAGTCAGGGGAAACCCTGATGGAAGACCGAAACAGTTCTGACGTGCAAATCGATTGTCAGAATTGGGTATAGCGGCGAAAGACCAATCGAACCATCTAGTAGCTGGTTCCCTCCGAAGTTTCCCTCAGGATAGCTGGTGCATATAAATATTATTTAAAAATAATCTTATCTGGTAATGCGAATGATTAGAAGCCTTAGGGCCGAAACGACCTTAACCTATTCTCAAACTTTAAATGGGTAAGAACCTAACCTTTCTTGATATGAAGGTAATAGGTTATGATATATTGTGCCCAGTGGGCCATTTTTGGTAAGCAGAACTGGCGCTGTGGGATGAACCAAACGTGATGTTAAGGCGCCAAAATTAACAACTCATACCGATACCATGAAAGGCGTTGGTTGCTTAAAACAGCAGGACGGTGGGCATGGAAGTCGTAATCCGCTAAGGAGTGTGTAACAACTCACCTGCCGAAGCAACTAGCCCTTAAAATGGATGGCGCTCAAGTTGTATACCTATACATCACCGTTAAAGTATATGATTTATACAAAAAGAAATTTTTGTTATAAATTTTGAAACTTTAATGAGTAGGAGGGTACAATAACGTGCATAGAAGTGTTTATCGTAAGATTGCATGGAGCCATTATTGGTACAGATCTTGGTGGTAGTAGCAAATAATCGAATGAGACCTTGGAGGACTGAAGTGGAGAAGGGTTTCGTGTGAACAGTGGTTGATCACGAGTTAGTCGGTCCTAAGTTCAAGGCGAAAGCTGATAAATAATAAGTTATATATATTTTAAAAAAATATAATATACACTTTATTATTATTGAACGAAAGGGAATACGGTTCCAATTCCGTAACCTGTTGAGTATACGTTTGTTATTAAAAATGGGCTATTTAATGCTCATCCTGGCAACAGAAACAACCATAAAGAAGCCGTCGAGAAATATCGAAAGAGTTTTCTTTTCTGTTTTATAGTCGTACTACCATGGAAGTCTTTCGAAGAGAGATATGGTAGATGGACTAGAAGAGCATGGCATTTACTGCTGTGTCGATATTTTCTCCTCGGACCTTGAAAATTGGGGTTACGCAAACTTCTTAACAGGCCGTACCGATATCCGCAGCTGGTCTCCAAGGTGAAGAGTCTCTAGTCGATAGAATAATGTAGGTAAGGGAAGTCGGCAAATTAGATCCGTAACTTCGGGATAAGGATTGGCTCTGAAGATTGAGATAGTCGGGCTTGATTGGGAAACAATATTATGGTTTATGTGCTCGTTCTGGGTAAATTAGAATATATAAAAAATTTTTTTTCTAAAGATTATATGAGTATTATTATATATTGTGTATTATATATTTGTGCATATATATTACATATTTTGTACATCATATTTTCATATATATTTATAATATTTTATGGTATTTTGTTTTGATGCAAGTTTCTTGATAAAAGTACTTAAGAGTTTGTTATATACACCAAACAAATTTTAATGAAATATTATATAAAGACTTTTTTTAATTTTATATTATTGTATGTGTATATTCTATTTTATATATGCAAATTTTTTTATCGACTTAAGTATATGGAATTTTTGGATTACCATATATTTAATGTTTATAAAGTTATTATGCTATATAGAATTATGAATTTTATGTGTATATTATTATATATTGGATATACTTTATAATTTTAATAAAGTAATTTAATTTGGTATAACTCTTATACTCTGGTATTATCCAATTCAAGGAAACTATCAGGTTGGGAGTTCGACTGGGGCGGTACATCTCTCAAATAATAACGGAGGTGTCCCAAGGCCAGCTCAGTGCGGACAGAAACCACACATAGAGCAAAAGGGCAAATGCTGACTTGATCTAGGTATTCAGTAAATACATAGACAGCAAAAGCTTGGCCTATCGATCCTTTTGGTTTAAAGAGTTAACAAGAGGTGTCAGAAAAGTTACTACAGGGATAACTGACTTGTGGCGGCCAAACGTTCATAGCGACGTCGCTTTTTGATTTTTCGATGTCGGCTCTTCCTATCATTGTGAAGCAAAATTCACCAAGCGTTGGATTGTTCACCCATGCAAGGGAACGTGAGCTGGGTTTAGACCGTCGTGAGACAGGTTAGTTTTACCCTACTGATGACAAACGTTATTGCGACAGCATTCCTGCGTAGTACGAGAGGAACCGCAGGTACGGACCAATGGCACAATACTTGTTCGAGCGAACAGTGGTATGATGCTACGTCCGTTGGATTATGCCTGAACGCCTCTAAGGTCGTATCCGTGCTGGACTGCAGTGATAGTAATGGGGCAACTGTATTGTATGTGCAATAAACCATTTAAAAGTTTATAATATATTTTATATATTATAAACGATAAAAATATAATATGATGCCAATGTATTTTTAAAACATAGTCATTATAAGTTGTATGAAAGTAACTCTTATATAATGGCTAGTTTTAATTATATAATCAAGCTTTATATAATATGATGACAGGGCCCAAAATCAATTGTAAACGATTTTAGTAACAGGCAGGGTGTTGTAAATAGTAGAGCAGCTGCCATACTGCGATCCACTGAAGCTCATCCTTTGCTTGCCGATTTGTCAAAGGTGATGAGTGAGTAATAACATTTATGAAGAATGTTATTATTGGATTTGCAGATAAATATAATAATAATAATAATGTTTTTGTGGTGGGCATTATTATTATAAGTATAACAACATCCATTATTGGTAACAATTCGGCATATTGGAGATAGAAGAATATATGAGAATATTATAAAAACATCCATTACTTGGTAACGATTCGGCATATTGGAGATAAAATATATGAATATTATAAAAACATCCATTATTTGGTAACAATTCGGCATATTGAAGATAGAAGAATATATGAATATTATAAAAACATCCACTATTTGGTAACAATTCGGCATATTGGAGATAGAATATATGAATATTATTAAAACATTCATTATTTGGTAATAATTCGGCATATTGGAGATAGAGTATATGAATATTATAAAAATTGCTGTCATTCTATTATGAGACACGCATATAAAAATATAAATTAATGAATATTATTAAAGTTTTTACCATTTTCCTTCATATTGTGGTGGCACATATAAAAAAATATTTCATTATTTCAATTCTTGAATATTATAAAAATTTGCCGTCTAATAGTATAATGGCACATTTAAAAAAAAAATTTCATTTTTCTATATTCTAGAATATAAAATTTCTCATTTTGGCATATTATGGTATTAAAAAACTAAAAAAATCTCAAGTTTTCATATTATATTGAATATAAAAATTTTTTGTCGATATATAGCGCATTTAAAAAAAATTTCAACTTTTTATATTCATGAATATATAAAAATTTTCCATCATTATATGGCGCATATATGAAAACATTAACTTTTATATTCATGAATATAAAAATTTCCCGTCATTATATGGCGCATATATGAAAATTTCAACTTTTATATTCACGAGTACAAAAATTTGCCATCATTATATGGCGCATATATGAAAATTTCAACTTTTATATTGGCGTTTAAAAAAATTTTGCCATCATTATATGGCGCATATATGAAAATTTCAACTTTTATATTGGCGAGTATAAAAATTTTGCCATCATTATATAGCACGTATATGAAAATTTCAACTTTTATATTGACGAGTATAAAAATTTTGCCATCATTATATGGCGCATATATGAAAATTTCAACTTTTATATTGACGAGTATAAAAAATTTTGCCATCATTATATGGCGCATATATGAAAATTTCAACTTTTATATTCATGAGTATAAAAAATTTTGCCGTCATTATATGGCGCATACATGAAAATTTCAACTTTTATATTCATGAGTATAAAAAATGTTGCCGTCATTATATGGCGCATATATGAAATTTTCTACTTTTATATTGTTCTTCATAAATCAGAAAAAATGTTATTTTTATGAAGACCTATACGAATTTGTGTTTCGAATATAAATTGATATATTTTTATATTCGCCTTCATAAAAATGCTTGTTCAGTATAATATAGTGAAAAAATTTTATATAAAACAGGTATCCATTTTTGAGCTCCCATTATGGAGTATAGTAGCTGGGTATATTCGCGAGTATAAAATTTTTATGTTCAATTTTCGGTTGCGACTTTCCGCCTGCATTTTCCCCAGAACACCTATAGGGGGTGATACATGTCCAAAAAATCATTTTATTAGAATGACCGAATAAGCTATTATGAGACATAATATAACAATTATTTCGGCATTCCCATATAATAATGGTAAAATTTTTATGAGAAAAGGACAAAAGGCTGATAGCAAAATTGTATGGGCGATAGCAAAAAATTTATGAGAAATCATATAAAATGTGTGTTTCTCATTGCATTGATATATGGAATGATATGAAAAAAATGTATGAAGGTTAATATAAAATGTGATAATTTTCAGGTAGACCCGCTTATACCCAAATGGCTCGATTGGGAGTGGAGGGAAGGGCTCCAAAGACTGAGTGGTATCTGAAATGTCTAGATTATGTGATCCGCTCGGCCTAGTAAATCCGATCATTGTAGCAGCCAAAAATTTCGTACAGAAAATTTGGAAACTGAAGCTAGATTGGGACGATAGCCTTCCAGACGATCGTAAATGAGTGGACCAAGTTCCGCGAGAATCTAAGGGTATTACAATATCTCAAGATAACGAGTCATATGTTTACCTCAGGCACGCCAAAAAGACACGAATTACACGCTTTCGCTGATGCAAGTGAAAAGGCATATGGCGCTGCAATATATCTAAGAAGCATCAGCTGCGATCAGGAAATTGCATGCAAGTTATTGTGTGCAAAATCTCGTGTGGCTCCTGTCAAGGTAGTTACTTTATCTCGACTTGAGCTATGTGCAGCCAATTTAGCGGCAATTTTAACTCATCGTCTATTAACGACAATGAAGATCAAAACTGATGAATCATTTCTGTGGACAGATTCTCAAATTGTTTTGTCCTGGATAAAAGGCGGTTCCTCAACCTTAAAGACATTTGTTGCTCATCGAGTTGCATCAATTCAGGAACACACCAATTCTGAATCATGGAACTACATCAGCACTAAATCGAATCCCGCTGATTTAGTATCTCGTGGCTGTACCTCGGAATTCTTAATCAATTCAGTGTTGTGGTTCTATGGACCAAGTTTCCTGAAGAAACCACAATCAGAATGGCCTGATAGAACAATTTCTACAGTTCGATTGCATGAGGTAGAAAGAGCTAGTGTGGCACTGATAACAAATACAGAACCCTTGACGGAAATGTCTGATCATCCCCTCGATAGAATCAATCACAAAAACTCATTCAGTTTTCTTCAAAGATCCATGGCTTATATTCTTCGTGGTATTAAGAAAGTGAGAAGGCAATTCACAGCAGGTGAAGGCACTGCATGGATCTCAACAGCAGAACTGAATGAAGCCCTGGTTGTAATTTTCAAAGAAATACAAAGACGACACTTTCAAGAGGAGATAAAGGTGCTTCAGAACAACAACAATGTCAAGAGTTCCACAAGAAATTTCTTCGCTCACGCCGTTTCTGGATACCAATGGTGTCATCTGTGTGGGGCGAAGGCTCGACTACGCTGCGATCTCATATGATGCGAAACACCCCATACTGTTGCCAGGTGCTGACTTTGTTTACAAATTAATTTTGAATGACCTGCACAAGACACTTTTAGATGCCGGACCATTAGCTCTTTTGGCCATAGCGAGACAGCGTTTTTAGATTCTACAAGCAAGGGCTTTGGCGCGATCAACAGTTTAAAACTGTGCTGAATGCGTCAGAGCAAAGCCTCAAATGTTAAAACAAGAGATGGGAAATTTACCCGCACATCGAGTTCTACCTGCCCGGCCATTTTTAAGGACAGGAGTGGATTTTTGTGGGCCACTTCTCACCCATTACCATGTTAGGGGGAAGAAACCACAAAAACTTATATAGCCGTGTACTGTTGCTTCTCGACAAAGGCAATCCACATGGAAGTTGTGTCGGATTTGTCACTACGACGATTTATCGCAAGACGCGGAATTTGTGAAGAATGACAATGCGACCAATCTCATTGGAGCTCGAAATAAACTAGATGAACTACAAGAGATAATGTCGAAACGAGCCACTCTGGAGCAAATCACAAGAACATGCAGCGAAAAAGGGATTCAGTTTAATTTTGCTCCTCCTCGATCATCCCATTTTGGTGGATTGTGGGAAGCTGCCATCAAGGCAGCGAAAAAACTACTTCAGCAAACCCTTGCAAAGGCAGCTCTGTCATATGAAGAACTGTGCACCGTTGTTGCAGAAGCCGAGACTATTTTGAACTCAAGGCCACTTACTCCTCTATCACCAGACCCGAATGATTACACGGCACTTACTCCAGGACATTTCCTTGTAGGTGAACCTTTAACATCAATTCTCAACTTGGCCCAACATACGAAAAATTTGATTTCACTCACACGATGGAAGCTGTACGACAAGAATTTTGGGATAGGTGGGTTCGAGAACAATTATGTAAACTCCAACAAAGACATAAATGGAAGGAGGTTTCCCCCAATGTTCTTCCTGGGATAATGGTACTGATGAAGGAGGACAACATTCTGCCGCTGAAATGGCCAATGGGCAGGATTGTTGAAGCAATTCCGGGCTAGGATGGACTAGTTAGAGTAGCTGTCGTAAAAACGCCTAAAGGAGCATACAAACGGGCTATCCATAACTTAGCCCTGCTACCAATCGAGGGATGTTTAACTGGGCAGCAACCAGAATCAGCAAGGGCAGAACTTAAACGAATCGCTGAAACAGACACAGAAGGAAACGCTCCAGCAGAAGAAAAACAAAGTTCATCGCGGAAGCGAGCGCGGTTTTCCTTAAGCACTATGTTATTATCAATTCTTGCTTTCTTCTTGCTACCACTATCAGTATTTGGAGCAAGTTCTACAGAACCATTTCAAATCACCCCAATCACACAAAATTCAGGGGTATATTTCAAGCAACTTGGACAAGGACAACTGATTTTAAATGATTGGAAACTGATAGTATTTTATAACATGACCAATTACTGGAAGACGTACGAATCCATTCAAAAGGGAGTTCATAAAATGAAACTGCTATCAACCAGAGCGGTAGATTCCATTTATTTTGATATGATACTGGGACAATATCAGCTTCAACTTACCGAGCTTGATGAAAATAATCAGTTGTTATTCGAACTACCAAAACAGCGGAAAGGACGAGGCCTATTTAATGTAGTCGGTAATATTGCCAATAGATTATTCGGAACTCTAGATGACGAATATGCAGCTCAAATGGAGACGACCATTAAACGCGTTCAAAATAATGCAAATCATCTTTTTGATTTAATAAAAAATCAGATATCCATCATCGAAGCAACCACAAACACCATGAAATATTCAGAAGAGGAGAGGACCAAGCAGTTGCTAACTCTTCAGAGCGAGATGGATGGTCTTTTCAGCAACATAAATAATTTCACAGTGGAAATGAAGCAGGAGAAAATTACAAGGACATTTACGCTGCTCTCAGTATTCGTGTCACTTGTAATCACTGAATTCCAGAAAATGCAAAATTCCATCATGGACATCATAACTGATATACACCACGGCAAAGCTAGCCCATTCATTCTAACCGGAGAGACTAGCTGAGCATCTGAACGAGTTGCAAGCAAGATTACCATTAGGAGTACAATTTGCGTCATCATCACACATTTATAGCTTATTAATTGTGAAGTGTAAGGTGACGACAACTACCGCAATATTTCTTATTCATCTTCCCTTGATTGCCGCCGCAGAATTTCAAATGTTTAAACTAATCCCTTTTCATTCAGTAGAATTCGGCAAATTGAAATCCGATATTCAAAATCTGAAGATAAAAGAAGTCACATTGGAAGACGTTTCAATGCGAATAGCATCAATATGCTGCCGGTTATTTCAGCCTTAGCTTAACTGTGTTAATCATCATTGCATTTAGCATAAGGACATTCCACAAACGACAGAAACCACAGCCAAGGTTAGCAGAACAACTACAAGCCACCCCAACGACCCACAGCAAGGAAGACTTTCATGTTGATGTTCGACACATCAAAGCGGGGGAGAATGTTTAGTCAACAAGTCAAGGCGCCCGTGCCCTCGGCTATTGACCGACTTAAACTCACCGCCTCAATAAGATGCGCTTGCGTTACTGGCACTGGCCTGACCACCGGGAAGTGCACCAGTAGAATATGCATAACTGCGGCGTTGTCGCAATATTATTATTGTGTAACAATTTTTTGTTTGCTCATTCTTAGATTGTAAGTAGTTAATAATAGTTAATTTGTTATAAAAAGATCCAATGATTGTAAATTAAAAAATTCCCATTCCAACCAGCGTTCAAGTGTTTTCCTGAATACCTTCTACCCAATTCCCTCAAGGAACTAATTACTCGACTAGCGTCTCCTAGGCTGAGTTTAGTTGGCGTCCTTTCCTCTCGACAGTGAGCTGATGAGCTAACTCTAATACTAGTTAACGTCACGCACACAATACAAAATACATAATTCTTATTTTGAGAACTTTACAAACGTAAACGCAGTAATATATGTATTACATATACATAAACACAAAATGCATATTATATTCAAAGCCGAAAAGATTATAAATTCATAGAATTTTAAGGTGCGACATTTTTGAATCGACTTCTTGGGATCAAACATTATCAATTTGTCTTATTTAATAGCTGATTTTTTCATGCGAGTACAGTATTCCATTTTTAATTAATTGCTAATGTCAAGGGTTTTAAACTTCGTCAAAGACAAAATTGTTTAAAGGAAAGAAATAAACATTTTTAAATTTTAACCATATTACATTCACATAATTTCTACTGCATACTGTATCGAATATGTATCCTTTTATTACAGTAAATTTTATTAATTATTAATGCTTTAATTATTAGAATTTCCTGTATATGAAAAGGTTATGCTTCATTTCATACAGTCTCTAATAATTTAAATGACATGAGCATATATACTTATGTAGGTACTTGATACAAGTAAAATATTTAAGAACTTCCCAAATATGAAGAATCCTTTGATAAAAAGCAAGAAAAATAGTTCAATTTGTGGTTTTATTTATGAATTGCATTAAAAAAGCAAACAACAAAATCTATCAATAAATTGCATCCCCAAACCATACATTCGAACCACCAAGTACTGCTTAAATTTTGTGATTGTAGTTAACCTTTGTTCTGGCTGTGCATACAACCCCTTTCATTGTATCCGAAAAGGTTAAATAACGGTATCTCAAAACAGTAAATAAAAGACTGTATATATGTAAGGCGATCCCTAAAATCACCGATCAGCGAACTGAAATCCGTTTACCCATTGTATTCAAAATACGCAGTTGTTCCCTGGTTCGTTTCATCTTTGCTGGTCATGTGGTCCTCACTAATTGACTTACCGTAGAAGTGGATGCCTGGTATACGCTTGGAAGCGGAAGGCTTACTCCAATTAGTGATCTTAGTGAATTCAATAATTAATTATCCTGATTTAACTTCGAAAAGAAATCTAATCTTGACTTTAATTATATGGAAATTGAAATTTAACTACAAATAAAGTGAATTTAACTCAAAGTGCAAGTGATGTTTGTCTTGCGGATAACACTTAGGATTCTACAAATATACATAGTAGGCTATGTTTCTGGTTTGCTTTAACCACTAGCGCGTGTAAACAAAAGCCCCTTCTAAATATCCCCCTTCTTTTTAAAAATCATACATATGTGAGTCGGCAATGGCAGGTGTTTGCCATGGATCCTTTTGTTATGTAGAAATTCTTTAAGATTAAGTAAATGCTTTTTGTGTTTTGTTAAAGGATGTTATATGTAGTTTAATTGAGATACTTTGAGAAATATATTTCGCTTTGAAGAATGGAGAAGTTCTCAGTCGTGATCCGACATCGGTTCAATGAGAATCGATTTTAATTACTAGGCAATTTTAAATGGAAAAAAAGTGTATTAAAACGATGAAAAAATAATTCAAAGAATTTAATTTCGCAATAACCGCAAAAAACCGAAAATAATAACATTTGACGAAATAAATTATAAAATAAAAAAGCCGGGTCACCCCATTAGCACTTGTGGCATTTTTGAAATTATCCTCCCATTGGAATTTGCATCTCTGAAAACTCTCCTCATATTGTAGTTTCAGAATTGCATTTTTAAACTTTTTGCGTTAGTTTAAATGCACTGAGTTTCGGGTTTTTCTTCACATATTATACATTATTTGAACATACATATGTATATACTTACATATATGTAATTCTTCCAGGGAAGAATATTGAAATCAATGCGTTTGTTTTCCCTAGAAAACTAGTAAAATGTTAGAAGCGACAACAAAATCTACAGCGAGCTAACTAAAGGAATCGTTTCTTCTATTTTGTTTCTGTAGACCTCTCATAAGTCATTCCCCTGAATTATATATACTGGATTGCTTTGCGTACATGCTCCTGAAAAACGAGAAAAGTTTTAGGTTAAGCTCAAATCTTATAATAAATTATGCTAATTAAAATGCCCAAAATCCCGCACAGTTTTGATTAAACATAACATAACTCAGTAACAAATAATTGAATTTTCACGAGCCGATTTCTTTTACACCACATTAAATTTGTAGTTTTTTCATAAAAATTTTCCGAGCACTTAAGCACTGGGTGTCTACGGGGCACAGAGGTGGATATAACAATTATTATTGCTACATTTGTCATACGTTCATATAAAATACTGGGAACTGACGATGAGTGGATGATTACGACATTATTCGAAAATATTGCAGTTGCGTTCACTTTGGTCTTCAATTTTGGAGCAATTTAATATCTTGCTTATTGACTAATTTAATACAATTTTTTGCTTTAAAAGTATACTCACGATGAAATATGGATTATGTATTTATGTAATATAATGATAATACCTATAGATTTGATAAATAGCAACAATGCGTAAGTTATTTTTTATAAAAATGGCATTCGACAGTAGAGGTGTGATGTACACTTCAGGTATTTTTTAGGGCTGAATGTAAAGAAAACCAAACAGTATCTATCATATTCTTCTTCATAATTTCTTAACTAATATTCATAGTATTAGTGTGCTTATATTAAAAATTGAAAATACAAAGAGTTAATATTATAATAGCATAATATAACTGTCCACTTGAACTTTGATTGTGAGACCACAATATCCCAACTTGTGTTTCTCAGCTGGATTCAAACTGGCTTTGGTACTGCTCAACAATTAAATTTCTACTTGGGTGGTCGTATCAGCACCAAATAATTTTGTCAGGCTGAGTTGAAATTTGTGTGCACAAAAACCAATATTAATACAATACTCAGTAATGAACACATTCAGTCTGTCTTGATTAACTGTTGTTTAGCAACAAATTACTATTATCCATTTTCAAATTGGATCCAAAATCTGAAGACAACAACATTGCTTAGAGAGCCAAATATTTAATTTTACTTTTCCAGTATAAGTTTCCTTCTGGTCGTATAATACAAAAAGGTAGGATATGTAAATTAATTTATAACTTTCTGAAACAAATATCTAATAAATACCTAAAAGTTTTCAAATTAAAATCATAACATCTGTGCATGGTTTGTCTCAGCTATTGTCATCTGCCATATTTTCTATTACTTATTTTACTTCTTTGACAACATGGCTAGAGCAGATGTTTTTCGAAATTCTGTTCTTATGGAAAAACTCAATCCATTTGTATTCATAATTCTCAGACAATTAGACAACTTCTTTCACCTTTCTACGTCATGTTGTGGTTGGGAACATACTTCCCTGTCTGAATGCAGCGGGACAAAAATTTTTGCCGACGGCTTCGGCCTAGGCCAGCAATCGCCGTCCGGGGACCGACCAAAAATTCACGGCGCCCAAGAGCAATGTACAGCTATAACGGGCTCGGCCTGTGGCATGGAGCGCGTTGGAGTGCTCGGAGGCCGCAATTCGAGGATTTTTTGCTGCAAATATTCCGGGGTTGCGACCGCCGTGAAGCGGTGCGAGAACCCGTTGCAATCGACTCACATATCGGCTGATCGTCAGCGATTGGCTGCGTCGGCCGATGTGGGAGTGGGTTGCACCGGGATCTCGAAAAGAAGGGGCGCGTGGGCTCGGCATGGCTTGACGTGTAAGAGATAGTGACGAGAAAACTAAGGCTGCCTTGACAAAATAAATTTGTCAGTTCTGGCTTTAGTTTCTTAAAAGGAACAAAATAAAATATTATCAAATTTAAATGTTTTAAAATTGAGGTACTCTTTTTATTTTGTTTCTACTAAATTTTTTGCATAGTGCTGAGCTGATGTTGGCCTCGATTACCATGTTGGACTTTCTGCTGGTTGAAAGTGATTTTTCTATAGAATATATTATCCGTTTAATAACTGGTTCGTTTTGAATAACTTTTTAATTTTATCATTCTCCTTCAGATGTTCTAATAAAAATTAAAAAGTAAAGTGCGGTAAAATGGGAGTTTTAAACGCCATTTCAATTGTTGAGCGTTTTCGAAAATTCATGTTTGATGTACTACAAATCAAATCAATATATGTATGTACATATATATTTATAATAAAAAACTTTTCGCGGTGAATTTTCAAACGCATTAAAAGGATGATTATCAAACACTTCCGCGCATCATTGATACAAGTATGCGTACGGTTCGAAGAATTTTCTCAAATATGTGGCGAATTTTCTATATTAATAAACATTTTAAGAAGTGGCCGAGAGGTTAAGAAACCGACAATATTAGGGGGATTCGAAACGTATTGGGGTGTGCGAGTGAACTTCGAAACTTTGTTTGTGTGATTATTATTTCTTTTTTTCCACTGACTTTACTTTTTATATAAGATTTTACAATAAACACTATAGAGGTCCCTCTACACTCGCGCGCGATTCGCGGGCGTGAATCGCGGCTCGAATCGCGCGTGAACTCTTCTTGGCTCCACATTCGCAGTGTTTGCAATTGTGTTTCACAGTAAGTTCGCGCGTTTCACAGTTTAGTTTGTGCGCTCGACAGAGTAAAAAGACAACCGAGCTGGACCGAGACTTGCACGAAATGGCTCTGAGTAACGCGCGAATGTGGAGTCTTGGTTGTGTTTGCGCAGCTTTCGCGCGTTCGCAGGCGTTCGCGGGCGAATTAACCGAAAAAAGTGGTTAACGAGTCGCGAACCCGCGAAAAATATGCGAATCGCCTCCACATTCACGCATTCACGCGTTCGCGCGCGAGTGTAGAGGGGCCTTAAAAATTTTCTTTACTTTTTATAACAATATTAAAATTTTCTTTCGAGTTAACCTTTTTCACATCTAGATCAAGACTGACTTTTGAGCCGAGAGTTGAGTTGCATTACCAGAGAAATAGAGTTGACATAACATCATCGTTTCACATTTTGTGGTAACGTGATGTTTGCTTGGTTTCCGTAGAACTTGGGATCCGTCAGCACAAAAAATATTTTCATTTGCAAAAACAATTCAGAAAAAAGAATATAATGAGCGTTAGGAATTTAGCGGATTAAAATTTCCATACGTTGGTATTTCAAAAAAAAAAAAAAAAAAATAAATATTAGAATATTAGTGGATTGTTTCTATATTTTGGGGACTTGATTCATCTGGTAATGTAACTCCTCTCTACCTAAATTGATGATTCCCCTGAATCATCTTGACTTTAACTTTCTGTTTGTAAAGTACGATACATATTGTTATAATTATTAAAATAATGCTTCCTATACCTAAACTGTCCCCCCCGCGGATTGCCACCTTGACGTGGTGGGGGGGCTTAGCACGATTGCCCGCCAATCCAGGCGCGCAACCGTGTGACTAAGAGCAGTCCGGGTGAAGGAGGCGCTGTCCGCGATCCGTAGTCCCTTCGGGCCCTCAGAGCGATGCCGTCGGAAGCTTTTGCTTCTGGTAGGGTCACCCATGGTGGAAAGGTCAGGAGGGAGGGGGAAAGGGATATATGCGGACAGGGTACGGTTCTGGACGCCTATATAGATAGGCATTAAGACCTGAGCCCAGTAGGGTCTTAATTATGGTATACTGGACCATGTCATGGAACTGTTGCTATAGGGCTGACGATTGCGGTATTCTGTTACCTGAGTATGCGGAAGTGACATTCCGCAGAAATGGCTTTCAGGCTAATGCCGCAATCGCCTCCGTCCCGATAAAACCTTGGCAGGTCTCAGGAAACGCTCTCGGCTCGGCACCGTTGAGTCGGTGGCGCAGGTTCAGTTGAGGTACTCCTGATTAGCACCGATCCGGCTCTGAACACATGCTCTCATAAGGACTTGTGTCAACCCTCGCATGGCCCTCCCTGCTTGCATAGGATAACCATGGGATCATAAAGGTGACTGCGCACGACCGAGCCGAGATAACGGTCTTGAGTTGGGACCCATAAAAATGGACACTAAAAAATCCAAGTCTGTGGGAGATGTAAGGGGGATGGAGGGGAGCGACAGCACGCCTGTCAATCCCTTCGGGAGGAGCTCGCGGGTGCTTCGTTCGCCGGTGCTCAAGACGCCGGTGGATCAACCTCGGCCGCGGGAGTCCTCGGCTGATTCGGCGGGAGCTGGTGCCACAGCTCGGCTACCGGCCGTCGTGACGGCCCGGACTGCCCTGTACCCAGCGAGCCTGGAAGGCAAGCAGGGCGAGGTGGAGAGACGCGCGGAGAAGGGGTTCCATCACATGAGGGAACTCATAAGGGAGATGTTGGCTGCTTTGAAAAAACAGCCCAATGTCTCTAGGGTTATTAAGGACGGCCTCCCGGCCTTAGAAGAGGCTCTGGACGAACTGGAGTCGTCCAGAATTGCGTCTGCGGCCCGATCATCAGGGGGAGGTCGCGACCCCCCGCAGAAGCCATTATTGAGGTCCCTGGGCACACAAACTGTCCCAGTTGGGCCAGTGTGTGCCGAGGATCCGCCGACGACCGGGAAGAGAGGGGCCTCCAGTCCGCCGCTCCAAGCGGAGGGCGAGATTAGGAAAAAAAGGAAGGAAGAGCCGGCCCATGCCTGGACCCTGGTGGTCAGGAAGGGTAAGGAGGCCAAAACCACTCTGGAAGGTAGGACCCCGGATGGGGGAAACAAAAAGACGAGGAAGAGGAAGAAGAAGAGGAACTCTAGGGCCGTCGCAGCGGAAAAGCCCAAGGATGCTTTGTCTCCGGTCCCTACTCCGGTCCCCGTCCGACCAGCGGCTCCGGCCAGGAAGACAAGGCCGGAAGCCGTTGTCCTTAGACCCGCGGCGGGAAAGACCTTTGCGGAAGTACTCGGCACGGTCCGCAAGGCGGTCAACCCCGAAAGCTGCGGGGTCAGGATCAAGTCAGTGCGGCAAACGAAGACCGGGGATGTGCTTCTCGAACTCGGGCAGTCCTCTAAGGAGAGCCGAGCGGCCTTTTTTGAAGCCTTAAAAGGCGCGGTCGGGGCAGCCAGCAGCGTCAGGCAACTGGTTCCCAAGGATACACTGGAGATCCGGGAACTGGACGCCTGCACGACGAAGGAGGAGGTCACGGAAGCCCTCAGGATAGCCCTGGGGGATTACAATGGCCACCTCCACGTTGGACTGACCCGCCCGAACGGCCGTGGACAATGCCTGGCTATAGCCGAGCTGGAGGAGCCGGCCGCCGCACCGTTGCTACGAACTGCCCGAGTCAAGGTCGGCTGGGTGGAGGGCAAAATCCGCAGGCGTGTAATAGTGCCCAAGTGCTTTAGGTGTCTTGGGTACGGACACCAGAGCGGGACCTGCAAGGGACCGGACCGGAGCAAGCTCTGTTTCCGATGCGGCGAAGGCGGCCACAACGCCAAAGGGTGCACCGCTAGTCCGCGGTGTTTCCTGTGCCGTGAAGAGGAAGGGAGGCGCGACTCGCGGCGACACATGGCGGGCTCGGGGGACTGCAGGGCATTTCGTAAGGCCCTGCAGGAGGTCAAGAAAGCATAATGCCTGTTGTCCTCCAAGCCAACCTGCACAGGAGTAGGACGGCCCACGATATGCTGGCTCAGATCTGTCTCGAGAACAAAGCTGACCTGGTGCTAGCCAGCGAGCAGTATCGAGACGGGTCTGAGCCGGCTTGGTATCGTGATACCCTTGGCACGGCGGCAATCTGGGTCCCGGATCTGCGACGTTTTCACGTCGTGGACCATGGCGCGGGCGCTGGCTTCGTTTGGGTGAGGAGCAATGACGCTACATATGTCAGCTGCTATTACACCCCAAACGAGGCTATCGCGGACTTCCAGGCCAAATTGGATGGCCTGGAGGACGCGATCCGCGACATGGATGGGGAACTGGTGGTGGCTGGAGACTTTAACGCGAAAGCCTTAGAGTGGGGGGAGTCTGCAATCGACTCCCGCGGTGGACGGGTCCTGGACTTGGCGTCCAGGGCCGGTTTAGTCGTCCTGAATACAGGCTCGACGTCCACCTTCCGGCGTCCTGGCTATAGGGAAACAATCATTGATGTTTCCCTAGCGACGGAAAATATGGCTGCACGTGTGCAGGACTGGCGGGTGATCGAGGACTATACAGCCAGCGATCACCAATACATCACGTTCCGCGTTCGTGATGTAGTGCCAGTGCGGGTCCGGCGCCCGCAGGGCCCGCCCAGATGGGATGTCGCCAGGATGGACGCCGAGAGGCTGTGTCTAGCCATCGAACGCGGCCGGCAAACCGTTGATGGGATACCGGAGGCTTTGCCACCCCTCGAGCGGGCCGCGCAAGTGGTGGATTCTACTATGAGTCTCATCCACCGGGCCTGCCGAGAGGCCGTGCCAAGGAGGAAAGGCTATAAAGGGGAGCGCCGTCCTGTGTATTGGTGGACGGACGAAATCGCGGAACTGAGGCGGATATGTCTTCGTCTCAGGCGGTTGGCCCAACGAGCCGACCGACGCGATTCCGACGCAGCCCGCAGATCTGCCGATCATAAGGAGGCGAAGAAGAGTCTTCGTAGGGCCATCCAAAGGAGTAAGCGTCAATGCTGGCAGCGACTGGGCGAGGATCTTAATGAAGATCCCTGGGGTTTGGGGTATCGGATCGTCCTCCGCAAGTTGGGAGCATTCTCACCGAGTGCTCCCGTTGATGCGGGGACGGTCCGTTCCATCGTTGATACCCTTTTCCCCACCCATCCGCTGGTGCCAAATTACGCGGCCCGCGAGGCGTTCGACCCTCCTCCGTTCTCAATGGAGGAACTCATGAGCGCCTCGCAAAGCCTTCAAAATAAGAAGGCACCAGGGCCCGACGGACTACCAGCAGAGGTGCTGAAGGCGTTGACGGCGAGCCATCCAGGGCTCTTGCTGGACATGTACAACGCCTGCCTGAAGGCGGGAGTGTTTCCCTCCCGCTGGAAGGCAGCAAGGCTAGTACTCATCAGCAAGGGCAAGGGACCAGCGGGGTCCCCCGGGTCGTACAGGCCGCTGTGTATGCTCGACACAGCCGGCAAACTCCTGGAGAAGCTCCTGAAGCCTCGACTCCAAGCAGCTGTCGAAGCTGCTGGAGACCTTCCCGAAAGGCAATACGGCTTTCGGAAAGGGAGGTCGACGGTGCTTGCTATCCAGGAGGTTGTTGACGCGGCTCGGGCCACCGAATGCGGGAATCATTATTCTCGCCCGGTGTGCCTGCTGGTTACTTTGGATGTGCGTAACGCCTTTAACTCGGTGCGGTGAAGGGACGCGCTTAATGCGTTGGAGCGGGACTTCAGGGTCCCTCAATATCTTTTACAGATGATGAGGGATTACCTGAAGGACCGCACCCTCACCTTTGACACGGAGGATGGCCCGGAGACGAGGATTCTCTCGGCAGGGGCGGCCCAGGGCTCCATACTGGGTCCCGACATATGGAATTACACATATGACGGGATCCTTCGTATGGAGATGCCTGAAGGGTCTTTCCTGGTTGGGTATGCCGACGACATCGCTGCGGTTATCACCGCTAGGGATGTCGAGAAGGCTCAGATGAAACTCAACCAGGTGATGCGTCGGGTCAGTCGCTGGCTACGCGACCACGGGCTGGAGTTAGCCCTGGCCAAAACCGAGATCGTCCTTCTGACGAAGAAGCGCATCCCCTTGTTGTTGGAGATGCGAGTAGGAGACATGTCGGTTCATACGCGGCCTGCGATCAAATACCTGGGGGTGAGTCTCGATTGTAGGCTCACCTTCTGGGAAGAGATCAAGGGCCGGGCCGATAAGGCGGCTGCGGTGACGGCGGCGTTGAGCAGGGTCATGGCCAATACGTCTGGACCAAGGCCCTGCAAAAGGCGTCTGCTGCTCCGCACCACCGAGGCCATCATGCTCTACGGAGCGGAAGTCTGGGCCGACTCGATGCGGTGGGAAAAGTACCGCAAACGGATGCTTGCAGTACAACGCCATGCTGCACTCCGCATCGCGTGCTCCTACCGCACGGTCTCGGAACCGGCGGTGTTGGTGGTCGCGGGGGTCATACCAATTGACCTCTTAGCCGGCGAACGACAGTCCGTCCACAGGGAGAAAGCTGTGCTGGGCAAAGGTGAGGCCGCGAGAGTGGCCCGTGCCAGGACAATGGCGTCCTGGCAAGAACGGTGGGATGGGGAGTCGCGGGGCCGGTGGACATCTCGTTTGATTCCCCAGCTGGACACCTGGCTGAACCGTCGGCACGGGGAGGTGGATTACTACCTCACCCAAATGCTGACGGGGCACGGGCACTTCCGGGCCTTCCTCTACCAAATGGGGAAGGTCCCGGGCCCGTGCTGCATATACTGCGATTCCCCATCGGATTCCGCTCTCCACACATTCTTTGAATGTTATCGCTGGAGGGCGGAGCGGGCCGAGTTGGAGCGCGCGACAGGCAGCATAACCCCGGACAACATAGTCGGGATTATGCTGCAGAGGGATGATTTCTGGCGGAGGGTTGCCTCAGTTGTGAGGGGTATCCTCCGCCAGAAAGAGAGAGATAACGACAGGGGTCCTTAAGGGAGCCCCTGTTGGATCGTTGGGGCCGGGTTTCGCCTGAGTCAAGGTCCCCACCCCGAAGTAATGTCCTAATAAGACGGTTCCGGGGTGGGGTTCCTGGAGGGGGGAGTGGGGTTTTAGCCGGTAGGCCTGGCCTTCGGGCCAGGGAGTCTGGCACAGCGTGCGTAACTGCATTTCCCCACTCCCCGACAAAAAAAAAAAAAAAAAAACACAAACTGTAGTTAACTACTTTGTGAAAGTGTAGCTCTTTTATTTCTCTGATATTATTTTCCTGATGCAAATTAATTTTTTCAAATTTTAAAGTTTTATCATGTAGTGTAATACTTCCTTTATTTGGTATTGCAAATCTTTCCGTAAATGTTGATATTTATTACTGAATATCGCATTGTCAATTTTAATTGAACAGCTGACAAAATTTATGACAAAGTTCTCATTTAATACAAATGTTCTTTCATCACATGAACTTCTAACGTTTTATTTTTAAATTGTTTAGGATTACAAAATCATTTCCTATCTCTATAATTTCTTGTTCAGCGCTATCAACTAGTTTATATCTTTTCTTTATAACGCAAAGTTTGCTTAATTTTAGTTCTTGTAGACATTTGCCATATACGAGGGTTTTATTTCTAATGCTAACTACATATTCAAACTCTTCGTTAATTTGTTTACTATTTGAGTTAGCAATAGGAACTATTAATTTCTTATTTGTCTTTAAAGACTTTATTGGAATTTTTATAGCAAACACGATGTTCTATTATTTCTTTTTCAAAGTGTTCAATACGATTTTATTTGGAAAGAATTTTATTTCTCTCTGCTTCTATTTATAATATCCTTTAGTAATGTAAATGAATTGTTCAAATTTTCATTAATTTTTATTTGCTGATTAATCGTTTCTATTGCTCTATGATTGTTTTCATCTGTTAGTTTTAAATGTGTCTCGATTTCTTGTTTATCGTCTTCGTCAAGTGTACCGAAACGCCATTTCAGTCCTTTTCCTACAAGGTTAATTAAGCCTCTTCTACTTCTATTGGGTAATAGTGTCAGTTTTTTACTTCTAATGGAGTCAATTTGCTCTAATAATATATGTTTGTTAGTAATATTTAAAATTTGGACGTTATGCCTCAAGTCGATTAGGATATCTAAAATTTCGTTTGGATGGATTACATGTTGGACTATATCGAACCTGTCTATTTCCACTTCATCCATTCTTATCGCGATGAATCCGAGTTCCGAGTGTAGTTCCTCAATTAGGAATGTGGGGAACGCTAGAGCCAGCATCCATATTAACTCGACTCGATTGCTTTCATGGACATTGGCTAGTTTATATTTTCCGAATGTAGGCTCTTCTTTGTGTCGGAGTGATTTATAATTTTTTATGAATCCCGTTGTCCTGGTATCTATATAATTTTTTCGATTTTCATTTCTTATATTTATTGTTTGATTTTTCTTTTCATCTTTTCTTTTTTTTATTTCAAAATTAGCTTCGCGATTCTGAGCGTCAGCAGGAGTACATTTAATATTTGAATGATAAGTATTAATGAAAATATGATTGCATTAAGAATTTGGAATTTGGTAGGCTGTTGTTCTTCTAGATTTAAGGCCTTAATAAGTTCAGTTAAAGTGTTGTCTAACCTTTCAACAACAACATTGCCAGTGTGATTATCTGGTTTCGTTAAATGAAAATCGATATTTTCTCTTTTTAAAAAATCCTGAAAGTTTTTGGAATTGAGCTCATTATCGAAAATAAATCGTTTTATTTTTCCTCGAATGGATATAAAGCGTTTAAGTTGTACTACTATTGTTAGGCTATTTATGTAAAAAAATAGTAATATCCATAAACTCAATATGAAAATGGTGACTCCCACCATTGTGTCTCCTGCCAAGTTGTCGTAAGTTTCCACCGAATTTTCCATTAGGATACGCTTTGTAAGTTCATAGGTAGACTTCTCCAGCCTACACCATATTATAACATTTTCGACATCCATCAATATTAAGGATATGACGAACTCAGTAACGAGATGGCAGACCCTGGAAATTGATGCGTACCTGCGTGGTACCACCTCTACGTCACGTATGCACAGGGTCATAGACGCGAAGAAAACCCACCTGGCAAACTTGGGAGCAGGCGGGCACGATTCTAGGGAATGCACAAAAAACACGGAGCCGCTTAGCAGCGAATATAGCAAAGCTGCTAGGCCTACAGGTATTGTTTTGGTCATGATGCTAGCTGAAGTCCAATTTCGCGAAAATCGTTCTTTTTCCCTAAACACTTCCTTTGATCCTTTTGAAGATTTTGAAGAATCGGAAATGCATTAAACACAAAAATGTCTTGCACATTAGATTATTTCTAACTATTGGGGGAATCTAAATCCGAATATACCGCACAATATATATAAAAGAAAAAAGAACTAGACGTTTGAGTACATATTTTATTTTTTATGAATGCTTTTCTATTAATCATAGGTAAAAGTTATTTAATTTTTTACGGACTGTTCTGCCTCGTTGTAGCAATGCAGTACTCCAATGCTTTGGAAAGTTCAAAAATTGTTTAGTTAAATTCACAGAATGGCTCCAAAATAACAGCAAGTATGATGAATGCTATAGTTCTGTTTTAAACTTTCAGAATAAGACTCTTGAAACTTTTTTCGTAGTTTTAATTTCTATA
Organism: Tolmerus cingulatus; assembly: GCA_959613345.1. Classification (NCBI taxonomy): domain Eukaryota; kingdom Metazoa; phylum Arthropoda; class Insecta; order Diptera; family Asilidae; genus Tolmerus; species Tolmerus cingulatus. Next base: position 1,913,625 of record CAUIJO010000068.1, read on the forward strand.
ACTTCGGAAATAAGAAATAGGAGAGTTTGCAGAGAGTAAAATGCCTCAGATAATATATTTTCAATTTATCCAGTGGTACTTAAATGTTCTCCTAATAAATGCTATTATATGAATGTATTATAACATCAGCGGAACAAATGATTTTAACCTGTTTTTTATGGTTTATATCAACATTATATCTTTGATCTCTTACAAATAAATTTGTTTTCTTCCTATTATTGTGTCCAATTTTTTCTCACAAATCAATATCAGCACAATTAGTACTGAAGGTGTATCTGCAGTTACTAAAAGTCATATATAGTTAAGTTACCGGCTCCTGGACCTCGCCTTCCAAACTTATCTTTAATTGTGTGGTCCACGATGTTCTGTGTAGTTGTATGCATTTAGAGGCCAATTGGCCGAGTTTGAGGCATTTTTCGCACCGAATCCTATTGGGAGACCCAACTGCGATTCTAGCGTCCTTCCTTCTTGAGGAACGTTTCTACACCGCCAAGTTTCTCGAAATCATTAAATTATTTGGTTTTAAATTTTCGATGTATTTATGTATTGTGCATGTATGTTTGACTGCATACTTTTTATTAAAATAAAATTCGAGGCACATCCCAAACAAACCACGGAACAAACAATTGGCTTTCAAAATGTACAATTTTGAAATAAATAATACTTGCAGGTATGCATATGAAGTTTTTGACTTTTATGTAGATACATATATGCATAATTTGGAAGAACTCAACATGGAAAAAAGGCTGTTCAACAAGTTACCTTTTAAAAAATATCAGCGCAGTCGTAGTGCGAAATAACCGACTTTACTACAAGAGAGTGGATAGTTCTTATAAAACACCTAAGAGAATACAAAAATTTCACCGTACCACCTATAAAAATGGTAACACTAAGCCTCTGCCATATGATATTTAAATAGCAAAACCATTACAACTCTTTTGTGTAGAAAACTCCGTTGTTACAATCCCAAATTTATTTTACACAACTTTTTTAAGTCTGGTTGGCTGAAGGGCGAACGATGCTCCGAGGTCTTCCTCGCTTTACTGTCTTCTGGCAACTGACTCGACCTGGCCGCAGAGGACTTAAGGTCCCCGGTCGGAAATTCTGGTAGACGCGCTGAGTGCGCGTTTATCACAATGCGTCTCCACGCGCACCCCTCGGCTCAGCGCGTGATCACGCTGGCTTCGCACATTTTTGCACGAGACAGACGAAACCGGTGAAGGCGTCCGTGTTGCATTTTCGATCACCCAATTGCCGGTTAAGAGGGTTTGGTTGCACGCCGGTATCGATCTTACAATTATCGATATTAGTCGACACCGCTACGCAACAACTCCTTTTTCTTCTTTAATAAAAAACATTTATAATAACAAAGTTATTTAAATTCTAGTTTTTTGTTCGGGGTTACTGTTAGTGACCAGTCCTTCCTCCAAAATTTCATCCGAAAGCCTGAAAATGTGTTGCATCAGTGCTAAAATTCAGTCCGAGTTCCTTTGGACACATTGTGGTTCAATTCAAAGGGATCTTGAGCACAAAACAGCTTATCAGACATCAGCCCGTTCTTTGGCTTTTTTTTGCAATAATTAAAATATCTCTCTAACTGTTCCGCATCTTCTCTAATTGCCTCCTTCGTACGAAATAAATACTTGCTTCAATGTTAGTTGGGGACATCTTAAAGAATATGTATTTCACATAGAAAATAATATCTACACAGAAATAATACCCTCATATATCCATATGTTAAAATTACCCATAGGAACAAATTTTGCACAATGTTCTGCTTTTGATTCTAATTTAGAAAAGTTGACAATGAGTTTTAAACTGATGATTCCTCATAATACGAATAGGGTAAATGCTCCAGAAGTTGAATATTTTCTAATGAAATTTAGCTGTAGCACTAGCACCCAATACTTATGTAGACTTATCGTCAATAAACTGACTATACAAAGAGTCGAATAACTTCATATCATTGAGATTACATATCCTTTTGCCAAACAGAACTCATTTCCATGTCATTGTTATTGAGCTGAAGTTACACTTGGAACATACATATGGATGTGGCTTGACTAGGTTCTAATTTCTAGCTTTTTGACTAAAAAAGTGCTGAACTACCATGTTTCAAGATTTCAAATTATAATATAGTCAAATAATAACCGGCGAATGGAGCACTTTTAAAAAACAAAAATATAAACCTAAAGATGGTAATACCAATGTGTATAAACAGAAAGATGATAACAACAAAGTAATGTGACAACAATTTGTAGCCTTTTGTTTTTATTCCACTTTCTCGTAAAGGGAGAACAGTCTATCGAAAGCGATTTTCTTCTACGTATTTTTCAAAAGATCTTTTAGAAGTTTTTTAATCATAAGCACTATGCCATAAAGACAGCTTTTAAGAGTTTTAGTTTGGGCCCTATATTGACTCCTTTTGGACTTGGGTTCCAATTCCATTACAAGGTTTCCTTTTTAAAATGATTCAGTAAATTTTACTTTACTTCAATTCATTTTTCGCTAAAAATAGGTAAATTAATCTGCAAGAAAACCTAATGTCTATTATACGTCGTTGTGTACGGACAAATTAAATGAAGTCTATTGGAATCAAAACAAATGTGTTTGCGGTGGCTATATTTGAACAATTTCGAAATTCTTAATTCAAACCGTGCTCGTAAAATGATACCAATGGTGAAATTTTTAGCAAGTAGAAAATTAGAGGGTCCAGGATATTTGGGCTTGCGAACCAAAGATTGGCAATTTTTTCTTGTTGATTACAAAAAATTTATTAGGTTACTAAAAACAAATTTAATCTTTAAACATCAACGACACCACTCAATCACGTCCGATTCCTTTCACGGTTTTCAAAGGACTCCTTTCCTGATACTGATTTCGCCAAAATTCCCCTTAACAAACGGGAGCAATTTTCCGTTATAAATAGTGTGTGGTCGAACGAAAGAAAGATTGCCATTTAAGGCAATATGTAACTTAAACTAGATTCCCCTCTGATCCGGGATCTGGAGTATCCCCCAACCTGGTGGTACCTCTTTTCCCTTTTCTGAATAAATCTGATCAGGCCATACCGGTCGTCGACTTTGTGTAAATCAAGTCTTCGAAGTTTAGTGTTTAAGTGTCAAATTGAGTGGTGCTGTTTTGAGGTAAGTACAATTAACTTATTTGCTTTTTACTACTATTATAATTCATTGTTAACAATTTCAATTCATATATATAAAATATAATACAATTCCTTTACAGAAGAAATTCTTTTACAACTGGTTTTCTACGCTAATACATATATTCATTCTGTTTACATTTTAGATGTGATAAGACCGGAGACACCTTCACCACTCAGATAAGTACTGCATTACAAATTCATTTCTAAAAGATTCTTTGTGGGTCTTCTTTTTTCTTCCAGGTCTTAAATCCGAAACATCCTCCCCGCCTTGGAACCGTTGAGGTTGCAACAATTTTTCTTCGTTTCACCAGCGTCTCAGAGGTCAACGTCCTTCAGAGCAGTACGTGGACTGCGAACTGCATTTTACCTGCTATTAAACATGTTAAAAGCGAGGGGGAGTCAGGGGATCATTATGGTTTTTTTGTTTTTTTTTTGTTTTTTAGGAAAATTCAAGGTATTTTTGGGGAATTTTTGAGAGGTATGTGAATCGTTAGGATTTCTTATGGGTTTCATTTTTTTGTAGTGAGACTAATTCCTTTGCTCGCTGATCTTGCGTTTCATTCGTGACTGGCAATGGACAAATTTTTGTAATGGGCCGTTTTAGAATACTGTCGTTTGTTTTTATGGTTACAACTCGTACGAGCCCATCCGATCCAGGGTGTGTGCTTATGACCCGTCCCAGAAGCCATCGAGACGGAGGCAGATTATCTTCTTTTAGAACTACAAGACTAGCAATTTTTATATTTTCCTTTTGTCGGATCCATTTAGGTCTCTGCTGCAGACTCAATAAGTATTCATTATGCCATCGCTTCCAAAACGACTGGTACAAATGTTGTAGATATTGCCACCTATCCAAGCGATGAATGTTGATATCCAGCAGCGATGGTTCAGGTGGGGTAATTAGGGTATCTCCGATGAGGAAATGGGCCGGAGTAAGCAGAGTTGTATCAGCTGGATCTGAACTCATCTCGCACAATGGCCTTGAATTCAGACAGGCCTCAATTTGTGTTACAACTGTGCTGAGTTCTTCATACGTCAGTGTCGTATTTCCCATGATACTTTTTAGGTGGTACTTGATTGAACGAACCCCTGACTCCCATAATCCACCCATATGTGGAGAGCTTGGAGGGATGAAATGAAACTTTATTCCCTCATTTTCTAGGGTTGCAGCTATTTCGGCGTTCAGTTGAGTTTCCATTTGCTGCTTTGACCGAGTCAGAACCGCGTTTGCGCCGACAAAATTTGATCTACAATCGCTGTAAATATCGCTGCACAGCCCTCTTCTTGCAATGAATCGACGGAACGCAGCGATGAACCCGGACGTACTCAGATCGGTTGCAATCTCTACATGAAGAGCCAAACACACGAATATTGCCAGATAGCCCTTATATTTCCTTGCGCCTCTGCCTCTATGCATTTTTAATTCGAAGGGTCCGCAGTAGTCAACGCCTGTGTGACTAAATGGTCTAGACATTCTTACCCTTGGCGCAGGTAAATCGCCCATAAGCCGTTGCTGAGACTTTATTTTAAATTTGTAGCAAGTGATGCATTTGTGGGTAATATGTCTAATTGTATTCCTCGCATTTATAATCCAATATCGCTTTCTTAGAACATTTAGCATTAGTTGAAGACCTCCATGAATTGTATCTCTGTGGCATTTTTCTATAATAAGTTTCGTGAGATGGCATTTATCGTATAAAATTATTGGGTGTCTTTCATTATACGATATATCCGATTTGTCTATTCTGCCCCGCACCCTTAAGAAGCCTGCATCATCTATAAATGGTGTCAGTTTGAGCAAGCGGCTTTGCTTGTGGATTGGTTTACCGTTTTTAAGAGACTCGATTTCAGTCTGAAAGTGATATCGTTGAGATCTTTTAAGTAGTGCATCTGAGGCATTTTTTGATTTGTTGACCTTTAAGTATGTCATAAGCTCTCTCGACTCTCGTGGCTTTCTTGTGTTATCTGCAAATCTTTTGCAATAAGCGATTACTCTCACCAATTTTGTAAGGGATGAAAATCTTGTGACCAAATCTTCAGCAGGTTGGAGATCAACATGATGTGCAACTTTCCTTTCTTCGAGATCGGTGTTAAGCAGCTCCTTATTGTCCGGCCAATTGTCTTGAGTCCTTTTGAGCCATTCCGGCCCATTCCACCATAGCTCAAAGGTTTTTAATTCGTTAGGAGAAAGTCCTCTTGTGGCACAATCCGCTGGGTTCTGCTTTGAAGGAACATGTCCCCATTTTGTTGTTTTCGAAAGATTATTAATTGTTGCTACTCCATTAGCTACTGTGGGGACCGACCGTCTCAATGTTCTGTCAATCGTGAGAATTGGAAAAGCTGTTACCTTCAGTAGAGTAGCTTCTTGTTTTTTTAAAAAGAATTTATTTAGTACTGTTTGGCATGGCAGTAAGCTATCTTTAAAATGTATTAGTATTTGAAACACTTTGTTTTATATAACTTTATTAGGCATGCCTTGTAAATTAGTAGTATGCGTAGGAAAGAAAATAAAATTAGAGATTCAGAGAAAAAAATATCGAACTCGTCGGAGCTCTGAGCATTAATGTAAAAATAATTTAAAATTTGAATTAATTCTATAAAAGGAAAATATAGTGAGTTACAATAAAATTATAGCCATCAACCCACTGCTTTTCCTTTACTACGAAGGGTTTCCATTTGGTGGGATGACCTCTTAACCATGCCAGAACAATTTCTGAGTCCGTCCATGCATATTGTGCAACTGATTTAGAAAGCTTCATTGAATTCACTACATAATTCATGAGCTTAGCAAGCAGCGCAGCTCCACAGAGCTCAAGTCTAGGAAGAGTTGGGGGTTCACACGGTGAAACTCTTGTTTTAGCGGTGAGGATAGAAATTTTTCGTTCTCCGTTGTAATTTTCGATGCAGAGGTATACGATCGCTGCATAAGCTTGCTCTGAAGCATCAGAGAACCCATGAAGTTCGATAGATGCACATAATCTGTCGTCCAGACCTAACCACCTTGCAACTCTGATTTCTTGAATTTGACCTAATTGGTTTCGATAATCGATCCATTTGTTTTCTAAATGTTTGGGAATTTCGTCATCCCAACCTAATTTCTCGACCCAAAGCCTTTGAATCAGGATTTTTCCCTTTATAATAATGGGCGAGAGCCAGCCCAATGGGTCGAAAAGTTTTGCGACATCGGAAACTATAGATCTTTTCGTAGAAATTTCCGAAGTAGATTCGAATTTTGTCGAGTAAAGTAAGGTGTCGTTTTTTGGATCCCAATATAGGCCTAAAGCTTTAAAGTTTTCTTTTACATTGATACTGAGCGGTAACTGGACTTCTCGCATGGTTTCCGGAATGCTTTCGAGTAGTTCTTGGGAATTCGAAAGCCATTTTCGGAGGCAAAAGCCGCCAGATTTCAATAAGTTAATCAATTGACTTTGTTTTTCAATTGCATTTTCCAAAGTGTTTGCACCTGACATTAGATCGTCCACATAGAAGTCTGTTAGAGCAGCTGCTGATCCCAGTGGAAAATTTTGTTGCTCATCCAATGCCAGTTGCTGAATAACCTTTGTCGCCAAGTACGGAGCGCTTTTGGTACCGAATGTTACAGTGTTCAATTTGTAGTCACATATGGGAGATTCCTTAGATTGTCGCCAGACTATCCTTTGAAATTCGCGATGTTCTTTGATGACTTCAATCTGCCTGTACATCTTCTCGACGTCGGCAGTGAAAGCAAATTTACAGATTCGCCATCTGAGAAGCAATGTAGACAAATCATCCTGAATTGTTGGTCCCTTCAAAAGAATATCGTTTAGTGACACTCCCGTAGATGTTTTGCTTGAAGCATCGAATACGACGCGTAGTTTTGTCGTCGTGCTATCCTCCTTCATAACTGCATGATGAGGTAAGTAACATTTTGAGGTCAGTTTAAGTTCATTGCACTCCGTGTTCCCTTCAGATACAACTACCTCCATATGCCCCAGATCAATACATTCTTTCAAACATTTCGTGTACTCTTCCCTTACCTGCGCATTCTTATCAAAACGCCTTTCCATGTGATATAATCGAGATAAAGCAGAAGATTTGGAGTGTCCTAACTGCTTAAATGCATCGCTTTCCTTGAAAGGGAGTTCTACTACATATTTTCCATCTGGTTTTCTTTTGTGGGTGGTTTTAAATATCTCCTCACATTTCTGCTCCTCATTACTCCACGGTTGCTCGTTTTGGATCTCCTCCAATTCCCAAAACCTTCGGAGTTGTCGGTCTATATCAGTCGTGACGTGCATGCTATTCAGTTGAATTGGATTCGTAGGAGGGCCCAATTTTCCCAGGAGAATCCAGCTCAACGTCGTTTCCTGAGCAATTGGAGTTCCAGGTTTTCCTTTGATTAGGCCACTCAAAACAATTTGTGAAAAGATGTCAGCTCCTAATAAAACATCAATTTTTGCTGGTTCCGAAAAAGAGTGGTCTGCAAGTTTTAATCCATTAATATGACTTCATTCATAATCGACAATCTTTGAAGAAGGAAGCAGATGAGTTAAACGATTCAAAATGAGCCCCGACATACTTAGTGCAAAACAATCATCGTGCATGGATTTCATCGTAAAAAACGCACGAGAAGTAATTTGTCCTGCATTTGTTTGTCCTACGCCCGAAAGATTCGCATTTATTGACTCTCGTTTAAGATTTAAACGTTTCGCAACCGCCTCCGTAATCAACGAAATCTGGCTCACAGATCCACCAAAGCTCTAAAAACACATTCTCTTCCAGAAGCCGAGCATAATCTCACAAGAGCCGTTGCCAATAAGATTTGATAATTTCGTGATTGATCGCTAATTACGAAAGCATTTAGATTGTTGTCCGCTGCACTACTAGGTTGTGGCGTAAAACTAGGCGATGCCGGCGACAAAGTGGAGTTCGCAGTACTTTCCTTGCGTTCCAGTACCTGACCCTGATCTGATGGCAATCGGAGGGGCCTCTGGCGATTTTCGTTCGCTTTCCGATGCAGTAGCGTGTGATGTCGCTGCCCACAAGAAGAGCAGCGCTGATGACTAAGACAATTAGCCAGCATGTGTCCGTATCCAAGACAGTTCAAGCACAAGCCTTTGGATTTGACAAATTCTAATTTTTTAGAGCTTTCCATCGAAGCAAACTTTGAACATTGCCTCAAATTATGTTCGCCACCACAGGCACTGCATATTGCTCCCTTTGAAGTGGTGTGAAACGATTGATTGGTTGGCCGAGCTTTTGCAGATTGATGTCGATCCTTGTGTAAAGGAGCTTGTTTTCTAGTTGCAGGCATAGCTTCCAAAGTTCTAAATCTGCATGTGAGGAAATCCTGAAACTCTTTCCACGTGGGTAATTCTTTCATCGACGACACTTTTTGTTCCCACAAGTGGATTGTTTGCGCGGGTAATTTTTGAACCGTAAGGTAAACGATTAATACATCCCAATTTTTTATATCGATTTCTAAATTCTCAAGAGAATTTAAACATTCTGTCGTTATGTCCAATAGACTTTTAATACTTTGCGCTGTCTCATAGGTGATCGTACTTTGTGATAGCATTCGTTTTAAGTGAGTATTAACCAAAACTCTCTTATTGTCATATCGGTCCCTGAGAAGCTCCCACGCAGAATTGTAATTTGCGTCTGTAACCTGTATGTGACTTATTAAGTTTTCTGCTTCGCCCCCTAAATGAAGCTTTAAATATTGAAGCTTTTGGACATCGGATAGTGAGCGACTGTCGTGAATCATGGTCTTGAAAAGATCGTGGAAAGTGGGCCATTTTTGATAATCTCCATAAAACTTTTCTATCGATATTTTGGGTAGCTTTATGGAGCTTTCGGTTTTGGATTGGAAGTTGATGAAGCATTTGGATTTTTATCCGTGACGGGCAAGTTTGGGTTCTTCTTTGGAAATGTTGAAGGCTGGTTTCTTTCAAAGTTTTCTTCCATAGCAGCGTAACATTCGATAAAATATGACTCTATTGACGAATAAACATCATCGATAAAGTATGCTAATTTGCTTGCTTCCGTAGGTTTCGATAGTTTTAAAATAAGCAATTCCCGATGCGTGCTTCTGGTTTCATCAAATAAGGCTTGAAAAACGGACAAGCGCTTTTGATATTTTTCGGTCTTTCTGTCTTTCCCGTCCTTTTTGTAATTTTTGTAAAAGTTTTCTAAAAGCTCCTTTTGAGCGAGTTGGGATAATATTAAATTCTCCATGCTGGATATTTTATTCTAAGTACATATATGAAGCTTTGTAGACTTACAGCTTTGCCTTAATCTCCGTCTGTGTGTATCGTTGAAGTAATGAGTTCAAAGAAAATTGGATTTCTATGAATCCGTCCGAGTTCTGTTGCACCAAAAATTGCACTTGCACAGATATCTGATTTCAAATTTGTCATTGATTTTTCACAAGCCCTTTGTCACTAAGTTTTCACGATGTCTTCACGAATCAATAGGTCGACTATTTCGAGTTCGCTTCACGCGCACGGATCCGGTTCGAAGGACCATGAACAATTTCGAAATTTTTAATTCAAACCGTGCTCGTAAAATGATACCAATGGTGAAATTTTTAGCAAGTAGAAAATTAGAGGGTCCAGGATATTTGGGCTTGCGAACCAAAGATTGGCAATTTTTTCTTATTGATTACAAAACATTTATTAGGTTACTAAAAACAAATTTAATCTTTAAACATCAACGACACCACTCAATCACGTCCGATTCCTCTCACTGTTTTCAAAGGACTCCTTTCCTGATACTGATTTCGCCAAAATTCCCCTTAACAAACGGGAGCAATTTTCCGTTATAAATAGTGTGTGGTCGAACGAAAGAAAGATTGCCTTTTAAGGCAATATGTAACTTAGGCTAGATTCCCCTCTGATCCGGGATCTGGAGTATCCCCCAACCTGGTGGTACCTCTTTTCCCTTTTCTGAATAAATCTGATCAGGCTATACCGGTCGTCGACTTTGTGTAAATCAAGTCTTCGAAGTTTAGTGTTTAAGTGTCAAATTGAGTGGTGCTGTTTTGAGGTAAGTACAATTAACTTATTTGCTTTTTACTACTATTATAATTCATTGTTAACAATTTCAATTCATATATGTGGGATTTTGAATTTGGCGCCAACGAGCAGTTAGCGAGCGCTGCGCGTCACCGCGGCATTGCCAACAACTGAGTGGCCCGGCTTGGTGAAGTAGGCCGAGAAAGATTGTTTTTTGTTTTTGGATGGAGGAGCCGGCGTGAAGAGTTCTAGTTTTGGAGTCCAGCTTTGTTTTTCTTAAATAAATTGTTCCTTTTGGTTGAATTCATTTGTTTTTCCTTTTCCCTACATGGGGGCTCAACCGGGATACCTCGAAAATTTGGCCTAAGAGGTATTCTACTCAAAAATAAAGCGAAAGGGATTTGGAGGAATCCAGAAGGACCGAGAAGATAAAAGATGGGCGGCCGAAGACGTGCTAAGAGGCAGAGCACTTTGGAGCTGGTCGCGTCGGACGAGGAAGCCGAAGGGGGATACCGCGACATGGAAAAAAGCCTGCAGGAGAAGGATAAAAGGATCCTTGAGTTAAAGGAAGAGTTAAAAAACCGGGAAATCGAGATGCTGCAGCAGCGGCTGTTGTCGATGGATTCAATCGGGGCTTCCGCGGTTCCGACGCACTCACACGAAGAAAGCAGCAGACCTAGGCAATTCACGGTGGCAGACGTAAGGGATTCGATGATCAGGTTCGACGGTCAGGAGGGCTGCCTGGTTTCGAGCTGGATTGGCGATTTTGAAGAAATGGCGGACGTCTTGAGGTGGACAGATCTTCAGAGGTATGTTTTTGCGAAGTCCTTGATTACGGGGGCGGCTAAATTGGCAGTTCAGACGCAGCGTGGGATTAATTCTTGGGGTGAGTTAAAAACTTTTTTACAAAAAGAATTTGATATTCGAGAGAATAGCGCGGAAATCCACGCTAAACTTAGATTGAGGAAGAAAACGCCCACTGAGTCGCCGTACGAGTATTTCTTGGTAATGAGAGAACTGGGCAAACGCGGGAACGTAGAAGATTGTGCCATAATGAAATATGTGATTGATGGAATCGATGAAGACGAAAATAAAAAATTGGTTTTATACGGTGCGAGAAATTTTACGGAGTTTCGGGAAAAATTAGAAACATATTCGTCGCTTAAAAAGAGTGGCTCTAAGTCGGGACAAATAGTGGGACAGGCCCGCAGTAAACCTAACCTCAAAAATGGGGCAACACGGTGCTTCAATTGTGGGGGTGAGGGACATTATTCCAAGGATTGCCCGCATAAGTCCCGTGGTGTAAAATGTTTTCGTTGTTCCGATTTTGGACATAAGAGTGCGACGTGTCCGGTTAGTACAAAAGACAAAACGAATAGAGGGGCTTCGGTGGCCTTTGTCGTAGAAAATCGGGCAGACGAAATGGCAAAAACAATTACAGTTAATGGGGTGAAATTACGCGCAATGGTGGACACAGGCAGTGATTTAAGTTTCGTGAGACGGGACGAATTTGCGAAGCTGGGGTGCTCGTTATCCCAAGATCAAATCAGTTTTCGCGGTGTAGGTTCTGATGTCCTTGGCTCTCTGGGGTCTTTTGTAGCGACGGTAAACATAGACGGCCACGAGGTAGAAGAAAAGTTTCATGTGGTAGCGCCCACAATTTTACCTAGGCCGGTGATATTAGGTAAAACTTTGCTGAGACATTTTGTGGTGACTATTGACAATAACAATATAACACTTCGTCTTTCGGATCTCGCTGCTGTTTCGGTTAACTTTATAGAGCGCGATGAATTTGAGATTTCCCCTGAAGCTGGTGCCCTAAGTAGAGACGCTGTTGCGGGTCTGATCCGCCATTACCAAAGAATATGTGAGGGCGGTACTTCGGTCAAAGAGTCCAAAGTAGGCGTAGAAATGAGGATCCACGTGAGGGATGAGACTCCCATTCACCAGCCACCTAGGCGGTTGTCAAAGTTAGAACATGATGTTGTGACTAAACAAATTGACGAGTGGCTAGAAGAGGGCATAGTGGTGCCAAGCACTTCCGAGTATGCGAGTCCTGTGGTGTTGCTGCGCAAAAAGGATGGAAGCTTTCGTTTGTGCGTCGATTACCGACGTCTCAATAAAGTAATCATGAAGAGTCAGTACCCTCTTCCTATTATAGAGGATCAAGTAGACAAATTGAAAAAGGCTAAAGTATTTTGTACGTTGGATTTACGAAATGGATTCTTTCATGTGCCGATGGCGGCGGAAAGCAGGAAATATACTTCTTTCGTGGTACCATGGGGTCAGTTCGAGTTTACCCGAGCGCCATTCGGGTTGACGACATCGCCAAAGGAGTTTCAACGCTTAGTTAATAGAATATTTTTCCCTTTGATCCGACAGGGGAAACTATGCGTTTATATCGACGATTTGGTCATTCCGGCTCAGGATGAACAAGAAGCGATAGAGATCTTGCGCGAACTGTTCGAGTTGGCCAAGCAATACGAGTTAGAGTTTAAATGGCCGAAGTGCAAGTTCCTGATGAGGAAAATTACCTATTTGGGCTATGTGGTGTGCAATGGTAAAATTAGTCCGTCTGAGGAAAAAATTGTAGCTGTAAGAGAGTTTCCTCAACCCACTAACCGAAAACAATTGCAGTCATTCCTAGGTCTTAGTGGCTATTTTCGTAAATTTATAGCCAATTATGCCACAATCGCGAAGCCTCTGAGTGATCTCTTGAGAGAAGGTGTTAAATTCGAGTTCGCTCTGAAACAGATAGAGGCTTTCTGTAAGTTGAAAGAAATTCTTATCCGTAACCCGGTATTGAGTATATACAGCTCGACGGCGCCAACCGAGGTTCACACTGACGCCAGTAAGCTGGGATTCGGCGCGGTCTTGCTGCAAAAGTCGGAGGAGAATGGTCTGTGGCACCCAGTGCATTTTGCGAGTAAGAAGACTACGGCGGCAGAGGAGAAACTCAGTAGCTACGAGCTGGAAGTTCTGGCTGTAGTGATGGCTCTAAAAAGGTTTCGTGTTTATCTGCTAGGGATTAGATTCAAGCTGGTCACCGACTGTGCCGCTTTCACGTGCACAATGCAGAAACGCGACGTATCTCCAAAAATTGCTAGATGGGCCATGATGTTGGGTGAGTACGACTACGAACTCGAACATCGGAGCGGGGCACGCATGAGGCATGTTGACGCTCTTAGCCGATACCCGGTCACCATGCCAATAGTCGCCGACAGTTTGACGGCTAGAATTAGGGCAGCGCAGGAAGCTGATTCCGAAACGAAGGCGATCTTAGAAGTCTTGAAGTATAAAGACTTCGAATCCTATTTTACTGAAGGCAATTTACTATTTAGAATCAAGGATGAGGTCAAGTTGCTAGTTATTCCCAAGTCTCTTCAGGCGCAGCTGATCCGCATGTTTCACGAGGAGGGCCACTTTGGAGGAAAAAAGCTCGAGAGCCGAATCAGTCAAGATTATTATATACCCAACTTAACAAGGAAAATCGATGACAGCATCCGTACTTGTGTTCCTTGCTTGCTTGCCGCCAAGAGAGGACGTAGTGAAGGATTCTTACACCCTATCTCAAAAGAACCAACGCCGCTCGACACATTTCACATAGACCATCTGGGCCCTATGACGGCGACAAAAAAAGGCTACCGTTATTTGTGCACAATCATAGACGCATTCACTAAGTTTGTGTGGATCTTCCCGGTGAAGACGACGACGACTGCGGAGGTACTGCAGAAGATTGGGGACTTACAAGCCTTATTCGGTAATCCTAGAAGAATCATTGCTGACCGAGGACCAGCGTTTACGTCTACAGAGTTTAAAGCGTTTTGCGAGGAGCAACATATCGAGTTGGTACATACCACAACAGGAGTTCCACGAGGCAACGGCCAGGTCGAGCGAATCCATCGGTTAATTATCGCGATGTTAACTAAACTTTCTGTTGGCCGGGAGCAGCATTGGTATAAGGATGTTAAACAGGTTCAAATGTGGATCAATAGCAGTTTCCAGCGAAGCACCGGATTTTCGCCGTTTGAATTAATGTTTGGGAACCGAATGAAGTTATCAAGTGACCTTAATCTACTAGATGTTTTGGACGACGAACTCAAGAATCTTTTTATGGAGGATCGAGAGGAGCTGAGAAGACGAGCATCTGAGAATATACTGAAGATCCAACAGGAGAATCGGAATGACTTTAATAAGAAACGGAAACCACCCACGAATTATAGGATCGGCGACCTTGTTGCGATAAGACGAACCCAATTCGGGACTGGACAAAAAATAACCCCGAAATATTATTGGCCCTATCGAGTTAGTGGGTGCAGGGGAAACGACCGATACGAAGTAGAGAAAGCCGCACCAGGGGAAGGACCCAAAAAGACAACGACAGCGGTGGATTACATGAAGCCTTATTCGACCCTTGTACCCGATGAGGAGACTAGTAGCGTCATCGGAGATGATCATCAAAATTAACTTAATATGTCCTTCTTTTTCCATTTCTTAGATAAATAGTTAAAGACGTTATACGACGAAGCTACGACGAAATCACGACGAAGCCACGATGAAGCCACGACGAAACCACGACGAAGCCACGACGAGACCACGACAAAGTTGAGGTGATAAGACGTTAAGACGTGGAGACATGACGTTAAAATGTGAAGAAGCCCAGTTGGAAGACGACGATCTTGATGTCCAGGGTGCCGAAACGACGAACTCAAAAGACGACTTACGACGATCCCGATGTCTAAGATGTTCTAGCGACTATACGACGATGGCCTAGAAGAGTAGGCTGTGCCGAACTTATCCCAGGACGATGACGATTGCAGCATTCGAGGGCGAATGCACACAGGATGGCCGAATGTGGGATTTTGAATTTGGCGCCAACGAGCAGTTAGCGAGCGCTGCGCGTCACCGCGGCATTGCCAACAACTGAGTGGCCCGGCTTGGTGAAGTAGGCCGAGAAAGATTGTTTTTTGTTTTTGGATGGAGGAGCCGGCGTGAAGAGTTCTAGTTTTGGAGTCCAGCTTTGTTTTTCTTAAATAAATTGTTCCTTTTGGTTGAATTCATTTGTTTTTCCTTTTCCCTACATATATATAAAATATACAATTCCTTTACAGAAGAAATTCTTTTACAACTGGTTTTCTACGCTAATACATATATTCATTCTGTTTACATTTTAGATGTGATAAGACCGGAGACACCTTCACCACTCAGATAAGTACTGCATTACAAATTCATTTCTAAAAGATTCTTTGTGGGTCTTCTTTTTTCTTCCAGGTCTTAAATCCGAAACAATATTAGTTCGCTGATATGTCGTAGCCATGGGTGTCTCTACCTCGTCATCAAACTCCGTTAGAGAATCTTCGAATTGAACTGGAAGTATGGAGGGCTTCTTCCACTCCAAACGCAGCGGACTTTTTGCAGATATACATAACGTGCTAACAGCGCTTTGGGGCCTCCTTTTAGCCCTCTTCGCGGGGGCCAAGCTACTTTGCATTCAACATCATCAAGGTATCTCCATTTAAATCGTTTTACCTTCATGCTACTTTTTGTTATTTTGGAGCCATTCGATTAACATAACTAAACAATCTTTTATCTTCCCAAGGCATTGGAGTAATACATTGCTGCACAGAGGCAGAACCCTCACTTCTTTCTGCGCTTCCTGTAAATTACTTCTGTTTTCCTTGTAAAGCAATTTTACAATTTTTGAAGTAATTAAAATTTTTAAAATCTAATTAAATGTGAAAAAAATTTCTAATCTCCCCCATTTCCTTGGGGGTTGTTATACCACTTTGCAACACGTTTACAGAAGACAACAACTTTTCTGTTTGTAGGTAAAAAATCATCAGCATTACCAACGTATATGTTGAAATCGTATAATGCAACCCAGAGAGCTTAAGCCACCTCTTTATGTAAATGCACATTTTATTGCAGTGCGGTTGTAAATTTAAGAAATACTCAATAAGATTTGAGCTGCAGCATCCTAATTCATTAGAAAACGAGATTTCAATATCAAGAAACTGCGTAGCATTGAAAGTCCTTAAAATTGGTACTCTTGCATTATCGATGGAAATAACATTCTTCCACTCGAGCCTCTCTTTCTGCATTAGCTCTTGAACTTTTCCAGCTTCACTACTTTGTCATCACTACTTTCGTTGTAGGTATTATAGCTGTTGTCAAAATAGTCTAGATCAGAGGATTTCAATCCCATCCTTTTATGGTTTAAGCTTTAGAACACTTTTTTTTGACAAGTTTTAATATAGTGCATATTGAGGTAAATTCTCAGTGCGTTCGCTTCCTGAATAGCCTTTTCAAGCCAATCAATTGGATCATCGCCAATCATTTTCCAGGTTGCTTCTTAATTGCACTTTTACTTCTAGCTTGAGAATCAGCATTTTCGAGCGCTATTATCCTTTTAGGGGTGCTTTGCGCTGGGCTCTTTGAACATGATTTTTAAATTCTTTGAAACGGACTCCTCTAAAACTCCCACAAGCCCGGCAAACAGTTACTGTTTCCACATGCTCTTTTCTAAAATCGTCTTTACCGACAGGGTCCTCTAACATTGTCGGATTGCATTCCCAGTCATCTTTAAAATTATCAATAAAAGATTGCAAATTTTGGAACAGAAGCGGGTCAAGCGCGTTCGTTGTTGTGCGGAACTCAATTTTGTTGCGTAATAACTCCACTTCCATGTTCAGGTCAGCTGTCAGCCTCCTCTGCGTTGTGTTTTACTTTTGCCACAAAACATAAACTTTTCTTTTGTAAAACTCCTTATCATATCTCTGGGGACCTATAAAACATCTTTAAGGACTTTCAGAATGGACTCTTCGCCTGCATGCCCTCTTAGTTAACGTATGTTTTAATTAATATAAAAGGTGCTTAGTCCTATCCATTTGTCGCAGTGCCTTCGAAACGTAAAATATCCCCGTTTAATTTTCATAAGTTTATCTACCACTAATGTTTAAATCCTATATCTCATACTATATGATGTAAATATTTGGTTCTTACAATAAATGCTCTAATCGCTCGACTCGCATCTTTTGGTACTTACGTAATGGGAAAATGTATCTAAGAATCTTGGAATTTCTAGTATTGTTCCCAGTTGCGTTGTGTGAAAATATTAAACGGCAATAAGGTTTCATTATTTGCTTGAGAAATTTGTTTACATAGTCTGGATCCGCAGCTTTTATGTCGGTTTTACGCTTCCTCAGCGAGGGGATAAAGAAAGCATTTTATTTGTATTTTTGAAACAAGGACGCAGAAACATTATTGAGACAAGCGCCCTCCGAACGGCGGGCACTTTACAAATGACAAACATTAATATCCCAAAGCCATTAATAATGAAATTTCGTATGAAATATAAGCGATTCTTTATGTTCGAGCTGAAAGGAAATACATAGAGCGCTTTTGAAGAGCACATGGAGATGCTGCGGAGCCATCATCTTTCCAGTCTCTTTTGAATAGCGTTTCAAAATTACATAAATCAGTTTCTTTTTTTAATGAACTCATCATTGTTCACTAATCACATTTGTTCGACGATGTAGTTATTGTTTTTCCTCCGAACCCTATAAAGCCGTATTCCCACAAAAATTTGTAGTATATTCAGCTCATCAAAGACTCCCAGAAAAGTGGGCATATTTTTTCTTTAAGACATCGTGTGCCCACTGGTCCGTCTCTAATCGCGTTGCATAAGTTGTGGCTGCTCGGGACTCGTTCGAGTGGAAAAATTCTCAGAAAACGACTTAATTCTGCGACTGTACTGTAGCTAATCCTGGCCGTAAAGTTGGAAAAGATGGAGCTGGGCAACCTATTTGAAATTTCAGTAAGTCTCTAGTCTACTTTATACTATTCTAGTATACTTTAAAATACTGCTCGGTTAAGACCCAAGAATCTTCTACCGAAAGTTCTCAATCCACAGCAACAAGCATTGAAGTCAGAAATGGCTCAATGGCTGCAGTTGAGAAAAGGATAATCATGTCGCTTGTACTTCTCCTGGTAGAAACGAAAATGAAACAATTGGAAACCAAAGGACGGAATTTTGATAAACTGGAGAGTAATACAGAACGCGAAATTGAGCGACTCGCGTACTTGCGGCAGCAATTAATTACGAAGCGGTTGTTTCAGATTTTTTGTTTATTTCCTCACTTCGCTATTCAAATATGGATATGGATTCATATAAAAGGTCAACAAAAATTTCCTTTTCAGACCATGCTTATTTATTTCCGTCATTCCATCAAGTTGGAAAAGTCTTCGGGACAGATTGAGTTTGAAATCTTCTGAAGGAAAAAGGAAGGAAGGCAATGAATATAGATGTGTTAGAGTGTTCATTTGGAACCAAAATGGATGATTCTGAAGAAAAATAACGCTTTTTCGGTCACTCGAATCACCTGCATGCTCCTCGAGATATCTAACTTTATAAACCTTAAATTATAGACTTATCCATCTTGTCATTCTAAAAACAATTCTTCAAGAACCTTTGAAATGAACGAATTAAAGATAAGATCTATTTGTCCCACGCACGTGGGCCGTTTGTAAAAAAGACCTACTTAAAATCGCAATTGCCAAAAGCAATATTTTAAACTTTTTGACGTTTGAGAAATAAATTTACTCATATTGTAGTAAGCAAGAAAAGAAATGTATATTTGCAGATTTTCTAATATATGTTTCGATTAAAAGAAAATTATACTTGAGGCTCTTTTATAGGTACTTGAAGTTTAAATTCGAATTTAACTCCTCTTCATTATTCGAAGAGCATAAAGTAATTACAATTCTTATAAAAGAACATTATTCATTAGAATATGGTCTAAAAATTCCATGCATTCGTAACACGCAATTTGTAGTAGTCATTTGCATGAATTATATCAAACTTAAGATAAATCCGAGCTCCATAGTGAAAAATTAGGCAAAATAAGAGTACTACAAAAAGTTTAGGACTTAAAGGATACACCTAATGTGGCCAGAGAGCCAGAGTCTAGGTAAACAGCTATAAGTTTTAGCTCGAAAACTCTTAACATGATCGCAGTAGCTAATTCCAGATTACATCTAACTCTGTATAAGAAGTAATTCTAATTATAAGACTGTATCTTGATAGATATTACACATATGTGCATACAATGTATACTGGCGGCCTTTTTTTTTGTTTTCTTCAGTTTTAAATTACAAACTGATTTTAAGAATACGGAATACATTAAAAAATTATTCAGAACTCTTCGAAATTTAGTTTTGAGGACAAAAATAAACAATTCGGCGATATTGAATTGAGTATTTATTATGAATTAAAGATGCTTTCATTATAAAAACAAAACTTGATATAATCGTCGGTGTTAACAAAAGCACGTTCAAGTCCTTCAGAAGATGATAAAGATAACTCAGTCCAGAAGGTAATGAAATATTGGAACATTATCGTTCCACACATTGCAAATTAAAAAAGGACGTGTAGGTGTGGACTTAAATTTAATACCCAAATTAAAATCTTCGATTTTCATAACATCAAATTAAATAACAAATTTAAAATTATGTCGATTTTTATTCCAAATTACGTTTGCTTATAATGCATATATTTGCGTAGTTTGCGGTGTTCTCATGAATTTGTATCCTGCTTTAAGAGAATAATAATAGATATTTAAATAACCCGAATTAAATTTTCCAGTAGATCTTGAGTATCGTAGCGTTTCTCAGCGTATCCCAGCACCATTCGAGTAATACTTGAGGGCATGTAACAGCGTAACCCGACTTATTTGAAAAGAACAATCTACATATAAACTATAGTACTCTTTGAAAGGAGTGCTTGGGTCACTTGTGGGAAATCTGTAGTCATAAAAATTGTAGGCTATTTAATTTTACGAATTCTATTTGTTTTAACAATCGTTCCTTTATCTAACAGGCGCTTATGGTTCCGAGGTGCTGACGGTATTTTTGAAGTCATAGTCATCCATCTCTGTGGGTGATATTAAAATTTCAAAATACTACATGCCAGATGTAGACGATTATCGTTCGAATGTCGAATATTCTTGGACATTCAGTGCAAAATTTTATTTTTAGATTTTTCGGGCGTTTAACTTCACCATTTTTAAAACGCCGCTACTATTCCCTTATTTTGGGACAAATACTTAACTGGAAATGGCTTATATTAAAAATGGTTTTAACTGGTATTACTTTACACAAACAATATTCGAAATTAACAAAAATGATAATTGCATCGATATGTCATTTCCCAATATATGTTTATTTGGGCATGCTGGTCCGCTCAATATTTCCTCAAAATCTAGTAGAAGATCTCAAATTCTATATGCTTGTTGATATTTTCTTCGTCGGCACTTAAGTTAATGTATATTATAAATAAACAATAATGTTGTGGCTACACTCTAGGACAATCAGTTTGTGTGGCAACACTCTAGGACAAGGAGTTAGGAGGCCATGCCTTTGAAGTCACTCTCTCTTGTTTGGACCGCCGAGGTGACCACATCAAAAAGTGTAAAATTTCCGTTCCCAATAATAAAATATTCATTATTATACGAACAGTTTCTTTCACTATTTTTGCATTGCGCTTAAAAACCTACATTGGCGACCCTGCCAGGAGCTTAGGGTTTATCTTCGGGAATTTGCTATCCTTTTTTGTTTTTAAATCTGCGCTCGCGATCTCGCGTTTTTTTTTTTATGTGACTTTTTCCGCGGCGCGTGTGCCCACCATTCCGACATTCCGACAATGGCAACGGGAAGTGGCAATTTTCCACTCCAATCTGGCGCCCCTTGCGAAGACGCTGCTGCTGCCCCAGCGGACGCGCCGGCTGGACCATCAAGCAGTGAGTTAGAATTGGCCAAAATTACCCTGAAGCTTCCCCCGTTTTGGGCCCAATATCCGCATATCTGGTTCCAGCAAGTGGAAGGCCAATTCGCAAATGCCCGCGTTACGGCCGACATCACCAAATACAATTATGTACTTGCCGCCATCGAACCGCATATTCTCGCTCAGGTGGAAAACCAAATAATGAACCCACCTAAAGAGAACCGATACAACGCACTAAAATCTTCGCTACTTCACATCTACACCGATTCGAAGCAACGAAAGATCCATAAACTGTTATCGGAAGTCGTGTTAGGTGATAAGCGCCCGTCTCAACTTCTGAATGAGATGAGATCAATAGGTGACGATTTGGTCGGGGAAGAGATGCTCAAAGAGCTGTGGATGCAACGTTTGCCGGGTGTCATCCGGCCAATATTGACCGCTCAGTCCTCGCCGATCGCAGAGTTAGCTGAGCTCGCTGATAAAATATCGGAGGTGGTGAATTATCCCCCGGGCACAAACGTGAATCGTGTGCACGGGGAATCCACCGTGTGCACGGCAAATGCAGTTCCCTTGCCTGCAAGCGAACTGACCGTATTAAGTGAAATGATTAACTCCCTGAGTGAACGTATCGACAAACTCACATTTGATCGCCGACACCCCCGATCGCGGAGTCGCCTACGTTATCCTCCAAGGCAACATAGCTCATCACAAACACGCTCACCTTCTAGCGTGTGCTATTACCACGATAGGTTCGGAGCCGCAGCCCGGAAGTGCAGACAACCCTGCAATTTTAGTCAAAAAAACTAAATTCGCCACCGTCAGGCCAAGAGGCAGCTGACGTTAGCGGCACCATATCACGCCTCACAATTCACGACCGCTCGTCTAAAGTTTTTTATTTAATAGACACCGGGGCAGACGTATCCGTGATGCCCGCGACTTACAGAGAGCGCCAACATCCCGATCATTCACCGTGTCGATACCTTTTCGCAGAGAACGGCACAAAAATTGCGACATATGGGACTAAGCGAGTGCAACTCAACCTCGGTTTGCGCCGTAACTTTGAGTGGACGTTTGTTATCGCCGACGTAAAATCTAACCTCATTGGAGCTGATTTCCTCCGACATTATGGATTATTAGTGGACATTAAAGGTAACAAGCTCATCGACCCGCTCACAACATTGTCTGTGCGCGTCGTCCCATCTACTGCCGGCCATTCTCTGCCGGTGTACATCGTGGACCCTAAACACACGTATACCTCTATACTCAACGAATTTAAGGACATTACAACATTCTCCGGCTACAAGCCTCGAGGTGAGTGCACCACATTGCACCACATACTCACGACGGGTCCACCTGTCAGCGCTAAAGCACGCCGTCTGAGTTCCGACAAACTTCGTTTCGCCAAGGAGGAGTTCAGATATCTGGTACAACAAGGAATTTGCAGGCCTTCAAAGTCGCCATGGAGCAGTCCCCTCCATATGGTACCTAAAGGGACAGGTTGGCGCCCCTGTGGTGATTACCGTGCACTAAACTCAATTACTATTCCAGATAAATACCCCATTGGTTTCATCCGTGACTGCACGACCTTCCTCAGGGGTAAAACTATTTTTTCCGTAATCGACCTGGAGAAAGCATATCACCAAATTCCCATCGCGACGGAGGACATACCGAAGACCGCCATCATAACACCTTTCGGCTTATACGAGTTCCTATTTATGACTTTCGGCCTCTGTAATGCCGGACAAACCTTCCAGCGATTTATGCACGAAGTTACAGCCGGACTCGATTTCGTCCACGTCTATATAGATGATATTCTAGTATTCAGTCGCGACCCTCAGCAACATTTCCAACATTTGCGCGCCCTGCTCACCAGGTTAAGAGACTATGGCCTCACAGTAAACAAGGACAAATGCCAGTGGGGAAAGGCATCCGTGAAATTCCTCGGACACACCATCGACGCAAAGGGCATCAGTCCCTCCAGCGAAAAAATTACTGTAATCAGAAATTTTAAACGACCCACAATGGTAATGGAGTTACGTCGTTTCCTAGCTATCATAAATTTCTACAGGGAGTTCCTACCCCGCGCCGCGGAACACCAGCACCAACTACAGCAAATGATGCCAGGCAATAAACGGAAAGACAAATCAATCCTTAAGTGGAACGACTCTTCTATTGCAGCGTTTGAGAGGTGCCGGCAAGACCTCATCGACGCCGTCACTCTTGCCTATCCATGTTCGGAAGCTAAACTAACACTCGTAACTGATGCCTCCGATCTCGCTCTAGGCGCTGCTTTGCATCAGGTAACCAGCAAAGGTTCAGAACCATTAGGTTTTTTCAGTAGAAAGCTCTCCGAGGCCCAAAAGAAATATAGTACGTACGACCGCGAGCTTTTGGCCATCTATGAGAGTATTAAATACTTCAGACACCAACTGGAAGGCCGAACGTTCACCATATTCACGGATCACAAACCGCTTACGTTTGCCTTCCGTCAACGTGCGGACAAAGCATCCCCTCGGCAAATGAGATACCTGGACTATATTGCCCAATTTTCGACAGATATTAAGCACATATCGGGTCCAGAAAACACTGTCGCCGATTTCATGTCTAGAATTAACGCCCTAAACCAAATCGATTTCGCTGCAGTGGCTAGAGCACAAGAAAATGATAGGGAACTCGCTAAACTCATTGCGCACTCGCCTCACGAATGGAAAAAAGAGTAGTTTCACGGCAGCGAGCATCCAATGTTTTGCGTCGTTACGAATGGAATAACAAGACCGTACATACCACAACAATTCCGCATACCGATCCTCCAGAAAATTCACGAACTGAATCATCCAGGCATTCGAGGCACCAAGAAGCTACTAGGTTCTCGCTACTACTGGCCTCGCAGCGACAACGATGTTCGTGATTTTGTCCGTCGATGCCTTCAATGCCAGCGAGCTAAGGTGCAACGCCACACTGTCACCCCGACCGCAAAATATTCTCCGACACCTGCAAGATTCGATCATATCAACATCGACATTGTGGGCCCATTATCCCCATGCCGGGGATATCGTTACTGTTTAACGATGATCGATCGTTTTAGTCGCTGGCCGGAAGTAGTCCCTCTGCCCGACATCACAGCGGCAACCGTGGCTCAAGCCCTCATCGGAGGTTGGATAGGCCGTTTTGGCGTCCCCAGACGTGTTACCACCGACTGCGGACGTCAGTTCGACTCGCAGCTTTTTACTGAATTGTCGCAGATGCTTGGCATTAAACACCTCAAGACGACGCCTTATCACCCAGCATCCAACGGACTCATAGAGCGCTGGCATCGAGATTTTAAAAACGCTATTAAATGCCACCAGACTGCAGACTGGGTTAGCGTACTCCCGCTCGTGCTGCTCGGACTTAGGACTACCCCCAAGGAAGATATAGGAGCTGCACCTGCCGAATTATTATACGGACAGACAATACGCCTCCCCGCAGATTTCGTTCCTGGGTCTCAAACCAAACAAAAGAAGCATTCCGACCTACTTCGCGACCTGCAGCAAAGGATGCGTTCACTCACACCCGCGGACACTAGCCACCACTCTACTAGAAAGCCTTACATCCCGACAGGACTGGACGGCGCCACATACGTTTTTGTCAGAAACGACGCCGTTGCTCCACCACTAACACAGCCATATGATGGTCCCTATCGTGTCCTAAAGCGGCACGACAAATACTTCAAGGTCAACGTCAATGGTCGAACTGCAAAAATCTCGAAGGAACGACTTAAGCCAGCATTTTTCCCAAGTGCCCTTAGCGAGACTAATAATACGGCACCACCTCCAGGACCTATTGAATTCAAGACCCGCTCCGGGCGAAAAGTTCGTTTTTCCAGATTATCATAGTCATAAGAACGTGTACCACTGTCGCTGGAGGGGGAGTAATGTGGCTACACTCTAGGACAATCAGTTTGTGTGGCAACACTCTAGGACAAGGAGTTAGGTGGCCATGCCTTTGAAGTCATTCTCTCTTGTTTGGACCGCCGAGGTGACCACATCAAAAAGTGTAAAATTTCCGTTCCCAATAATAAAATATTCATTATTATACGAACAGTTTCTTTCACTATTTTTGCATTGCGCTTAAAAACCTACAATGTCTGAAAGAACCTTTTCGCAAATATAAGTTCTGACTTATAGATACGAAAATGATTTTCTTATTTAAATTTTAACACTGCACACAAATGTGCAATAACAAATATATCCTCGACCCAAAATTGTCTATCTATGCCCAAAAGGAAAGGAAATCACACCAAGTGCTCAAGAGATTAAAGAGAAAAACAAACCACCTTGTAATAAAGTTTCGACCTGGCTATTTATTGAAAACATACATGTAAATAAGAAATTGCAGGCTTAACTTTCTATGTGTTGTTCCACCTTAACCAAACTTTAATAAAAACGGAATAAAACTGTTTTGCCTATATTCTAAAAATTATTAAAAAAACGCCGACTCTCTCAGAAACAGTAAAAGGGTTTCAGATGGAAAGTGGAATTTTATAAAAGTACATATGTACATAGACACAACTTAAATGTATACCGCCAAACTAATTTTTTTTTTTCAAAAAACAATTGTAAATAAATGATGACTTGAGGAAACACCAGAGTTGAGAAATTGGTCGCTAAAATAGTTAAATATTGGTAGTCCACACAATCTCAATTAGAAAGAACCATTTCAAATGACACATTTAATATAAACACTTATTTTTTAGTTATTTATCAGAATGGGTCCAAACAAGATGTTGGAGAGTGCAACCCTGTTAACTAACAAACCAAAAACCACTCCTTAGCTCCTTGTTCGTTGACCAGAAAAAGACTCCTCCCGTACGCTGTATTCGTTTGTCTGTCAGAACCGATGGCAACTTCACTCTCGATTGTCATCGGCAGAGCTCACATCATGAGTTGCTTCCTTCTTCTATCGACCGCCGACGAGGACAGATGACCGCCATTTTGTCAGCCATCTAACGCAACAGCCATCTACCGCAACAGCCATCTACCGCAACAGGGATCTACCGCACAGGGAACTACCGCAACAGGGAACTACCGCAACAAGGGAAACTACCGCTTCAGGGAGCCTCCACAACGATAGAAAAAAAACCCCTTATTCCTCAACATTTAATGGTGCCGAAACCTGGGAACGGAGACATCAGCGTGGAATTCAGCAGAGTCACCAGTGCAACGAGGGAACAATTACACAGCAAAGAGAATTGAGGAGCCCAGCGTGGGATCAACAGGATTGATCAGGATTCAACAGGATTGAACAGGATTCAACAAGTTGCCTCAAGATAAGTGCCCAATTTTATATACTAATTAGTGCATGCTAGACAGTTGGGATTGTCCTCTCGCTAAATAAAAAAAAAAAAAAAAATCGGGTAATTAGTGATTGCCGTATTCGTCTGCTTAGACATCTAAAATTCGGGTAATTTGTGATTGCCGTATTCACATAGGGATCTCGCAGGCAATCACGCAACAAGTCGCAGTGACATTTTCGGACAATTCACCGTGACATTCTAACGAGAAATAAGTCGAAGTAAATAGCTGAGAGTACCGTACCTCAGCTAAAGACACTAAATTTTCCGTCATTTATTGAAAAGCTCTGCTAAAGCGCAAAATAGTTTCATTATTTATTTCAAAAACCAGCTGATCGTCCTCAAGTAAAAATGACAGAGGTCGACTTAGGAAATAGGGAAGCCGAGTTAAGACAGAGGCGAGGGAGGGTCAAGGCCTCGTTAACCAGGTCTAAAACTTATATCAACAGTATAAATGACAATACGCTCCTCGAGGAGCTACAGTCAAGATTTGAAAAATTGGATAAATGGTGGGAAGAATTTGTTAAAATAGATGACGCGCTCGCGGCA
The DNA here is from genome assembly GCA_959613345.1 of Tolmerus cingulatus. Lineage (NCBI taxonomy): Eukaryota > Metazoa > Arthropoda > Insecta > Diptera > Asilidae > Tolmerus > Tolmerus cingulatus. The sequence continues at coordinate 1,940,444 of CAUIJO010000068.1, forward strand.
ATGGGCGTGGTATCGGAACTAGAAGAATTTGAATCGAATTTCTTTGCTGTCAGTGCCTTATATCGACAAGCTATAAGCAATCGCCGTGAACGCTTGGACACTCAACGTCGAAGTTCGCGAGCAGCTAATCGGGCCTCCCACTCTGAAACAAGTGATGGTCCCTCGGCTATTGATCAGTTTAACGCGACACTCACTCAATTCGCAGAGCAACAGCGAAGTCTGTGGGATAGCCAGGCCCCTTCTAGTCTCACTCAAGTAATTAATAATGATATTCGCTTGCCGAAAGTTAATATCCCAACCTTTACCGGTGACTACAAAGATTGGCCCTCATTCAAGGACCTTTTCGTATCGATGGTCAATAAACGCTCAGGATTGTCACCCGTACAAAAGTTTCAGTACTTAAAGGGACTAGTCCAGGGGGAAGCCGCTTCATTAATTAAGCATTTGACTACAACAGAGAACAATTATAAAGAAGCATGGGAAAAGCTCATGACGCGTTACGATAAGAAAAAATATATCCTTACTTCGTACATTAAGTCTTTCTTTGACCTACATATAGTGTCACAGACCTCTCCAAATCAATTGCGACACCTCGTTGACACCGCAGATGAATTGATTCGTGGAGTAAACGCACTAGGAAACGATGCAAAAACTCGAGATCCGTGGCTCATTTACACAATTTTAAGTAAGGTAGATTCGGAGACGAGAAAGGAATGGTCCGCCGATTCGGTAAACGAAGACTCGCCCACTATAGAAGTTTTTTTCAAGTTCCTAAATAAGAGGTGCGATGCCCTACAAGCGTGTGACATACCACAAAAAAGAATTCCAATTCGAGGATCACATTCCATTGGAATGATGCACAGTAATACACCGCGCGGTTGCGTTCATTGTTCGGAAGTCTCACACCAGTTATACAGATGCCCTAAATTTTTGGGAATGGATGTTGGGGCTAGGCGCGCTCTTGTGTTAAAACATCCGTTATGTTTTAATTGTCTAAGTCCCGGCCATAGCGTCAAGCGTTGTAGGTCCAAGGGACTATGTCGCGATTGTGGAAGATCTCATCATACCCTATTACATGAGGCGATTATTGTTAATGGACAATTCTCCACGAAAGGATCCGGTCAAGCAATGAGGACATCTCCGAAAGTGCAGGCTACTAGTAGTACACTTAATCCCGCCGCGAGTTCTCACGTAACCTCACATAACAATAACAAGGGTGAAGGTGTGAAACTCACTCTGGCCTCACACTCTTCCGATAGTAAGGGCGATACCCCACTAGCTATTCTTCCAACCGCTTCAATCCATGTGAAGGACTTCTATGGCAAAGATCACGTTTGCCGTGTACTTATTGATTCTGGGTCTCAGGGTTCCTTCATTTCGGAGGACTGTGCCTTACGATTGGGATTTAAAAGAGAACCTGCGAAGATTATAGTGCATGGAGTGGGATCATGCAAGTCTGGATGTACTAGAGGAAGAATTTTCGTTACACTCGGGTCAAGAAATAACGAACTTGAGAGTGTATCAGTGTGTGTATACATTTTACCAAAACTGACGTCTCTACAACCGGGATCCGGATTTGATTGCGCGAGGTATCCCTATTTGAGCCAGTTTGAGTTAGCCGATCCTAAGTTTAATAGCCCCGGCAAAATCGACATTATTTTGGGCTCCGATCACTTCGTTGATATACTAAGAGAAGGAAAATATACTCCGCCCGGTGTCGGACCCAAATTACACAACACGTTATTCGGTTACGTCGTATCTGGGTCGGTCGATATGTCCGGTCCTACTGCAGGAGTTGGACTGCATCATTCGGATTTATGTCGGATTGAAAGGGTCCTTAGATCATTCTGGGAACTGGAGGAATTATCTCCGAACTGCTCTACACTTACTGATGAAGAAAAATATTGTGAGCCACTATTTACAGAAACCCATCGTGTGGACAAGGCCAGCGGTAGGTATGTCGTCCGACTACCGATTAAACAAGATGGCCTCGCTCTTGGAAGGACAATTGACTCCGCGATTGCTCGACTCACGTCGATGGAAAGAAAATTCAAACGTCACGGGGAGTTTTAGACTAGTTACCGGAACTTCATGAAGGAATATGCCGAATTGGGACACCTCGAACCCGTAAATCAGCCTGACAAAACCCCTACCAGCGAACATGCTTACTTGCCGCATCATGCTGTGATCAACGAGAGTAGTGTAACTACGAAACTACGCGTTGTTTTCGATGGATCTGTGCCATCGTCCACGGGCATTTCCCTGAATGATAGACTGTGTGTCGGACCGAAGGTACAGCGCGACCTTTTCCCGATTTTGACATCTTTCCGAACATACGAAATAGCCATAGTTGCTGATATTAAACAGATGTTTCGACAAATCTTGGTGAGCGACCAAGATCGAGACTATCAAAGCATTGTATGGAGGAGAGACTTCTCTGAACCACTCCAACATTGTCAATTAAATACAGTCACCTACGGTACCTCCGCAGCTCCATTCCTAGCGACGAGATCATTGAATCAGGTGGCGGAAGAATTCAGGGAAAACTGCCCGCTGGCCGCTAAGGCAATCAAAGAGAACTTCTACGTCGACGATTTTCTCGGAGGCGCTGACAGCTTAGAGATCGCTCGTAAACTGTATCAGGAATTGACCTACGCCTTGTCCACCAGGGGTTTTCCATTACACAAGTGGTCTTCAAACTCTGTCGAATTTCTGACCCTAATAGGAGAGGACGTGGCTCCAAACCCAATTCGAATCGAGGGACAAGCTGAGTCCATAAAAGTTCTCGGACTGAGGTGGAAAGCGGATACTGATTGTTTCGGAATAGACGTGAATCCGTCTGACATAGAAACTCCTACAAAAAGGTTAATTTTGTCTGAAACCGGAAAAATATTTGATCCGCTTGGGTTGGTTGCACCAGTAACCATCGTATTTAAAATTATGCTCCAACAATTGTGGCTCGAAAATTATGATTGGGACGAACCAATCCGAGATACCCTACTATCAAAATGGATATCCATACATAGCAATCTTCATAAGCTCACTCAACTCCAAATACCACGATGGCTTCACACTTCTTCTGAGTGCTATGAATTGCATGGATTTGCGGACGCTTCTGAGAGCGGTCACGCGGCAGTCGTTTACTGCCGAGTTGTATCACACAACCAAACCGCGTCGATCACCCTAGTTGCGGCCAAAACTCGAGTGGCCCCCATCAATCGAATTTCGGTGCCGAGGCTTGAGTTGAATGCAGCACATGTCCTAAGTAGGCTAATGCACGCAATCAAGACATCGTTGAATAAACCTGAATTGACTTGCGTGGCATGGACCGACTCAAAAATCGTCCTAGGCTGGCTGTCTTCTCATCCCTGCTACTGGAAGTCGTTCGTGGCGAATCGAACGTCCGAGATCCTGTCGATACTACCGAGATCCGCGTGGCATCATGTCAATTCTCAGGATAATCCTGCAGACCTGGCCTCACGTGGCGTGCGCCCCCAGGATCTGATTGATTCGTCTCTGTGGTGGAATGGACCAGCTTATCTGGCCTCAGACTGGCGGTCGTATGTGCATGATGATGTCGACGAGACATCTCTCTCCCATCGCGAAAGGATTAAAGCCGAGAGGAGACCGCAAATCTTTCAAAACATTTCCAATCGTAATCCAGAATGATACATTGTCGGACCTTTTCAGGGACAAATCATCTCTAATGAGAATACTGTACATTTTGGGAAGATGCATACAGTTCATCAAATGTTGTAGGCAGCCGAGAGCAGTCGGGGAAGGGCGTTGGCTCACGTCCGAGGAGCTGAACTCCGCTATGCTCGTGTGCCTCAAATGGACACAACGATGCTGTTTCAGTGACGAGGTTACCGCCTTGCAGAAAAATCGAGACGTTTCATCGTCCAGCAACCTAAGGTCACTCTCGCCATTTTTGGATAAGGAAGGTGTTTTACGCGTGGGTGGAAGGTTGGAGAGATCTAATTGCAGTTATAAGACCAAACACCCTGTCATCTTACCTAAGGAACACCAATTCGTAAAATTATTAATTGCTTATCTACACGAAAAACATCTCCACGTAGGAACTAATGGATTGCTCTCTATCATCAGACAACGATATTGGATCTTATGCTGTCGAACCCTAGTCAAGGGATGTATTAACGCCTGTGTTAAGTGTATTAGGCAACGGGCATCAACCTCACGGCAGCTAATGGCGAATCTTCTCCCATCAAGGACATCGTTTACGCGCGCGATTGAAAATATAGGCGTCGATTACGGTGGTCCGTTTACTATGCTCCGACAGCGCGGACGTGGTGCTGGGACCTGCAAGGGGTATGTTGCATTGTTTACATGCCTAAGTACCAGAGCAATACATTTGGAAGTCGCGAGTGACCTTTCGAGTGAGGCTTTTCTTGCCTGTCTTAAAAGATTTATCGCGCGAAGGGGTGTCCCAAATAATGTTTATAGTGACAATGGGACAAATTTCGTGGGTGCAAATCGAAAACTTTGTGAACTCTATAAACTAATCACTTCAAAAGAACATAAGAGTATACTTTCAGAACGTTCAGCACCCTACAAAATAACCTGGAAGTTCAACCCTCCCGCCGCACCTCATTTCGGGGGAATTTGGGAGTCTGGTATCAAACTCGTCAAGAAGCATCTCCGTCGCACAATCGGTGAAGCTCGACTTACCTATGAGGAGTTTTCCACCGTGCTTGTGCAAATAGAAGGAGTCCTCAATTCTCGTCCTCTCACAGCGGTATCAGACGACATCGATTGCTTCGATGTCCTCACACCAGGTCATTTTTTGATTGGACAACCCTTGGTCGCGCTACCCGAGGACCCGAGAGAGGATAATCGAGTCAGCTTCGCATCACGCTGGAGGATGCTTCAGTCAATGTATGGACACTTTTGGGCCCGTTGGTACAAGGAGTACCTTGTAACACTGCAGCATCGTCCGAAGTGGACACGGGAAGAAACCAACATAAACGTTGGGGACCTCGTCCTCTTACGTGAAGACAATATGCCGCCATCATCATGGGCCTTGGGCCGAGTCATCGCATTACATCCTGGTAAGGACAACCTGGTGAGAGTTGTGACGGTGCGAACGAGCAACGGAGAGCTCAAGAGACCCGTCGTGAAACTCTGTAGGCTACCTCTTGTTAAGAGCTCTTAACGGGGGGAGAATGTTGGAGAGTGCAACCCTGTTAACTAACAAACCAAAAACCACTCCTTAGCTCCTTGTTCGTTGACCAGAAAAAGACTCCTCCCGTACGCTGTATTCGTTTGTCTGTCAGAACCGATGGCAACTTCACTCTCGATTGTCATCGGCAGAGCTCACATCATGAGTTGCTTCCTTCTTCTATCGACCGCCGACGAGGACAGATGACCGCCATTTTGTCAGCCATCTAACGCAACAGCCATCTACCGCAACAGCCATCTAACGCAACAGCCATCTACCGCAACAGCCATCTACCGCAACAGGGATCTACCGCACAGGGAACTACCGCAACAGGGAACTACCGCAACAAGGGAAACTACCGCTTCAGGGAGCCTCCACAACGATAGAAAAAAAAAACCCTTATTCCTCAACACAAGATATTTTGTGTTTACTAACTCTTTTCTTGTCGAAAATGACATCTGATTGAACATTATTATTTACAAAGTCGTAATTTGCAGAAAAAATAAGGTGCCAATTGGTCGACACCAAAAAAAACTATTAAATTCCTTGACTGGTGTTATATTTGAAATTAGTAATTAAAGGTTATTATGACTAAGTAACTGGCTATTTTGATTAAAATTAGAGGAACATTTTAATGTGGATTTTAGTGTGGTATTTATGTAAGTACTTGATAATTATGATGAAGCGATCGAAAAATATAAATTACTTGCTAATCGTTTTTGAATTTATATGTTTTGATCATATAGTATTAGATACAGTCTTACATATAAACGTTACATTTACAGAAAATGGGCAAATATATTTCAACAGCCAATAAATGGATAAGGATACGGATTAATGTTACCGAAAAGAACTAGTGAAGAAAATAATTGGAGTTATTTCGTTAATCAGAGCGAGTTATATTAAACTTTTTGTACATACTAGTTCGCTAATTACCCAGTAACATTATTTTTTACGAACAATAGGGATGAAAAATTCTTTTTGGTTTAATGTTTATGATCTGGTACGGTATGGTATGGTAAACATCCACAGGCTCCTCATGTGCTAAAGGCCATAAGATTTTGACTGGCATATGATCACCCAACCCTTTGAAGCAAAATCACCCTCAGAACCTCAACTGTCCGCAGCAGTCTTCCCACAGCGTAAAATGTCATCCTGTTCATTATTACATCTGGCATTTCGTTGTTTGGGTAACTTGTTGAGCAACAATTTCAATTTCGCTTTACCGCCTCCTGGAGTCTTTTAAAAGGAGCTCACAAATTACGGCAGCATAAGAAATTGTGCCTAAAAGAGATCTGTTTGTCATCTTTCTTTCACATCCCGCATGCCTTGGGCTACTTTTTTCGTGAGACATTTTTGATCGCAGGTGTCCTGCAATTAAGTCCCCTCCGCAGAATAAATTTACCTGGATGAGTGCGTATGTCGAAAAGACTCACAAATATGATGCGAATCAATTTTTAATTAGGTGGGCCATTCTTTTGTTGTCTGGTAACGAGTTTCTAGAAAATTTTGATTATAAAAGAAACGCAAAATATTCAAAACTCGTACCAGGGATTAAATTTAAGGGTTCGCAAGGAGTACCATAGTAATTTCCTCCTTGGTGGCGAAGCCTTGCGAACTTATTGAAATTGAATAGCTTCACCAGTTGCCAGGAGTAAGTGTTGCAGTCCTCGCAAAATTGATTCAATTACCTTTCTAGGGATGAGATAGCAACTATGTATAATGGCTCGAGAAGATTTGCAGTTCAGGAATTATTACCTTCCGAACTGTATCTGTTTCAAGCACGTAGACGGTAGGTTATGTTTCCCAGACTCCAAGAAGTGGCAAAGCCAGTGATGAACCTTTCAAAGATAAGAGTTTTGGCCAAATGCCATATTTACTCTCGACTCGTACATTTATAGACAAATCTTTCATTTTTTGGGAACTTAAACGAATTTAACATCTAGGTAGTATCAACAGTGAATTCTTACTCAATTTGAATTTTGTTTTGTAACTTTGTTCATGTCTGTAACTGTTTTATTACTTGTAATTCCTGAAAATTTATGCCGGTTCTTAAAATGTAACATTAGATAGTGAATTTTATTTAATTTCTTCTCTTTATTAGATTGTAAAATAAAATATTTATCACTGTTGATATAAATTAATCAACGGAGGAAATTGTTTAAAGGCTAAGAGTCTTCATGCAAAATTTATTTACTACCATTAATGTTATACAATAAGTTTATTAATAAGCCAAGGCGCCCGTGCCCTCGGCTGTTGACCGACTTACACTTGCCGCCTGAGCAAGATGCGCTCGCGCTACTGGCACTGACCTGACCACCGGGAAGTAGAATATGCATAACTGCGGCGTTGCTGCAATATTATTATTGTGTAACAATTTTTTGTTTGCTCATTCTTAGATTGTAAATAGGTTACTAATGCGTTACAAAAAGATCCAATGATTGTAAATTAAATCATTCCCATTCCAGCCAGCGTTCAAGTGTTTTCTTGAATACCTTCTACCCAATTCCCTCAAAGAACTAATTACTCAACTAGCGTTTCCTAGGCTGAGTTTAGTTAGCGTCCTGTCCTCTCGATAGTGCGCTGATGAGCTACCTCTAATACTGAGGTAACGTCACACGCATTTTTTTGGTGACCCCGAGGTGATCCAGCGGAGAAACACAAGTTCCAGGGAATCAACTTAGATCAGAGAAGAACTCAACATCGACAAACGGTAAAAAGGCAATTAACAGCCAAATATGGATAGAATTGCAGCCTTACAACCCCGCCTTACGAAGAAAATAAAGCAGGCTTTTGATTTATACAACAATCTCGCATAAGAGCGAAAGAACGCCAAATTGGTACAAGACGAGCTTACCAAATTGGAAGAAACTTGGCAGCCCTTCGAGGAAAACGACAACACGACCCGAAACAAATTTTCGGACAGACTAGACCATTTCTACTTCACAGAGGAGCTATATCCTCAAGCGGAGGCCCTCTAGAACACTTTTAAACATGCATTACTACGTAAAATACAAGGAGTCGGCTAACCAGTGGTACAAATTCCGCGGCCTCCACCACAGCCATCGGTGTCTTCAAATATTTCGACCACTCCAGGCCCAGCCGCATCGCAGCAAACTACTCAGCAAAAATTAGAACAATTTTTGCAGCCCCCTCAATCTTCAAGGAGCGAAGAATGTCCAATTGAGGCATTTGATTCGGAACAGGCAACGATAAAAGGCTTGATGCGGAGGTTGAATGTTCGGAAGGAAATGCTAAAAAAGTTTATTGACTCTGTCCTCACAACAGGGCAAACGGTTCAATATTACGAAGTCAAGTTAGAAAGGCTACAATCTCACTGGGCTTCTTTAGAAGACTACATCCATGAGCTTTTAAGTCAAGCAGACGATCCATCAGCTTACGGATACGACGCAAACGTTCATCATAAATGAAGCAGCCCAAGACTTAATGATGGTGTTTACACATAAAGGAAAACTGCTTCTGTTCCTTTATTTTAATTTCTTTTATTTATTTATTTTGAAATACAAATTTCTCCTATCAGGCTTCTAGCTTTATCAACTTTTTCCGACCTCTCTACTTTCTATTTTTTTTTACCAATTGTTTTTCTATTGCTCACTAGATTTTTTCTAAACGGCATGCTTCGAAAACATTTATATAAAATCAAAGTGCTGATTACAAGTAAATTTAGCGGCCGTTCCTAAATGTTTCAACAAATATTTTTATTCACATGTGGTGAATTTAAGACCGCCACAACACCCCCTTCCCAGCGAATGGGTAGATGAGCGAATTTTGAATTTTAAAAATAAAATTAATCAATTAAAATTAATTCTTTTGGGAGAAGCGCTGGAATTTAATGAAGCAATAGGTGAAGAAGTGTGAAATTGACCACTTTTAGACACTGGTCTAAAACGTGGAACCATATTTGAATAAACAGGCTCTGGCTGTCTTTTAAATTTGGGAGAATTTATTATAGAGATAGAGAATTTATCGTTCGACATTGGATGAACAACGTCGCCAAGATAATTGATTTGAGCGTTATCGGCGGTAAAATAAGGTTTCAGACGATCAAGCGAAACATTAATATTTTTATTCTTAATTTTAATAGTAAAGAAATTTTGATGTCTTTCTACAACTGGAAATGGACCTTTGTAGCAACTATGAAAAGTTCCCTTGACTGCATCATCGCGAACGAAAACATGGGAGCAACTTTGTAAATCCTTAAATTTGAAAAATTTTGCTCTGGAATGATTTGACGCTTGGACTGGACGAATGTTATCAAAAAGATTTTTAAAACGAGCGACAAACACACTCTGATGAGAATTATTTGAACTCCTCTCAAGGAAATCTCCAGGAAGTCGCAATGATTGTCCGTAAAGGAATTCTGCTGGAGTAGCGATAAATTCTTCTCGAAAAACTGTTCTAAGTCCTAGTAAAACTGAAGGTAGAATATCGGTCCAAGAATCAGTTTGGTACATTTTAATGGCGGTTTTCAAAGTTCTGTGCCAACGCTCGATAAAACCATTAGATTGGGGGTGATATGGTGTTGTACGATTATGTTTGAAACCTAATAGTTTAGAAAGTTCGTTAAAAAGACAAGATTCGAATTGCCTCCCTTGGTCTGTAACTATAATTTTTGGGACTCCGTAACGAGAGATCCATTCGGAAAACAAAGCTTTTGCACATGCTTCAGCTGAAATTTGCGCCAAAGGTATTGCCTCAGGCCATCGCGAGAACCGATCGATGATAGTGAGACAGTATTTGTAACCGTGAGAAGGTGGTAAAGGGCCAATTATATCTAAGTGAATAGTCTCAAAGCGAGCTGAAGAAATTGGAAATGAACCAAAAGTATTTTTAACGTGACGTGAAATTTTGTTTTTCTGACACTCTAAACAACCTCGAGTCCAATTATTTACATCTTTGTTAATGGATGGCCAGAAATATTTAGAAGTTACCATTTTGTTGGTAGTTCTGATACTAGGGTGCGCTAAATTATGAATTGATCTGAATATCTGGAATCGGAAAGGTTCAGGAATAAAAGGTCTACATTGTGAATTCGATTCTTCGCAAAAAATTTTTGTGGTCCGGGGGAACAAAATTTTGTCCTCACAAGTCTTTACATTTTCCCTGAAACTTAAAGTCATACATTTCGACACTCGCCTATGGGCCTCCGAGATAGCACAGGAGCTCGTCCGAAATTTTGCGGCGGCTCTGGACGGTCCCGCAAGGGATTGTGTTCCTTGGGTTGCGAGCGACGAATTTTGTTGCTCGAAACTGCACAGAATTCGTCGGTCGCAACTCAAGGCCAAGCCCAGGGAACGCCACAGGGCCCGGTCCCTCGTAAAAATTTGCGGCGCGAGCTCAGCGACCGAGCCCCAGATATCACCACAGATCTCGGTCCCTCGAAAATTTTCAGCTACCTGCTGACTGGTGCGTGGCTGCGGGAGGCCCAAGATGAGCGGGCGGCGTCCTCGGCGCACGTTGCCATCCCAGCGCAGGGTACTCATGCACTCATCGGTGCCTGCAGTGGCAGCGGCGGTGAGTGTATGGGTGCGGGACCGGCTAACGGTCGCCGAGGCGCGGGATTTTTTTTGGCTTGGGCTCGGGGAGTCTGATTGGAGTCGTCACTGAAGGAGGACCGGAAGAAAGAAAAGCCCGGATTTCGAGAAAGTGCCTGCCGAGAAGCCGAATAAAAGAGTGGCGCGGTAAAGACGAAGAAAAAAAAAGTTCTGGTTATTGAGGAGACATAAATTGCTGAGTGCTGTGCTGTTAAAGTGGTTTAGAACATCCTATTAAAAAGAAAAAAAAAAGAAAAATTTGTACTATTTCCGCGATATAAAACATTCTTAAATTATTTAAAGAAAAAAAAAACAAAAAAAAGGAAGAAAGCAACAAGATAATTACAAGATATAAAGTTAATGAAAACAAAAGAAAAATTAAGTAAATAAATAAAATTTAAAAGATGCAACACGGGAGAGCTGTTTAGGACGTGAACGTTTGTAAGATTTATTGAACATAAAATGCAACAACCTCTGTACATTTAAAGCAAAAAAACAAAAAAAAAAATACATAAATTGTGAGAAAATATTTAGTCGTTGTGTGTGCGCTTATATTTTTCGATACAAAAGAAAACGAACAAAAAAATAAAAAAATGAAATTGTAGTAGATATCTAGCAACAAAGTTATGAAAATTCGTAGGACGCAACTGATGCAAATGAAAAACAATTTAAAATTTTAAGGCTACTGTAATCAAAAAAAAAAAAAAAAAAAAAAAAAAATACAATTAAAAATTAAACAATCTGAACATTAAGTACTAATTCAAATTTTCTTGAAATATAACTTATAAAATCTAAATAAAAAACAAAAAAAAAAAATCTCTATTAAAATTAAATTAACATAATAAATCTACCAAATTAATAAGTAACACAAAAAAAAAAAAAAAATAAAAAATAAAAAATAAAATATACTAAAAATCAAAAAAAAAAAAAAAAGGCCCAACGAAGGGGCTCCAACGTAAAAGCCCCCGGACAACACCGCTCTACAATCAACCTTGTCTTCAACGTCTTCACCGGCCACCAAGTCATCGTGGGACCTCCGCATCACCCCCTACCATGGCGCCCACCGTGTAACCAACTCTGTGAATAGATGTAAGCATTTGTTTGAAAAGAAAACAAAAATACAAGGCATGTTTCCTTAGTTCAAGTGTTTTCTCTCATGGTCCCCACTCTAGTTGCCTTTTCAGCCGGGTAATGTAATTTGTTTTCATATTTATAGGGACCTCCCAAATTTCAAGGCCGCGGGAGGTCAATGGGTGGTTGGGGATTAGGCCAGGGGGGTTCACTGTGAACCGAACCCCCCCTGAGAGCCAATCGCGGGCAGTTGCAGGGGTTTAGCCTGCACTGTCGTTTTTTCACCCCTTCACGAGTTTCGTTTTCCGTCGCGGGAGATTTTCGTTGTTGTGGTGGGCCGTTCCGGCGGCTAAGCGCGGCTTTTTTGGTTAACCCCCCCCCCCCCCCCCACGCTGCCGCAAAAACTAGCCTGCCAGCTCCCGCAGCCGCATACCGTCGGACGAGGGGCTTAGCCGGGCCCTCTCGAGGTTTCACCCATACAACAAATTGGCGCCCAACGTAGGGCTTTCCTTTCCCTTCCCATTGGAGCGAAAGGCTCCCCAAGTTTCACTTACCTTCATGTTTCTCCCATCGAGGCCCTATCGGCGACTCCCGTGGCTGGGGTCTCCCGGAGGCCTCTTGAGAATTGAGGATACTGGCTTCTTCAGCCAGTAAGCCTACTCGAGGTCTCGGGGAGCACCCCATCCTAGGGAGAAGCTGGTAGTGGGGGGCCTTACTAGCGGACCCTGCCGGGCCTGCGTGGCTTAGACGCCCGAGGTTCCGCCCTGGAATTGCAGGGGTTGGCTGTTTATAGAGCCAGCCTCCTGACCGGGAGGACACCTCGTTCGTTCTCCGCCCCGCAGTCCCTGCCGGTGAAACAGGGAAGGGCCCTTCCCTCACAATCTCCTTTCGCAGGCTGAATGCTCGGCAGTCTGTGATTGGCTCTCAGTTTAAAGTAACTAAATTTTTTTTTTCATTTTTTTTTCATGGCTGAAGAAATTGCTGGAGTGGAACCGAGAGAGAACTATAATCGTTTAATATTGAATTGAATTTCAAATTTCGCTTTGTAATAGAAGTTGTCATTGTAAGTAAGTAGGCAAATCAGGGTTAGCCCGCTGATTAACTATAAAATTCGAAAGTTTTGTCGAACCTATGTAATAAACCAGAATTTCATTAATTGTACGGTTACTAGTATAATCAAAATTTGATAGTCCGGGAACTAGAAATTAATCTTCAAGGATAGATCCGAATAATCTGCTAAGGCAACAAATGTTACAAATTGTACAAAAATTTCTTCCTTTTTTGCATTCATTGTGATATACCAATTTTTTATGCTAACAGATCAAAATTATTTATCCCTGGTATTGTAAAGATAGTTGTGAATGATTTTGTAAAGGGATAAGCCACACACCCGCACAGATTTCGAAAGTTTTTTTCATTCGTCACCGCTTTTCTTTTTTTTTCTTTACGCCTAACCGGATCTTCAATTTTCGCACACCCCCGGTCGGGTTCCCAGATCCAGCTTCTGTTATTTCGGTTTTAAATTTTGTTTTACGGGACACGAGGTAATCGGATTTATTTCGCATCTTGGTCACAATGCCTAAACAACCGGGTTCGCCGCAGAAAAATCCTTATAATACGCGGCAAATGGGTAGACGCCAGCTATTCCCGTCAAACGTTTCGGAGGAAGCGGGGGCCGCCGGTCTGCTGAATCCGGATACAGAATCGCAAACGGAAAACGCTCCGCCGGTAGATCTGATTCGAAATCAAGACATTGATACGCCAGAGGCATCGCGCCCGGTAGAACAGTCGTTGGAGGCTCGAACACTCAGAGCCCAGGCCACAGCCCCTGTTGGAGTTTCCCCCAACCAGTCCATTTCGCGAACTGCAAATCCCGATTCGGGGTGGGTTACCACCCAGTCTTTGCTTGCCGGTTTGCAGCAACAAATGTCCAGTCTTGTAAGAGACGAGGTTGCAAAAGGTGTGAGAGAAATCAAGGAGCAAGCGTCTAGAGATTCCTCTAAGCCGAGTTTTACCACCTCTTCTCCGTCTACCGCCTTGCAAGCTCCACCCCAGAATCGGCCGGAATTGTCTCACCACCAACCTCCCTTACTTAACAGACCACCACCACCTGTGTCTGCTTATCAGGGGTATCACACCAACCATCGCCGGGGTAGCAGTCCAATTGGAAATTGGAAGCTACAGTATGATGGTGACAACAAACGGCTAAATGTGGAAGAGTTTATTTTCCGGGCTGAAACGCTGACACATAACACCCTTCGCAGCGATTTGTCTCTGTTAGTCCGCAACTTCCATCAGCTGTTGAGCGATTCCCTGGTAAATTGGTATTGGACCTTTTTACGTTGTACCTCCAATCCAACTTGGGAACAGATAAAGTACGCGTTGAGAGCTGATTGGGGTGACCGATCTAGAGATGTGGATATCCGCAGGCAGATGCTGGGCAGACGGCAGCAGCCTCGCGAGACATTTGTATCGTACTATCAAGCCCTTGTTTCGCTTCGTAACCAACTTAAGAATCCGATGGCCGAAGCAGAGTTTATCGAGACGGTGAGGGCAGGGTTGCTCCCATACATCCAGGAGCAGATTTGTCTTCATCGCACCGACACGATTGGCCAGTTGCGTGCTTTGGTGACCGAGGTTCAAATTACGAGAGAGCGGTCTCGAGCGGCGCTGTTGGCGCCTGCTCAGCATCGTGCCAGAGTGGAAGAATCGAGCTCGCTCATAATTGAGCCAGTTGAGAGCGAGGAGCCTTACGTTGATGCTGTTGGAGTGGTGGCAAGATATCAGCCGCCGAAAACCAAGTGTTGGAATTGCGATGCCGAGGGGCATTTTTATCAGGATTGCGAGAAAGAGCCAACGGGCTTCTTCTGTTACGGTTGCGGCAGGAAGGGGACGGTCATGCCTCGATGCACCAGCTGCTCCCCAAAAAACCAGTCTCGGGCCGGGAACAACAACACCAGTTCCCGACCTCAACGAGCGATGCGGACAGTTGTGACATCGGACGAGACTCTTCCCTCCCATCCGCGGCCCTAATGGGAAGCCCGGAGGATTCCCCTGTTGTAGGCAAGTTGCCGAATTCCTCTGACTTAACGATTTTACCTGACGTGTCCATTTTCCCAAAATCAGATGTCGAAATAGTTACGGTGGAAGATTGTGCTGAGTCCGATAATGAAGAGACAGAGTCACATGTCACTCCCTGTCGAGCAGTTACGATTTTAACAAGGCCTAAACGGCCAGTAGAAATTCAAACTCCCGCCCCAGTCGTTTACCCACGAAAACCTTTCCATCAGCGGTTGAGAGAGTATCGAGCTGCTCGGGAGAGAATTTTCATGTCGGCTCTCGAATCTTCTAAAATTCCCCAGACCTGTGTGAAAAATTCAAAAAAATTTAAACGTTCGTCACTTCGTGTCCGCACCTTTTGGCGACGCGTAATCTCTAATCGACGTAAACTAGCTACCGCTTTCGTGTCAGTACACCAGGATGTAAGGCCTTATGCCGAAGTCCAAATATTGGGAAAAAAACTGACTGGCTTATTGGACAGTGGTGCCAGTGTGAGCATCCTCGGTCGAGGTTCGGAGCAATTGCTGTCCGAAAAGAAAATTAATTGGACCAAATATCGCTCCGCGATCGAGGTAGCCAACGGGGCCAAGCCCGAAGTACACGGGCATGCTGACCTAGACGTCACTTTTCGTGGTCAAAGCAAGTCAATCCGTTTTTATCTCGTTCCCAGCTTGACACAAGCTTTATATTTGGGAGTTGACTTTTGGAAGGCTTTCGGTCTAGCTCCCGATGTGTTAGGGTCTTTGGCGTCGTTGGATGCCTCGATCGTGGAGTCGACCGACTCCAAACAACATGTCGTCCCTCCTTCTGAACATCGTCGGCTGGAATACATCAAATCTCTTTTCCCATCTTTTGCTACACTTGGTCTGGGAAAAACAAATCTTCTTGAGCATGTGATTGATGTCGGTGAAGCCGTCCCTATAAAACAACGTTTCTATCCCGTGTCACCAGCCGTTCAAAAACTGATGGACGCCGAGCTGAGCCGAATGCTCTCGCTTGGAGTGATAGAGGAAAGCCAGAGCCCGTGGAGCTCTCCAGTGGTACTAGTGCGCAAGCCCGGAAAGGTCAGGCTGTGTTTCGACGCCCGGAAGGTGAACTCCGTAACAAAAAAGGATGCCTATCCTCTGCCTCAGATCGATGGCATCCTGAGTCGCCCTCCGTCGGCTAAATTTATAACCAGCCTGGACTTGAAGGACGCTTTTTGGCAAATACCACTGGAGGAAAGCTCCAGAGAGAAGACCGCTTTTACGGTGCCTGGCCATCCCCTCTACCACTTCACAGTGATGCCATTCGGACTCTGCAACGCTCCTCAGACAATGTGCAGACTCATGGATAAAGTAATCCCTTACAACCTTCGCGAAAATGTCTTGGTCTATCTTGATGACCTCTTAGTCCTGTCCGAAGATTTTGACACTCATTTAGAACTTTTGTCTCAAGTGGCCGGTTGTCTCAAAAAGGCAGGCCTTACAATCAATGTTGAAAAAAGTAAATTTTGTTTGAAAGAGACTAAATATTTGGGGTACATTGTCGGAGAAGAGGGCATCAAGACGGACCCAGACAAGATCGCCGCCATCGTAGACTACCCGCCGCCTAAAACTATTAAACAGGCTCGACGTTTCTTAGGCATGGCCGGTTGGTATCGAAAGTTCATACCAAATTATGCTGATCTGACTTCGCCCATTACAGACACGTTGAAGAAATCCAACAAATACACGTGGACTGCCGAAGCTCAGACAGCCTTCGAAGAACTAAAGAAATTGCTTACCACCGCGCCAGTGCTATCGAGTCCTGACTTTAGGAAACCTTTTATTATACAGTGCGACGCGAGTAGTCAAGGGGTAGGGGGCGTGCTTGTACAGACCGACGAAGAAGGAAAAGAACGTCCAATCGCATACATTTCTCAAAAATTGAACTCGGCTCAGCGCAACTACACCGTGACCGAATTAGAATGTCTGGCGGCAATTATAAGTCTCAAAAAGTTCCGTGCATATGTAGAGTTAATGCCTTTTAAGATCGTGACAGATCACGCTAGCCTTCAGTGGCTCATGACGCAAAAAGACCTCAGTGGTCGTCTGGCCCGATGGAGCCTTAAATTACAAGGTTTCAACTTCAGTATTGAACACCGTAAAGGATCACTGAACGTCGTGCCAGACGCCTTGTCGAGAATCCACTGCGATCAAGTTAGTGCTAGCTCTTTGGAAAATCCTGGGCCAGAAATTGATCTCAACTCTCCACACTTCCGCTCGTCCGAATATCAAGAACTTAAAGAACGGATAGAGAAAAATAAAGACCGTCTCCCTGACCTAATAGTTCGGGATGAGTATGTTTACATCCGAACTCAACCTCGATCAGGTGATCCCGTTCAAGAAGAAGAGGCGTGGAAATTATGGGTCCCAAGTGCATTACCTAAAGATGTCATATCGCGAGCTCATGATCCACCTTTAGCAGCTCATGGCGGAATTGGTAAGACCTTGGAAAGACTTCGTCGACATTTCTATTGGCCAGGTATGACAGTTGAAACTCGCGCGTACATACTGTCTTGCGACATCTGCAAAGAGGTGAAACCATCCAACACCATCCTAAGACCACCCATGGGCACACAGGCCAAGACCGAACGACCTTGGCAACGAGTTTATCTCGATCTCCTGGGTCCTTACCCTAGAACCAAGAAAGGTAAAGTCTGATTTTGATCGCATTAGATCACTTTTCAAAATACCCTCTGCTTAAACCACTTCGCAAAGCCAGTACCTCAAACATCTGCACATATGTCGAAGAACAAATTTTCCATCACTTCGGAGTTCCTGAAACCGTGGTGACTGACAATGGGACCCAGTTCCGTTCGGCTCAATTTCAAAACCTTTTGAAAAAATATGGCGTGCATCATCTTCGTACTGCTGTATACTCGCCACAAGCCAACGCCTCTGAGCGCGTGAATCAATCCATCTTGTCCGGCATCCGAGCATACATGCGAGATGAGCACACCAGATGGGATGAGAAATTGAGTTGCATTGCCAGTTCATTACGGAGTTCAGTTCATCAGGCCACGCAGTTCTCCCCCTATAAAATTTTGTTCGGTAATAATATGATTGAGCATGGCTCCGCCTATGCTTTATTACGACAACTATGGGGAGTGAACGAACCAATGGACGTGGATACTTCTGACAAACTTCGACTAATACGTGCGCAGGTACAAGACAATCTTGACAAGGCTTTCGACAGAGGAGCAAAACAGTACAACCTGCGATCTAAACCTGTGAAGTTCAAGGTAGGGCAAGAAGTGTATAGAAGAAATTTCCAGTTGAGCAATTTCGGGAAAGGTTTCAACGCCAAGCTCGGAAAGAAATTTGTCAAATGTCGAGTCAGAGCCAGGAAGGGCAATTCGCTTTACGAATTGGAGAACCTCCAAGGCAAGTTGATCGGCACATACCACGCCAAAGATATAAAACCGTGACCTATATGTGTTCGTCTGGTCGGATTAACTTATTATTTCATTGTTAATTTATTTTAGCTTAAGGCGGAAAACTTCACAGCGGCAATCCGTAATGGAGTTTTTCCACTTAAGTTTCGGTAGCCTTAATAAGGCATCCGACCAGCTTAACTGGTAATACGTGTGTCTTAGAGCCGCCTCTGCTACGCCACGCGGTGGACACACTCTGTTTTCTCCTCTTCCCCTTCCTAGTTAGAGTTCCCTCTCCCTAACCTTATCCCATCCACCACCCCTCCCTAAAATTTTATGCGTTTTCTTCACCACCCTTCTCTAACCAAGAGGCTCGGCCTGCAACCCTCTGGGTTGAGGATGACCCGGGGCCTCTTGAGAATTGAGGATGTTGGCTTCGTCAGCCAACAAGCCTACTCGAGGTCCCGGGGATTCCTCTTCCCCGAGGGGAACAGGCCGTGAGGGGCTTTGCTTGCCCACTCTGTGGGACTGTCGTCTCGGAGACGTCAGGGGGGCTCCCTGGAATTGCGGGAGTTGGCTGTGCTTCGAGCCAGCTACCTGACCGGGAGATTTCTCCTGTCGTCGCCGGTCGTTAGCTCTCGCGGGGTGGGTTGGTACGGCTTCCTTTCCCTTGAGGATCTATTTCTCTCTCCCAGTCGGTGTCACCAGAGCTTTTCTCTGGCTATTCCATGTTTGCTCACTATTTCATCCGTTGCTTAACGCCCTCACGATATGACGGCTCGGCCGCCATCTTGACAATTCAAAATTTTATCTCTAAATTTAATTAGATTGTTTCTTTGTTTCTCTTGCTCACACCTGATTTTTTTGTAATATTATACCTACCTTAGATATTTACCGTTATAAACTTTGCTAACCTGGTAGCCTCCATCTCACTTTTGCAGTTTCCACCCTTACGTTTAACGGGTCTGGTTGCCATTGGGTGGTCTTATGGTTCTACGGTTTTCTTGTATTTTTCCGGTCACACACACTTACCGTACCTGTTTTTTTCGTCCTCCCTCGTACACTTTTTGAGTTCCGACACCACCCCAATCGCTCTCTGAATATTCTCCAGCGCACTTATCTCGGGTTTTCGAACCGTCACACACGGGGATGACCACGTTACGGTCATAACGTTCAGCTTATTTTTTTTTATTGCTTAGTACAAATTTCATTTCCCTTATATACCCATTTTTACCCTCCCATTTCATCACAACCCCGAATAATTTTTTTATTGAGTTGGAGCTTCAACACTCCAACTGCCATTCCCCAATTAAAGACTCCTTGAACATCTTTCTGGAGTCGTTTCCCACCAGGTTCGGGGCTGGTCCGAGATGAGTTGGCAACTCCCTCTCACTGACGGGGAGGCCTGCCTCTCATTAGGGCTGGTCTCTCCGCCATTGGGAGTGAGCGGTCAAGTGGGTACTGGACCAGCTGACCTCTAATTAGGGTCAGGGAAGTCCAGTGCTGATTTTGGCCGGCTAGCTCAGTCTCGGGCTAGACTCGGGTCGTGGGTCGGACCACATGTTGGGCACCTATACAGCCCGACCATTCTTCAGCTCCTTTGGCCTCGGTAGCGAGTCCATCGGACCTGTGTTGTTGTGGTCAGGGGGAACAAAATTTTGTCCTCACAAGTCTTTACATTTTCCCTGAAACTTAAAGTCATACATTTCGACACCCGCCTATGGGCCTCCGAGATAGCACAGGGGCTCGTCCGAAATTTTGCGGCGGCTCTGGACGGTCCCGCAAGGGATTGTGTTCCTTGGGTTGCGAGCGACGAATTTTGTTGCTCGAAACTGCACAGAATTCGTCGGTCGCAACTCAAGGCCAAGCCCAGGGATCGCCACAGGGCCCGATCCCTCGTAAAAATTTGCGGCGCGAGCTCAGCGACCGAGGCCCAGATATCACCACAGATCTCGGTCCCTCGAAAATTTTCAGCTACCTGCTGACTGGTGCGTGGCTGCGGGAGGCCCAAGATGAGCGGGCGGCGTCCTCGGCGCACGTTGCCATCCCAGCGCAGGGTACTCATGCACTCATCGGTGCCTGCAGTGGCAGCGGCGGTGAGTGTATGGGTGCGCTGCAGCGGGACCGGCTAACGGTCGCCGAGGCGCGGGATTTTTTTTGGCTTGGCTTGGGCTCGGGGAGTCTGATTGGAGTCGTCACTGAAGGAGGATCGGAAGAAAGAAAAGCCCGGATTTCGAGAAAGTGCCTGCCGAGAAGCCGAATAAAAGAGTGGCGCGGTAAAGACGAAGAAAAAAAAAGTTCTGGTTATTGAGGAGACATAAATTGCTGAGTGCTGTGCTGTTAAAGTGGTTTAGAACATCCTATTAAAAAGAAAAAAAAAGAAAAATTTGTACTATTTCCGCGATATAAAACATTCTTAAATTATTTAAAGAAAAAAAAAACAAAAAAAAAGGAAGAAAGCAACAAGATAATTACAAGATATAAAGTTAATGAAAACAAAAGAAAAATTAAGTAAATAAATAAAATTTAAAAGATGCAACACGGGAGAGCTGTTTAGGACGTGAACGTTTGTAAGATTTATTGAACATAAAATGCAACAAACTCTGTACATTTAAAGCAAGAAAACAAAAAAAAAATACATAAATTGTGAGAAAATATTTAGTCGTTGTGTGTGCGCTTATATTTTTCGATACAAAAGAAAACGAACAAAAAAATAAAAAAATGAAATTGTAGTAGATATCTAGCAACAAAGTTATGAAAATTCGTAGGACGCAACTGATGCAAATGAAAAACAATTTAAAATTTTAAGGCTACTGTAATCAAAAAAAAAAAAAAAATAAAAAAAAAAAAAATACAATTAAAAATTAAACAATCTGAACATAAAGTACTAATTCAAATTTTCTTGAAATATAACTTATAAAATCTAAATAAAATAACAAAAAAAAAATCTCTATTAAAATTAAATTAACATAATAAATCTACCAAATTAATAAGTAACACAAAAAAAACAAAAAAAAACAAAAAAAAAATAATAAAAAATAAAATATACTAAAAATCAAAAAAAAAAAAAAAAAAAGGCCCAACGAAGGGGCTCCAACGTAGAAGCCCCCGGACAACACCGCTCTACAATCAACCTCGTCTTCAACGTCTTCACCGGCCACCCAGTCATCGTGGGACCTCCGCATCACCCCCTACCATGGCGCCCACCGTGTAACCAACTCTGTGAATAGATGTAAGCATTTGTTTGAAAAGAAAACAAAAATACAAGGCATGTTTCCTTAGTTCAAGTGTTTTCTCTCATGGTCCCCACTCTAGTTGCCTTTTCAGCCGGGTAATGTAATTTGTTTTCATATTTATAGGGACCTCCCAAATTTCAAGGCCGCGGGAGGTCAATGGGTGGTTGGGGATTAGGCCAGGGGGGTTCACTGTGAACCGAACCCCCCCTGAGAGCCAATCGCGGGCAGTTGCAGGGGTTTAGCCTGCACTGTCGTTTTTTCGCCCCTTCACGAGTTTCCTTTTCCGTCGCGGGAGATTTTCGTTGTTGTGGTGGGCCGTTCCGGCGGATAAGCGCGGCTTTTTTGGTTAACCCCCCCCCCCCACGCTGCCGCAAAAGCTAGCCTGCCAGCTCCCGCAGCCGCATACCGTCGGACGAGGGGCTTAGCCGGGCCCCCTCGAGGTTTCACCTCTACAACAAAATTTGTTTATCAGAACCTAAAACGGGCACTTTGGAAAAGTTGAATGAAGAATTTTTTAGATAATCTTGAAGTTGGTTATCAGATTCTTGAGCTGTAGCTATAGCTTCAAAATTAATAGAAGATGGTAAATGTAACTCTTCAATTCGTGAAAGAGCATCTGCGACTACATTATCGCCACCGGCAACATGTTGAATGTCTGTAGTAAACTGACCGATAAAGTCCAAATGTCTTGCCTGCCTGGGTGAAGCTTTTTCTAAATTTTGTTGAAAAGCAAAAGTTAATGGCTTATGATCTGTAAAGAGAGTGAAACTTCTTCCCTCTAAATGATAACGAAAATATTTAACCCCTTTGTAGGCAGCTAAAAGTTCGCGATCATAAGCACTGTATTTCAATTGAGCCGAAGTTAATTTAACAGAGAAGAAGCCAAGAGGTTGCCAAGAACAATTAACCTTCTGATTCAAAGCAGCACCAATTGCAATATCCGAAGCATCAACAAATAATGCCAATTGAGCATTGTTATCTGGATAAGCCAAGAGAGTAATTTCGGCTAATTGCAATTTAATATTGTCGAAGGCCGTAATTGAATCAGAAGACCAATCTATTTGTTTGGAACCATCTTTCTTACTTCCAGATAAAAACTTATTAAGGAGTATTTGATGCTCGGCAGCATGTGGCAAGAAACGCCGGTAGAAATTTATCATACCGAGAAAACGTCTTAACTCCCTGACAGTGGAAGGACACTTAAAATTGGAAATAGCCTGAATCTTTTCAGGTGAAGGTTTTATACCTTGTGAATTAATGAAATGACCGAGAAACTTTACCTCTTGTTGCATGAAATTACATTTCTCGATGTTAATAATTAGTCCATGATCTTGAAGACGTTGAAAAACTTCCTTCAAATGACACAAATGCTGTTGCTCAGAATCTGAAGCCACCAAAATGTCATCCAGGTAAACAAAACAAAACTGTAAATCTTTAAGAACGGAGTGAATGAACCTTTGAAAAGTCTGCGCTGCATTACAAAGGCCAAAGGTCATGCGAGTGAACTCGAAAAGTCCAAAAGGTGTGCAAATTGCCGTTTTTGGGATGTCTTCAGGTTCAATAGGAATTTGGTGATAAGCCTTTGTTAAATCTAAGGTTGAAAAAATCTTGCAGCCTTGAAGATGATAAGTAAAATCGTGAACTAAAGGGATGGGATATCTATCAGGAAGTGTTACAGCATTTAAAAGTCTATAATCACCACAAGGTCTCCAGTCACCATTTGGTTTAGGAACCATATGTAACGGCGAAGACCAACAACTATCGGAGGGTTGACATATCCCTTGATTAAGCATAAATTCAAACTCTTTTTTGGCAATTACAAGCTTTTCAGGAGATAAACGACGCACTTTTGAAAATATTGGTTGACCAGTGGTTTTAATTTGATGTGTTACAGAATGCTTAACTGGCTTTGAAAATCCAGAATCAACAGTAATATCCCTAAATCTGTGAAGTAATTGCTGTACCTTCTCATTTATAGTGGGTTTAATTAACACTGATAAAGAAGTTGAAGGACCCTTAAAAAGCTTTCCATTAGAAGTTAAACCAGTTAAAGGATCAATTAAAATTCTTTTGGATAAGTCAACCAACAATTTATAATGAAATAGAAAATCTGCACCTAAAATTGGTTTTTGAACGTCGGCAATAATAAATTACCACTGAAAATTTCTCTGTAAACCAAGATCCAATGCTAAAATTTTATTCCCATAAGTTTTAATAATTGAAGAATTTGCAGCAGATAATTGAAGGCTAGAAGGTACTAACTTTGTTGAAGACGAAACAGAGATGACCGAAATATCTGCACCTGTATCCACTAAATAAATTTTTTTTTAGATTTGTCGAAAATGTGTAGACGACTGTTACTTTCGCTTAATTCATCCGTCGTCATAGATGAAATGCCAACTAGTTTTTTAGAGGTTCAACCGATTTATTAAAGGAACACGGAGGAATGCATTTAGAAGCTTTATTTTTAAAATTCGCGTGATACCAACACCAATTCCGATTACCGCGAGACTGAGAAACATTTCTTGTTGAAGATTTAGATTTATCAGAGGAAAGAGATCTACCTCTTGAAAGATTACGACCTCGTAGAGAAAAATTACTTGAGGTTCGTTCATCACATTTAAGCGATTTAACCTCCAGAGTCAAATTATTAACCGATTGCTCTAATTTTACAATTTTGGAGGATAAATTCGCTAAAATTCCCATGGTATTTCCATCAAATTGGGAAGAAAGAGCAAAAACAGAGGACCTGTCGCTCATCTCGAAAATTTTATCCGCACAGTCAGCTAATTGAGTGAGAGATCCAGGGTTGCTAGCTAAAATTGCCCTCATATTTTCCGGAAGTCTCTGCAACCAAAGGGTTCTCACAATATCATCGGCCAATTTTCCATCTGCCAGGTTTTTCAATTCCCGTAAAAATTGTGAGGGAGTTCTGTCTCCCAAAACTAAATCGCCAAGAATTTTTTTTAATTTTAATGTTTCACTTTCCGATAAACGGGAAATTAACGCATCTTTCAAATTGGAATAAGGCAGACGAGGATCTGGATCATCCAAAACATCACTAATAATAGAAATTACACTTTCATCCAATGCCGAAAGTAAGTGATTGTATTTTGAGTTTTCTGTAGAAATTCTTGCTAGATCAAATTGAGCTTCTAATTTCTGGAACCAGAATTTAGGAGCACTTCTCCAAAAAGAGGGAGCAACGAATGAAACCGATGACACGGAAGGGAGCGGATTTCCTAAGGCGAACGGATTTACACTTTCACTGTCACCGATAAAATCACCACTTGAATCATTCATTTTTTAAGATGTGAATAAAAATGTACAAATTTTAAGAAAAATGAGCTAAAGGGCTAAAATGATCTAAACTACTAAGCAAAATTTAACTTCCCTAAAATTTTGATTGCTGGATTTTGGGTGCCGCTTCTAAATACTGCTCCTGCTAACGAGGCCAGAAGTAGTGGTTGAACTGATTTTTTTGAGGAAATGTTGAGTCTGGTGCCTGATGAGACGAGAAAGTTCTCGACTTGAAGAATCCAAAGTCGTTTTTTTTTCGATTTTTCGGCTTTTTAATATTTTTTAATTATTGTGTAATTGTTCTGTTCACGTCGGGGTCACCAATTAAAGGAAAACTGCTTCTGTTCCTTTATTTTAATTTCTTTTATTTATTTATTTTGAAATACAAATTCCTCCTATCAGGCTTCTAGCTTTATAAACTTTTTCCGACCTCTCTACTTTCTATTTTTTTTTACCAATTGTTTTTCTATTGCTCACTAGATTTTTTCTAAACGGCATGCTTCGAAAACATTTATATAAAATCAAAGTGCTGATTACAAGTAAATTTAGCGGCCATTCCTAAATGTTTCAACAAATATTTTTATTCACATGTGGTGAATTTAAGACCGCCACACACACAATATAAAATCAGGAGGATCATCGGCAGGGCAACTACTCAATCGAGGCCCATCTAATAAAATCAAATTGCCGCCCATTACGATTCCAAAATTTAACGGAGATTATCTCAAATGGCCACAATTCCACGATCTTTTCTCGAGAACAATTGAGAACAAGCCGCTAAGCGATGTAGAGAAGATGTGGTATTTGAAGAGCAATCTTGAAGGTGTACGCAGCTACATTACTACAGATCTTTCTCTGACCGACAACAATTATTCGATTGCGTGGACAACACTGTCGGAACGATACAGCAACGAACGTTTACTGGTCTCTTCAGTGCTGGACAAATTATTTAAGGTTCAAATAATGAAATACGCATCGGCGCAAGCTCTCAAGGCGCTTCGTGACACTGTTCGTGAATGTATTTTGTTGTTGAAAAATTTGGAGCTAAAAATTAACGGTAGCTGGGACCCGATCTTGCTTTATATACTGATTCGTAAGCTTGACAGAGAAATTCATAACTTGTACGAACTATCTCTCAAAAATCCCAAGAAACTGCAAACCTTGGAAGATTTTCTGAAATTCATCGAGCTACGGTTTCAATCCCTCGAGTCACTGAGCTCAGAAAAGGCTATCACGAAAATAGCTCCAAAGCCAAGCCAAGCAGCAGTACATATCTCCAATAACAACAACAATGGACCAGCATCAAGGAGCATTCTCTGCAACAAGGATCATCCAATTTATATGTGCGGGAATTTTTTAGCTCTGACACCACAGGAAAGATCCAAACAAACTCAGAAACTTAAACTTTGCAGTAATTGCTTGCGCAGTGGGCATCACAAAACAGATTGCCAATCAAGAGGTTGCGAGCAGTGTAATCAGAAACATAATACGCTGTTGCACTATACAACAAATAGGGATCAAGGTAATAATACAAATACAGCAAATGCCACTCCCTCGCCGCTGTACCAAAAATCATATCCCGCTGTCCAACATCAAACTAATTCAGCGAATGTAGCAACAAAGAAGAAGGAGTTGTTAGAGGAATATCTATTTTTAGGAACCGCTTTAGCATCAGTGATGGACAAACATGGCGAAGCAATTAAGTGCAGAATCTTGTTGGATTCCGGTTCACAATTAAATTTCATCTCGGAACGGCTGCAACGTAAGCTGATGCTTGACATGTACGACCACGCCTTAAACATAAGCGGCATTGGCAACTCACAGCTCAACTCGAAGGATCGAGTGAATATTACAATATCATCCTTAAACAGCACCACTATCGAGGCTCAAGTCATCAGCCAAATTACAATTGCTCAGCCACAGCGATTCGTTGACATTTCTTCATGGCCAATGCCAGGAAATATTTCGCTGGCTGATCCATATTTCCATAAACCACAGCGGGTGGTCGTATTACTTGGCGCTGAGTTATATGGTGAACTCATACGGATGGGTCAAAACAAAATGCAATAAAACTTACCCATGTTGCAAAATACAACTTTCGGATGGGTTGTACTCGGAAAAGCTACTCCACAAGAAGTACCGAGCTCATTTGTTGAAATCTCGAATCTGGAATTGGACTCAAGCCTGAAACAATTTTGGCAAATCGATAACACTCCTTCAACTAAGACTACAATGAGTTCGGCCGAAATGAATTGCGAAAATTTCTTTAAAAACACAACGGCTCGAGAAGGCGATGGCAGATTCACAGTAAATCTTCCAATTATGAGTGACCCAGCACTGCTTGGTGAATCCATGAATATAGGAGTGCGACGATTCATAAACATCGAGAAGCGCTTAAACAAGGCTACAGAACTACGCCAACAATACACTGCGTTTTTAGAAGAATACGAGCGTCTAGGACATATGACAGAAATTTCTGCATTAGAAATTGCTCAAGTAGACTACTTCGTTCCGCATCATTTCGTGCTCAAGCCAGATAGCAGCAAGACCAAATTGCGTGTGGTCTTCGATGCTTCTTATAAAACTACAAGCAATCTTTCATTAAATGGCATCATGATAGCAGGTCCTACTGTTCAGAGCGAACTGTTCGAACTTCTTATCAACTTTAGAACGACAAATACGTTTTCACTGTGGACATCGCCCAAATGTATCGTCAAATTTGGATCGATGAACAAGACCGAAACCTGCAACTCATTATATGACGGTCCAAACAAACTGATAAAATCATGTATTATAGATTAATTACAGTTACTTATAGCACAAAGGCGGCGCCGTATTTAGCGACACGATGCTTAAAGCAATTAGCAGAAGACGAAACAATAAGGTACCCCCTAGGCTCAATTGCAATTGACGACTTCTATGTGAATGATTTAATAACAGGTAGCAATTCTCTATCACAGGCAATTAAAATTCGCGACGAATTGACAAAACTGTTGCATACTGGAGGCTTCCAGCTGCGGAAATGGGCTGCAAATAGTGAGAAGCTCCTGCAAGGGATACCTCGAAATGAACTAGAAGAAGGAAAATGCTTCCAGGGAGAAAATTCAGGCTACGTAAAGACTCTGGGACTCGCATGGCAACCGGCACAAGACCTATTCACTTTCACCACAACATGGCCTTCATCAGATCAAATCACCAAACGATCAGTGGTATCTGAAATGTCTAGATTATTTGATCCGCTCGGCCTAGTAAATCCGATCATTGTAGCAGCCAAAATTTTCGTACAGAAAATTTGGAAACTGAAGCTAGATTGGGACGATAGCCTTCCAGACGATCGTAAATGAGTGGACCAAGTTCCGCGAGAATCTAAGGGTATTACAATATCTCAAGATAACGAGTCATATGTTTACCTCAGGCACACCAATAAGACACGAATTACACGCTTTCGCTGATGCAAGTGAAAAGGCATATGGCGCTGCAATATATCTAAGAAGCATCAGCTGCGATCAGGAAATTGCATGCAAGTTATTGTGTGCAAAATCTCGTGTGGCTCCTGTCAAGTTAGTTACTTTACCTCGACTTGAGCTATGTGCAGCCAATTTAGCGGCAATTTTAGCTCATCGTCTATTAACGACAATGAAGATCAAAACTGATGAATCATTTCTGTGGACAGATTCTCAAATTGTTCTGTCCTGGACAAAAGGCGGTTCCTCAACCTTAAAGACATTTGTTGCTCATCGAGTTGCATCAATTCAGGAACACATCAATTCTAAATCAGGTAACTACATCACCACTAAATCGAATTCCGCTGATTTAGTATCTCGTGGCTGTACCTCGGAATTCTTAATCAATTCAGTGTTGTGGTTCTATGGACCAAATTTCCTGAAGAAACCACAATCAGAATGGTCTGATGGGACAATTTCTACAGTTCGATTGCATGAGGAAGAAAGAGCTAGTGTGGCACTGATAACAAATACAGAACCCTTGACGGAAATGTCTGATCATCCCCTCGATAGAATCAATCACAAAAAATCATTCAGTTTTCTTCAAAGATCCATGGCTTATATTCTTCGTGGTATTAAGAAAGTGAGAAGGCAATTCACAGCAGGTGAAGGCATTGCATGGATCTCAACAGCAGAACTGAATGAAGCACTGGTTGTAATTTTCAAAGAAATACAAAGACGACACTTTCAAGAGGAGATAAAGGTGCTTCAGAACAACAACAATGTCAAGAGTTCCACAAGAAATTTCTTCGCTCACACCGTTTCTGGATACAAATGGTGTCATCTGTGTGGGGCGAAGGCTCGACTACGCTGCGATCTCATATGATGCGAAACACCCCATACTATTGCCAGGTGCTGACTTTGTTTAAAAATTAATTTTGAATGACCTGCACAAGACACTTTTAGATGCAGGACCATTGGCTCTGTTGGCCATAGCGAGACAGCGTTTTTGGATTCTACAAGCAAGGGCTTTGGCGCGATCAACAGTTTAAAACTGTGTTGAATGCGTCAGAGCAAAGCCTCAAATGTTAAAACAAGAGATGGGAAATTTACCCGCACATCGAGTTCTACCTGCCCGGCCATTTTTAAGGACAGGAGTGGATTTTTGTGGGCCACTTCTCACCCATTACCATGTTAGGGGGAAGAAACCACAAAAACTTATATAGCCGTGTACTGTTGCTTCTCGACAAAGGCAATCCACATGGAAGTTGTGTCGGATTTGTCACTACGACGATTTATCGCAAGACGCGGAATTTGCGAAGAATGACAATGCGACCAATCTCATTGGAGCTCGAAATAAACTAGATGAACTACAAGAGATAATGTCGAAACGAGCCACTCTGGTTCAAATCACAAGAACATGCAGCGAAAAAGGGATTCAGTTTAATTTTGCTCCTCCTCGATCACCCCATTTTGGTGGATTGTGGGAAGCTGCCATCAAGGCAGCGAAAAAACTACTTCAGCAAACCCTTGCAAAGGCAGCTCTGTCATATGAAGAACTGCGCACCGTTGTTGCAGAAGCCGAGGCTATTTTGAACTCAAGGCCACTTACTCCTCTATCACCAGACCCGAATGATTACACGGCACTTACTCCAGGACATTTCCTTGTAGGTGAACCTCTAACATTAATTCCCAACTTGGCCCAACAAACGAAAAATTTGACTTCACTCACACGATGGAAGCTGTACGACAAGAATTTTGGGATAGGTGGGTTCGCGAACATTTATGTGAATTCCAACAAAGACATAAATGGAAGGCGGTTTCCCCCAATGTTCTTCCTGGGATAATGGTACTCATGAAGGAGGACAACATTCCGCCGCTGAAATGGCCAATGGGCAGGATTGTTGAAGCAATTCCGGGCTAGGATGGACTAGTTAGAGTAGCTGTCGTAAAAACGTCTATAGGAGCATACAAACGGGCTATCCATAACTTAGCCCTGCTATCAATCGAGGGATGTTTAACTGGGCAGCAACCAGAATCAGCAAGGGCAGAACTTAAACGAATCGCTGAAACAGACACAGAAGGAAACGCTCCAGCAGAAGAAAAACAAAGTTCATCGCGGAAGCGAGCGCGGTTTTCCTTAAGCACTATGTTATTATCAATTCTTGCTTTCTTCTTGCTACCACTGTCAGTATTTGGAGCAAGTTCTACGGAACCATTTCAAATCACCCCAATCACACAAAATTCAGGGGTATATTTCAAGCAACTTGGACAAGGACAACTGATTGTAAATGATTGGAAACTGATAGTATTTTATAACATGACCAATTACTGGAAGACGTACGAATCCATTCAAAAGGGAGTTCATAAAATGAAACTGCTATCAACCAGAGCGGTAGATTCCAATTATTTTGATATGATACTGGGACAATATCAGCTTCAACTTACCGAGCTTGATGAAAATAATCAGTTGTTATTCGAACTACCAAAACAGCGGAAAGGACGAGGCCTATTTAATGTAGTCGGTAATATTGCCAATAGATTATTCGGAACTGTAGATGACGAATATGCAGCTCAAATGGAGACGACCATTAAACGCGTTCAAAATAATGCAAATCATCTTTTTGATTTAATAAAAAATCAGATATCCATCATCGAAGCGACCACAAACATCATGAAATATTCAGAAGAGGAGAGGACCAAGCAGTTGCTAACTCTTCAGAGCGAGATGGATGGTCTTTTCAGCAACATAAATAATTTCACAGTGGAAATGAAGCAGGAGAAAATTACAAGGACATTTACGCTGCTCTCAGTATTCGTGTCACTTGTAATCACTGAATTCCAGAAAATGCAAAATTCCATCATGGACATCATAACTGATATACACCACGGCAAAGCTAGCCCATTCATTCTAACCGGAGAGACTAGCTGAGCACCTGAACGAGTTGCAAGCAAGATTACCATTAGGAGTACAATTTGCGTCATCAGCACACATTTATAGCTTATTAAATGTGAAGTGTAAGGTGACGACAACTACCGCAATATTTCTTATTCATCTTCCCTTGATTGGCACCGCAGAATTTCAAATGTTTAAACCAATTCCGTTTCCTACACTAGTCAACAACTCCTACGTCAGAATCGAGCCCTCCACCGAATACATCATAACCGACCTTCATCGAGACTCAGTCTAAATGCTTTCAACTATGGAATTTGATAAATGCATCAAACCGGAACCTGAAGAACATTTGTGTAAACATCTTAGGCCAATTTACACGAAGGCGTCAGAAGATTTGCGGTACGAATTTCAGATGATGAGGCATCATGTTCTAGATGACCATTGCCGTTTGAAAATTTTCCATCCGGCTAAAACCTGGGTTCAGCTCCAGCAGCCCAACGTGGGCTGTTCGCATTGAACAAAGAATACGTATATAACACCGTCTGCAATAGTTAGGTATATTCAGAGCGACTGCGACTCGTCTTTAAACGAGAACTGCATCTTTAAGGACGATAACTTTGTTATGAATCCCAAATTCATAACTCACCACCAGCCTAAAAGCCGGCAATCAAGTGGCCTTAAGCCTAAAAGCCGGTGGCGAGTGACATACCGCACACCCAACAGCGCCGCTTCCGAGTCACATTACCAAAGCGCCGCAAACACAGCATGATCGCGCAGTAGCACCGCCAGCATCAAGTGATCGCACCAAGCGTGGGAAACTTAAGACACCCACAACTAACGGTGACGCACCGCTCTTTTAGCTCGTGCCGAACAAGGACTCTGACCGCGGCCGGCACACGCCGGTAAGGTTAAGCATAACGCTACCGGGGTGTAAACTGACACGATGCAAATGGCTCAATTGAGTGCAATGCACTTGCCGATCGGTGTTTGTCACCAGCTCAGAATGCAATTATGCATTTTTGGATTATGTAAACTCGGAAAACGCACTGATTGGACAAAACGATACTTTATCGATCAAAGGGGCGGATCCTCCCCAAATATATTTTGAATAAAAGGAGATGTTCCCGTTACGACAAGTCAGAAGTGATCTAGATTTTAACCAGGCATTGTCCCCCTACCAAAGGTAAGGCTTTCCTGGAAACTAGACTAGTATTTTTAAAAAGTGTTTAACTCAGCCAATAAAAAGTTGTTTTAATTTCGCGTTCTACGGATCCCTCAACAGGATCCCAACAACTTATTGATTCAATCCTTGAAGACCATTGCATCAGAAGCTACTGAATCATTTCTGCCACCTATTAATTTACCGGATGAGTTGAATTTCACGATTCCTGACCTAACCCGTCTCCAACGAAACACTTCTTCTCTAAATTCATATTCAGTAGAATTCGGCAAATTGAAATCCGATATTCAAAATCTGAAGTTAAAAGAAGTCACATTGGAACACGTTTCAATGCGATTAGCATCAATATGCAGCCGGTTATTTCAGCCTTAGCTTAACTGTGTTAATCATCATTGCAATTAGCATAAGGGCATTCCACAAACGACAAAAACCACAGCCAAGGTTAGCAGAACAACTACAAGCCACCCCAACGACCCTCAGCAAGGAAGACTTTCATCTTGATGTTCGACACATCAAAGCGGGGGAGAATGTTTAGTCAACAAGTCAAGGCGCCCGTGCCCTCGGCTATTGACCGACTTAAACTCACCGCCTCAGCAAGATGCGCTTGCGTTACTGGCACTGGCCTGACCACCGGGAAGTGCACCAGTAGAGTATGCATAACTGCGGCGTTGTCGCAATATTATTATTGTGTAACAATTTTTTGTTTGCTCATTCTTAGATTGTAAGTAGGTTATTAATTTGTTATAAAAAGATCCAATGATTGTAAATTAATAGATTCCCATTCCAACCAGCGTTCAAGTGTTTTCCTGAATACCTTCTACCCAATTCCCTCGAGGAACTAATTACTCGACTAGCGTCTCCTAGGCTGAGTTTAGTTAGCGTCCTTTCCTCTCGACAGTGCGCTGATGAGCTAACTCTAATACTAGTTAACGTCACGCACACAATACAAAATACATAATTCTTATTTTGAACACTTTACAAATGTAAACGCAGTAATATATTACATATACATAAACACAAAATGCATATTATATTCAAAGCCGAAAAGATTATAAATTCATAGAAATTTAAGGTGCGACATTTTTGAATCGACTTCTTGGGATCAAACATTATCAATTTGTCTTATTTAATAGCTGATTTTTTCATGCGAGTACAGTATTCCATTTTTAATTAATTGCTAATGTCAAGGGTTTTAAACTTCGTCAAAGACAAAATTGTTTAAAGGAAAGAAATAAACATTTTTAAATTTTAACCATATGACATTCACATAATTTCTACTGTTTACTATATTGAATATGTATCCTTTTATTACAGTAAATTTTTATTAATTATTAATGCTTTAATTATTAGAATTTCCTGTATATGAAAAGGTTATGCTTCATTTCATACAGTCTCTAATAATTTAAATGTCATGAGTATATATACTTATGTAGGTACTTGATACAAGTAAAATATTTAAGAACTTCCCAAATATGAAGAATCCTTTGATCAAAAACAAGAAAAATAGTTCAATTTGTGGTTTTATTTATGAATTGCATTAAAAAAACAAACAACAAAATCTATCAATAAATTGCATCCCCAAACCATACATTCGAACCACCAAGTACTGCTTAAATTTTGTGATTGTAGTTAACCTTTGTTCTGGCTGTGCATACAACCCCTTTCATTGTATCCGAAAAGGTTAAATAACGGTATCTCAAAACAGTAAATAAAAGACTGTATATATGTAAGGCGATCCCTAAAATCACCGATCAGCGAACTGAAATCCGTTTACCCATTGTATTCAAAATACGCAGTTGTTCCCTGGTTCGTTTCATCTTTGCTGGTCATGTGGTCCTCACTAATTGACTTACCGTAGAAGTGGATGCCTGGTATACGCTTGGAAGCGGAAGGCTTACTCCAATTAGTGATCTTAGTGAATTCAATAATTAATTATCCTGATTTAACTTCGAAAAGAAATCTAATCTTGACTTTAATTATATGGAAATTGAAATTTAACTACAAATAAAGTGAATTTAACTCAAAGTGCAAGTGATGTTTGTCTTGCGGATAACACTTAGGATTCTACAAATATACATAGTAGGCTATGTTTCTGGTTTGCTTTAACCACTAGCGCGTGTAAACAAAAGCCCCTTCTAAATATCCCCCTTCTTTTTAAAAATCATACATATGTGAGTCGGCAGTGGCAGGTGTTTGCCATGGATCCTTTTGTTTTGTAGAAATTCTTTAAGATTAAGTAAATGCTTTTTGTGTTTTGTTAAAGGATGTTATATGTAGTTTAATTGAGATAATTTTAGAAATATATTTCGTTTTGAAGAATGGAGAAGTTCTCAGTCGTGATCCGACATCGGTTGAATGAGAATCGATTTTAATTACTAGGCAATTTTAAATGGAAAAAAAGTGTATTAAAACGATGAAAAAATAATTCAAAGAATTTAATTTAGCAATAACCGCAAAAAACCGAAAATAATAACATTTGACGAAATAAATTATAAAATAAAAAAGCCGGCTCACCCCGTTAGCACTTGTGGCATTTTTGTAAATATCCTCCCATTGGAATTTGCATCTCTGAAAACTCTCCTCATATTGTAGTTTCAGAATTGCATTTTTAAACTTTTTGCGTTAGTTTAAATGCACTGAGTTTCGGGTTTTTCTTCATATATTATACGTTATTTGAACATACATATGTATATACTTACATATATGTAATTCTTCCAGACAAGAATATTGAAATCAACGCGTTTGTTTTCCCTGGAAAACTAGTAAAATGTTAGAAGCGACAACAAAATCTACAGCGAGCTAACTGAAGATATCGTTTCCTCTATTTTGTTTCTGTAGACCTCTCATAAATACATCCACTGAATTATATATACTGGATTGCTTTGCGTACATGCTCCTGAAAAACGAGTAAAGGTTTAGTTTGAGCTCAAATCTTTTAATAAATTATGCTAATTAAAATGCCCAAAATACCGCACAGTTTTGATTAAACATAACTCAGTAACAAATAATTGAATTGTCACGAGCCGATTTCTTTTACACCACATTAAATTTGTAGTTTTTTAGTAAAAAATTTCCGAGCACTAAAGCACTGGGTGTCTACGGGGCACAGAGATGAATATAGCAATTATTATTGCTATATTTGTCATACGTTCATATTTCACGTATATACCGAACGTAGCCTAAAATCTCCGACAAAAACAGCAGTAGTCATCTGTTGGTCATCTTTGAACTACTATAGCAACTGATTTGATTTTATCTACTTTTCCCTTTTTCACAACAAATATGTGGGCACATCCTAGTCGAAGATATGGTAGGAAACTCGGGATTTATACTAACACTAAAACCAGATGGGTCTGGAGCTCTTCCGCGCAATACAATCACTCAAATGCACTACACTTGGGGTTTGTGCTTCCAAAAGTTCTTTACTTATCGCGATATCACGACGCATATTTCTAAAATGCATATGGAATAAAGATCATGTAATGAACCCAAGTAATGACGAACTCACTTGTTTGGCTTAAGTAGCTAAGTAGTTTTATTCTAGTCTGAACAATCTATAGTGACCTGGTCAGCTCTAAGGCTTCACTTCAACTGGTCTCCTAATGCTATTCTATAAACTGGCTTGTAA
The DNA here is from genome assembly GCA_959613345.1 of Tolmerus cingulatus. Lineage (NCBI taxonomy): Eukaryota > Metazoa > Arthropoda > Insecta > Diptera > Asilidae > Tolmerus > Tolmerus cingulatus. The sequence goes on from CAUIJO010000068.1 coordinate 1,976,389, forward strand.
TGACTACAGTTCGACGCACCTACATGTATGGACTCCTACATCTTCCCTTTAAGTATTTATGAATTCAAAATTAGTATATGTTTATATGTAAAATAACAAAAAATCTCGACTGGTAAAATTAGTGTAACATTTATCTGAATATATGACTATTACATAAAACGTTAACAACTCATTACATTTATTATGTATATACCATGTTATTCAAGGCTTTGATCAACTTACTGCTTGCTGCTTATGTCATAAATTCTAATCTACAATCTTTGTGATTACTCCAGAAAGGCAAATAGTGATTAGGTACGTATGTAAGTTTGTGTTATGGACAGTCGCCGCCTGTGATGCGTTTTAAAAAACGGATATTGCGGCATAATTTTGGTCCATTGAAACCTTTGATATAATGTGGTCTAGGGCTTTTGTCTTTGCATATTATTGTGGCAGGTATCCATTCTTGATTTTCATTTCTATACCACACCTTGCCCCCTTTCTTAAAAAAAAATGTTTTTTTGTTGCAGCTCTATCATAGCAGTATTTTGTTTTACGTTTACTATTTTCCAGGTTGTCTACAAATTGTTTTTGCATACTATTTTGAATAGGTGAAAGCTTTTCTGGCAAATGTGTCCTCGTTTTTCTACCAAACAATATCTCTGCAGGGGACGGAAGACTTTCTTTAATATCTCCCTGGCCTGGGTCCCCGGCCACTTTGGAATCTTAGGCAATGAATGGGCGGACCAATATGCGAAATTAAGTTTTCCAACACAATCTCCAACAGAAGAAATTCCCTTTGCATAATTCCTGTACCGAGCTCGAGTAAAAATTCTCAACGAAAAAATCAAAACTTCTTGGCAGAACGACAGTACGTCTCTCGCTTCCCATTGGAAAACTACCGAAGCCTCAAATTACTCCCTAAGCGGAGCTCAAGGAACACAAATCTTACATACAAGAATTGGACATACCTTGCTAATTCATAGTCACTTCTTCAACAGAAGCCCCAGAGCTGGATGTCACTTCTGCCAGGCCACCCTTACAATCCAACATATCCTCAGGAATTGTCCTTTAACCGTTAAGATTCACGGCGGTCCTTTGCCGCCCTTATCTGATTTACTTAATCCTTTAGAACCTTTTTATCTACTCACTTTATTAGAAAAATTAAATTTGAAAAATAAATTGTAAATTCTTGTCAATTTTAAAATAATGTAAATTATTATTTGGTAAAATCGTCATAAATTATACTTATGTTGTTTGATGCGCCATATGGGCTGCGATCCCGAGCTTGCGCTTTGTTTCTAAGTGGGGTAAAATTTATTGTATTTTTGCTTTATAAAAAATAAATAAATAATAATCCTTTAATAAGTTTATTTCGAAATTCCACTAGCATATTGCCATAGTTCTACTCTACTATCTTTTGCTTTTTCAACATTGATTTAGCTATTTCTACGTTTCGGTTTGCAAATCCATTTGCTTGAGGATAAAGTGGAGTGGCCGTTATAATAATTTCCCTAGGATACCGTGCCTCGAACATAAAGCTTTTAGCTTGCCTATCTATTCCGCCGTGCGACTATTAAATTAAAGCTTTTGCAGCAAATTCCATGATATCCATTCCAATTTTAAAATATGGTTATGCTGAAGTCGCATGAGATATCATGGACACCCTTTGTTTAGCATGCCTATATGTTTGGCAAATACTCCATGATGCGATCATTTCCCGTACATCCGAATTGCAACGATTAGTGAAATCGATTAATTTCATTTTATTAATTTTTGTGAGATATATTAAATGAATGCATAATTTTTACACAAACATATGTAGGTATATACGGGGTACATACGGGTAAATTGTCTCTAATTAATCAGTAATTTTTTATGGCGATTCAATCAAACACGATTATCGATTATTTTCTTTTTTTTACCATACCTTCGACTACGATGTGCCCATATATTTGTTGTGAATACAGGGAAAACTAGGTAAAATCAAATCAGTTGTTATAATAGTACAAAGATAACAAGCAGACGCCTACTGCTGTTTGTGTGAGATATTTTAGGCTACGTTCGGCATATACGTGAAATATGAAGGTGTGACTAATGTAGCAATAATGATTGCCATATCCATCTCTGCGCCCGGTAGACACCCAGTATTTGTTGTTTAGTTATGTTTAATCAAAACTGTGCGGGATTTTGGGCGCTTTAATTGGCATAATTTATTAAAAGGTTTGAGGTTTCCCTAAAACTTGTCTCGTTTTTCAGGTGCGTGTAAGCAGAGCAATCCAGTATATATAAATCAGTTAACGTGTCTGTGAGAGGTGTACAAATGCAAAATGGAGGAAACGATTCCTTCTGTTTGTTCGCTGTAGAGTTTGTTGTCGCTTACAACATTTTACTAGTTTTCCAGGGAAAACAAATGCTTTGATTCTAATATTTTTACCGGGAATAATTACATATATTTATAGTTACAATTTTGACCGCCAAGCGGCTGGCAGACAAAATTTCACATTCCCTTCCCTGCAATTCCCATATAAGGATGGACTAGCACCTTTTTATTGACAATAAAAGCTTGTCCGTCGAAGCAGACGAGGCCAGAAAAAGTGGTCGGCATTTCGACCCGGGGTATCAACCAGTGTTCTTCAGTGTGGCCGATCGCTGATGCCGCTGGCACAGACGCCACGATCTTGCAGACCGAACGCCGGTCCTGGTATCCACTCGAGGCAAGCCCCGAGTGTGAATTGCGAGGAAGGAAAATTGTAACATTATGTTCAAATTATGTAAACTTGATAAAAGGAAAATCGTAAAGATCTTCCGAAATATGAAGTGTCCTTCATAAAGCAAACAAGAAAAACGGTTCAGTAGATTTTTGTTTTTTGAGGACATAATAATGATACATAAGGTCATTTGTGATAATAAATTGAAAACACCTTGTTGTTTATAAGCAGGACCAAACGATAGACAGGGAAAAAACTTACACAATTATACATAAAATTGCATAAAATTGGTCAAACCGAAATAAATGGTTATTTCTAAAACTGAACACAAATAAAACATCGTCATCATAAACTACTTTGTATTAAGAGGGTTTAATGTTTTCCGTCTAAATATAAATTAAAATTTCGATAACGATGATGGGGTAATTTTTTAATTGATTGCTCGACAATACTGATTAAGGTTTTATGCATTCTTCGATAGTGTGTTTGCAATACAAATTATAATAATTATTACATGATCGAACAATAAATGTCTTTTGAAAATCCTTTGTAATCGAAAAATAAAACTTACTTTATGATTGGTATGAACTAATCGGCAAATAAAACTTAAATACCGGAATTAGGAAAGAACCATGAATTATGTATGGTTGAAATATATCGTTTGGAACAAACACTCGACTGTTCATCGTCTCTTTGAAAGCAAGTTTATAACCCAGGAATGTGAGCCTTAATTAATTTAATTTTTCCATTCTTTATTCCGGAAATCTTTCTGGGGCAATGGAAAGGACAGTTAATAACTCCGGGACTAGACTTTTTACTTACCGACATTCAGAAGATCGGGTCTGAAAAATCCCAGCTCCTTAGTAATTATATTCTCAATTCATCTGTCCAGACCTCACGACGAACGAATGTGTGGTTACCAAATATTTTTGCCCGAAGGGCGCAACCCACAACCACACAGACAGAAAGTAATAGAATCATTTTTTGACGTTTTGCCTCTTTTAACTGAATTTTTGAAAGAGCTCCATTTCGGTTCTCCCGTGTTTTATTATCACCACTGTATGTTCTGATTGTGATTTGTTGTGCTTCATTTCGGAGTCTCCTCGGAGGAACCGAAAGCCATGGGAGTACTCCAAGACTACAAAAAGGGAGAGAAAATTTACTCAAGAACTTAAAAATGTCTCTGGGCGGTTCCTTTTATCGGTGATTTCCAATTTAATGCATATAAAATACTGGGAACTGACGATGAGTGGATGATTACGACATTATTCGAAAATATTGCAGTTGCGTTCACTTTGGTCTTCAATTTTGGAGCAATTTAATATCTTGCTTATTGACTAATTTAATACAATTTTTTGCTTTAAAAGTATACTCACGATGAAATATGGATTATGTATTTATGTAATATAATGATAATACCTATAGATTTGATAAATAGTAACAATGCGTAAGTTATTTTTAATAAAAATTCCATTCGACAGTAGAGGTGTGATGTATTTTAGATAGCCAAATTTTTAATTTTACTTTTCCAGTATAAGTTTCCTTCTAGTCGTATAATACAAAAGGGTAGGATATGTAAGTTAATTTATAACTTTGTGAAACAAATATCTAATAAATACCTAAAAGTTTTCAAATTAAAATCATAACATCTGTGCATGGTTTGTCTCAGCTATTGTTATCTGCCATTTTTTCTATTACTTATTTTACTTCTTTGACAACATGGCTAGAGCAGATGTTTTTTTCGAAATTCTGTTCTTATGGAAAAACTCAATCCATTTGTGTTCATAATTCTCTGACAATTAGACAACTTCTTTCACCTTTCTACGTCATGTTGTGGTCGGGAACATACTTCCCTGTCTGAATGCAGCGGGACAAAAATGTTTGCCGACGGCTTCGGCCTAGGCCAACAATCGCCGTCCGGGGACCGAACGAAAATTCACGGCGCCCAAGAGCAATGTACAGCTATAACGGGCTCGGCCTGTGGCATCGGGCGCGGTAGAGTGCTCGAGAACCCGTTGCAACCGACATGGCTTGGCGTGCATTGGATAGTGATGAGAGGACTTGGATTGGAAACGGTTGGCGGAAAAAGGATCGGCGCGGATTATAAGTCTTGTAAAATTAAAATCCTCCGAGTGTACATAATCTGATAATTTCAAAAAAATTGCTAGTTTTTGTTACGGAGTGACAAAATGTCGGCCGAAACTGAGTGAACCTGCAAAGAAAATTCTTCTTAAAAATTTGGCGTTAATCTAATCTGTTTTTTTTTGTACCTTAATTAATTGACCATTTTACTGTGACTCGATTGCGTTGGCCGAAACTGAGTGAACCTGAAAAGCAAGAATAAGTAAAGTCTGAGTTAAACTGACATTCTTTTCATAAATTTAATTGCCTACCGAGTGACTTGATTGTGGTGGCCGAAATTAAATAAATCTGAAACGAAAAATGTTTCGAATCTAAGTTAATCGACATTTTTTTTTGTACTTCAAATAAATTTAGTTGCTTACCGAGGGACTTGATTGTGTTGACCGAAACTTAGTAAATCTGAAACAAATAATTTTTCATATTTAAGTTAATCGAAATTTTATTTTTGTACTTCAACTTAATTTAACTGTTTACCGAGTGCCTTAATCGTGGGGTCTGAGGCTGAGAGTAGGGAGTAAAGCTGAAAGAAAAATTAAACAAAAGGAAAATCAGAAAAAAAGAGAACCGTTAGTCCCTAGTTGGTTCTCAAAAGTCCGAAATTAAAGAGCGTTCCGAGTTTTTTTTGTTCATTTGAATAGGGGCTGGAAGGTGCCGATCCGGATTAAACTTATCTTCTGTAAAAAAAAACAAAACAATAAAAACTAAATCGTACTAGTTAATATCCAATTAATACTTACAACTTAAACAAAAAAAAAAAACTTTGTTGAACTGGTAATTGCCGAACACCGGCGGAGAGCAGTCCACCTGAAGGGGCAGGGTGCCTCCGCCCTCATCAGTTCATCGTACCCTCGTGGGAAATCAACGAGCTCATCGTTTCATCGGCGGATATCACCAAGGTTCAGCGTCTCTTCGCGGGAAATTTTATCGCCCCAGCAATCAACCCAGAATCAAGGCGCCCAACGACCCTCTACTTGTTTTAAATCGTAGCTTATACAGGAAAGAAACCAAGATAAGTAATAAGAAAAAATAAATAAATGAATCGGTAAGGTATCACAACTCCTTTTCAGTCCTGCTTCTCACGCAGCTGAAGAGGTAAAAGAAAGGCACAACGAAAAGGGACCTTTCCAGTTTTGTTTTTGCCAAGTAGAGGTCATCGGGCGGATGGGAAATAGTCCAGGGGGCTCGATAGGAAATCAACTTATAGCATCATGATGCTGCTTTAGGCATCAACTTCCAGCATTCATCCAGTCAAGCTTGATGGATTTAAAAATTGACCACCATTTTAATATACGAACTTTTATTGCCGGAGTCTGGAGATTTCGCACTCCTGTTTGAAGTAGAGGAATGGCCGCACTTCAAATCGGACCTTCCGCCAACTAGCTCGAGCGCCCAATGAATCGTTCAGGGTGAGTGTGTGTACCCTAGGAGTTGGTAGCGAATACCTGTACTACATTCGGCCATCCGACTTGTCATTTCCCTCGATGAACCTCATGCACTAATATATAATACATATATGAGAAAAACATACTATTTCTGTTAGTTAAAATCTGCGATTAGACAAGTATTCTTCCTTGCACACACTAGAATTGAAATTACTTTCAATTTCCCTTAGACTAGTTGGTAGTCGGAACGATTTTGGAGCTTAGCCTAATTTGCTCAAACATACCCCCGGAATGGGTTATCATGTCAACATACATGCATATATCGTTCTCAACTTGCCGTTGGACAGGTGAGCATCTAGGGACAGTAGTTGGCGCTCACCAAGAACCTCACCGCGATGCTCCCAGAATAGGTAACAAATTTCATCAGATTCAGGCCTTTTGCGTCCATTACTTCATAAAACGACTCCTGAAATATAGTCGCCCCACTGTCATTTCTCGAACCCTTCTAATTGGACCTCAATTAGAACGTTACATAATTCCTCGTTACCCTAGTGGTTTGCAAATGGATTTTAACCCAATAATTTCTGCCTGTACATCGATATTCTATGAGATAAATTGACAGTTGAATATTGTAACAGCCCATTACGCTGTTTCTAATTCGAATCTTCTGAAAAGAAAGAATAAAAGAAAACAAAACGATTGTTCTTCTTTTGTTTTTAATAAAAGAAAAAAAAAGTAGTGGCAAATCATTTGTCATTTGTAAAGTGCACGCCGTTCAAAGGGCGCTTGCCTCAATAATGTTTTTGCGTCCTTTTTTCAAGAATAAAAATAAACTGCTTGGATGAGGATAATGGATTGATAAACAATTTTAATTAAAATACCAAAATGGGTGTAAAGAACTCCTCTGCTGTCCAGGAAATGAGCAACGGTAATTGCTTTTAAATTAAAGAAAAATAAATTAGATGAAACGACTGGAGAAAGCTATAAAAGTTCATCCCGAAACTTGAATTACACAGATTGTTTATAGATATATAAAAATTCATCTAAAAGACATACTTTATGAAGAGAAATATAAAAACGTCGTCCCACAAAATGTATGTGCGCGGAATAACGCTTCCGCATGAATATCGATTGAGATTTGAAAACTGATTTATTTGAGATTATATCGTAACATGAGACTAATAATAGTGAGAATACTATTTCTCTATTTCGATAATGTAAGAATATAGCAAGTGATTGAGATGTGCTATAGAAGACTATAGAAAAATTAGAATTCATAATACTGAAATTAAATGATTTAAAATGATTATGAAGGAAAAATAAATTAATAGACTCCTTTCTGATATAAAAGAATAATGTCATGTTCAAATTAAATCAGTGAAAAGGGAGGGGTTATATACCCATTGCGTGGCTACTTGGGGGTGGAACGCCATCTTTTGTTGATGGGTCATTTATTCGTTATAACAACAAAAATATTTACCCTTTGACATTGTTTAATGCCTCCAGAGAGAATGAAATAATTCCGTATTTGCGTATAATGCAAATTCGATCAAGTGAAAATTAACTTCATTGTGCAATCCGAGACTGATTTAACCCCTCATTTTTCTTTAGACAAATTTTTGAGGTAATATTAAAAAATCCATACGTACGATATTTTCAGACCCTAATTTTAATAAATTTATAATACCCAAATTGATGGCCCTAAAATTGATTTCCTCAAAAATGCTGAAGGGATTTTGGGATTACAGTTTAGCTTATTTTGGGTTGACAAAATTAATGGAAGAAACGACAAAATCTTAAATACATATTGCAAGATTTGAAAAAATAACATGTACCAATATATGTAGGCCCGGTCTCTGAAAATAGTACGAACAGCTGATCATTTCGAATGTACTTATTCTAAGTGCCGTAACTTACCGTAGTAGGTACCTAAATCTAGACAAATTTTTAGGCAGTCTCAGTCAAGCCGTCGTTCCCTGCAAGCAAAGAAAAATATAAAGCAAAGTTGAACTGTTACGCAGATTTTGTAAATTACCTCAAAGTAAAGCTGGAGTGTAGGCCGAGTGCGCAAAGCTGTATAGTGCCTTTTGTTACCGCGATGCTGTTACCTGAAAAGATAAAATAATTGTTTGAGTTGAACTAAATTTGATTTGAATTAACTTACCTTTCGACTTTGTGGTAAACTAATTCTGATGTGAATCAACTTACCTTTACTTATTGTATTTGAATTATTGGCTAACTCTGAATTGACTTAACTTATACCTTTCACGAATAAACTAGGCTAAAATAAAATTAGTCATATCTTCGTATTCTTCCGTTAATAAAATACCTGACCCCCTACATATATTTCGGATCAATTCCAATTCTTCAAGAACATCTAGTTCTCCGAATAATGATTCTTTTTTTAAAGCGAGGAGAATTAGCAGGAAAGGATACTTTAAGATTTTACTTTAGCCCCAAATTGATTTCCCTCCTTTGTCGAACATCAAGAAAGTATTATTCAGAAAATTATAAAGTGGCGAAACATTGAAGTGGACCTAAAACTGTTCACAGTACTTTACGACACGGTGATCGGCACTGTAGAAGTAATAGTTGGGATAGTCGTCGATTTTGGCGGTTTTTTAGTGTTCCGTACCGCAAAATATGAAACCCTCAAAGTTTTGTCATGTCCTTCTATCCTTTTTTTAGAAAATTAACATATTAGGACTATATCGCTGACATAATTATACCCGTTACAAAAATATTTATGTGTATTATAATAACAGTTTGGAAAAAAAGCACGTTAAAACTACTTGCCCTATAAATATGTACATGAAAAGTGGGGATGTCAAAAAATGTTTAGTTACCTATTCGAATACGATAGCTGCGTTTTTCAGCCGATTCGGGGGATAGTTCTCGAGTGTAACAGAGAAATACAACAGCAACATGAAACCAACACATTTATCTGGTTCTGGGTTTGAGAAACCAATGATTAGTTCGAAAATATTCCATCAGAGGCGCTGCCGAACTATTTTCATTTTCCGTTGTTGGTTGCATTACCGCTTGGGGAATATTTAACTTGCATTAACAGGGCAATTTTCTGCTCAATATCCATTTTAAATATGATGTTTTGATTACTTCTACACTGAAACACTTAACTTTTTATGCTGTCAATTTTATTTGAGACACCAATCTATGAACAGCAAAAAGACTTCTCCGGGTATAAAACCTGCAACGTTGTTTCCATTTGGCACTGAACTAGACTCCGAACCGGAAGAAAAACCGCAACTGAAGTCTTTTAAAAAGGAATCTAAAAGCATTTCTTAAACCCTTTTTCAAAAATATAATCCGTTTTTTAAATATTATACTCCAGGTTTGTGTCGGGGAAAGATCGGCTTGAAGGCAATTTCAAAAAATTTTGAAGAAAATCTAGAACAATAGCACATAGCCTAAAATTCTTTTTTAAATTATCACGACTTCCGAATAGTCGTTTAGATTCTAAAATATAGTCGATCCAGGTATGCCAAACCACTTTTAAAGCCAAAATTAATATTTATAGGTATTCCCGTACTTTTCATATTGATTCACTTCAATTCGTAAAAGTTTTGTAAAAGTCGTAGGCTTCGTTGTTCGCAAAATTTTTGCTTAGGCTTTTATTTACGACGCTTTTACATATTTACGCAAATAATAAGCCTCGCAAAACTGAAGTGAAGATATTGCTTCGTAAAACATAGGTGGTGGCAGTCATACAATATGAAGCGACTAAAAATAACAAAATAACAAGTGCGGAGGAAAATTAACAACTTATCTGTTTCACTTTTGTTCGCAATTTTAAATTCCCGGACCTTGCCAGCTCTGTCTCAAAATAATTTGATTTAATAAACATTTTTCTCTGTCGAAAGGATGTAAAATATTTCCGAAAAAATCAATTTACCTGGTTTTTAATGAAAATATAATTTTACGAGATTTTTAATGAAGAAATTTTTGTGGTCCGTTCATTCGCTTCACGTTAATGTCCGAAAATATGAAAATACGACAATTATAAGAATTAGAAAATGACTTGAATCTCCTAAATACTGATATTTTTGGAATATACATGAATACGCTCTTATGCTATGTTAACATTCTGTTTTAATGTTGCGCCCAATTTAAAACACGTCTTTTTAATTGAATTTACCTTCCGTTAAAACAGCTAAAACCTGGCCCTAAATAGAAACGTAACGTAAGGTAAGAATTTAATGAGGCGAGCTTACGGATATCGAAACGGACATTTCGCCCGAAATAGAAACGTATGGTGACGTGAAACTTGAAGTTTGTAAAGTAAGATGGGTTTGGCTCTGGTATACAAAATCGTTTCCCCCCTAAAACCTGGCCCTAAGAGGGACTTAACGTAATGTAGGAAATCTCAACGTAAAGTGCAAACTTGTGTAAAGTAATGGGGGCACCCTAAATAGACTTAAGAAAACTTTCCGAAGGTTCGTCATATCTGAAATGTCACTTAGCCATACGTAAAGGTACTGTAAGAATCACAGAACGTAAAGAAATGTCAAAAGTGTCAGAGGATATTGTGTGAAATATTGCGAAAAATGAATATCGGGGAGAATTAAGACTACAAACAGTGTTATGATATTAGGTGCCGAACGACGACGGGACACCGGATGGGATCGATGCCGCGTTCGGCTCGAGCCGACGGCGTAACCCCTGATGGGTTGACTCCGGGAAGTATCGACGGCGCGACGCTTGGGATCCTCCTTGAGGATACTATGCCCCGTTCGTCGCACTCTCACTGCCTCACAAGGTCACTGCTCGACTACACAACTTGCCTGCTGCACGGCTACTGCCAGACTTCTCGACGATGGAGGAGAATTCCCCCTTTTCGTCGGAACTGTCGTCACCAATAAAATCAGCGACATCCGATTCTTTGTCCTCTTCTTCCATGGAACATCCTCCTCGTGTTGCGAAAGAGTTGAGCAAAATAAATATATAAATAAGATACAGAATTAAAGGATAAATTATATGTAGTCATTGTTGATGGGTAATGGACACAACTGCGTCACGTTGCGTCCGAAGTTGCCTTGAGCAGTTTTCATTGTGGCAACACGAGTAATTCCATCGTCTCCAGGTTGCATTTGGACGACCACTCCCAACCTCCTTATCGATGATGAGAACGACGTCATTCGGGAGGAGATCTCTGTTGCTGCTGTACCATTTTTGTCGTCTCTGAAGCTCAGTAAGATACTCCAGATGCCACCTTTGCCAAAAATATTGACTGGCCTTAGAAATGAATCGCCAAATTGATAAACGTTTATCTGCAATGGAAAGTTAAATATTCTCGGGCAGTATTGTTAAAGGCCGACCGACTAGTAAATACAAGGGTGTTAGCGCAATAGGGTGATTGGGATCGGTGGAGAGAGAACATGTGGGACAAGAATTTAAGATGGCCTTTGTCTCTTTTGCAAAGGTATTTATTTCCTCGAATGCGAGGAGCCGTTATCCTACAACGCGTTTGAATGATTTGACCGCTGCCTCCCATATACCACCGAAATGTGGAGAGAGCGGCGGGTTGAAACATCATTTTATGCCTTCACGCGACGCCTTGACTCTAGTAGCACGTATAACTCGCGAAGCTGGTTGTTTGCACCAACAAAATATGTTCCGTTGTCTGATTAAATATTGGATGGTCGAGATCGCCGAACAATAAACCGCCGCAGAGCGCCCAAGAAACCGTAGGTCATTAAGTCGTTCACGATCTCGATGTGTACCGCTATAGCCGCCATGCATATGAAAACTCAGTCATATGCTTTTATTCCCGCTCGATTCCTGTACTTTTTCTTCTTTATGAAAATTGGGACAACATTACGGGTTACCTGGCGAGTACCCCACCGAGGTGGTTCTATGCACACCAGGTTCCCACCGCTCATAACGATCGGAATAGGTGGAAGCCAGATAGACACGTCCTTATCGTGACCATTGTGAGGTAAAAACAAGTTAAACTGTTTGTTGAAGGCGGCGGGCTAAATCGAGAAGAAGCTTGCTTTAGAAGATGTCGGTAAACCGTAAAGCAGCCGGCATCGATGCTATAGCCATGTACCGCAGATGTGTAGAGCCCGAGTACAGTCCGAGTATCTGGGGTTTCCGTGTTAAAAACAGGTTGTGAAGCATAGTGAAACTTTGCGATAATGCAGTAGGGCTATACGCCATAAGTGTGAAAGGTAAAGATCAAAGAAGGGCAATATTCCATGGTTTTAATAAGAGCAAATAAAAACGAAAAGTCAATGCATGCCACGGTCGGTAGAAACAAAGCGGTGAGGAAGAGCAATAAGCATAAAAAGGTACTCGTTTGAAGCAGTGGACGGAAGACGCAAAGCGAGTCGGCCTTGAGCAGGTAACCGAGAGAATATTTTGGTTTTTGGCCGTGTGCTGTTTGGGGGGGGGGGGGGGGGACGTGTGATATCTGCATAGTGTAGGCGGGAAGATTGCATAAGAGTAGACCGGCACACTTGTTTTTTTGAATAAAAGACTGAACAGCTTCGTCGAGGCTGAAGGTGGCAGTTAAGAAGGGCCTTTTAAATAAAAATTTGTTGTATTGAAATATCTTTATTAGTGTTTTTTGTTTTTTACAGTTTAAAATAAATTTCAAAACATAGTCCAAATAAAAGAAACGATCCTACTAAAACTTTAAGAGTGTTTAGAGCCCATCTTGTGTTTTTGGATTTCGTAGCTATATTGTTATACGATCCTCAAACATCCCTGCCATTTGCATAAATACAACCAGGTGCACGTCGCAAATGTTCGGCCTCAACGAATTCAGGTGAGTTTAAGGCGTTCATTTCCATACAGCAAAAGTAACATCTTACTATATCTTACAAGTTCATGTAAAAGAAGCCACTCCTTGCTAACTTGTATGATATCCTATCATCCAAAGTTAAATTCTTAAGTGTCTGTAACCGATCAGATTCAAGGTTTTTAGATCAACATTGTGACTACAATAAGGGGTGTTTACAAAACGTCTTTTATATTAATCCATGTGTTGTACTTTTGTGGAAATCCAAGCCATTTAACATAAACTCTATTCCCCCTTCGTCTCAAAACTTTTTCTACAAGGTAAGCGCCGGAATTCTGACGGGTGTTAGTTCAAGCTGGTAAAAAGCGCATTGTATTACAATTCTTTGATAGTCTTGGAGAATGCAAGTTACTGGGCAAGTGTTTTTTACCTCTTTTATTTTGAAAATTTCAGTAGACCAATTTGGGGGGTAACCTTTTTCAAAAACATGTTTATATCTACTTATCCGAAGAAAGTCTCCTACTTTATACTTTGGGCTTGACTTTGTTTTTGGTTTTTTATACACATTTAGCGAATCTCATCAGCAGGGCCTACGTCTATGGGCCTCATCTTAATAGTTCGATGTTTTCTTCTATTATATTTATCTATTAATTTGTCTAGCATACTCAGCCAATGATAATTGCCATTCCTACTAAATTTCTTCCACATAATATTTTTTAATGTTCTATTAAATCTTTCTACAATTGACGCCTTCAAAGAACTATAAGTTGAGTAATGATTAAAATCATATTTTTCCATCAAGTGTTTAAACGACTTGTTGCAGAACTCTTTTCCATCATCTGTTTGCAAGTTTCTTGGAATACGGCCCTGATTGAAAATTAATTGCACTGCTTTAGTGACTTCTATCCCACTTTTGTCTTTAATTGGTAAAGCCCATGCATATTTAGAAAATGTATCTATGACAGTTAGTAAAAAACGAAAACTTTGATATTCTTTTGCATATAAACTCATATCAACTAAGTCTGCCTGCCACAGGTCATTTTTACCTTTAATCGTTACACGACGACGCTTAAAGGTTTTGCGGGCAGGTCTATGTAGCTCGTTTATAATCTGCCTTCTGCTGATTCTTGAAAGAGTATATAAGTACTTTTTAAAGGATGGGGGTTTATAAGCAAAATCTTGTTCCCAGGTGTTTGTTTTTACCTTAAAAATAATCACGTTTAAACATCCATTTACGTGGCAGGACCTTCTGGATGCGGGAAGACTACGTTTATCAAAAATCTTATGAGGGATGCCTCGTTAATACAGCCGGAAATTACTAGGATTATATGGTGTAATGCGGAGCGTGAGGCTCTGCCAATAGATATTGTGCCCACTAATATAGAATATATAGATAGTGTACACGATGATTTTATGAATTAAACAAATGAACCCACCCTAATTGTTATAGATGATATGATGTTAAATGCTTTCAGTAAGCAAGTCTGTGAGCTTTTTACAAAAGGATCACATCATCGTAATTTTTCAGTGATTCTTGTAACACGGAACTTATTTCATCAGGGAAAGTTCTGTAGGGATATACCGCTAAACTGTAAGTACCTTGTAGTTTTTATAAATCCCCGAGATAAAAGTCAATTCGTGCATTTAGCGAGACAATTTTATCCGGAAGATAGTTTAGAACTTTTAAAAATATATAAAGATACCACTCAGGAGCCTTACGGATCCTTACTGATAGATCTTACTCAGGAGATTAACCACACGCTAAAATTCCGAACGGATATATTTAATAAAGATTTCGAAAATTGTTTTTGCCTGCAATGTCCCTTGAATAGTAAAAATGGTGTCAAGAGTGTAACGGTTATAGGACAACAAGCATATGCTCTATGTACTTCGAAAACCTAAACCAAACTTGAGATATGCTATTATTAAAAATGCAGATCCCGAAGTTATAAAAACACTTATTGTCCAAGAATATTCGAAATTCGAACGATAAAAGTCTATATCTGGCATGTAGTATTTTGAAATTTTAATATCACCAAGAGAGACGGGATGATTATGACTAAGACTTCAAAAATCCCGTCAGCACCTCGGAAACAAAAGCGCCTGTGAGAAAAAAACCAATTTTTAAAACAAATAAAATTCGTTAAATTGTATATCTTGCTATTTGTATGACAACAGTTTTCCCACAAGTGACCCAAGCACTCCTTTCAAAGCCTACTATAGTTTATATATAGAGTGTTTTTTTCAAATAGTATATATAGTACACTGGCTAAGTCGGATTATGCTGCTAGATGCCCTAAAGTATTACTCGAGTGTTGCTGAGATACGCTGAGAAACGCTACGAAACTCAAGATATACTGGAAAATTTAATTCGGGTTTTTAAAATATCTATTATTATTAATCCCAAATGAAAGTTCTCTTAAAGAAGGACACAAATTCATGAGAACACCGCAAACTATGCAAATGTATACATTATAAGCAAGCGTAATTTGGAATAAAAATCGAGATAATTTTAAACCTGTCATTTAATCTGATGTTATGAAAAATCGAAGATTGTAATTTAAGTACTTAATTTAAATCCTAGCTGTCCACAATTACACTTCTTTTGATGTTTCGATAAATATGAAAACAACCGTTTTTTATTTGCAATGTGTGGAACGATCATGTTCCAATATTTTACATCTTTCTGGACTGAGTTATCTTTATCATCTTCTGAAGGTCTTGAACGTGCTTTTGTTCACACAACAAGTCAAGTTTTGTTTTTATAATGAAAGCATCATTAATTCATAATAAATACTCAATTCAATATCGCCGAATTGTTTATTTTTATCCTCAAAACTGAATTTCGAAGAGTTCTGAAGGATTTTTTAGTTTATTCCGTATTCTTAAGATCAGTTTGTTACTTCAAACTCAAGAACAACAAAAAAAGGCCGTCATATACACACTGTATGCACATATGTATTTATACACATATGTGTAATATCTATCAAGATATAGACTTATCATTAGAATTACTTCTTATACGGAGTTGGATGTAAAGTTGAAAAACCGTCTTAGCTGCTGTGATCATGTTAAGAGTTTTCGAGCTAAAACTTGTAGCTCTCTCTGGCTTTCTGGCCACATGAGGTGTATCCCTTATGTCCTAAACTCTTTGCACGATCCTTATCTTGCCTAATTTTCACTATGGAGCTCGGATCTATCTTAAGTATGATATAACTCATGCAAATGTCGATTAGAAATTGCGTGTAATGACTGAATGGGCTTTTTAGACAATATTCTAATGAATAATGTACCTTTATAAAAATTGTAATTACTTTATGCTCTTCGAATAATCAAGTAAAGTTAAATTCGAATTTAAACTTCAAGTACCTATAAGAGAGCCTCAAGGATAATTTTCTTTTGATTGAAATATATATTTAAAGTGTTTGAAAATCTGCAAATATACATTTCTTGCTTACTACAGTAGATAGGCTATGCCGGTTCTAGGCCAATTTTCCCATAAGAAATGTACAGGGGTTCAAAAAACTACAAAACGGTCCCAAAAGCTCTCGGTCTGGGCGTGGAGAAGCATTTGAAAGCTTCTTCTGGTCTTGGACGAGCAGTTTTGTGGTGTGTGACGTCATGAAAGCTCTCATATGTGTGTGTGTGTGTGTGTGTGTGTCGTGCTTGGGTGTGTATGGGGTATCACCTAGTGTTGGAGGTCAAGGTCAAGGTCACGATGCAGATCAACCCCTCACCACCCCTATGAAAGCTTTACCCCT
Source organism: Tolmerus cingulatus (assembly GCA_959613345.1). NCBI lineage: Eukaryota > Metazoa > Arthropoda > Insecta > Diptera > Asilidae > Tolmerus > Tolmerus cingulatus. The sequence continues at coordinate 1,993,127 of CAUIJO010000068.1, forward strand.
CCTCATGCTATTAGGAAGCGATTTTTCCCTAATGCGCAGATGGCATTGTTTATGTTATGTGGAGGCTTATCAGTAGTTTATGCTGACGAGACTCTTATCTCTAGCTTTGGACGGTTCGATCGCTAAATTGCAATATTTTTGGTTGCAGGTGGCATTGTTTATGTTTTGTGGAATCTTATCAGCAATTTATGGTGACGTGGTTCTTATCTCTAGAGATGATTCGCACTCTGCAGTAGGATGAATTTTAAATATTTGAAGTATAATTAATGTTAATAATATTATATATTTTTTGGGTTCTATGGATTCGTGATGATGTTTCCAGTTAGGGTATTAGTACTGTTGGGGGAACAAATTTTAATCAAAAATCGTCTACGAGCAACGGTTTCCGAGATATTAGCTTATTATTTTTATTATTTTTTGCTAAGAAAAAATTTGTCTTCAATATACTTCACACTTGCTTTTTTCAAGGTCTATATAAATAGATGATATTATGTAATTATATCATTCGGTAGTTATCAAGCGACTGGTATATATCGAATTCATTTCACCATAATTGTTAACCTTGGTGTTTTGAGGGGCTATTTTATTAATGTAAAGAATTACATGTGAAGTTAGGTCAAAGGTCAAAGCATAAAAAGGATTAAAAGGAGAAAAAGGATATTGTTAAAAAATTATCAGTTTGTAAAGGACTAAAAGGATATTACGAACATGGTGCAAGTTAATCATTTAGTAGAAAGCGCTAAATTAGCATTTGAGGATGCTAAAGCTAATCATGGAATAGTGGATCAAAGTGCGAAAGTGTGCTCCAGCCATTTAAGAGCTCTTCGGAAAGCTCTAAAAAGGGCAAAGACTGTGGGTGAAAAGCAATGCTGTATAAATGGTATTAGTCACGTGCAGGGATATCGCGCACATATAAAAAAATTAAAAATAACTGGTACTGGTTATATGAACCCACACCCTAATAGAGTCAATTACGTTAGCACCAGAGTAAAGTGGGAGGACGTGCAGTCAGCCTTTAATAATCAGTATGTTAATTTTTTTTTAAATACAAATTTTAATAATTATTATTCGGCGGTACTATATACTTTTAATTTGTTGTAGGATTCGAACAGGGGTAATTATTAATCTTGCCCACAAAGACCCTCTCGAATTCTTGGAGGATTGCGGAAATTTATTTGTTCGAAGGATCATAAATGCTTTGAAGAAAGAAGCGTTTTTAATGGTTAATAGTGTATTCTGCGGTCAATTTGTTAAGGCTCCAAGTGGCGAAGAATTGGAAGCGATAAAATATATAAGCACAAAAAATGTGGTTATATCGGGAGAAATCAATATAGCAGAATGGTTCGCGGAAAACGTAATGAATAAAATTACGACAGAATTAGAAGAATTCCAAGAAAGAGACTCAGGCTGGGCGCTCAAACAAGTAATTAATTTGATGATTAACATCAATAAGTATACACCACAGCTCGGATCGTCCTATATTGAGCTACCTCTTGAAGTTGAGAAAAGAAAAGCTTGTGTTAATGTAAAGAATATTGACAACGCCTGTTTTGCGTGGGCGGTAATATCTGCCTTACATCCGACAGAGGGCCATCCACATCGCGTAACTAAATACCCCCACTATTCCACAGTCCTGAAACTAGACGGAATAACATTCCCAATTACCAGACCACATATTGCAAAATTTGAGAAAATGAATGACGTCAGCATAAATGTATATATTTTGGAAAAGAATAAGCAAAAGTACAAGGTAAACCCATCACGGCTAACGAAAAATCGTCAAGAACAACATGTGAATCTGTTGTTAATACAGGACCGATATGAAGAGAAGGAGGAGGAAGATTCTAGTACACACAATGAGCCCATTCGCTATCACTACGTATGGATAAAGCACTTACCGCGGCTCCTTTCATCATAATTATCTAAGAACGAGCATATGAAATATTTTTGCGATCGCTGCCTTCACTACTTTTACATGCAAGAAAAGCTCAGGCAACACTTGGAAGATTGTGAAAAACTCAACGAGTACAGAGTTACTTTCCCACCTGAGAAAAGTATTAAATTTAAGAACTTCAAAAATAAAGAACGAGTTCCATTCATTATCTATGCTGATTTTGAATGCATATTGAAACCCATTTATAAAAAAATCGGAAAGACAGAACAATATCAACAGCATGAGCCTCACAGTGTTGGGTACTACTTAAAATGCTCATATGATGAACAACTTTCATACTACAACAGCTATAGAGGTTTAAACTGCGCAAAGTGGTTTGCAAAAGAACTAGAGAATATAGCGGGTCGAGCTCAAGATATTATTCAAAACCCTCAAACAATGTCCCCTCTTACACCCCAGCAAATTCAAGATTTTGTGCTTGCACAAACATGTCATATATGCGGAAAAGGATTCACTCCCACAGACATTAAGGTGAGAGACCACTGCCACCTCACAGGAAAATACAGAGGCGCTGCACATCAAGATTGCAACATTAATTACAAGGACACCAGAACGATACCAATAGTATTCCACAATCTTAGCAAGTACGATGCTCATCTCCTTATTAGAGATGTGGCAAACAGCATCCAGGGACATCTAAAAATAATACCCAATAATACGGAAAATTATATTGCAATCATAAAGTATATCGAAGGCGGCGAAATCAGATATAAATTTATCTTCTCTTTCCGCTTCATGCCATCATCACTGGATAAACTCTCATCTTATCTAGCTGAAAAGAAAATTGTACGCTCTGAACTTCCAAACATAAGCGATGATAAGTTTAAGCTACTGACAAGAAAAGGTGTCTTTCCATACGAGCATATCAAGGACTGAGAAAATCTTGAGGAGACCCAATTACCGGATCGTAAATCTTTTTACAACTCTCTAGGAAAATGCGAAATTAGCAGTGAAGATTATGAGCACGCAAAGAAAGTGTGGGTAGAGTTTGAGGTGCAAAATCTTGGTGAATATAGCGATCTCTACTTGAAAACTGATGTACTGCTTCTCGCCGATGTCTTTGAGAACTTCAAGGATGGATGCATCAACAACTATGGATTAGATGCAGCGCATTATTATACCGCACCCGGACTTGCATGGGATGCGATGCTAAAATATACAGACGCAGAGATCGAACTTTCCCACGACGTTAATATGCTTCACTTTATGGAAAAGGGAATTCGCGGTGGTATGACCCAGTGCTCAAAAAGGTATGCACGAGCCAATAATAAGTACATGACGGACTACGATAACAGTAAGCCATCGTCATACCTCATGCACTATGACATAAACGCAATGTACTCTTGGGCTATGACCCAATATTTACCATACAAGGATATTCAATGGGTGGATGATGTTACCACATTAAACTTTAATATTGCTGATGACTCACCAACTGGCTACATATTAGAAGTTGATTTAGAATACCCAGTGGATATTCACGAGAGACAAAAAGATCTTCCAATGGCTCCAGAAAAGTGTGCTCCACCAGATTTCAAGGAGGAAAAGATGCTGGCCACATTATGCAGTAAGACAAATTATGCGATACACTACAGAAATTTGAAGCAGTACTTGGCCGAAGGCCTCAAGGTTACAAAAATTCATCGCGCCTTGCAATTCTCTCAGGCTGCGTGGATGAAGCCTTACATAGATCTAAACGCCAACTTGAGAAAGAACGCCAAGAACGATTTCGAGAAGAATCTCTTCAAGTTATTGTGCAATGCAGTATTTGGTAAAACGATGGAGAATGTTCGCCTTCGCCGAGATATTAAGCTTGTAACAGCGTGGGAAGGTCGGTATGGAGCCGAAGCACTGATATCAAAGCCCAATTTCCACTCCCGCTCGATTTTTGACGATCACTTGGTAGCTGTAGAATTACTTAAAACAGAAGTAATTTTCAATAAGCCCATCTACGTAGGAATGGCAATATTGGACATATCAAAAACTTTGTTGTACGAGTTCCACTACAACTATATGAAAAACCGATATGATACCAATTGTCAGCTGTGCTACACCGACACAGATTCTCTTATATATGAAGTACAGACTGATGACATTTATGAGGATATGAAGCAACATCTTCATCGTTTTGATACATCCGACTACCCTCAAAATAATCCATACAACATATGCCAAGTCAATAAGAAGGTAGTACAGACAATTACAAATTATTATTTTTTAAAGAAACATAAATACATATGTAATTTTTTCTATTTAGGTACCAGGCCTTATGAAGGATGAAAACAGCGGTGATATAATGCTGGAGTTTGTTGGTCTACGCGCTAAAATGTATGCATTGAGAGTGCAAAAAGAAGCCGGACGACATCAAACAACAAAGAAGGCAAAGGGCGTAAAAACTGCTGTGGTGAAGACGGAGATAACCTTTGAAGACTATGTGAGATGCTTAAACGAACACCTGGAGAGCACGCATACACAAAATAGCATAGTTTCACATAATCATATATTGTATAGCACTAAACTAACTAAAACAACCTTAAGCCCTTTCGATAATAAGCGTTATTTAGTTGATAATAATAGTCATAACACTCTACCATGGTGTCATTATAGTATAAGGAATGTAGATTAATCTAATTAGTATATAATGTAAAATAAAAAAGTGTATTTATAACGATTTAATAAACTGTTTTATTCAAAAAATTCGTTAATATAAACACATTTTTCAGAGCACATTGTCCTTGGTGTAGAATGCAAGATGGTTCACTTGTTTCCAGAGTCGTTAGCTTGGGACATCCCTCTTCCTCTGCATCATAAAGTGTTAGTTTATTTCCAAAAATCTGTTTCAACCATCTCATCTTTTCGCTTCCTTTCACATAAATGTTTTTATCCCGCAATAATGGTGCTATTATGTCATAAATTCTGTGGTAAGGGATATATCCATCAGCCCATTTAAATCCATGAAGGTTCTGTCGGACCCATTCAATTTGTTTCTTTTCTGCTCGAGTTAAATCCTTATAGGGAAATGGAGGTTGGAATACATAGTGTTGTACTTGATTTTCACTCGTTAAAATTGCCAGCTCTTTCAATATAAATTTATTGTGGTTGTCTTTAAATCCTTGCAAATCAATTATGATGACAGGCATTCTATACAAGTTTCCTGACTTCGTTGGTTAAAGGTGTATATCCCACAATACGATCGTGCAGCAGCAGACAGTATGCTGTTGTATCGGCTGGGACGTTTTCAGATGTCTTGAATTCCAGCCTAATATCCACCGGTCCAATTTTAATGCTCTCGTTTTGACGCGAACAATCAATTACTGCAATCGCTGCGTCATTCGCAAACTTCTCTCTTGAAAGAAGTGGCTGGAACTGACGACCATAGTACGATTGCTGGAATTTTATATACATATCATATAAGAGGGCGTAATTACCCTTATCAAATTTCAGGTTCAAATCATCGTAAAGGTATGATTCAGAATTTAGGTAAACTTTGACATCTGTCAGTTTACAGTGATCGAATTTGCTGGCATCCATTGATTTATCATTTCTCCGATTAGTTTGTAGAGCTAGGATGACATATCTTGGCTTTTCCAATTGTGATGTTGTTTTTACCGTCCATGAATGATGCGTTGATAATGGGAGTGCTGCGTACTCGTATATATCCCAGCTCCTGAATGGTATTTGTATCTCACTGCCACTTTCAATAGTTTTTAGCAGGATCAACTTGTGGTCATCAGCAACGTTTACATGAGGAACACGCCATTGAAGTGTGAAAAGGTTTACGCTTATTGCATCAGTAAGTGATACAACTGCATTGTCATCTGTACGGCTTCGTATTAATATCAGCTCATGCTTAGCATTTGCAAGGATTTTCTTGTAGTCTTCAGCAAAGCCAAGCAATAATTTCAATGGTACACAAAAATTGAAAAATCCTTTGGGTGTTGTAATCGACTTTTCGGGGGACCACCCTGCGTTGAATAGTATTTCACTCTCATTTTGATTTAGCGATATATAATTTTTTAATGTTGTAGCAATTCCAAGGTTTCGTGTTCTGTCAATTTCTACACCGTTGATCTCATAGCGAATTTCATCAAAGAGAAAGGCTACAGCATTATTGACCAGCTTTGCGGTATCTGTTACTGTTTCCTCAACTTTGGTTAGTACTCCTTCAATATAAATAAAACTCTCTGCTGGCAGGATATACAAATCTTGATGCTGCACTGAAATGCGAATCTCATCGCTGTTTTTGAATGATGCGGGGAATGGTGAGTACGTGTGGTAATCGATCTTTGTTATGCTATTGTTATATCCATCGTTTCGGGCAATATCCAAGATTTCACTCATTTTTCAAAATAAATCCCAATGTCTTTAGAAGCTCTTTATTAACAGCAGTCAGCGCACGTCTTGTACGTTTCAAGGTTGTTGGTCAAATAATGACTTGCTCTTTATTACTGTTGTTTTTATTCATATTGTTATTATTAATATTACTATTATAGATAAGCATTCTGAGGCTTTAAGTGCAGTCTAGCGGTTATTGTCTCTCCTCTAAAATTTATCAAGTCACCGTCCTGATCTACAAGCTTTAATGTGAGAGAAGTTATACGTTTCGCCTCCACTATTTTATAGCCCGGGCCTACACTCGGAGAAAACTCATGGAGCGTATGTACATGGTTATTGTTTATAAACGAGCCTGATATAATGTTGCATTCAACTCTTGTGGCGTTTACCTTGATGATATTAACAGGTAAATCGGATGTATGCAATATATTAGGTGGAAGGCCTTGTTTGCCGAATCCTAATAATGGAGCGATAGTTTTTTCCTTATCAAAATAAATGACTTCCGAAGATTTCACTTCACTTTTCAAAGTATTATTATTTGCTTTGATTGAGATTGTTGTCTTGTTGTTACTCTTATTTAAACTTTGTTGCACAAAGTTCGCTATATCATCAATCTCATATGACCCGACTGGTATTTCAATAACTGTCTTCCCCACATGCATCAAGTTGTTTCCCTCATCAATATTGGGAATAGAATTGTATGTTTGGAAATCAATCAGTCCACAGACGTACTCACCCTCCAGTTCTAATGGTGGAAAATACTCGGCAGTGAGCACCGATGAATTACCACTAAGGGAGAGTGCTATCAACATGATGGTTTGGAATAAAATAACCTCATTTTAATATAAAACCTTTATTTATATACATACAATTCTTATTAGAAAGGTTGAATATAATTATATAGAAACTCTAAACACAAGTGTCGACATATAACTGAATCATAACTTTGATGTGTTGTGTAATTGAATGTGGTGTTTTCGCCTAAATATCTCGCAAATTCTTGCGGAGGTTGTAGGTTTCCAAAGCTGTCAAAGTAATCAATGAGGCTTCCTTTCTTTTTGTATGCTACCCAATGTGTTCCAGGTCCTGATGAAACATCTAGATTTATAATTCCACTCTCATTTTTCCACGGTCTCCTCGGTAATTGATCGCGCATAAAGACTCCTCTAAAATGTGGTACATGCTGCGCATATTTACGCATCTCGAGCTCATTAAGAGCTCTTTTGGGTAGCGAGCTTATTAGTTTTTTGACTGGGTTTTAAGAAAAAGGCCCAAGCCTTTTCTATAGGGCTTTAGGAACAATCCCTGACCAGGTTTTCCCATCGCTATGGCCTCAATAGTTTCGTTATGACGCTTTGCTTCTGCAAGCTCCTGACGTGCGCTGTTTGCAGCGTTTACCGCCTTAGCTATACCAGCTGCACCTCCTGATAATGCTCCAAGGGCTGAAAGTCCGGCAAATAGTGGGATGAGGAATGGTAGAACACCTCCAGTTTTCGGGATAGGTATCACACGTGGTGTCGTAATCATCTTCTTTTTTCCCTTGATGGTTTCTCTCGTAGCACTTGTAGCAATTTTTATTGCTTCCAGCAAATCTTTGGGTTTCCTCAGCTTTAGAACTTTCCGCACATTACGTACAGCGTCACGAAAAGAGGGGCGTAACATATTCTTCTCTTTAGCGCTGTTTATTTGAAATTTTGCATTTACCCCCATTCCAAGCTTAAGTTTAGCTTTCATAGCGTTTGTTACCAGCAAAGCGTTGGCGCGTTCTCCTAGAGAAGCTTCTTTGGATTTCATGCGCTGCCAAGCTTTTTCTGCTAGTATACAATCGGCAATATGACGATCACTTGTGTCACGGTACTTCGAGTAAGCGATATCGTGCTCTTTGCAAGCAGCGTCCAAGGGATTAATACCGGGATCACCTCGGGATAATCTTTTAGCTAACTTTGTACCTGGACCGCAGTATTGATAGCCCGGTAACTGCAATTCTACCGGTAACTTGTTGATTAGAGAGTTAAATATTCCTTTCCCTCTGATGTCCTTTCGCCGACTGAGGTGATTATCAGTATGATCATTCATTTTATGCGTTTGTGACAAGACTAATGGGTACCCAATAAAAGCAGCTGTTTTTATATGAATTTGGTTAGTACTCATCATGAAGTTTATAAAGCAACAAGAATGCTTGCCTGTTAGAAATGTTGAAGCATCAAATACAAGTGCAGAGAGGAAGAAACATGGAGGGCTGTTACCAAACAGCATAAGGGGGATTAATGTTGGTCCATCCAATTGCGGCAAGACAAATGTTATGATGAGTTTACTGGAACATCCTAATGGACTACGATTTGAAAATATTTACGTTTACTCAAAATCGTTAAATCAGACAAAATACGAGTATCTGAGAAAAGTTGTGGGACGTATATCTGGATTAGGTTATTATACATTTTCCAACAACTGTGACGTCATACTGCCTGAAGAAGCAAAGCGAAACTCTATTTTCATTTTTGATGATGTGGCTTGCGATAAACAGAATAATATTAGAGCATACTTTTGCATGGGTCGACATAATGATGTAGACAGCTTTTACCTCTGTCAGACGTACACACATATTCCAAAGCATCTTATTCGGGATAATGCAAATTTGTTCATAATATTCAAGCAAGACGACCTGAACCTGAAACATATTTACAACGACCACGCGAATACTGATATGAGATTTGAAAAGTTCCGGAAAGCATGTGCCGAGTGCTGGAAAGACAAGTATGGATTCTTGGTAATTGATAAGGATAGTCCTATGGATAGAGGGCGATACCGGAAAGGCTTTGACGCCTTCATTAGACTATGAAAAAGGAGCAACAATACAGATTACCCTCAATAGTTGTACAGACCTGTACAGCTACCAGTACAGCTACCTGTACAGACCTGTACAGCTACCTGTACAGCTACCTGTACAGCTACCTGTACAGACCTGTACAGCTACCTGTACAGCTACCTGTACAGCTACCTGCACAGACCTGTACAGCTGTCTGTACAGCTACCTGTACAGCTGTCTGTACAGCTACCTGTACAGCTGTCTGTATAGCTACCTGTATGTATGGATGTACAGACCTGCTGTTTATCAGTATAGCTGTGGCTGCCGTCACGACAACAACAACATGGATGAAAAGCTTACGAGGGATATTATAAAGACGAGCGATGCTATACGTAAAAAGTATAAAGCTCTCAAGACTGGTAAAATAGAAACGGAAGCTCAATTGAAGGAAACCTTTAAGCCAATTACCAGCACGCTAAAAGAGCTAACGACATCGGTGAAACTTGAGCCTAAAGAACAAATTAAGACAGAGACCGAACAAGAGAAGAGGCAAAGATATGATGATATGTACATACCCCACCAGCCTGTAAACACTTAAAGATGGAATTAACTAGCACACCTCTCCACTTTGAAGATTATTCATTGGATGATCTTCAGGATGACGATGATGATGATGATGAGTTTGCTACACCAATACAATCAACAACATTAAAAGAACATAGTTCAAGTATAGTAGAATCGCCTAGCCAAATACTAAAAAAATATAAGCAGCTGGTTAGTCAGAACAGTACAAAAATTGATAAAACCTATGGAGTGTATTACAGCGATGGCTGGAAGATTGGCAATTCATCGCTAAAAGTTGAAGATGAAAATTTTGATATAGGAGGCAGGTCATATAAGATAACCAAAGGTTTATTTGATCTGATTTTTATGAAACATCCTACCGGTTACAATAGAGAAGACTTGTACAATTATCGGTCAATTTTAAACGATACAAGCGCGCACAGACGTGATTTTAATGAAAATAAACAAATAAAAGGAACAAATACCTTTAAATTTGAAAAAATTATAAAAAAGTTAGTGAATACTCCTACACTGTGTACAGGAACAGGAATCATGAGAATTCCTAAAGAAAACATTGATTACCTCTATTGGGATGATCCTAATGAACTTGTTGATAGACTTCGTATACTAATAGCATCCCAACAAGCTGGAAATAATAGTCATAATAATGAAATTATATCAATCATTGAGGAGCTGCGGGAGGCTGAAATAATTGTATAAATATCCATGCATAAAAATTACATCTCAATTTGAAAATGAGCCTTGACAAGTTTGGTCGATCAATAAGGAGTACTAAGTTTCAACAGAGCCCTCGCGGCACTCCTGGTCCTCCAGGTCTTTAAGGAGAAGCTAGGGTTCCCGGACCTAAAGGAACCCCAGGACCGAAAGGAGATGGTTTCAATTTAACTCCTAAAGGCGACTACGATTTGAAATTCAAACATATTACTCATCTAGGAGAACCGCTAAAAAATACTGATGCTACAACTAAAAACTATATCGATGATGATGTTGTCATATGATGACGAAATACGCAAACATATTAATTTGAGTGTGGAAAACCTTACACTATATATTAATGATGAAATTGCAAAGATTGAAAATTATTTGTTCTCCAACATAGTTAATAAAAACCAAAAGAAAGAAGATGGAGTGTATTCTTAAACCGTCATAAAATTTAATGTTAAAAACAAACTCCTTCACTTGTCTACAGTATGAGTAAGAGACAAATTGTCAATGAGCTTCACAAACCTGCTCGTCGAAATTTTAAAAGGCGTCGAGTCATTATTAAAGGGCTGGATGATCTATGGCAAGCGGATTTAGTGGAAATGGATACTTATAAGCATGCGAATAAAGGTTACCGCTTCCTGCTTACTGTTTTAGATACTTTCTCCAAATATCATGGGCTGTGCCAATTAAAACAAAAACCGGTACAGAGGTGACTGAAGCCATGCAAACTATATTCCAAGAGGGTCGAAGACCTAAAAATGTACAAACAGACGATGGAAAGGAGTTTTACAACACACACTTTCAACGATTGATGAGTAAGCACAAAATTAATCATTACTCCACCTTTTCTACACTCAAAGCGTCGATAGTGGAACGATTCAACAGAACCTTAAAGAGCATGATGTGAAAGGAGTTTAGCATGAATGGTTCTTACAAATGGCTTGATGTTCAGGCATCATAATTTAAATTGGGCGCCAAAGCGGGCCTTTGCGCTTGTGGCGCTCGTGTCAGAAGGAGGAACCTTTTTAGTTTCATTGTAATAAGTCATTCATTATAAGAAGTCATTCGAAGTAAGAAGATTCAATAAATACAGTCCATTAATTGCAATAAAAAACATGGTCCATGTCGACCGGATTTTGTGAGCGAGCATCCTCATAGATGCAGATAACCACAGAGAAAGCATCAAAAGCGGCAAATTATCCGCAGTCAACAAAGTCAACAAAATCGGGGTACAGAGACTAATCAATCAGTCCAGCCAGTAGCGGTTTCAACAAGCTCAGCAGCAAGCAACAATTTGCAGCAGCAACAAGGCAAAGGGGTGCGTACTTGCAAAACGAACCCCAGAAACAACAAAATTCCGACGCAGCGGAGTTGATTCCGAGGCGAAGCATCAGAAGCAGCAGTTTTTGGCACAGGACGACGCCTAAAATTGAGGTTAGATTGACATCAAGGGACGACGGCGTGCACGGGGGATTTCAACGAAGACCGGAGTTTAGGTTTGATGTCGATGGTTGTATGGTTTGGGTAAGCAGATTTTCCTATTAAACCTCTCCTACTCACATTGCACAAGCATATTTGAAGGATTTAAAGAAAATTTCGAAATTAATATCCCGTGAGATACGTCACAGTGATTGCTGTTGGAGTTCCACGGATTTGACCTCACAGTAATTAAAAGATATCGCGAGAAGTTCGCATTTTGGTCTTTTGTCAGGCGTGCAAGCAGGTTGTAGCAGTCTCGATTACCAGTACAATGGAATCGAATAATAGCAAACGAAAGCGTGGGTCGGCCAAGGCTAGACTCACGTCCTTCCGAAATTATATTTTGAGTGCTTGGGAAAGACAAGCAACGGGCGAACAATTGACGAAATTAGAGATCACACAAATAGAGCAGCGCTTCAACAAAATTGGTGAAGTTTTTTCAAGTTATGATCAATATCAGACCGAAATAGAGTTGTCCGTACAGGATGAGCAAATTGATGAGGTGTACGCGGAACGAAGTGAATTTGAGCAATCATATTACGAAAGAATTGCGAGAGCTAAGTGCATTCTGGATCGAGCTCATGAAGAAGCAGATATCTGTGTCGGTGTCTCAGAATTATTGAATGGTGAGCCGGTTGAATCCAGACATCTCGGCGAGCGCGATTCTGGGCGGGAGGTCGAAAAGAATGTTGGGCGTGGTTCCGAACATGGTTCGTTGTATGAGGGCCATGGTCATGATGATGTTGAGCAGGAATTGAGTTGCAATCCTGGGCACGGTTCTGCGCGAGTCACAGATCATGTGAAGCTTCCGGTATTAAAGCTGCCTCAGTTTGATGGGTCATATCATAAATGGCTCGCGTTTTATGACACATTTAAGGCGGTCATTCATTCAAATGAGACGATTAGTTCGGTACAGAAATTTCAGTATTTGAGTAATTCGTTGACGGATGACGCGGCACAAGTAATAAAGGGTTTAGAGGTATCCGCTGTAAATTACAATGCAGCATGGGAATTATTGCAGAAACGATACCAAAACGAAGTGCTTATGATTCATAACCATATTAAAGGTATTGTTGAGCATGCGAGGCTTGACAGGCAGAGCTTCAGTTTGTTGCGCGGTTTATTAAACAACGTACAGAGTCATATGCGTGCGTTGAAAGCATTGCAGCAAAGGGTTGATAGTTGGGATTGCCTGCTCATATACATAATTGCAGACAAATTCGATTCAAAAACAAAGGTGGACTGGGAGCGATGGCAGATTGAGCACGAAAGTATGCCTTTGGTCGCCGATCTGATTGACTTTATTGAGAGATAGTGTCAGTTGTTGGAGAAGATAGACAGATCCAATAGAGAGTCCGTTAAGCGTGTATACGGTCATCGGTCGGAGAAGCAGACGCAGGCCACACGTTCGACGGTGGCATTTGCGGCAACAAAACAGTCTAAGTGTCCTCTTTGTAGCGAGGCGCATGCTGTATTTAGTTGTGGACGGTTTTTGGCTTTGCCTGTTGCGTCCCGCATATCGGAGATAAGACGACAGAGGCGATGTCTCAATTGCCCTCGGTGTGGGCATTTAGCTTTCACATGTAAGGCACAGGCCTGTCGCAAGTGTGGCAAGTTGCACAATACTTTGCTGCATTTGGGGGACGTTGAGGGGGCCGGGTCAAGGGTTGAAAGCAGTGATGACTTGCGAGATGCTTCATCCTCAGGAGTGCGGGAGGGGCCCAAATCTGTTCAGTCTACGGTCTCGGGTTGCTCGGGAGGTGTTGTAGGTGAATCGCACGTTCTGCCTACCGCGGTCGTGCAGGTTTTTGACAGGAGTGGTGGATCGCATGAGTGTGTTGTTCTGCTTGATTCTGGTTCTCAGTCAAATTTTATGTCTGGGCGCCTATCTCGATTGTTGGGGTTGCAGACGTACCCAGTACAGCTCAGCGTTGTGGGCGTGGGCCAATGTCAATCAAACGTCTCGGAGATGGTTCGAGCCATTATCAAATCAAAATATGATAACTTTCAGACTAAACTGTCATTCCTGGTTTCTGAGGAAATCACATCGGTTGTTCCTAGTGAGCCTATAAGCTTGGATAAGTTGAGGTTCGCTGAGCATGTGAAACTACCAGATCCGTACTTCTACAAGCCAAAGGCTATTGATATGTTGCTTGGGGTGGAAGTGTTTTGGGAGTTAATCTGTCCTGATGTACAGCAGCACCCTTGTTTGCACAAGACGAGGCTGGGATATGTGGTGTCCGGCAGAATTCCTCGATGTCGACAAGGGGGCGGATCCATTGCGTGCAATTTTTCGGCGAATCCTTCCGATGTTTCGCATCAGCTTCGACAGTTTTGGGAGCTGGAAGAGTGTTCAAGAGTTGAGAGATTTTCCGCGGAGGAAAGGGCATGTGAAGAGACATTCATTAAGACTGTTCGAAGAAATAACGATGGTAGGTTTGTCGTCTCGATTCCCTTTAAGAGCTCTTTGGATTCGTTGGGAGACTCCAAAGCGCAAGCGGAGCGTAGATTTTTCCATTTAGAGAGACAATTGCGGGGTAACCCATCCAAGCGGGAAAGTTATGTAAGGTTCATGCAGCAGTATGAAGAGTTGGGTCACATGACTCGGGTCGTTGAAGATTGTCCTCCAGGACACTCATACTATTTACCTCATCACGGTGCATTTAAGGAGAGCAGCCTGACTACCAAGTTGCGAGTGGTTTTCGATGGCTCCGCGGTATCTTCTACGGGAGTTTCAATCAATCGGTTGCACATGACTGGTCCTACCATACAGGACGATTTGTTGTCAATTGTTCTGCGTTTTCGTGTATATCCTTTTGTGGTGGGGGCCGACATTTCAATGATGTATCGGCAAGTCTTGGTGGAGCCCAGTCAGAGAGATGTTCAGCGTATTTTATGGCGGTCTGATCCATCTCGTCCTATTGATATTAATAGGCTTAACACCATAACGTATGGTCTGGCGTCCAGCTCATTTTTGGCTATTCGGTGTTTGTTCCAGTTGGCCGACGAGTATGAGAAAATCTATTCTAGGGCGGCGGAAATTATTCGACATTCTATGTATGTTGATGACTTGGTATATGGCGCATCAACCATTAATGAAGCTATTCGAATCAGAGAGGAGGTTACTGAAATATTGGCATCAGCGGGTTTCCCTCTCAGAAAGTGGATTTCAAATGATTCCAGCATTTTCGCACGATCTTCTGCTGCAGGTGAAATTTTGGAACACCATTTCATTGAGCTGGGGGAAAATGAAGTAGTAAAAACTCTTGGATTGTCATGGTCAAGTGGAGAAGATGAGTTGGTTTACAATGTTCTGAGTAATATTGAGCTTTATACAGAGCCTTGGACCAAGCGCTCGGTTCTCTCATTGATAGCTCGTATTTATGACGCATTGGGACTATTAGGGCCATGGGTAATATCTGCAAAAATCATTTTGCAGCGGATTTGGCGTGACGGATCATCATGGGATCAGGAGTTGTCCCCGGAGCTGCGCATTTGTTGGAGGAAATTCATCGATGGTGTCAATTGGTTGCGTGATTTGAGGGTCCCTCGTCTGGTGTGTTTGAATGCAGCTACTGTTCGGGAAATTCATGCATTCTCGTACGCAAGCGAAGCGGCTTATGGTGCTGCAATTTATATTAGATCGGTGGATTCGCATGGCAATGTTTTAGCGAATTTATTATGCGCAAAGTCAAGGGTTGCGCCTCTGAAGCCGATCACCATACCTAGGCTTGAACTTTGTGCTGCTCAGGTTTCAGCAAAGTTAGTGGATAGAGTTTTGAAAGCACTTGATGTTACTATTGATCGCACGTATTACTGGTGCGATTCTACGATAGTTTTAAGTTGGTTGGGTATGGAACCCTATAAGATGAAAACATTTGTAAGCAACCGGGTAGCGGAGATTCAGTCTCTGACTGCATTGGAGGATTGGCACCACGTCTCTTCCTCTGAAAACCCGGCGGACTGTTTGACTAGAGGCTTAGGAATGATTGAGTTGTGCGATTCTCGGTTGTGGTGGCATGGGCCGGCTTGGTTGTCATCCGGGGAGCTAAAATGTACAGAAGACTATGAACGTTACGATAGTCCGCCCGAGCTGAAACCGGTCGCACGGATTTCGGCTGCCTCGCAGATGATGCCTTCGTTGATTAAGTTTGAGGATTGCTCTGATATTCAAAGGCATGGTAGAATTGTATCTTACTGTTTCCGTTTTGTTCATAACGCTAGAGGCAGGGGGCAGGCTCGCAGGGTCGGACCCATCTCCTCTTATGAAATCTGTAATGCCATGAACTGTTTGGTGAGGGTTGCACAGCTGCAGTCGTTTCCGGTGGAAATTTCTGATTTGAAGGGTGGACGCAAAATTGGTCCCAAAAGTAGACTTGTTGGTCTGAATCCATTCCTTCACGAAGATGGAACTTTAAGAGTGGGGGTAGGTTGACCAATTCTGATTTTGAATTCGACAAAAGGCACCCCAAGGTTCTCTGCTCTAGGCATCATTTGACAGGATTAATATTTCAGGCGGAGCATCGGCGCCTGTTGCACGTCGGTCCTCAAGCTTTGCTTTCATGTATAAGGGATGTATACTGGCCAATCTCGGGTAGAAATTTGGCGCGAAAAACCGTGCACGACTGTTTGAGGTGCGCCCGTGCAAATCCAAAAACTTTTGAACAATTGATGGACAACTTGCCCCGCGACCGCGTTACGCCAACGCCGCCATTCTTTGTCACCGGCGTTGATTGTGCTGGCCCTCTCTTAATAAAGGACGGGAAGGGTCGCGGAGGCAAGATTACAAAGTGTTATGTGGCATTATTTGTATGTTTCTCGTCCAGAGCTGTGCATCTTGAGCTCGTATCGGATCTTACCACTGAGTGCTTTATTCTGGCGTTGCGTAGGTTCGCGTCACGTTGGGGAATGCCGGCACGATTCGATCTGATAACGGAACCAATTTCGTTGGAGCTAGCTCAGAGCTTAGAGAGTTAGGAAGCTTCCTGAAGGAAAATGAGGATGACTTGTTTGAGCGTTTGACCAGGGAACGATTTCAATGGAAATTTATTCCGTCATATTCACCCCATTTTGGTGGATTATGGGAGGCGGGGGTCAAGTCCGCGAAGTTTCATTTGAGGCGAGTACTGGGTGGCGCTGCTAACGTTCGAGGAATTATATAGTGTGCTTGCGCAAATAGGTGCTATCCTTAACTCTCGACCCCTCACCCCCTTATCTGCTGATCCTGGAGATCTGCAATGGTTGACTCCTGCTCATCTTCTTGTCGGGAGGCCTTTGACTTCCGTTCCAGATCCGGACGTCACATGTTTGCCCGAGGCTCGTCTATCTCGTTACCAGAGAATTCAACAACTACAGCAACATTTTTGGGCCAGATGGTCTAAAGAGTACATTTCCGAACTTCAATCCCGCACGAAGTGGAAGACTAAGCAGCATGCTATCCGGGTGGGTGATCTGGTGCTAATGAAGGACGATAATCTGCCGCCAATGAGGTGGCGCCTGGGTCGTGTCGTGGAGCTGCATCCTGGAGTCGATTCAATAGTTAGAGTCGTAACCTTGCGTACACAAAGGGGTGTCATCAGAAGGGCAGTCTCCAGACTCTGCCCTCTTCCGGTTGAGAACACCGTTCAACCTGTTAGCGGGCTCTTGGAACCATAGCCGTCTCTTATTTAATACTTGTATATATGTATATTGTATCAGTTTATTGAAAACTAATTTTTCAAGGCGTGGAGGATGTTCAGGCATCATAATTTAAATTGGGCGCCAAAGCGGGCCTTTGCGCTTGTGGCGCTCGTGTCAGAAGGAGGAACCTTTTTATTTTCATTGTAATAAGTCATTCATTATAAGAAGTCATTCGAAGTAAGAAGATTCAATAAATACAGTCCATTAATTGCAATAAAAAACACTTGATATGATAAAAATATTGCTATTTCAATATAATATGAAAAAACATCAAACAATTAGGATGCGTCCTTGTGATGTAAATGCAAAAAATGAAAAGCATCTTCTCGGTACAGTGTATAATCACATAAAGGTTGCTGATTCACCTAAATATAAAGAAGGAGACCATGTCCGTATAAGCAAATATAACCATGTATTTGAGAAAGGTTATACACCAAACTGGACATCGGAAATTTTCAAGATTAGAAAAATTCAAGTGACTGATCCTGTAACATATCAGCTAGAGGACTACGACGGTAACCCTATAAAAGGAGGATTTTACGAAATGGAGTTGCTGAAAGTGAAGCATCCCCACCTCTACCTTGTTGAGAAAATTCTAAAGACGAAAGACGATAAAGTTTACATGAAATGGTTGGGTTTCTCATCAAAGCACAACTCTTGGATAAGTGCTAAGGATGTATTATTATAATTTAAAAATAAAAAAATCATTGTTTCGGAAAAAGTTTAAATCAGCGTTTTATTTCTCAATCTCCTTATTATAAAATCTTGTATTGTATATTGTATCCCGATGGGGTTGGTTTAATATTGTCTCCAGAACTTTACTAGTATTGTAGATTCTTTGTTGAAACCTCATCCTATCGACGGCACATATATGCCACGTTCCCTTACGGCTGGCTCTGTATGCAAACTCCCACACATATGCAATGTGCACTTGCGGTATTAGAACAAAACCGAACCCTTTTCGGCATTCCTTACAGCTGTTTCTACTCAACCTTATATAAAATTTCATTATTCCGTCTAGTTTCAGGACTGTGGAATAGTGGGGGTATTTAGTTACGCGATGTGGATGGCCCTCTGTCGGATGTAAGGCAGATATTACCGCCCACGCAAAACAGGCGTTGTCATTATTCTTTACATTTGTTATGGATAGTATCTATACCTCGAAGGGCCCGGCTAAGCACCTCCGCCCGACGGTATGCGGCTGCGGGAGCTGGCAGGCTAGCATTTGCGGTAGTGTGGGGGGGTTTGGCCGAAAACCGCTTTCAGCCGTCGGGGCGGCAACCACCAAACAAAGAAAATTCTCCCGCGACAGGACCGACTGTAAAATCGCGATGGGGTTGGAAGGGGTCAGTGCGGGCAGACCCCTGCAACTGCCCGTGAGTGACTTGTAAGAATAGGGGGGGGTTCGGTTCGCGATGAACCCCCCTTGGCCTGTACCCCATCCGTCCGATGACCTCTCCTTGGCCAACACAAAACTGGAGAGGTCCCTAAGTTTTCTGAAATGTCTGCTTCCTTCACCCCATCCTGGGGCTCATTCCTGCAAACCGAAAAGCCACAACGATGTGTGTCGACATGACGGGAAGAGGGGGAAAAGAAAACGGGGAGCAAGCGAGTCCAAAAATAGAATTAATTAATTACACATACCTTGTATTAATCATTGCTATCTAAACAATTCTAACTTAACCAGCATAAAATGAAGACGAAGAGAAGAACGAAGAGAGCTCGTTGGGCGCCTCGGTCGATGACGATGTCCGCGGTGCTGTTTCCCTCGGAGAGGCGATGGGGGCGAAGAATCCCCGCGGTGAAGCGATGTGATGAAGAGGGCGGAGGCACCCTGCCTCTTCATGTGGCCCCGTCGTGGTGCCCTCCGCCGATGATCCACGGCAACCCGGTCGATTACTCTTTTTGTTTTTTTTTTTTTTTTTTTTTTTTTAGTAAATTAAACAAGATTTACCAGAAAAACCAGAACAATTATTTTCAAAAGCAGTAATTCCAAACATGGTGGAAATTGTAAATTAAAATGACGACTCGAAGACGATGGTTTATGAAGTCGTAGGTATTCAATATTTTTAAGCCCGAAGACATATGAAATGGAGAACGTTTACTAGAGTTTCGTATTAGTTGTGTTTTTTTTTTTTCTTTTTTTTTTGGGGCGTTCTTAATTACAAATCAATTTGAGACAGGGTATTATATAAAGCAAAATAACAAATACACTTCCAAAGCACTAAAAGTTAACAAAATAAATTCCACTCTTTTCCTTGTTTACTTCTAAAATAGTTTACATTCTTTTTGTGATTTTTATAATTCACGCTGAGCGAAAATGATATGTTTACAAGCACTTACAACAATATTGATATCTTGCCTTAATCGGCTATCAAAGAAGCGATTTCAAACCTCAACAAACCGTTTCATTACAATAGAAAATTTTTAAGTGTTCAAAAGTCTCAAAATAATTTATTTTATCTCCTAGGAGGCGATTGTTCACTCTTTCACGTTATTTTCAAAAAAAAATTCTTTCATGTATAAACACTTGAACATTTTCCCATTGGGTTAGGTAAAAGTCAATCTCAAATAAATTATTCCTCGTTTTATGTTGTTAATTTATATTATTAAATTTTAAAAATTTCAGGAATTGGGTTTTTTATTCACGCTTTTTCGAAAAAAATATGTACTTTTATGATGTAATTTAATTGAGTATTTATTTAATTTTTATGATTTTAATTTAATTTGAGTGTTTATTTAATCTTTATGATTTAATTTAGTCTGAGTATTTATTTAATTTTTATGATTTAGTTTAATTTGAGTATTTATTTAATCAAAAAAAACAAAAAACTTTCCACTCTTTTAAATTTTCTTTCGAACTTATCACTCTAGAGGCGTGCTTCCGACCTCGATTCTATCACTTTTTCACCTCCTTAGCGGTTGGCTGCTGGATCCCAAGTCCCAAGTCTCGCCGAGCCCACGCGCCGCTTGGCTTCCCTTTTTGAGATCCCGTTGCAACCCACTCACACATCGGCCCGCGCAGCCAATCGCTGGCGATCAGCCGATATGTGAGTCGGTTGCAACGGTTCCTCGCACCGCTGCTCGAGTTGCTTCGCGCTCGGCCTGGAACATTTGGGCGCACTTTGAATGCGCGGCGGCCACAACTCGAGAATAATTTCAGCAAAAAAATCCTCGAATTGTGGTCTCCGAGCACTCCAGCGCGCCCGATGCCACAGGCCGAGCCCGTTACAGCTGTGCAATGCCCTTGAACGCCTTGAACTGTGGCGATGCCCGGGGCTCGGTCACAGGGCTCGCGCCGGAGATTTTCATGGCCTGGGCTTGGCCTGGGCTTGGCCTTGAATTGCGACCGACGGCGAATTGCGCTTTATGCCCTGACCATAACAGCACAGGTCCGTTGGACCAGGCTCTGAGGACAACGGAGCTGAAAAAGGGTCAGGATTCGCTAAGGGTGCCCAACATGTGGCTTGACCCGCGACCCGAGTATAGCTCGCATCTGAGCTAGCCGGCACTCTGAGGTGGAAAGCCCTTGAAATTGTAAGACCGAGAAAAATAAAACTATAAAGGTGGCTGTAAACCAACCCCCGCGGTCATCCCAGTCCCAGGATGAACTTCCGCATCACGGATCCGCGTTCCTCCGGACGCCAACGGCGGGGCGCTGCTGTTCACGGGAGTCCGGAGGTGGGGGTTGTTGTGAAATTTAAGAAAAATGAAGCTTAATTTACGGGAAGGGAATCCCCTGTCAGATCCCTTGACGTGCAGTCTTTCACTAAGGATGGGGAGGTTGGAGTACAGGAGCTCCAAGTAAAATACCTGGTTAAACGGTAGGGTTGTGAAGAAATGGGAAAGGTAGAAATGGGAGTTGGAACGGGGAGAAGGAAAATTATAGCAAGGGGTGTACTGTGTGATTCTGGCGGGTTACCGCTGGAAAGAAAAACGCTGTGTGACTGAAGTGAGCTCCCGGATTCGCCTGGGAAAGAGATCTGGACCTGTCGACTTGAGATGAAGATGAGATTATGGAAATTTAAACATAACAATAATAATTTTGGCCTAAAAGATTCAAATCGCTACTACCAAAGAAATAATCGTCGCCACGTGATGAGATAAAAAAAAATTGTTGAATTTAGATTAATTTTCATAAGAAGGGATGACGTTGTACTCGTCATATCTTGGGGGGGGATGTGTGATCAAATTAAGGAGAAAGTGCTGTGAGGAAGGAATTAATTTTTATGCGGAGTAGTTGGGAGAAGCCCAGCGACACCGAAAGGGAGAAGAAGGTAGCCTTGCGGGGAAGAGGGCCATGCCGGTCCCCCCCCCCCCCCACGGGAGTCAGGCCAGGACGACGACCAGCGAAATCTCCCGGACAGGTGGTTGCCTCTTTCACCAGCCAGCCCCTGTAATTCCAGGGAGCACCCTGGTAGTCTCCAGAGCTCTGATCCCGTGCGGGTGGGCAGACAGGGCCCCTCCCTACCTGTTTCCATCGAGGGTGAGGGAGACCCGAGACCTCGAGACGGCTGGCTGGCTGACGAAGCCAACTGCCGTATTCTCGAGAGGCCTCAGGCCAACTCCAACCCCGAAGGTTGCAGGCAGGGCCTCTTGGCTGATAAAGGAAAGGGGGGCGTAAAACTGATAAAATTTTGAAGGAAGGTGCTGGATGGGATGAGGTGAGGGATGAGGAACTCTAACTAGGAAAGGGGATGGGAAGTGAAAAGGGTGTGTCCGCCGCATTACCAAGCAGAAGCGGCTCTACGACAACCCTGATGCCAGTTAAGCTGGTCGGATGCCTTATTAGGGCTACCGAAGTTTGATGATTGTTAAGGGTAATTGACTGATAAAGAAACTAAGGTATCCGACCATAGTAATGTAATCTACTTAATTAATGAATCTCTGAACCTTGAATTTTATAAAAAAAAATTGAAAACCACATGTCCATTGATCTCATCTTCACCTCTTGATGTCCTTGGCGTGGAATGTGCCGATCAGTCTTCCTTGAAGATCCTCCAACTCGTAGAGAGCGTTGCCCTTTCGAGCCCTTACTCTACACTTTAAGAATTTTCGCCCAAGTTTCGCATTAATTTGCTTCTCGAAATTACTTTGCTGGAAATTTCGTCGATATACTTCTTCGCCTACTTTGAAGTCTACATGTTTTGCTCTCAGATTGTAGGTTTTTGCACCTTGATCGAAAGCCCTTTTGAGATTCTCCTGAGCTTTCGCTCGAATAAGTTTAAGCTTGTCGGAAGTGTCAATGTTTAAGGGTTCGTCAATTCCCTGAAGGCGGCGCAACAACTCGTAGCTGGAAGCATGCGTAATCATATGGAGTCCGAACAACAATCGATAAGGGGGGAAACCTGTTGCCTGATGGATCGAGCTCCGAAGTGAGCTGGCGATACTACTTAGCTTCTCATCCCACTTCTGATGTTCGTCCTTGATATAAGCACGAATGCCGGTTAAAATTGACCTATTTACTCGCTCCGAAGCGTTGGCTTGGGGAGAGTAAAGGGCCGTACGCATATGTTTGACTCCATAACGTTCCAGAAGTTTAGCGAGTTGTGCTGAACGAAATTGAGTACCGTTATCAGTAACTATTGTTTCGGGAACCCCAAACATATAGAAAATTTCTTCTTCAACGAAAGTGCATATCTGTGACGTCGTAGCTTTACGTAAGGGCTTTAAAAGGGGGAATTTCGAAAGATGGTCTAAGGCTATCAAAATGCAGACATGTCCCGATTTAGTGCGAGGATACGGGCCGAGGAGGTCGATGTAAATTCTTTGCCACGGTCTTTCGGCCATAGGTTGTGTTTGAATCGGTGGTCGGAGCGTGGTGTTCGGGGCTTTGGTTTCCTTACAAGTGTCACATGATAGAACATAAGATCTAACGTCGGCTGCCATGCGTGGCCAATAGAAATATCGACGGACTCGCTCAAGAGTTTTGCCAACACCACCGTGTGAAGATAGTGGAGGGTCATGAGCGCGAGAAATAATGTTTGTGACTAGGCCGGGAGGAATCCAAAGCTTCCACGCTTCGTCTTCTTGCACTGGATCACCTGAACGTGGGACAGTACGCACGTAAATGAAGCCGTCACGAACCATCAGATCCGGGAATTTGGCCCGGTTTTCTTCGGCTTGTCGTCCCAGCTCTACATACTCCGCCGAAGCGAAGTGTGGAGAGCTGAGATCGACCTCAGGCCCGAAGTCTTCCGGAGCTGACAGAGCGTCGCACTCCACCCGTGATAGCGCGTCTGGCACCACGTTCAAGCTCCCCTTTCGGTGCTCGATAGCGAAATCGAAGCGTTGAAGCTTCAGACTCCATCTCGCCAGTCTGCCACTTAAGTCTTTCTGTGACATAAGCCACTTCAAACTCGCATGGTCCGTAATCATTTTAAAAGGCATTAGTTCGACGTACGGGCGAAATTTCTGGACACTTATAATCGCCGCCAAACACTCCAGTTCTGTCACCGAATAATTTCTTTGGGCTGAATTCAATTTCTGCGACACGTAGGCAATCGGTCGTTCATTTCCTTCGTTGTCCACTTGCAGTAACACTCCACCTACACCCTGGGTGCTCGCGTCGCACTGAATGACAAACGGTCTGGAGAAGTCGGGGGTAACTAAAACGGGAGCAGAGGTCAAGAGTTGCTTAAGTTTTTCGAACGCGAATTGGGCTTCTTCAGACCAGGAGAATTTACTGGATTTCTTTAACGTATCTGTGATTGGGCCCGAGAGGTCTGCGAAGTTGGGAATAAATCTGCGATACCACCCTGCCATTCCCATGAAGCGGCGTACTTGTTTCATGGTTTTGGGTACCGGGTAGTCCACAATTGCAGAGATCTTATCGGGGTCCATACGCATACCATTTTCTCCAATGATAAAGCCAAGGTATTTGGTTTCTCTTAAGCAAAACTTACTCTTCTCCACGTTGATAGTCAGTCCCGCCCTCTTCAGACAGTCCGCCACCCGGGCGAGAAGAGCCAGGTGTGAATCAAAGTCTTGTGATAAAATTAATAGATCGTCAAGGTACACCAATACATTGTCTCGGAGATCGTAAGGAATTGCTTTATCCATCAACCGGCACATGGTCTGTGGCGCGTTGCAAAGCCCGAATGGCATCACTGTGTAGTGATAGAGGGGATGACCAGGCACTGTAAATGCGGTCTTTTCCTTGGAGCTATGCTCTAGAGGAATCTGCCAAAAGGCGTCCTTTAGGTCCAGACTGGTAATGTATTTTGCCGGCGGAAGGCGACTCAGGATGCCATCTATCTGCGGAAGCGGATAGGCATCCTTTTTAGTGACGGAGTTCACCTTCCGGGCGTCAAAATACAGTCGGACCTTGCCTGGCTTCCGTACCAAAACAACGGGAGAGCTCCAAGGACTCTGGCTCTCCTCTATCACCCCAAGCGAGAGCATTCAGCTCAGCTCCGCGTCCATAAGTTTTTGCACTGCCGGAGAAACTGGATAAAACCTCTGTTTGATCGGTGTAGCATTTCTAACGTCTATTGCATGTTCAAGCAAGTGAGTTTTCCCCAAGCCCAAGTTTGCGTAGGATGGAAATAGCGCTTTGGTTCGTTCTAGACGTGATTGGAGATCAGAAGATAATACGTGTGCTGCCGGGTTGGGCTTCGTTGCGATCGGTGTGTCCAACGAAGAGACTAGACCGAGAATGTCCGGAGCCAACCCGAAAGTCCTCCAAAAATCTATTCCTAGATATAGGTCCTGGGTGAGTCCAGGTACGACGTAAAGACGTAAAATTTTGGTCTCACCCCTGAAGGAAACTTCCAGGTCGGCGTGGCCGTGCACCTCCGGTCTAGCTCCGTTGGCCACCTCGATCGCAGAACGGTACTTGTATTTGCCCCACCTGACTCCTGCCTCCTGCAGCAAACTCTCAGAACCTTTTCCCAAAATACTAATACTAGCGCCGCTATCTAGCAAACCTATGATGTTCTGCCCTAGAATTTTTACTGTGGCGTAGGGCCGTACATCTTTAGGAACCGAGACGAAAGCTGTTGATAATTTACGATAAGTATCTCTAACACGTCTCCAGAACGCACGCAAACGTAGTGTAGATCGACGGGGCTTGGGAGATTTAAAGAATGAAGTTCCACCCTGACCTTTGGGATATTCAACAGCCGAAGCAAAAATTCTTTCACGAGCCTTTTGATACTCTTTAAGCCTGAGATGATAAGGTTTAATGGGAAAGAGAACCGGTGTTTGAGGACTTTCTGGTCTCTGCAGTATAGAAATTTTTTCGCTCGGAGGTTGCTCTGGCTGTGGCGAGGAAATATCAAATTCAGGGGGGTTTTCCGACTCACTTATTAAATCATGGTTTGAAAACTTTGACTGAGCTGATGTAGACGATGTAACAATTGAAGTGTGACTGTGTAGCGAGGGAGATGAAGACAAAAAGGTGGACAACTCGGGCAAGTCTTGGCAGAGTTGGGACGTGGTTATGTCTGGGGGCGGAAAGGGGTGGCCATTGCCTCGCCTGTCGTAATTGCAGGCGGTCGTTGTGGTCGAGGGCTGGTGTTGTTGCGCCCGACCCGCCGCTGGTTTTTTGATAGGCAGTTTGGGCAGCGAGGTTTAACGACCCCTTTTCGCCCACAGCCATAACAGAAAAATCCTGTGGGCTCCGTTGGACAATCCTGATAGTAATGCCCACTTTGGTCACAATTCCAGCATTTGATAGCTGAAGAAGAGAACTTGGTAAGGGCATCGACCGGTTCAAGGTTTTCAGGCTCGGGCAACGCTCTCTCCAGATCTCCGAAGGCAAAAGTTTCTTCGACTCTTCCGGCACGGTGTGCGGTCGACAGCAGCGTACTCCTCGTTCGTTGTCGAGTCACCTGGACCTCGGTCACCAGGTCACGCAAATGAGCGATTGAGTATATTCGGTGAAGGCAAATATGCTCTTGTATGTATGGAAGCAGATTTGCTCTCAACATCTCCACAAACTCAATCTCTTGCATCGGTACGGACAATCTATTTCGTAGTGAGACGAGATCCAGGTAATACGAGGTGAACGATTCATTGGGCTGCTGTCGCCTGCTCAGCATTTGCCGCTTCAAGTCGATGTCCCTTGAACGCTCTCCCCAGTCGGCTCTAAGGGCTGTTTTAAGGTCTTGCCAGGTTAAATTTTGGTGACTTCGGCGAACTGTCCAGTACCAATTTCCCACCGAATCCCCGAGCAAAAGGTGAAAATTACTAATCAAATGATCAAAACGCCCCCGAAGAGTGTCACGTGTGAGATTTTCCACACGAAAAATGAACTCTTCTAAATGTAATTTAGAATTATCTCCGTCATATTGGATCTTCCAGTGAC
This sequence comes from Tolmerus cingulatus, assembly GCA_959613345.1. Lineage (NCBI taxonomy): Eukaryota > Metazoa > Arthropoda > Insecta > Diptera > Asilidae > Tolmerus > Tolmerus cingulatus. Next base: position 2,019,980 of record CAUIJO010000068.1, read on the forward strand.
GAAGGGGCGTACTGGGCCATTGCTCGTTTAGGAGTTGCTGTCTGGGCCGGTGGGGGTACTGAACCCGAGGCGAAGGCTCAGGTACATAATCAGGTATTGGCCGTCCAAAGTTTGGAGGCGCGGAAACAGGACTCATTTCGAAATTTGGTTGTCTAGTGACCCGCGTGGGACGTGGCGGCTGTTCAGGTGGAAAGGCTGTCGAGACTTGATTAATTGGTGTTTCCATTTCGGCTAACCTATTTTGTTTCTCCCGTTCGATACGTTCTACTTCGGTACGGACTAGGTCCGCTACACGAAAACGAAGACTCGTATCCAGTGTCTCTCGGAGAATTGATTTTTCAATATTCGCCGCCTCGAAGTCCGCACCCGCTTGTTCCGCTTCCGACGGTCTATCGGTTGATATTTCGCGATCACGACTTGGCCTGACTGTCGCCGGCGTCTCGACTGTTTCGCGCGCCGTTTGACGAGTGTTATATTTTTTTCCGATCGCGCCCTGATTCGACTCCGCCATTTTACCACGAAAATCCCGAAAGAAGAAATGTCAGATCAAAACGAGAATAAGAAAGAAGAGAAAAAAAAACTTAAAATGAATTAATCGCAAAAGAGTGAAAATCACTGGAAATCCCTAAATGCCGTTCCCTTACAACCTTACCAGAAGTTTTACAATTTAATGATAGCTCTTAAATAATTATGAGATTTAGCGTTATTTACAAAAATTTGAAAGTAATCCTCGTTTGTTTCCTGACTTGAAAAAAAAAATGTTTAATGATATTTTTTTTTTGATTTTTTTTTTTTTTTTTTTTCTTTTTATATAACTTCCAATCAATAACTCATTAGCCTTATCATAGATTAACCCACAATGTGAATAGAAATTCGGGCTTAGCCCATAAGCAATTAACAATGGAAAATTAACTAATAGAAAATATTCGGGCTTAACCCATACGCAAATTCCGAAACTATATATATATATACGAAGTATGACTCGCTGCTCCTCGTTTTCTTCCTCCCACCATCAACTGATGTTTCAAAAAAAAATTATGATTTTGGACCATGAGAAGAACCACCGAAGGGGAAGGAAGGAACGAAGATTCAAAAAAAAAAGAGAAAATTACTTTATCTTGATCATTACATTCTTCCAAGTCATCCACGAGCTGCTGAGCATCCGGCCCGCGAAAGGAAATTGTGAGGGAAGAAGACCTTCCCGGCTTCATCCGTGGGGGCTGCGAGGCAGAGGACGACAGCGGTATCCTCCCGGTCAGGTAGCTGGCTGTAGTAGCCAACTCCTGCTATTCCAGGGAGGACCACTGCCGTCTCGGCCACGCAGATCCCACGGGCTCAACCGGGAAGACTTCCCACCACCAGCTTCTCCCGAGGATGGGGCGCACCCCGAGCCCTCGAGACGGCTGGCTGGCTGACGAAGCCAACTGCCGTATTCTCAAGAGGGCCGGGATGCGTCCCAGCCACGGGAGTCACCAACGGTGCCTCGAAAGGAAATTGAGACAGGTAAGTAGAAATAAGGGGAAGCCTTACGCTTCAAAGGGAAGGGAGAGGAGGCCCCACGTTGGGCGCCATATATTTGTTATGGATAGTATCTATACCTCGAAGGGCCCGGCTAAGCACCTCCGCCCGACGGTATGCGGCTGCGGGAGCTGGCAGGCTAGCATTTGCGGTAGTGTGGGGGGGTTTGGCCGAAAACCGCTTTCAGCCGTCGGGGCGGCAACCACCAAACAAAGAAAATTCTCCCGCGACAGGACCGACTGTAAAATCGCGATGGGGTTGGAAGGGGTCAGTGCGGGCAGACCCCTGCAACTGCCTGTGAGTGACTTGTAAGAATAGGGGGGGGTTCGGTTCGCGATGAACCCCCCTTGGCCTGTACCCCATCCGCCCGATGACCTCTCCTTGGCCAACACAAAACTGGAGAGGTCCCTAAGTTTTCTGAAATGTCTGCTTCCTTCACCCCATCCTGGGGCTCATTCCTGCAAACCGAAAAGCCACAACGATGTGTGTCGACATGACGGGAAGAGGGGGAAAAGAAAACGGGGAGCAAGCGAGTCCAAAAATAGAATTAATTAATTACACATACCTTGTATTAATCATTGCTATCTAAACAATTCTAACTTAACCAGCATAAAATGAAGACGAAGAGAAGAACGAAGAGAGCTCGTTGGGCGCCTCGGTCGATGACGATGTCCGCGGTGCTGTTTCCCTCGGAGAGGCGATGGGGGCGAAGAATCCCCGCGGTGAAGCGATGTGATGAAGAGGGCGGAGGCACCCTGCCTCTTCATGTGGCCCCGTCGTGGTGCCCTCCGCCGATGATCCACGGCAACCCGGTCGATTACTCTTTTTTTTTTTTTTTTTTTTTTTTTTTTTAGTAAATTAAACAAGATTTACCAGAAAAACCAGAACAATTATTTTCAAAAGCAGTAATTCCAAACATGGTGGAAATTGTAAATTAAAATGACGACTCGAAGACGATGGTTTATGAAGTCGTAGGTATTCAATATTTTTAAGCCCGAAGACATATGAAATGGAGAACGTTTACTAGAGTTTCGTATTAGTTGTGTTTTTTTTTTTTTTTTTTTTTTTTTCTTTTTTTTTGGGGCGTTCTTAATTACAAATCAATTTGAGACAGGGTATTATATAAAGCAAAATAACAAATACACTTCCAAAGCACTAAAAGTTAACAAAATAAATTCCACTCTTTTCCTTGTTTACTTCTAAAATAGTTTACATTCTTTTTGTGATTTTTATAATTCACGCTGAGCGAAAATGATATGTTTACAAGCACTTACAACAATATTGATATCTTGCCTTAATCGGCTATCAAAGAAGCGATTTCAAACCTCAACAAACCGTTTCATTACAATAGAAAATTTTTAAGTGTTCAAAAGTCTCAAAATAATTTATTTTATCTCCTAGGAGGCGATTGTTCACTCTTTCACGTTATTTTCAAAAAAAAATTCTTTCATGTATAAACACTTGAACATTTTCCCATTGGGTTAGGTAAAAGTTAATCTCAAATAAATTATTCCTCGTTTTATGTTGTTAATTTATATTATTAAATTTTAAAAATTTCAGGAATTGGGTTTTTTATTCACGCTTTTTCGAAAAAATATGTACTTTTATGATTTAATTTAATTGAGTATTTATTTAATTTTTATGATTTTAATTTAATTTGAGTGTTTATTTAATCTTTATGATTTAAATTAGTCTGAGTATTTATTTAATTTTTATGATTTAGTTTAATTTGAGTATTTATTTAATCAAAAAAAAAAAAAAAACTTTCCACTCTTTTAAATTTTCTTTCGAACTTATCACTCTAGAGGCGTGCTTCCGACCTCGATTCTATCACTTTTTCACCTCCTTAGCGGTTGGCTGCTGGATCCCAAGTCCCAAGTCTCGCCGAGCCCACGCGCCGCTTGGCTTCCCTTTTTGAGATCCCGTTGCAACCCACTCACACATCGGCCCGCGCAGCCAATCGCTGGCGATCAGCCGATATGTAAGTCGGTTGCAACGGTTCCTCGCACCGCTGCTCGAGTTGCTTCGCGCTCGGCCTGGAACATTTGGGCGCACTTTGAATGCGCGGCGGCCACAACTCGAGAATAATTTCAGCAAAAAAATCCTCGAATTGTGGACTCCGAGCACTCCAGCGCGCCCGATGCCACAGGCCGAGCCCGTTACAGCTGTGCAATGCCCTTGAACGCCTTGAACTGTGGCGATGCCCGGGGCTCGGTCACAGGGCTCGCGCCGGAGATTTTCATGGCCTGGGCTTGGCCTTGAATTGCGACCGACGGCGAATTGCGCTTTATGCCCTGACCATAACACATTAACACAAGCTTTTCTTTTCTCAACTTCAAGAGGTAGCTCAATATAGGACGATCCGAGCTGTGGTGTATACTTATTGATGTTAATCATCAAATTAATTACTTGTTTGAGCGCCCAGCCTGAGTCTCTTTCTTGGAATTCTTCTAATTCTGACGTAATTTTATTCATTACGTTTTCCGCGAACCATTCTGCTATATTGGTTTCTCCCGATATAACCATATTTTTTGTGCTTATATATTTTATCTCTTCCAATTCTTCGTCACTTGAAGCCTTAACAAATTGACCGCAGAATACACTATTAACCTTTAAAAATGCTTCTTTCTTCAAAGCATTTATGATCCTTCGAACAAATAAATTTCCGCAATCCTCCAAGAATTCGAGAGGGCCTTTGTGGGCAAGATTAATAATTACCCCTGTTCGAATGCTACAACAAATTAAAAGTATATAGTACCGCCGAATAATAATTATTAAAATTTGTATGAAAAAAAAATTAACATACCGATTATTAAAGGCTGACTGCACGTCCTCCCACTTTACTTTGGTGCTAACGTAATTAACTCTATTAGGGTGTGGGTTCATATAACCAGCACCAGTTATTTTTAATTTTTTTATATGTGCGCGATATCCCTGCACGTGACTAATACCATTTATACAGCATTGCTTTTCACCCACAGCCTTTGCCCTTTTTAGAGCTTTCCGAAGAGCTCTCAACTCCGTGGAACACACTTTCGCACTTTGATCCACTAGTCCGTGATTAGTTTTAGCATCCTCAAAGGCTGACTTAGCCCTTTGCACACAATCATTTATTTGCACCATTTTTAATTAACTTTAACACTAAAACAACTGTTCTTTTCACATAAAATATTCTTTTAACTTTTCTACTTTTCAAAATGAAACTTAACTGGAGACACTAATTCTTCAAGGACCGAACAAGAACTGATCCAAATCCGTCATAGCATTTAATATATCAATCAATCCATCAGTCAATCCCTCTCAGCAAATGCTGCAGCATCCCTGGAGAAAGGAAAAGTATAAACTATCCGAAATCTCTAGGAGACCTTATGCAATAACAACAATTCCATTACAAGTAAATATTAAAATAAAAATTGTCAAACGAGTGAACATATTGCGTGTGTATTCACCATATACGTATAGTCTCATTTACAAGGCTAAGTGTGAGGTATATTGAAGAAAAATTTTTTCCTAGCAAAAAATAATAATAATAATACGCTAATTTTCGGAAACCGTTGCTCGTAGACGATTTTTGATTAAAATTTGTTCCCCCAACAGCACCAATACCCTAACTGGAAACATCATCACGAATCCATAGAACCCAAAAATTATATAATATTATTAACATTAATTATACTTCAAATATTTAAAATTCATCCTACTGCAGAGTGCGAATCATCTCTAGAGATAAGAACCACGTCACCACAAACTGCTGATAAGATTCCACATAACATAAACAATGCCACCTGCAACCAAAAATATTGCAATTTAGAGATCGAGCCGTCCAAAGCTAGAGATAAGAGCCTCGTCAGCATAAACTACTGATAAGCCTCCACATAACATAAACAATGCCATGAGGAGGGGTAAAGCTTTCATAGGGGTGGTGAGGGGTTGATCTGCATCGTGACCTTGACCTTGACCTCCAACACTAGGTGATACCCCATACACACCCAAGCACGACACACACACACACACGCACACGCACACACATGAGAGCTTTCATGACGTCACACACCACAAAACTGCTCGTCCAAGACCAGAAGAAGCTTTCAAATGTTTCTCCACGCCCAGACCGAGAGCTTTTGGGACCGTTTTGTAGTTTGTTGAGCCCCTGTACATTTCTTATGGGAAAAGTGGCCTAGAACCGGCATAGCCTATCTACTAACTACAATATGTGTAAATTTACTTCTGAAAGGTCAGAAAGTGTTAAATATTGCTTTCGCTAACTGAAATTTTAAGTAGGCTTTTTTTACAAACGCCTCACGTGCGTGGGACAAATAGATCTTATCTTTAATTCATTCATTTAAAAGGTTCTTGAAGAACTGTTTTTAGAATGACAAGATGGATAAGTCTATAATTTAAGGTTTATATAACTTTTATCGGAACTTTGTCTAAATATAAAAATCGTGGTAGGAAAATATTAATTTTCCACATTTTGAAGTTAGATATCTCGGGAAGCATACAAGTGATTCAAGTGACCGAAAAATTTATTGTTTCTTCAGAATCATCCATTTTGGTTCCAAATGAACACTCTTAAACATTTATATTCAAATCCTTTAGAAGATCTCAAACTCGATCCGTTCCGAAGACTTTTGCAACTTGATGGAATGACGGAAATAAATAAACATGGTCTGAAAAGAAAATTTTGGACGATCTTTTGTATGAATCCATATCCATATTTGGATAGCGAAGTGAGGTCGAAATCCCGGGTCGGAAAATAAACAACCGCTTCGTAATTAATTGCTGCCGCAAGTACGCGAGTCGCTCGATTTCGCGTTCTGAATTACTCTCCAGTTTATAAAAATTCCGTTCTTTGGTTTCCAATTGTTTCATTGCCGTTTCTACCAGGAGAAGTACAAGCGACAAGATTATCCTTTTCTCAACTGCAGCCGTTGAGCCATTTCTGGTTTCAGAGCTTGCTGCCGTGGATTGTGAACTATCGGTAGAAGATTCTTTGGTGTTAACCGAGTAGTAGTATAAAGTATACTAGAGTAGTTTAAAGTAGACTAGACACTTATTGAAATTTCAAATCGGTTAACGAGCTCCATCTTTTCCATCTTTACGGCCAGGATTAGCTACAGTAGAGTCGCCGAATTAAGACCTTTTCTCAGAATTTCTCTGCTCGAACGAGTCCCGAGCAGCCACAACTTATGGAACGCGATTAGAGACGGACCCGAGGGCACATGATGTCTTAAAGAAAAAATATGCCCGCTTTTCTGGGCGTCTTTGATGAGCTGAATATATTACAAATTTTTGTCGGAATAAGGCTTTATAGGGTGCGGAGGAAAAACAATAACTTTACCGTTGAACAAATGAGCTTAGTGCACAATGATGGGTTCATTAAAGAAAAAAATTGATTTATGGCATTTTGAAATGCTATTCAACAGAGACTGGAAAAATGATGACTCCGCAGAAACTCTGCGTGCCATTCAAATACTCTCTATGAATTTTCTTTCAGCTGGACCATAAAGAATTGCTTATATTTCATACGAAATTTCATTATTAATGGCTTTGGGTTATTAATATTTGTCATTTGTAAAGTGCCCGACGTTCAGAGGGCGCTCGTCAAAGTAATGTTTCTGCGTCCATGTTTTAAGAATACAAATAAAATGCTTTCTTTATCCACTCGCAGAGGGAACGTTATACGCCGACATAAAAGCTGCGGATCCAGAATTTGTAATGAAATTGCTCAAGCAAATGATTAAAACTTATTGCCGTTTAACATATTCACACAACGCAACTGGGAACATTAGTAGAAATTCCAAGATTCTTATATACATGTTCACATTAAGTAAGTACCACAAGATGCGAGTCGGTCGATTAGAGCAATTATTGTAAAAACCAACCATTTATATCCCCTTCATAAAGTATATGATATAGGATTTAAACATTAGTGGTAGATATACTTATGAAGATTAAACGGTGATATGTAAAGTCTCGAAGGCATTGCGACAAATGGATACGACTAAGCAATTAAGCAACTTTTGGTTTAATTAAAACATACAGGAACTAAGAGGGCGAAGAGTCGATTCTGAAAGTCCTAAAAGATGTTTTATAGGTCCCTAGAGATATGATAAGCAGTTTTACAAAAGAGAACTTTATGTTTTGTGGCAAAAGCAAAACAAAACACACAACGCAGAGGAGCCTTATTATCCAAACAGCTGACATGAACATGGATGTTGAGTTATTACGCAACAAATTTATTGAGTTCCGCAGAACAACGAATGCGTTGTCTGTTCCAAAATTTGCGATCTTTAGTTGAGAATGTTGAAGATTACTTGGATGGCAATCCGACGATGTTAGAGGATCCTGTCGGTAAAGACGATTTTAGAAAAGAACATTTGGAAACAGTAACTGTTTACTGGGCTTGTGGGAGTTTTATAGGAATCCGTTTCAAAGAAGTTCAAAATCATGTTCAAAGAGCCCAGCGCAAAGCACTCCTAAAAAGATACGCACCAATAGCGCTCGAAAATGCTGATTCTCACGCTTAAGAAGCAACCTACAAAATGATTCGCGATGATCCAAATGATTGGCTTAGAAAGGCTGTTCAGGAAGCGAAAGCACTGACGAATTTACCTCAATATGTTCTATATTAAAACTTGTCAAAAAAAAGTATCCTAAAGCTTTAACATTAAGTGGATGGGATCGAAATCCCCTGATCTAGACTATTTTATCGATCTTGACAACAGCTATAATACCTACAACGAAATTCGTGATGACAAAGTAGTGAAGCTGCGAAAGGTTCGAGAGCTAATGCAAAGAGAGAGGCTCGAGTGGAAGAATGTTATTTCCATCGAAGATGCAAGAGTCCCAATTCTAAGCACTTTCAACGCTACGCAGTTTCTTTATGTAGATATATCGTTTTCTAATGAATTAGAATGCTGCAGCTCAAATCTAATTGAGTATTTTTTAAATTTACAACCGTACTGCAATAAAATGTGCATTTACATAAAGAAGTGGCTTAAGCTCTCTAGGTTGCATTATACGATTTCAACATATACTTTAGTAATGATGGTGATTGTTTACCTACAAACAGAAAAATTGTTGGCTTCTGTATACGTGTTGCAAAGTGTTATAACAACCCTTTAGGAGATTGGACATGGCTGGCGAATATTCAACAAAAAACTCTTGACGACTTATAACATACTGATGAAATAGTATTATAAAATATGAACAAATTTTTCAATTTATAAGTAAAGTTACCTCTCAAGAAATTGGTAATCATCACGTATCTGGGATGCGCTGTTAATAAATCTGACATAAAAATACACTCGAAAAATTTAGAGATATATTTTAATTATTGCAAAGAAAACCACACAACGGGTTGATGACTGTTATGCAGTTTTGTGTACAAGATCCCCTAGAATCTAACCACAATGTGGCCAAAGGAATTCCGGACTGAATTTTAGCCCTGATGCAACACTTTTTCAGACTTCTGGCTGAAATTTTGAAGGAAGGACTGGTCGCTAACAGTAACCACGAAAAAAACTAGAATTTAAATAATTTTGTTATTATAAATGTGTTTTGTTAAAGAAGACAAAGGAGTTCTAAAGTTATGCTTTATGTTTTTAGTGTCCTTGTAAATTTTCCGAAATCACATATGGTTAATGGTTTTGCTATTTAAATATCATATTCCAGAGGCTTAATGTTACCCATTTTTATGGATGGTATATACTTTTTGAAAGCCAATTGTTTGTTCCGTGGTATGTTTGAGATGTGCTTCGAGATTTATTTTAATAAAATGTATGCAGTAAATCATACATATACAGTACAAATATACATCTTAAAACAATTTTAATAGCCCCAAAGCAAAGTCAGAAATTGTCTAAGATTTTTTCAGACAAAAGAGTTAAAAAGGATATGTTTATATCCCCGGTAACTTAACTACATATGGCTTTTACTAGCTGCAGACATACCTTCAATACTAACTGTGCTGATCTTGATTTGTGAAAATAAATCGGACTCAATAATGGGAAAAAAACAAATTTATTTGTGAGAGATCAAAGATATATTGGTAAAAAGCAGGTTAAAATCATGTGTCCCGCCTATGTTTTAATACATATAATAACATTCAGTTGGAGCCATTTGATTAATTTTACTAAACAATTTTTTAACTTTCCAAAGCATTGGAGTAATGCATTGCTACACCGAGGCAGAACAGTCAGTAAAAAAATTAAAAACTTTTAACCTATTATGAATAGAAAAGGATTCATAACAAATAAAATATGTACTCTTGCATCTTCGATGGAAATAACATTCTTCCACTCGAGCCTCTTTTTTTGCATTAGCTCTCGAACTTTTCGCAGCTTCACTTCTTTGTCATCACGAATTTCGTTATAAGTATTATCGCTGTTGTCAACATAGATAAAATAGTCTAGATCAGGGGATTTCGATCCCATCCTTTTAAGGTTTGAGCTTTAGCATACTTTTCTTTGACAATTTTTAATATAGAGCATATTGAGATAAATTTTTCAGTGCGATCGCTTCCTGAACAGCCTTTTTAAGCCAATCATTTGGATCATCGCCAATCATTTTCCAGGTTGCTTCTTTATTGCACTTTTACTTCTAGCTTGAGACTCAGCATTTTCAAGCGCTATTGGTGCGTTTCCTTTTAGGCGTGCTTTGCGCTGGGCTCTTTGAACATGATTTTGAACTTCTTTGAAACGAATTCCTATAAAACTCCCACAAGCCCAGCAAACAGATACTGTTTCCAAATGTTCTTTTCTAAAATCGTCTTTACCGACAGGGTCCTCTAACATCGTCGGATTGCCATCCATGTAATCTTCAACATTATTAACTAAAGATCGCAAATTTTGGAACAGAAGCGGGTGAAACGCATTCGGTCTTGAGCGGAACTCAATAAATTTGTTGCGTAATAACTCAACATCCATGTTCATGTCAGCTGTTTGGATAATAAGGCTCCTCTGCGTTGTGTGTTGTGTCTTGCTTTTGCCAGAAAACAAACTTCTCTTTTGTAAAACTGCTTATCATATCTCTGGGGACCTATGAAACATCATCAGAATCGACTCTTCGCCTACATGCCCTCTTAGTTCTCCTATGTTTTAATTAACATAAAAGTTGCTGAATTGCTTAGTCGTATCCATTTTTCGCAATGCCTTCGAGACGTTCCATATCCCCGTTTAATTTTTATAAGAATATCTGCCACTAATGTTTAAATCTTATCCTATATCTTATATTTTATGCAGTGGATATAAATAGTTGGTTCTTACAATAAATGCTCTAATCGCCCGACTCGCATCTTTTGGTACTTTCTTAATGTGAAAATGTATTTAAGAATCTTGGAAATTCTAGTATGGTTCCCAGTTGCGTTGTGTGAAAATATTAAACGGCAATAAGTTTTCATCATTTGTTTGAGAATTTTTTTTACAAAGTCTGAATCCGCAGTTTTCAAGTTGGCGTATTACGCTTCCTCAGCGAGGGAATAAAGAAAGCATTTTATTTATATTCTTGAAACATGGACGCAGAAACATTATTGAGACAAGCGCCCTCTGAACGGCGCGCACTTTAAAAATGAAAAATATTAATAACGCAAAGAAATTATTAATGAAATTTCGTATGAAATATAAGCGATTTTATATGTTCCAGCTGAAAGGAAACAGGCTGCAGTTGAGAAAAGGATAATCACGTCTCTTGTACTTCTCCTGGTAGATACGGAAATGAAACAATTGGAAACCAAAGGACGGAAGTTTGATAAACTGGAGAGTAATTCAGAACGCGAAATTGAGCGACTCGCATACTTGCGGCAGCAATTAATTACGAAGCGGTTAGTTCGGCTTTCTTTGCTTATTTCCTTTCCCGGGATTTCGACCTCACTTTGCTAATAAATATGGTTATGGATTCATACAAAATGTCGACGATAGCTTTCTTATCAGAATTTATTGCTGGAAAACAAATAAATCGTTTGAATTTCCGTTTTAGTTCTGACCCCAGGCGATCTCAAAATTAAAAGATTTCAACGGGATTCTCTGGATATCTCGAGTACAACGCTTGAATTCCACCTGGCTCTTGAATTAGGACATGCTGAGATGCAGTTGAGCATAAAATGCAGTTCCTATGATTGCATTTTGTTTTTCACCATGTTTATTTATTTCCGTCATTCCATCATGTTGGAAAAGTCTTCGGAACAGGTTGAGTGTGAGATCTTCTCAAGGATTTGAATATAAATGTGTTAGAGTGTTCATTTGGAACCAAAATGGATGATTCTGAAAAAACAATAACCCTTTTTCGGTCACTTGAATCACTTGTATAGTTCGCGAGATATTTAACTTCAAAATTTGGAAAATTGATATTTTCATACCATGATTTTTATATTTCGACAAAGTTCCGATAAAAGTTATATAAAACTTAAATTATAGACTTATCCATCTTGTCATTCTAAAAACAGTTCTTCAAGAACCTTTAAAACAAATGAATTAAATATAAAATCTATTTGTCCCACGCACGTGAGGCGTTTGTAAAAAAAGCCTACTTAAAATTTCAGTTAGCAAAAGCAATATTTAACACTTTCTGACCTTTCAGAAGTAAATTTACTCATGTTGTAGTAGTAGAGGAGCTATGTATGGCTTGGGACCCAAAAATGCGCTCTGGCAACCCTTTTATGTTTTTAAAATGTGCTCTGGCAACACCTTCCCGTATTTGCGGAATTGGTTTGTCTCTTGTGTATATCGGAGCTTTCGGTTGGTGATGTTTCATCAATTTTGGTTTGTGTCTTGGGTTGGCCGGATGTGGTATTGCAATAATTTTGGTTTGTGTCTTGTAGGTCGGAGGTGATCTTGCTACAATTTTGGTTCGTGCCTTGAGCATGTCGTAGCTTTATGTTGGTGATATTACAAGAATTGCGGTTTGTGGCTAGGGTGTGTCGGAGCTTTATGTTAATGATCTTGCAAGAATTGTAAATGAAGAGGTTTGTGTCGTTGGTGTGTCGCAGCTTTATGTTGATGATCTTGCAAGAATCTGAAAGTCATTTGTTTGTGTCGGAGCTCTATATTGATGATCTTGCAAGAATGTTTGTGTCGTTGCTGTGTCGGAGCTTTGTGTTGATGATCTTGCAAGAAGTTTAAAGTCATTGGCTTGTGCCCTGAATGAGCCACAGTTTGGTGATATCATTTTGAACTTCTGGAGTTTTGCAACAGATGGTGTTAGAAATATTAAACAATTTTCAAAGCATTTATATTTATGTAGTGCATATTCAGAGACAAAAAAAAAAAAAACAAATAACATTTTGATTTAATCCCCCACCATTTACCAAAAGAAAGGTCTTTATAAGACCCTGTTGTTTGCTCTGTAGTCTTAATTCTAAAACAAAGTTTTTTTAAAGTGGTTAATAAGTGACATTGAAGTGGAAGTTGAAATTAAATTATAAAATACTTATATATATATACATATATATAAAAAATGTGTGCAGCAGCAGCAGCGGCCAACTTTAATTCGTTTTCCTTCAAGGACTCTATTGGATGCAAAGATATGGAGATAAACAAATTTTATCAAGTCCTGGACGCACTAAAGATTGAAACCAAGTATGGGCTGAAAATTGTTCTGGAATTGCCGAATAGCCGTCTGATTTTACCGCAACGATTCAGCTCGATATCTGCAACAACCCTGGAAAGCTTGAAGACACAGGTATTCTATGTAATTAACAAAGGAGCGTTAGAGTGATTCCAAAAATTAGCAGAGGAAGCCGCAGCAGAAGCAGAAACAGCAGCAGCAACAGCAGCAGCAACAGCAGCATTATCAACACTAGCTATTATGCAGGAGGAATCAAATATCTCATTAATGGATATGTTTAGTTTTGACAATGAGAAGCTTTGAGTAATTTTTGTTTTTTTGGTTTTTCGTGTTTTTCATGTGAATTAATTTTGATATGAAACAACAAATGTATGTTTAATCCAAAAAATAAAAAGATCTCGTTTAAGAGAACCATAAATAAAAAACAAATGTTTTATTTTTTTTTAAAACCTTTTTTTATTTTGTTTCAGAGGCTTGCATTGCTTACAGCTATTTAGTTTCAGCATACTTGATCATAGTTGAACAAGTTTTTGTTATGGATTTTTATACATGCAGGAAATGTTCAATATCGAAATTCTATTAAAAAAACAGGCTTTGAATTTTTCAATTTAGGAATTTGTTCATTTTCACACTGAGGAATGTTATTAAATTTATGAACAATACTGTTTTGTACTGCTCACTCTTTACATCTAGTAGGCTTGAGTCGTTCATAAAATTTAACAATGCTATTTATAGTTTTAAAAACCGTACCAATAAAACAACATCCACATGAGTCTGGTGCAGCTTTAGCATCATTATCAGCCCAAATAAAAAATTGTAATGAGTACCATGTAAGGATGTTACAAGCTCTTGATGTAAGTATGGTCGTAATTTGTTGTAATATCTTATAATATTCTCTCGATCTCCTTCGAGCAAGTTGTCCTCATACTTAAACAGGAAATCCACAATATTAAAATTTTGTATGAAATTTTGCATATCTCTATTATGTTCTGTTTGCATTTTCACTATAGCCATGCGAAAAATAAACTGATGATTTTTAATTAAGTAATGATGTTTAAATACATTAAAACTATTCATTCTTAAATTGCTTATATAGAAAAACGTTTTGTATTGCACAAACACCTACATGTATTACAAACAGATGTGTGTAAGGATATTTCTTTCTGAGATCGCCAAGATTGGGGCACCCTTCTTCATCCAAATTATATGTTATTGTTTTATCATCCAGTGAAAATAAGTCTCTAATCCACTTTATTTTTTCAAGACCCTTAACAAATATTTTCTTATTTTTTAAAATAGCTGAAAAATATTTAGATACGTTTTCTATTGATGTAAATTCTCCATTCCAAGTGAGTCCATGATGATTATTATAAAGCCACTTTGCTTGTGACTGCAAGGCAAGTGGAAGTTCTTCAAAGGTATAGGAAGGCCGTCGTATAAAATGCTGCAATTGATAATCTTCACACAAAATAGCAATTTCCTTTGCAATAAATTTATTATAGGGACCGCGGAAGCCTTGAATGTCAATAAAATATGCTGGTGACCTTTTATAGTGTGTGAACTTTGTTTGTTAGAGGATTGTATTGAACTATTTTATCGTGTATCAGTAAGCAATATGCAGCTGTGTTTTTGGGGATATTTTCTGAAGTTTGAAACTCAATTTTTATATCCACAGGCCCTGTTTTAAGACTTTCGTTTTGTCGAGAGCAATCAATAACAACAAGTGGAGCAATTTTCTTATATTCCTGCGGTGATAGGAGTGGTTCAACTCGGCGATGATTGTAATACGGTTGTTGGCAAATTTGAACCTTATATCTAAGTCGTTATAAGGGTATTTTTCTGAATTTAAATAAACTTTAAAATCCGTTAAATTACAATGATCAAACTGTGAGGCATTAATTGTTTTCTTATCTTTCCGATCTGTTTGTAGTGCAAATATTATATACCTAGGTTTTTCCAACTGACTCACTGTCTTAACAGTCCACGTATGATGAGTTGTTATAGGTAGAGCAGGATATTCATAGAGATCCCAGCTGCGAAAAGACATCTGAATCGGATGATCCTTTTCAAATATTCTAAGGTGGGGTCAACATTTTCTTTACACTTACGGTGATTTGTGGCACAGTCCACTTTAGTTGCGTAATGTCTACATTGCATAAAGCGCTTTCATTATCTGTAAGCAATGCATTGAGATCCATCCTGGAGCGAACTAATATAATTTCATGTTTCGAATTAATGATAATTTTCTTACAATCCTCAGCAAAGCCAAATCAATTTTTAAAAGGTAAACAGTAGCTAAAATTATTTTTAGCATGTTCACTACTTTTAGAATCTGAAAGATTCCATCCAGCATTTATTAGCATTCTACTTTCATTTTCATTCAATGAAACTATATTCTTTAGAGTTGAAGTGAGACCAACGTTTTTACACCTATCAATTTGAATACCATTGATTTCATAACGTTCTTCAAATAAATAAGCTAGTCCATTATTTGAAAGTGTAGTATTCAATCCCGGTGTTGTTTCTAATTTACCCTCAATATAGACGAAACTTTCACTTGGTAGTATATATAGACCTTGCTGATTAATGCATAAGCGAATTTCATCATTATTGTTAAATGAGTTTATGTAAGGGGAATAGTTGCGATATTCAATTTTTGAAATGCTATCATCAAACCCAATGCGATCTGCGATTTCTAAGATATCGCACATTTTATCCTATTACAGTTAAATTAAGAGATTTGAGAAAGTCTTTATTTGCTGCTGTAAGTTGTAAATTCCTTTTACTCGGCTGATGTCTTACTCGTATGCTTGTGTCGGAAGAACTGTTATCAAATGATGTTTTATTGTTTAATATGCTGTTATGATAGACGATCATTTTTCTGTTTTGAGTTGTAATCGAATAGTAATTGTTTCACTTCTGAAATTAATTATATCTCCGTCTTGATCAAGAAGTCTTAAGGTTATGGAGTTTATTCTTTGAGTGTTAACAGGTAAATAAATAACATTACTAGGTACCTCCACTATTTTATAACCTGGACCGACCCTAGGAGAAAATTCATGAATTGTATGTGTTTTGATATTATTTGCGTATGATCCCGATACTATATTGCATTCAACTCTTATAGTATTTACTTTAATTATATTAACTGGAATATCTGATGTATGCGTAATGTCTGCTTTAAGAACCCTCCTGCTGAATCCCAATAGTGATCCAATTGAATTATCCTTGCTGAAGTCAATTAGGTACTGCGTTTGATTTTATTTCACTTTTCAAACTATTAGCATTAGCTTTCAAAACTATTATATAATTATTGTTTTGTTGCTTTAAAAGCGCTTTTTCTATAAAAACGGCTATATCATCGATCTCGTATGAACCAGTTGGTATTTCTAGAATCAAATTACCAATATGAAATAAATTGTTTTTACCCTCTTCAATATTTGGTATTGAATTATACGCATGAAAATCAATCAAACCGCATACATATTTATTTGATAATTACAATGGGGGAAAATACTCACTCTTGAGAATTGAAATATTTCGGTTAAATGTTAATGTTAGCGACATTATAGTAAAATACAGAATGATATTCTATTAGTTAAGCTGTCTTTATTTATGTCTTTTTATAACAATCATAAAAAAATGAAGGACATAAGTGTCCAGATGTAACGGTGCCGTAAGACTAATAACATGTATGATTATAAGTTACATTATCACTTAAATAATAATAAATAATTGATGACTTCTACTGGATGTTGCAAATTTCCAAAACTATCAAAATATCTTAAATCATTATTGTTTTTGTAGTAAGCTACCCACTGTGTTCCGGGACCTGATGATATATCTAAATTGATAATGCCACATTCTTGATTGTGGGGTTTCCTAGGCAATTCATTTCGCATAAAAACTCCTCAAAAAGGCGGTAAGTCTTTGGCGTATTTATATAAATCAAGTTCATTCAGAGGTTTATTAGGCAACTTAATTTTTAGTTGTTTGATTGTTTAATGTACAATCCCAAAACCTTCTTATACGGCTTTAAATATAATCCTTCACCTCCAGTAACTGCTTCCTTTTTTGTATTATGCCTCTTAGATTCCTTTAATTTGTCTGTAGCTTCTTTGGTTGCATTTACAGCTTAAGCAATTATAGCTGCTGCTCATAGCCTTAAAATTGAAACCGAGAAAGACACTGAGTATATCACCAAGTGTAAAGGAAGAACAATAAGTTTTGAAAACTCCCAAATTGTGAACTTCGAGTGTCTGAAATCAATTTTTGTCGATATGCGTAGGTAAAAGAGTAACAGTGTACAATTAGTATCTCGTTTTTTAGCACTTAGGTCTATAGATGTCATTCTGTTAGGTGGAACCGTAAAAAAGATAAAGCTAAACATAATGTGGATGCACCATGCTGGAATGTTCTCGGAGTTCTATAATGATGTAAGAAGCCTTATTAGGCGCATAGTATACCAACTCCAAATTGATTAAGATAGATGTATAACTTGTCTTTCAAACGACATGGGTTGGAGGGTTTTAAATGCAGAGGCAAAGGAGAAATGTCACCGAGTACTTATAATATGCAAGCTATACCTCGATGGTAAAATCGAGCTGGAACTTTTCTGCGATTTGTTCTTGTGTATCAGACTTGATGCTTATTTCTGGAACCTGAGGAATTTTTTAGATGAGGAAATTGCTTTTGAGAAATATTACATGCACCGTTACAAGGTCTCCGAAGAGTTCATGGACTCTAATACCCATGGCCGTATTAACTGCTCCGGCTGCAGGTGCAGCGAGGAGATTCGGGATCGGCTAGAATGAGAGATATGTATTATACTCATATTATATATACATGTTCACGCAAGACTTCCATCGCCTCATACCATGTTTTCTCCTCAAATGTTAATATGGACAATAAAGAACTAGCCGTCCTTGCTGTTGGAACGATCACTTCAGATGTCTATGATTTTATGCCTCCCTACCCATACCAGGAATTGTCACCAAAGCAAGACGGCAGAACCAGTATGACGTCCAAAATATAAGTGGTCTACGCCGGAACGAGGGAAACATAAGCTACAACAATTTACCCGAAGTGCTTTCAAGATTCAAAAATTCTACAGTGTATGTGAAAGGTGAAATTAAAGCTTCATTTGTTAGTAGACACTCACCAACTTCAGAAATTATCGAGCTTAGAGAAGTACCTAAACTAAGTAAACTTAAAAATTATCGATGTTTTTGCAAAATCCACAAAAATGTATCTTTTGTTCGTTGCGCTAGGCAAAACTGTGTAAATATGTGCTTGTACATGTTAATCAAAAAAATTATAAATTGAAATAAAGAAGAAAAAAAGGAAAAAAACTCATGTGTTTTTTAAAAAATTTATTAAATGCTTATTATATCAAACAGAATATTGGTACTGCAATACAAAGGCACCTGAAAGAAAAATCTAGAATAATTCAGGTGCACATAAGAGGGTGTAAACGGTATAAATAAGTCTTCATCAGATAAAAAAATTACATTTTTACATCTGCACTTTTCGCAATATTTCATATAATACTCTTTCGTACTTTCGGAAGCGTTGTTATTGTGAAACATTTGTAATGGTTGCCTAGTCCCGAATTGAACCACGCTACCATAAGGGGGGGCGTGCAGCCCGAAAGTGAGTGCCCAGTGTCAAGTCCATGGAGCGTCCTGTCGTCGGCACGAGCCAGCTCGCCGGATGGGGGGGTTCGGGGACTTGACCCAAAGGGCACCCCAGGGAATTATTACCGCTCCCTAGGGGGGTGGAGAATTTCCCTCTAGAATTTTTTTTTTTGTTTGTTACCCCACCAAAAGCACATGTATAAAGAAAATAGGAACGTCAAAAATTACGAGGCCCGCCTTACCCCGATGTAGAGATGAGTGGTAGATCTGCCTCCTCACGATCTGCCACCTTCTTCCCACCCTATCAACAGTGCGACACTCTCTACAATTTGGCGACCCCTCCATAAAATTTTAATCTCCGCTCCCACCCGAAGGAAGGGGGGGGGGGGAAGGAGGACCAGTTACATGAGATCGGCATCTAAGGCTGAGGGTAACTATAAAGAAGTCAAGTCATTTTAAACAGAAAACACCTTTAATTAACACCCAAAATAATTCATCGAGATTAATCTGAAACCGTACCTACAACTACTAGCGAACCCGAATGAAGCGTAGAGATTGCTGCCGGGCCTATGGGAATGCTTGGAGTTTATCGTCTCCTTTTTGTTTTCTTTTATTATTTTTGTTTTTTTGTTGATTTTTTGAAATGCAAGTATAATTCGAATTTGGGGAATTACAAGTATATACGGAAGCCGAGGGATACCGCCTTCCCTTTCCGTGTTTTGGCTTTACTGCCCTTTTTTTTTTCTTTTCAGCCAGTAAATAAATATTCTAAAAAAGCAAAAAAACAATTTTGTACTCACCGGGGTCCTGCGTTGAGTCGACTCAGCAGCGCCCTGATGGTGAACTGAAATATCTGTAAGCTAGTTGTACCAAAAAGGAGAAGGAAGGTGTCGCCTGCGGACCACAAAACTGGAATTTTGAATGTTGAAGTGAGAGTAATCACCCTGGCAGCTCACCGTATGCTCCTTACAGAATTTTTTTTTTTTTGTTTTTGCCGAAAAAAGAAAAATGTAATGTATCTCTTCTATAACTACTAATTTGCCACTAGGAGTGGATACTCAGGGTCCATGAGGGGTGTGAGCCGGGATGGCGAATAGCTGCCCTTGTCCTCGTCAGCGCGGAAGCGTGGGGTCGGTCCAGCGGTGTAGTACTCCAGGAAAACTTGTAGCGGCTCCGGGGGTCTGCTGCAATGATGACAGCTGGGTTGCTCCTAGGCGGGATCGGGGCGTCCGCGAGCTCCGAGATTCAGTCACAGTCCTCAGCGTTTTTTTTTTTTTTGTTCAGAGAGTCGCCACCAGGGGGGGTGTGATAATAACTGAGCGCGGCGTTTCCTGGCCCACGGGGCGCGCACCAAAATGTGTCTTATTCCTTGGGGGGGGGGGGGAAGGAATTTTTCTTTCCTTTTTTTTTTCTTTTCGACTGCCTGGCGGCTAATTGTAGCTGCGGGCCGTCTCTTTCGATTGGTCGTGGGTGGCCCTGTATATCGTAACGAGGGCTCTGCACGAAATCCACTTGTTAAAAAAAATTCTATAGGTTCTATGATCCATTTTATAATTACCTTTCTCGAATGTCTCGGATTCTACCACAAGCCACGCTAAGCACCTTTTTTATTCTTTTTTTTCTTTTTTGGTTTTTGTTAAACTGGAATAACTCGCGGACGCACTTACTTCGTCTCGTGTCCTCGGCTGTCAGATCGAAATGGCCGAGCCGATGTCTTCCTGTCGCGTGGTTGTGCCTAGGCATGGCCATGTTAAACACGTCTCCTTTTCTCACACCCAGTTGGCGTGGGGATCGCTAACGTGCATCTGAAGCCTCCTTCCCGAAGGGATCGTTCGGAATTTAATGTTTATTATTTTTCTTTTTGTTTTGTAGGAACCGTCACAATGCTATCAGGTACGAGCGGCTCTCAGCGGGGAGTAGATGATAGAGAAACGGTTCCCCCATTACTTTTCTCTTCTACTGCTTGAGGTCCTTGGCATGATATATTCCCAACGGCTTCCCGCGTAGGTCTTCCAACTTGTAGAGGGAGCTGCCTAAGGGCTGAACTATTCTGGCTTTGTCGAATTTTTTGTTTAGTTTGGCGTTTCTTCCCTGTGGCATATTGCTGTGGGTGAACAGTCGCCTGAAGACCTCCTGACCTGGGGTATAGCTTACTGCACGGCTCCGAGTGTTATACGTTTTCTCATATCGGGTGTGTGCGAGCTCCAGTTGCTTCTTCACTCGCGCGCGGATTATCTGACACCGGCTTGCATCTGGCATCACCATCTTCCAGACTGTGTAGTTTCCTTAAAAGAGGATAGGTAGTTCCATGGAGCACCATATGTTGTCCGAACAATGTGTAATAGGGATCAATGTTTAATGATTGATGCACCGTACTCCGAAGAGCGCAGGCTATCTTGGGAAGATGAAGGTCCCAATTTTGATGATCATCCCCTATGTACGCTCGAATTGCTGCTAGAACTGACCGATTCACCCTTTCTGACGCATTCGGGTGTGGAGAGTATTTTGCGGTGCGGACATGTCGTATACCATAGTCGGCGCAGAGTTTCTGAAACATAGCGGATACAAATTGTTTACCGTTATCTGAAAATATTGTTTCTGGAACCCCGAACGTGGTAAAAATCTCATCTTCCAGGTACCGGATAGCTGACTCGGCTGATTCCGCTCTCATCGCTCGTAAAAATACAAATTTACTGAATGCGTCCATGACAACAAAAATACATAGGTTGCCCCTCTTGGTTCGTGGGTATGGCCCCATGAAGTCGATGTACAGGAACTGAAAGGGTCGCTGCACATCCATCTGTTTGCCCATAGGTGGTCTTTGAACTTGGGCACTAGCCTTGGTTGTCTTACAAATCTCACATTGCAGTACATAATTTCGGACTTGGCTTACCATACCCGGCCAGTAATATTTTTGGCGCAGACGGTACAGAGTTTTATGGAACCCGCCGTGACTAGTTTGGAGGGGCTCGTGAGCCTGAACAATCAGATCATGAGTCAACTGTTTGGGGATCCACAATCTACAACAAGCTTCTTCTGCATTCGGGTCTCCAGAACGGGGTTCTCGCCGAGCATAGATGTAGCCGTCTGACACGCATAGGTCTGGGAATCAATTTGCATTATCCTGAATAGTTGTTTTCAGGGCCTCGTATTCCTCTGATGAAAAATGGGGGGACGTTAATTCCACATCCATAGGCCAACTTCCTGTCAGACTTAGTTCATCCATATAGGCTCTTGACAAGACATCGGGTACTACATTCTGGCTACCTTTACGGTGTTCAATGTCGAAATCGAACCTTTGTAGCTTTAGGCTCCACCGAGCTAGGCGACCATTCAAATCGCTCTGGCTCATAAGCCACCGTAGACTGGCATGGTCTGTAATGATGGTAAAAGGTTGCCCTTCTATATACGCCCGGAACTTCTTCACGCTTAGCAATGCCGCGTAGCACTCAAGTTCAGTTATGCTGTATTTTGCCTGAGTCGGATTAACTTTCTTCGACATAAAGGCGATGGGATGTTCGTGCCCTTGTCTATCTTTTTGAAACAGGACACTACCGACACCGGTGGTGCTGGCGTCGCACTGTATATAAAAACGTTGCGAAAAGTCTGGCGTGTATAACTCCGTCGCCGAGATTAGGGCAGCTTTCAACCGTTCAAATGACTTCTTACCTTCCTCCGAAATTTTAAAGGTCTTAGCCTTTTTCAGGCAATCTGTGAGCGGGGCGGCCACCGACGCATAATTAGCCACGAACCTCTGGTACCAACCAGTCAGACCCAGAAATCTCCGTAGCTGTTTGGGGGTTTTGGGCTCGGGGAACTCACGGATGGCAGTGATCTTATCCGGATCAGTTTTTAAAGTTCCGTCTCCTACCACGAAGCCGAGGTATCGTACTTCCTGCACGCAAAATCTACTTTTGCCAACATTAATTGCTGAAGACGTTCTGCTACCTCCCCTAAAACCTGCATGTGTTTGTCGAAGGTGGGCGTCACCACTAGCAGGTCATCTAAATAAACAAAGACGTTCTCACGAAGGTGCCCCGGTATGACTCTATCCATCAGCCGGCACATCCTTTGGGGCGCATTACAGAGGCCGAATGGCATAACAGTAAACTGGTACAACGGTCGCCCAGGAACCGTAAAGGCGGTTTTTTCGCGACTCTGTTGCTCTAATGGTATCTGCCAAAACGCGTCCTTCAGATCTATGCCGCTGATGAACCGAGTATCCTGCAGCCTCCCAAGGAGACCATCTATATGCGGCAACGGATATGCGTCCTTAACGGTTACTTTATTGACTGCTCGAGAGTCCAAGCAAAGCCGATTCTTTCCAGGTTTTCGCACTAACACCACTGGCGAGTTCCAGGGACTGTTCGACTTTTCTATCACTCCTAAAGATAGCATCCGATCTAGTTCTTCATACATTAATTTTTGTATGGCTGGCGAGACGGGATAGTGGCGCTGTTTAATGGGTATTGCATTCTGTGTATCTATGACGTGCTCCATCAGGTGAGTTTTGCCCAGGCCATGTATTGCAAAGCTAGGAAATTTGGCAATAGTGTTCTCCAGTTGTAAGGCTTGTTCGGGGGACAAGTGGTGGCGTGAGTCATCAGAACTGGGCAAGATGGAGAGCTCTGATACAAGGCCAAGGGCTAGATTGAAGCTACGCCAAAAATCTACACCCAGATAAAGTTCTTGGGCCAAGCTGGGTACAATACAGATCGTTAGGGGTCTCGTGACACCACGGTTAGTGACTGAGGCCTTCACGAGGCCTGTGACTTCTTGTGCTTGCCCGTCTGCTGTGGCTACTGACCTTCTCAACTCAACCGGTGCCAAATTCGCTTGCTGGATAAACTTTTCTGAGTCCTTCCCTAAACAGGTTACACTTGCCCCACTGTCCAACAGGCCAATTATCGGAGTGCCATTTATCTGGACTTTGACATATGGCCTATCGTCATTAGAAACTTGTACAATGCTAGCTGCTATCTTCCTTACAACCTGCTTGCGTTCCGCCGCCAACCTTCGTACCCTCAACAAGGACTTGTACTTGCGATGGGTACATTTAAAATCAGGATTGTTTTTAGTAATGGCTGTGTCAATACTTGAGGTAAATATACGGTCACGAACTTGTTGGTACCTTGTCCATCGTTCATGTAGTGATAATCCCGAGTTCTTCTTTAGGGCTGTAGATTTCGTAACTGGGAAGGTGAAAGTCTCGTTAGAATGGGCAAGTGATCTAGCTGGGGTAGAAGGTGTATTAGATATTTTTAGGGACCAATCAGATGAGTAAATAGTCGAGTCAGGTGGCCGCGTCTTTATAAGAGGTACTCCTCTTAGGATTTGTGTGGTAGGTTCGGGCGAGGGGTTTTTGCAGACTCCGTTTTGATCGATGCCGGGCTCTGGGTTGGAGACGGGCGCGGCACTCCGGCTGTAGTGCTGCCCGTAGTTGAGTTTCCCGAACATTTATAGCATCTCGGGGTGGTGGTTCCAGGGCTACCACATCTGTAGCAGAAAAGGTTCCTCTGCTCAGTTGGGCACATCTGGAAATAATGTCCAGGTCTGTGACAGTTCCAGCATTTGACCTCCGCCGGGCCTTCGCTAATGGCATCGATCCTTGCTTCCTCTACATCTGTTGCACACACCGTTCCATCTTCTGAATTTAGCTCCTGAACTTTACCGAACACTGCTCTTGTGTTACTATTGAAGCGAGATGTGTTCGTCTGTAGGCGCTCTGCCTGCCTACAGGTATGGCGTAGCGCGAGTAGTGTAAAGGCAGGTTTTACGTAAACTAGGTGTGCTAACCGTGGACTAAGGCCATCTTTAATAATCTTCACCAACTCCGCTTCAGGTAAGGGTCGATCCAACTTATACTGTAGCGCTAATATACGCTTCTCAAAATCCGCGTAATTCTCCGTCGGCAGTTGGCATGCCGTCATCAGCGCTTGCAAAATGCGGTGATTAGTCTGGGGCGGTTGGAACCTTTCCTGTAACTGGTGTTTGAAGATGAGCCAGGTAAAGCTCCTAAATTGTCTCCGGAAAACTGTCCAGAACCATACTTCGGCTTTATCCTTTAGTAAGAAATGGATATTGGAGCAAAGTTCCCCTTCACTCACTCCACAAGATATTGCCACACAATCGGTGCGGTATATGAAGTCCTCGGCTGTCATACCTTTTGCGTCTCCATTGAATGTGAAATTCCAAGACAGCATTACGGACTTCCGAGTCGGTACATAGTCTAGACCGTCCCTTGGCGAAGTCAAATCAGAAATGTCACCAGAGGCAAACCCCCTACGTTGTGAGGGGGGACTTGGTTCTACATGAGCTCCCGGAACTCCACTTTCGCGTGCGCCTGGGTGGCGTTCTCCGGGGCCCCTCTCCTCATCGAAATTAGGGGTGTCTGAAACCGGTGCAGATCTATCGGCTTGACTCCTCAAACCGGTGCGTGTGCCAGACCTCGGGGGACGACCTCTGCCCCGTCCGCGATTTGCATAGGCATTGTTGGGTCTTGTGGGGGTGCCTCTGCCTCGTACGCTAGTACTACCTTGCTGACTGACGCCTATAGGAACCAGTCCATAACCGCTCCTGATTTCATTGAGGGCGTCGCCCAACCCGTGTAACTCCGTACGTAAGGTGTCTAAAGCCGAGGGGCTGTCGTCCGTTACTTGCGAGGGTAATCTAACGCCTGAGTCGCTGCGTGTGGTACCTCCAGGTCTCTCGACCACCGTGTCGTCTAGGCTACTGTTTTGAGACGCGCCTGCTTTCCCAATCATAATGGCCAAAACAAAATAATTCCAAACACACCCCTCTGGACTCTGCCTCAGGGGGACCTACTACTCTTTAAAACTGTACTTTGCGCGTGAATAATAAAATTTAATTCAGCTATTACACCCACTAACCAACAAAATAGTGGAAAAATTAATTATGAAACAAATGAGTAACTATCGCTGCGTCCGAATTCTTTCCGCACGCTGATTTAATTCAATAATTCAGTAGAGAACTTAACTCCTATTATGATATCCTAAACTCAAAATGTCTATAAAAACTTGACAAAAAAAAAATTTTTATACCATATGACCCTATGTGCCTTATTCCCGATCTCGTAGTAACTGGACTTGCGAGCGTTAAATTAGACCGAAACAAAAAAAAACCGTAATCATTAACAAGGGAAATTCCGACTGTACTTTACTAAAACCAACAACTTGAGTACCAATTTTAAGACATAATCTACCTTGCAAAAAAAAAAATTAGTGTATTCGACAAACCTTAATAGAAGTATTATGAAAATTCAGAAACGGAGGACTTTCAGAAGGTCAATCCCACAAATAACCCTATACTATGGTATTATTTTGGCAAGGAAGGGATAGGAATGACGGAAGGACGGGAATTCTAACTCAGCTCGACAGCAACTAACGTAGCCCCGAAGGATAACCTGAGGCAAGCAGGTCGGCTGGGCCTGAACCATACCGAACTCTCTAGTCTCCTTCAAGACTCGCAAACTTACTTCGACCTTTGCAGCTGGGGGGAGAACCCGTGAGGCAATGAGAGAGGGGTCACAACCCTCTCAGCCATGATCTCTCATCATACTCCAGGACAGCCACTCGATCCGTCCGAGCTGTGTTTATCCTGTGTGCTCTGAGATGTCAGGAGGGAGCGTGGCATGTCGCAAGGGCGAGGTCTCGCAAGACACTGGTCCCGCACTGACACGCAACGCGCCCCCATCAATCCCAGCAAGCCCTACCCTCATCTGGAGGAGCCACCCCAAGTCGCAATGACAGAGCTCCGGAGCTCTCGCCACGTTCTGGCTCGTTGAACACCTCCCGATAGGGAGGTACAGGACAAATTCGCTAGAAGGGAGGGAAAGTAATAAGGGACAAATATCAAGCAGTTCCTCTCACTTTCACTACTAGAGAGGTGAAAGGTGATGCCTACCGAACATCACGACGAATTTATTATGCCGTAAAGGCTAATGTGGTGACCCAAACGAGACAGTTTCCTATCTGATTCGGGCCCCACGTTGGGCGCCATTTTATTGTAATGGTTGCCTAGTCCCGAATTGAACCACGCTACCATAAGGGGGGGGGGCGTGCAGCCCGAAAATGAGTGCCCAGTGTCAAGTCCATGGAGCGTCCTGTCGCCGGATGGGGGGGGGGGTTCGGGGACTTGACCTAAAGGGCACCCCAGGGAATTATTACCGCTCCCTATGGGGGTGGAGAATTCCCCTCTAGAATTTTTTTTTGTTACCCCACAAAAGCACCTGTATAAAGAAAATAGGGACGTCAAAAATTACGAGGCCCGCCTTACCCCGATGTAGAGATGAGTGGTAGATCTGCCTCCTCACGATCTGCCACCTTCTTCCCACCCTATCAACAGTGCGCCACTCTCTACAATTTGGCGCACCCCTCCATAAAATTTTAATCTCCGCTCCCACCCGAAGGAAGGGGGGGGGGGGGGGGGGGGAGGACCAGTTACATGAGATCGGCATCTAAGGCTGAGGGTAACTAAAAAGAAGTCAAGTCATTTTAAACAGAAAACACCTTTAATTAACACCCAAAATAATTCATCGAGATTAATCTGAAACCGTACCTACAACTACTAGCGAACCCGAATGAAGCGTAGAGATTGCTGCCGGGCCTATGGGAATGCTTGGAGTTTATCGTCTCCTTTTTGTTTTCTTTTATTATTTTTGTTTTTTTGTTGTTTTTTTGGAATGCAAGTATAATTCGAATTTGGGGAATTACAAGTATATACGGAAGCCGAGGGATACCGCCTTCCCTTTCCGTGTCTTGGCTTTACTGCCCTTTTTTTTTTCTTTTCAGCCAGTAAATAAATATTCTAAAAAAGCAAAAAAACAATTTTGTACTCACCGGGGTCCTGCGTTGAGTCGACTCAGCAGCGCCCTGATGTTGAACTGAAATATCTGTAAGCTAGTTGTACCAAAAAGGGGGAGGAAGGTGTCGCCTGCGGACCACAAAACTGGAATTTTGAATGTTGAAGTGAGAGTAATCACCCTGGCAGCTCACCGTATGCTCCTTACAGAATTTTTTTTTTTTTGTTTTTGCCGAAAAAAGAAAAATGTAATGTATCTCTTCTATAACTACTAATTTGCCACTAGGAGTGGATACTCAGGGTCCATGAGGGGTGTGAGCCGGGATGGCCAATAGCTGCCCTTGTCCTCGTCAGCGCGGAAGCGTGTGGTCGGTCCAGCGGTGTAGTACCCCAAGAAAACTTGTAGCGGCTCCGGGGGTCTGCTGCAATGATGACAGCTGGGTTGCTCCTAGGCGGGATCGGGGCGTCCGCGAGCTCCGAGATTCAGGCACAGTCCTCAGGGTTTTTTTTTTTTTTTTTTTTGTTCAGAGAGTCGCCATCAGGGGGGGTGTGATAATAACTGAGCGCGGCGTTTCCTGGCCCACGGGGCGCGCACCAAAATGTGTCTTATTCCTTGGGGGGGAAGGAGTTTTTCTTTTCTTTTTTTTTTCTTTTCGACTGCCTGGCGGCTAATTGTAGTTGCGGGCCGTCTCTTTCGATTGGTCGTGGGTGGCCCTGTATATCGTAACGAGGGCTCTGCACGAAATCCACTTGTTAAAAAA
Source organism: Tolmerus cingulatus (assembly GCA_959613345.1). Classification (NCBI taxonomy): domain Eukaryota; kingdom Metazoa; phylum Arthropoda; class Insecta; order Diptera; family Asilidae; genus Tolmerus; species Tolmerus cingulatus. The sequence continues at coordinate 2,048,280 of CAUIJO010000068.1, forward strand.
AATTCTATAGGTTCTATGATCCATTTTATAATTACCTTTCTCGAATGTCTCGGATTCTACCACAAGCCACGCTAAGCACCTTTTTTATTCTTTTTTTTCTTTTTTGGTTTTTGTTAAACTGGAATAACTCGCGGACGCACTTACTTCGTCTCGTGTCCTCGGCTGTCAGATCGAAATGGCCGAGCCGATGTCTTCCTGTCGCGTGGTTGTGCCCAGGCATGGCCATGTTAAACACGTCTCCTTTTCTCACACCCAGTTGGCGTGGGGATCGCTAACGTGCATCTGAAGCCTCCTTCCCGAAGGGATTGTTCGGAATTTAATGTTTATTATTTTTCTTTTTGTTTTGTAGGAACCGTTACACATTACAATCTTAAAGAAATTCTGCATATCAATCAATTTGTAGAGTTCATTAAGATTCAACTCAATATTGCCTGCACCAACGGGAATTGTGTATTTCGTCTGAAGCTCCTCTTGGTTTGGCGGTAACATGTCTGAAATAACCTCGTTTTTTAGTTTGGTTAGATGTTTGTATACTTCCAGCCAAGGTAGAATGTTGAGAGAATATTGCCTCAAACGAGATCGGGTCAAATCCGAGGGCAACTTTCTGATTATGATGATGATCCAGATGATAGGTATAGTTCAGCAAAAAGTTTTCCCCCGGGGCCCCTGGTCCTTGGTCGTCTTTTTTACGTATTGGTTAAAGTTTTTGGTTTTTGGGTTTTGGATCTCTTACCTCAAACTTTTCTGCACGCATTTTTTTGCACTCAACTGTTTAAGTGTTCTAGTTTTACGTACTGGATCCATCTTAAAGTGAAGACTTTAACATTAAACGAGCATCACCATCGTCTCGTATTTATACTCCGGTTTACATACCTGGTTATGTTTACCTCCACCAGATTTTAAACATTTTCTTAAGTATATTTTGCGTTATAAATCCACAACTCTATTACCATTTAATCTAAAATTATGGAAGGAAAATTGTTTTAGAAAATATTTTAAACTTTTTCCTTTGCACCGAAAATACAAATACACACAAAAATAATGTCCGCAGGTGGATGAAAATGCACTTTGAAAAAGCATTTTATTGTTTACAAAAACATCTAAATTAGTGTGTAAAAAAGTTTCGAAAAAAAGTGTTCTGCGGGGCCTTTTTTCGGAATGTAAAATGCAACCCAGTGGGTGCCATCCTTTCCCGCAGGGTCTGTATTAGCTATGACGCATGCGGGCTTTTTTATTTCTTTTGGCAAACGGTCACAAGCAAATACCCCTCTAAAAAATCTTTTTGTAGTAGGGTTATTTGCCAGTGACTCTGTAAGATCGATCGTGCTCATTCTTGTTCCGAATCCAAAGTTACTGCTCCTACGTCAATAACCTTGGTATAGGATGTAACATAGTTATTTATAAACTCCTTGATTGATACATCGCAGACAAGTATTGTAGTAAATTTTGCTAATATTTTAATAAGTTCTTCATCTAAACGTCTAAGTTCAATGTTTCCCAATTTATCTGATTTCTCGATACATCCTAGAGTTGATATAGGGTTTTTAAAGATAATTTCCTTTGTAAATAATTGAACTCGTACTGTAAAACCAGCAAAAGAAACCTTTTTTAAAAAGGTTAAGCAACCTCCAGAAAAGTATTCGACATTTATCGGACAACTAATGATAGGTGGCTTCACTGTCTATACACTGTGATTAATTCTAAATTGTATCATTTTATATAGCTTCTTTATTTTAGAAGCTGGTGTATATGCTCCTGTCTGTCAATTTCCACACTACCGTCATATTCAGCATACACGATACAAGTTACTGTTGTCTTCAAAGCCTCCTTAAATCTTCCTTCAACTCTAACCGTACCTGGGTTTAATAGATTTCCGCAGGTTGAATTACATGACCGATCAGAAATTAAATTGAAAGCAAGAAGAAAACAGCCGTTGTCAAAGAATTTTTTTGAAATCTGATGTCCTTTATCGAGATAATGTATTCCAGTTCCTTTGAACAAGGAGGTGTATCTTCTTGTACTAATAGGATATTCCCTTGAATAATCAAATTCTATAGGCTGGTTAGGCATCTGCACGCCGTTTACTGATAAATTAAACCTTGTGATGTTATTATGTTTAAAATTGTAGGAATTTTTTCTTCGGTTTCCTGTATATGCTTCGTTATCAACCATACCAAACACTAATAAATTTGGTAATTGTCCTACGACAATATTATCTTAGTATAATGTGAATGTTTTTGCCGGTTTAGTATATGTTTTGACTTCGACTCGCTTGTAGCATTTGATCGTTGTAAAACGGCTGCATGAGCCAGCATGATGCTGGGATTAATAGTTGCGTGATTCATTACATAGTAGCCTCTACAATCTTAATTCGTGGGGAGTTGTCGTCATCTTTGGACAAAAGGTCAAATTTGGGTTTTTCAAGTGATAACACAACGCGTAGATCTAAACAAATCATTAATAATTTATCTTGGTTAAACATATCAGCATGTATTTTTCCCATTGGCTAGACAACGTTACGCTTATTGAAAAGTCTTCGCCTTGCTGAGTAGCCTATATTCTGGCCGCCATCTTGAACAATCTCCATATTGTTTTCATCAATATACCAGCCAACAAATTCTAGATGTATTGATGCTGCATCTTTTCCGTAATTTAACAAGTTTTCAATATAAGCCCTATAATTGTAGTTATTGTCAGTTTGAACAACCGGTCTCCGATTTAGGTAAATGGTATATTAACGAAAGAGTGAGTGAAGTATGTTATTGACAACGCCAGGGCCCTCAGCAGTCACAGTCTTCAGGGAACCGTCTGGATTAGTTACGATAATGTCCCTTCCAGTATAAAGTTCTTCTTTTCCGTCCTTAATTTTAATCAGTTGCACTTTTAAACGTAGGTATACACTTGACAGTTCAGGATATGTATCTCCATGTCCCAGAGAGACACATTCTAAAACTGATGAGTTATCTAACGGGGCTATAGGTTTGTATGCTACTTCTTCGGTTTTTAAAATATTACTATGAATAACTGTTGTAGAGAAAAGATCCAGCTCAGATTTCATGCATTCGCTAAACGTGGACATTTTGTTTATTTATCAACAATATCCAATGCTCATTTAAGAGAACCGCGTTTGCTTTTTATAGGTTTTTTCCTCTTGCTTGCTTTTTTCTTTGCAGACCGTTTTATTTGTTTTGAAGTTCTTTTTCGTTTAGGTGACTTGGTTAGGCATAACGTCGTAAATGGATTAGCTTTCTATAAATGTTTTCTCGGTGGGGCAGTATTCTACATGTTCAAATCTTAGTTCGCCCTCACATGATTGTATTGGTATCACTCGTAAGTATCGAGTTAGTTTATTGCCAATAATTCTCGGCTTAATAATATCGGTGTAAATGAAAATTGGGTTTTTATAATAACATCTTTTTGATATCTTCATAGATACTCGGGGGAACCCTTGTATTAATTCGTTGATTGTACTTTTCAGACCACTAATTTTTCAATAATTGACGTATACTCCTGACGTAGCCCAGCAGTCTTAAATGATTCTTTTATTTCCGAAAGTATAGCATTAGGTTTACGCTTTTCTTCAGGCGTTTGAAGAAATATATCTGTAAAAAAGTCCGACAAATTGCCTATATTTGTATCAATAGGTACTGGTGTTGTCAAGAATTCCCCCGATTTCTGCTTTTCGTATGGTACGTCCAAAACATCACTATCTTTAGTAATTTGCCGCTGATTAGGTGTTTTTGCAGTTATTGAATGTTTTTGTAATCTGTTTAAAACACCGAAAATTGTGTCTTTAATTTGAATAACCTCCTCCTGCTTTTCTTGCTCGCTAATTATCTGATCGTCAAAATGCAAAATTGATATTAGAAGCATCACAAGGTCTTTGACATTAAGGTGTGATGGTAATGGCTTCTTTATCTTTATTGTTACCTCCAAATGTTCTAGTCGTAGTTCGAACATATCATGTAGCTTTTTGGCGGTACCTGTTATTGCTTTATCTCGAGCTCTTTTAATGCTAAGGGCAGGATGTGTGTAATTGTCAATTGAATTTGGTATTATAATATACTTTCTTTTTCTTCAAGGAATTTGCCCAATAATGTCATCACTAAATACTTCAACTGACTCATGGTCTTTGCACATTAAAACGACATTTTCTGAAGTTTTTCTCCCCTGATAAATGTGCAATATAAACTCGTCCGGTGCCTGTTTGTAGCGTATTTCAGGTATCACATTATCCAAAAAGTCAGCCTCTAGCCGATCCCCCACATTGCTTTTTTAACGTCGTCTAAAAACATAGTATACCAAGAAGGACTGACTGCATTGTAAAATGTTAGTAGAAATGCAGAAAAATTTATTTGTGCTGCTCTATAGCCAGCTTGTTCAAGACTTTCTTTTGTCCATTCAAGTTTAACATTGTCATTTATTTTTACTGTCAATGAAATTTCAGTCACTCCAACGCACCAGGTATTAGAAAGCTTACATGAGCTAGCAAGCGCATTTGTAAAAACTGACAGAGTGTTTTCAGGATAAAATTGCAAAGAAATGGTGCATAAAAGACATACATAAAAGTTGTTATTTACTATATCTGAAGGCATTTTTTATATTTGAAAGCCTAACCCAAGCAACGTCTGGTACACTCGAACTTCGCTTCTTTTACTTTATATATGTTCACTTTACCGCAGTCCTTTTTTCGCAGGATATGCAAGCTCGTATTGGCCAGGATCAAGTAGTGATGGCCTTAATATATGTTGTTTAGTCGGGGGCTTCCCTTGGGGAGTGTCTTGTTCAAACTCCTCTATAAAGCTAGAAATTTCGTCAGCACTCATATCCGTAGGCATAGTGTACTGAGTTATACCGTCAGTACCAGTTATTACTCTATAGTCTTTATCGTGAACTTTTGGTATTTTTGCAGGGGGTTTAAGACTTTTTGCTATCCCACTAGCTGATAAACGTCGTTTAGCAGCTAGAGATAAAAACCTTCATGGCGGTGTTTTTTCATGCGGCTGCTCAAAAAGAAGTTCTTTGATCTCAAAAGGGGCCTTTTCAAATTTATTCTGTTTTATCGGTGAAGTTTGCGTTGATTCACCCTTTTTAAAAATAATTTTTGTTTGAGTAGAACTATCTCTAAAACTCTTATGTTTAACAGGCAAATGCTCTCGAGCGGGGATTTCATTTTGCCTTTTTTATAAAATTTGCACCTTTTTACGTTTCACATTCAGAAATTAGTAGATAGGCTATGAGAGTTCGGGAACACTTTACCCATAAGAAATGTACAGGGGCTCAGAAAACTACAAAACGGTATCAAAAGCTCTTGGTCTGGACGTGGAGGAGTATTTGAAAGCTTCTTCTGGTCTTGGACGAGAAGTTTTGAGATGTGCGACGTCATGAAAGCTTCTTCTGGCTTCTGACGATCAGCTGAAAGCTCTGTTGTGTGTGTTTAGGGTTACATCAGGACGTAAGGGTTGTGTTTGTGGTGGCATTTTTACCCATCCCCCTCACCCGCTGAGACATATGCTCCTCAGCCTCTTTCGCTGAGATCAGTTCCACTCTCCTCCCCCGCTGAGTTCTATGTCCCTCCCCTTCCCCGCTGATATCGGTCCCCCGACACCCATCTTACTTCATACAATAACAACAATTCCATTACAAGTAAATACTAAAATAAAAATTGTCGAACGAGCGAAAATATTGCGAATTAACAGCGTTTTAACTCATGAAACTACAGAATACTAGAGCAACAAATTCGTCGTGTGTATCCACCATATATGTATAGGCTCATTTACAAGGTTAAGTGTGAAGTATATCGAAGGAATATTGTATGTAGGGTTTTATGAATATCATTAGTTAGACAAAATTAAATCAAATTTATTAAGAAAATATGATCGTGCGATTAATAATTGCCTCCTGAAAAAATCTGCATCAAGGATCCTCATAGTTTTAAATATACTCAGACAAGATCTACATAATGCAATATTATTATTAATAAAATAATTCATTCCACTCTAATCTAATGTAAACAAAGCCACCTGCAACCCAAAAATATTGCAATTCAGTGAACGCATCGTCAAAAGTTAGAGATAAGAAACAAAACCAAATGGCTCGCACTCTGCTCGTTTCTCCTGATTATTTCGCAATATCACAAGAAGTATCACGAGGAAGTAAAAGCGGGGAAGGGGGACCGAACTCAGGGGGGATGGAGATGGACAAAGATCTTAGCCGGGGAGTGGGAGGGGAACAGATCTCAACGGGGGAGGGACAAAAATCTCAGCGGGGGAAGGGTAGGGGTAAAAATGCCACCCCAAACAAAACCCCTAGCGCCTGCTGCCACCCATACCGCCTGATGCAACCCCAAGCACACACAAAAGAGCTTTCAGTTGATCGTCCAAGACCAGAAGAAGCTTTCATGACGTCATACACCTCAAAACTACTCGTCCAAGACCAAAAGAAGCTTTCAAATGCTCCTCCATGTCCAGCCCGAGAGCTTTTGGGACCTTTTTGTAGTTTTCTGAGCCCTTGTACATTTCTTATGGTAAAAGTGGCCCCGAACTCTCATAGCCTACCTGCTCAAACAGTGCTATCAAGAGTATTGGCGTAGATTAAACTTGTAGTAAAAGTACCGTCAACACTGATAACGGAAAACGAAGGCAATATTTTGCTTTGTGAACTGCCTAGCGAACATTTTCTTCTTATAAATTTGATTTGGTTTTGTTCTTTATTTGTAATTAATATATATGTGTAACTGAATTGTTATTATAATTTACCATCGTTAGATATGGATTGTGTTTTGTCCCGTAGGACAAAACTGCTTCTCAAAAGAAAACAAAAAAAATATTAATTAGCTTGTGATAAATATGAATTGGATTATTTTAAATTTTTTAAATTATATTGAATATTAATTTGATTTTGAAAGTGGGTTTATATTGCTAATTGTATAATTTGTAGTTATTTATGTTTTGTTAGGATGCGCCATATATATGTTCCTGTATTATTGAAAATAAATAAGTAAATAATATTTGCAATATTGTAATAGTTTCTGTAGTAGCCTATAAATAGAGTAAACACGACAAATTAAAAATGCTCACATTTCATGTCAGCCGTCATTTTTTGTTTAATTTTTATGTAACGGAATGCATGCTATTACATAGCAAAACGGCGTGACATAATTGAATGAAAAGTGTAATAATACATCGCGTTAAAATTACATTTGTCTTGTACTGCACAAAACTTCGTTTGATCTGAATATATTTAAATTGCATGACAAAACCTATTAATTGTATGAGATTATGTGAGCTAAATTTAACGAAAACTATCAGTTTCTGAGTATCGATTTTCAGGCACATACATATACCCGAAAATGCTGCTAATTGCACTACATTGGATACTTTTTTATTAATGTATATGTTGTGTTGAAGTTGTTAAGGCGAAAGGAGAATTTGTAACTCCAAAACTGCAACAACATAAAGTTGTCGGCGCTTAAGTCTTATTTCGTAATTGTAAGCAGCTGCCAGCATGTGCTGGGTAAACATACGTTTTCACCATAATGCAGAGGCATCAAACGGCGACAGAGATAAGATACCTATTTAGGTCCATTTGGGACTTAACCGTAATAAAGGATTTCGGGAGAAGTCATAAAGAAAAATGTCGATTCTGTCGCGGTTTGCTGGGAAGAAGAATTCTAGAATTTAGTTCACTGTTCGATCGACTGCCACAGCAGATGCAACTAAGCTGTGTTTTTTTATAAAAGATTGTACTTTCATAGAGGTTTTTTATGCCAATCAGGCTTTTTCCTCTAACGCCAATAACATAAAATAGTGAAGCGCAAATCAGGATTTGTTTTTGAAACCACCCTTCCTGGGGACGTGTGTGCCCGTCGTCGGTCCCAATGAGGATCAGCGGATGTTAAATTTAAAATGACTCAAACAGAAGTAATTATTCTTTTATGGAAGTTTGTAAAAGTATATTAAACTGGTTTTTTAAGTGTGCTTATTCTCGTCCAAGGCCAGTAAAAGTTTCCCTAAACTATTGTCGCAGTCACGAAACAAGGAAATTAGCCAAGGGGTGAAAATGGGAAGTAAAAACAAATTCTTAAAGCATTGTAGCAACCACGTTACGTATTGCAAGCATTGCAGTTAGCCCTACTTGGGAGAGAGAATAAAATAAGTAAGTTCGAGGCAGCCAGACATGGAAATTTTCGCGTTTCAGGCAACCTGAAAATTCAAATTCGAATCCAGAGAATTAATTAATTAAACCAAGTAATATGAGGTGTAGCAAAAATGCAGATGTGCTTAAGCTGACTGTAAGCCAACATCCGTGCTCTGCTGCACACTTTATTAAAAATTCAAACCAAGTGTCCAGCAAGGGCAGCGATAATATAATTTCCATCGTTTCCATCGGCCAGTCTGGAAGCAACAGATCTGCAGAGTTAAAAGATAGTAGATTATGTATTATGTATATTGTAGTTTTAAAGTTTATTCGAAATTACTCTTGCGACAACTTCGTGAGGAACATTAATATTTTTCAGACCAGAAAATTTGGAGGAGACCAGAAGGACTAACATATGTAGATTAGAAATTTTTTTCGCATTAAATTAGATTTTAAAATTTTAATTACTTGAAACATTTTAATATTGCATAGCAATGAAAACAGAAGTAATTTATAGGGAGCGCAGAAAGAAGTGAGGGTTCCAGCCTCAATTATTTTAATTTCTTTCAAGGAGGCACAACAAAGAAGGCCAATCAACAACTATCGATCGTCCTGGATTCCAATTTCCTGAACGAATGCTTTCTGATTAACATGGCAGAAATGGAATTTCTCTTTGCAAACAAGATATTATTTTAAAGGCACTATTTCTTTGATAAAAAAACATCTTGATCTATATTTCCCGCCCTGAGTTCGAAGGTTATGCCATACAGATCTATAAATATATACGATTTATATTTTATCTAAAACTTAAGATGACTGATATAATAAACTTATTTAACTACCATAAATTAAAATTGTGATAGGCCTGGTTCTTGCAAATTCGATCTTGGTTTTGGTTTTGCATAAATAAATGTATTACAGTCTTCATCTTGGTCGTGGTAAACGAATTTCATCTGCTTATACAGATAAAGCATTTAAGTACTTAGCAATAAAAAACTAAAAAACAACAATTAAAAAGTAACAAAATAACACATATAAAAAACAGGTTGAAGGAAATCAAAATATATTGAATCTAGAGAATTGTCAAAGGCTTGAATGAGGTGGCTCGTCTTCTTTTTTGTTTATTATTTGTATTTTAACTCTAAAACGGTTAAAAGCGAACATTTTTAGTATATTCTATTAGAATTATTTCTAATAGTTAATAAGAACTTTAAATTCCGGCAAAATCAGGATATCTTTGCCTTTAAAACATGAATCTAATTATACCTCTATGAAAAAAATTTTCAGTTCGGATTTATGTTTTGTAAAATAATATTAAATATTTTAAAATTGAGAAAAAGTCTCTACAAAATATTGATTCGGGCAACAGATATCAATCAACCCAAATTTCATCATAAATCCAGTATTGTCACAGGTCATTTTTCAGATCAGATAAACAAATGTTTTAACATTTTCAAAAATATTTTAATCAAAATAACCTTCTCATTCGCAATCCTTTTTGACGATTGCTTCTCTGAAACTCTGATGACCTCCGCAGGATATAGGACTTAATTTATTGTTTTTACTGGAAGGGCACACTTAGTGGAAGTTACTTACAACTGTAAATTCCTCCAAATTTAAGTTACCTTCGCCTTTAAGTAAGAAAATTTAGGGTGCCTTGACAAAATAAATTAGTCAGTTCTGGCGTTAGTTTCTTAAAAGAAACAACATAAAATATTATGAAATTTAAACGTTTTAAAATTGATGCACTCTTTTTATTTTGTTTTCGGTACATTTTTTGCATAGTGCTGAGGTGATGTTCGCCTCCATTTCGATGTTGGACTTTCACCTGGTTGAAAGTGTTTTTTCTATAGAATATATTATCCGTCTGATAACTGATTCGTTTTTAATAACATTTTAATTTTATCATTCTCCTTCGATTTTAAACCCTAATCTAGACCTTAGCCTTAAAAAGTAAAGTGCGGTAAAAGGGGAATTTGAATAGCCTTTTCAATTGTTGGGCGTTTTCGAAAATTCGTGTTTGCTGTACTACAAATCAAATCAATATATGTATGTATATATTTATAATAATAAACTTTTTGCGGTGAACTTTCGAACGTATTAAGAGGATGATGATTAAACATTTCCGCGCATCATTGATACAAGTATGAGTATGGCACGAAGTATTTTCTGGACTATGTGCCTAATTTTCTATATTAATAAACAACTTTTTAAAAAGTGGCCAGAGGTTTAGAAACCGATAATATTAGGGGGCTCCGAAACGTATAATGGGGTGCGCATTTAAGAACATATTTTCGTTTTTATGAATTCTTTTCTATTAATCGAGGGTTAAAAGTTATTTTTTTTTTACTGACTGTTCTACCTCGGTGTAGCAATGTATTATAACAATGCCTTGGAAAGATAAAAGATTTTTATCTCCGCCACCTTTTCGTAGAGTCAGCACCCTTTTCTTCAACTGCTTTACGTGCATTTAATAAAACAGCGCAAATCCCCTTGCTGCTATTTTAATGGCCGCTTCGGAATGGTCCAGTAGCGCAGCGGTGAGAAAGTAGGAAAATGTTGTGCTGTTCAAATTTTTGAATTTCCTAATGACTCCACTGATTTTTTCTTCGGACCCGACACATTCGCTCTTCAACTCCTCGGCCAGATAAATATCACATGCTCGTTGAAGCAGCTTTCCAGCTTTTGGAATATACCGATGGGCTTTATTTAAACGTCGTGTGCGAACACAAGTTCGAAACCTGCTTTGCAATTTCTTAGACTTTACACTAGTAATTGTATGCTTAATTTGGCTGAGCATTTTGAATAATTCCGAATAGCAAAAACAAAACAAACAAATCTTTCGAATCGGGTTAAAATGGATGCTGTCCCTAGCGTTCGCCACATTCCCAATTGAGGAACTATACTCGGAAATCGGATTCGTCACGATAAGAATGGATGAAGTGGAAATAGTAGACAGGTTCGATATAGTCCTACATGTAATCCATCCAAATGAAATTTTAAATATCCTAATCGACTTGAGGCATAACATCCAAATTTTAAATATTACTAACAAACATGTACGTATTAGAGCAAATTGACTCCATTAGAAGTAAAACACTGACACTATTACTCAATAGAAGTAGAAGAGGCTTAATTAACCATGTAGGAAAAGGACTGAAATGGCTTTTCGGTACACTTGACGAAGACGATAAACAAGAAATCGAGAAACATTTAAAACTAACAGATGAAAACAATCATAGAGTAATAGAAACGCTTAATCAGCAAATAAAAATTAATGAAAATTTGAACAATTCATTTACATTCTAAAGGATATTATAAATAGAAGCAGAGAGTAATAAAATTCTTTCCAAATAAAATCGTATTGAACACTTTGAAACAGAAATAATAGAACATCGTGTTTGCTATAAAAATTCCAATAAAGTCTTTAAAGACAAATAAGAAATTAATAGTTCCTATTGCTAACTCAAATAGTAAACAAATTAACGAAGAGTTTGAATATGCATTAGAAATAAAACTTTTGTATATGAATCTGGCAAATGTCTACAAGAACTAAAATTAAGCAAACTTTGCGTTATAAAGAAAATTTTAATATTGTTATAAAAGGTAAAGCAAATTTTAATATTGTTTATTGTAAAATCTTTTATAAAAAGTAAAGACAGTGGAAAAAAAGAAATAATAATCAAAGAAACAAAGTTTCTAAGTTCACTCGCACACCCCACTACGTTTCGAATCCCCATACTATTATCGGTTTCTTAACCTCTTGCCCACTTTTTAAAATGTTTATTAATGTAGAAAATTCGGCACATATTTGAGAAAATTCTTCGTGCCGTACTCATACTTGTATCAATGATGCGCGGAAATGTTCGATAATCATCCTTTTAATGTGTTTGAAAGTTGACCGCGAAAAGTATAGTATTACAAATATATACATACATGTGTATATTGATTTGATTTGTAGTACATCAAACACGAATTTTCGAAAACACCCAACAATTGAAAAGGCTAGTAAAATTCCCATTTTACCGCAATTTACTTTTTAATTTTTATTAGAACATCCGAAGGAGAATGATAAAATTAAAATGTTATTAAAAACGAATCAGTTATCAGACGGATAATATATTCTATAGAAAAATCACTTTCAACCAGCAGAAAGTCTAACATCGAAATGAAGCGAACATCAGCTCAGCACTATGCAAAAAATTTTACCAAAAACAAAATAAAAAGAGTGCATCAATTTTAAAACATTTAAATCTTATAATATTTTATTTTGTTCCTTTTAAGAAACTAACGCCAGACCTGAACTGACAAATTTATGTTGCCAAGGCACCCTTAGTTTTCTTACTTAAAGGCGAAGGTAACTTACCAACAACACTACTCTTCCAGTAAAAACGATAAATTAAGTCTTGAATCCTGCAGCGGTCATCAGAGTTTCAGAGAAGCAATCGTCACATTCGAGCCTTTGAATATTCTCTAAATTAAAATATTTGGATTTCCTTCAAGCTGTTTTTTCTATGTGTTATTTTGTTACCTTTAAATGGTTATTTTTGAGTTTTTTATTGCTAAGTACCACAACTCTTTATCTATATAACCAGATTAAAATCGTTTACCGAGACCAAGATCAATACTATAATACATTTATTTATGCAAAACCGAAACCAAGGCCGAATGTGCAAGAATCAGGCCTATCACAATTTTAATTTAGTTAAATAAGTTTAGTATATCAATCATATTAAATTTTATATAAATTATAAATCGTATATATTTATAGATCTGTATGGCATAGCCTTCGAATTCAGGGCGGGAGATATAGTTCAGAGTAGTTTTTTAATCGAAGAAATAGTGATTTTTGTATAAGATATTGTTTGCAAAGAGCTATTTCAACACGTAATTCCATTTCTACTATGTTAATAAGAAAGCATTCTTTCACGAAATTGGTATCCAGGACGATCGAAAGTTGTTGATTGGCCTTCTTTGTTGTGCCTTTTTGGAAGTAATTAAAAGAATTGAGGATGGAACTCTGACTTCTTTTTGCGCTTTCTTTAAATAACTTCTGTTTTCCTTGTAATGCAATTTTACAATGATTGCAGTAATTATAATTTTAAAATCTAATTTAATGCGAAGAAAAATTTTAATTGATATACAGTATCGGACAAAAGTCTGGAAACCTATGCTATGCGAATATTCAAATGATTGTATTTTTGTCCTTATCGCATTTTTTTTGGGAAATGACTACATGTTTGTTTACAGTAAACCCAGTTACTGTACTCAAGTATGATTCACTCTTTATTAGCCAGTTAAAAGAGAAAGACGAAAACCTGTTAAGTAACTTATACTTTAATTGGTGCGACAAAAGTCTGGAAACTTTTTTTTTTTAATCTTTATTTTATAATATAATGATTAAACTTAAGTTAAATAATTCTTTACTTAATATTTAGTTGGTGCTCGCTTAGATTCTATTACCGCTTTACATCTACGCGGCATAGATTCTATCAAGGAGTGTATTTTTTCAATGGATGTGTTAGTCCATTTTTCTTTTACTTTTTCGAATAATTCCTCCTTTCTTTTGAACCTTTCTCCTTTTAAAGATCTTTTAACATCTTGCCACAAATGCTCGATAGGATTTAGGTCCGGCGATTGTGAAGGCCATTCCATTATTCGCACATTATTGTCTTCAAACCACCGTTTTACCGCCCTTGCGGTATGTTTCGGGTCGTTATCCTGCTGGAAGATCCAAGAATCCGGCATGTTTGCAGTGGCATAAGGGAGCATAACATCTGATAATATCTCTCTGTACTTCACTTGGTCCATTGTTTCTTTTATCCAAAATAACGGACCAACGCCAAAATAAGAAAAAGCTCCCCAAACCACGATGTTTCCTCCTCCATGTTTTACTGTCCCTATAGTGTATCGCGGATGGTATCGAGTGTTCGGGGGGCGTCTTACATAACGAATTACATCACTATAAGACATGTTAAATTTGGATTCATCCGACCAGAGAATATTTTTCCAATTTTCAACAGTCCAATGTTCATGCTCCTTAGCAAAAGATAGGCGTTTTTTCTTATTTTTCACATTTACATGTGGCTTTTTTCTGCAACCTTTCCTGATAAGCCAAACTCCACCAAACGTCGTTGAACAGTCCTCGTGCTGACATTGGAGACCTCTGCTGCACTTCTGATTTCAGGCGCTGTTAACTTAGGATCTTTCTTTGATTTGATCAATATTCGTCTATCCGCCCTGTGAATGGAAATAAAGAATTTTATTTAATAGCTTGATGTAAAGTTCGCTAAAACTTACCTCTGATCAGTCTTTCGTGGTCTTCCCATTTTTTTCGGAGCAGGAGGATTTTTCCTCCTGTTGTATATTTTGTATACGGTTCCTTTTCCCATATTTAAACTTTTTCCTATTTCCCCAAATGATAACTTCTCACTATCACTATATTTTACCACAAGATCTTCAACATCACTTGACGTTTTTATTCTTGGTGCCATACTTTATCACTTAACTCACAAAATTGTCTGGATTTATTCAATACAACAATGCACTTTCCGCAAAATATTCAAACTGAATGAGAGTTTCCAGACTTTTGTCGCGTATTTATAGGCATTATTTAGTAAAACGGTGTTTTTTTGTATCTTTTTACCTGGAAAAGGAGGTACAAATTGCACGTGTGTCCAAGAACGGGAGACACTGTAAACACACATGAAATCGTTTTCCAATAAATGCAATAAAGACAGAAGCTAGAATGATCTGAATATTTTCATTAAAAGGGTTTCCAGACTTTTGTCCGATACTGTATGTTAGTCCTTCTGGTCTCCTACAAATGTTCTGGTCTGAAAAATATTAATGTTCCTCACGAAGTTGCCGCAAGAGTAATTTCGAACAAACTTTAAAACTAAAATGTACATAATATATAATCTACTATCTTTTAACTCTGCAGTTCTGTTGGTTCGAGGCTGGCCGACGGAATCGATGGAAAATATATTATCACTGCCCCTGCTGGACACTTGGTTTGAATTTTTAATAGAGTGTGCAGCAGAGGACTAATGTTGGCTTACAGTCAGCTTAAGCACATCTGCATTTTTGCTGAACCTCATATTACTTGGTATAATTAATTAATTGTCTTGTTTCGAATTTTAATTTTCATGCCGCCAGAAACGTGAAAAGTTCCGTCTGGCTGCCTCAGACTTACTTATTTTATTTTCTCTCCCAAGTAGGGCTAACTGCAATGCTTGCAATACGTGACGTTGTTTCCACAATGCTTTGAGAGTTTGTGTTAAGCTACACCTAAATTAATATAATATAAAAAATGCATAAGCGTGCAGTTAAGGATATTTTTAAAACTAGTGATGTTATCAAAACTAAATTGAAAGTCGTTAAGCAAGGAAAGATAGCACTCGAAAATCATTTCAAAGAAGCACTTAAACCAATTACGACACCTCTACATAAAATAGTAGAAAAGTCGATAATAAAATTAGAACCATTCGGCGATAAAACATCTAAAAAACTGGAGAGTAATTGTGAAGATAATGAAAATGAAAATTTATTACCATACCTAACGCCTCCTCAAAGAATGCAATCTGATCATGAAGATGCCTTACCTCATTCTTTGGGATATCTAAAAAGCCCTTCTCAAGCAGAAAGAGTTTATAGAGTTCGATTTGATGTAACTAATGGAGTTTCAAAAATTTGAGATACTATAGCTTCATATGATGATGACTCTATTCATTTGCGTACTAAGTCCTATGAATTAACACCAAGTCTTACTGAACTCTTATAGCTGAAAAGTCCATCTAATAAAGTCTATACCAAAACTGATTTAGGTGAATATAAAAATAAGTATATTAGAAGAGACAAATGCACATGAACGAAAATATGATGCTTCTCAGCAAATACACGGAAACAGAAGCCGCAATGATACGAAAATAATAAAAAACATGTTTGCTCCTAGTGGTACTGGTATTATTCAGTTATCAAAACAAAATATTGATTATGTTTACTGGGATGATGTAAATGAGTTAGTTAATAGACTACGATTACTAATTGCATCTCAAGCTGTCGGAAATAATAGTCATCCTAATGAAATTATACCAATTATCGAAGAATTGAAAAAAGCTCAAGTAATTCTTTAAATTTGTATACATATGAAAACATTTCTTCTTTTCAAGAATGAGTGTTGATAAGTTTGGAAGATCGTTAAAGTGTGGCTTTGGAAACCGGGGTGCATCAGTTCCACCATGTTCCCAAGGGTCATCAGGTCCTCAAGGACCACCAGGCCCTCAAGGTTCCTCTGGTCCACAAGGTCCTCAAGGTTTACATGGGGTTGAAGGTGTGGAATTTAAATTAACACAAAGCAATGATTATGATATGCAGAAAAAGACTATAAGAAATGTTAAGAATCCCAGTGCAGAACAAGATGTAGTAACAAAAACATGTGAAGACTCAGAACTGCAAAACATCAAGTTCAAACAACAGCTGATTCATTTTAAAATTGAGATTGCTCGTAATAGCACGAATTTTCGTTCTTGATTCCACAGAGAATCACTGTTTTTAAATTTAACACAAAAATTTCAATGACTTTTCAGTAATCAGTTTAGGCTTAATAAAAGATTTGCAGTGTTCAGGTCGAAGTGCTTTATTTCTCTGCGAAGGCGAATACAAGAGAGCGATTTAACCAAAATTGCTGCAACCAAGCAAGCAAAGAGAATTCTACGGTACTTAGTCTAAATGTAATTAGGATTACAATACAAGTACAAATACTACTCAAGCATTTCAAAGCAGCCTTGACATGCAAAGGGTACTAATGCCAAATTCAATTAGTTACTATTAGACTATGCTAGCTAATTGAAATGGAAATTTCATGAACTTATTTAAAGCGACGGGTTTTAGAGGAGTTACTCTAGTTTTGGCAGCGAGCAGCGAAACTTGTAAATTGTCAAAGTCATGTATCACCCGCATATACATATATTACAGCTCCATACACCTGCATTGATGCGTCACAGAATCCGTGCAGTTCCAAGCCGACAGTAGATTCGTTTGTGGTGCCAATCCAGCGAAATACAGCAATGTCCGTCAGCGACGTCAGACTTTGTTTGAAGTTATTCCAGTAGTCGCACATCTTTTCCGGGAGAGTTTCATCCCATTCGACTTTAGCAAGCCACAGCTTTTGAAGTAATATTTTTGCGTTAATGATGACTTGGGACAGCCACCCTAGTGGGTCACAAAGACGACCTATGTCCGACAGCACTAACCGTTTAGAGATGTTAGCTGACCCTGGTAATTCAATATAAAAGCTGAACTGGTCCGTCTTAGGGCCCCAGTTGATGGCTAATGCCTTCACAAGAGGATCGTAGATGATTTCTACCGAGTCTTTAAAATCTTGATCCTCCTCGGACATGTTTTGGATTAGATCTGGAGAGTTAGTAACCCATTTGCGTAACATAAGACCGCCTTATTGTAACCGGTAACGTAACTCGTCTCGGTGCCTTATAGCAGTTTCTTTATCACAGGCTCCAAATAAAGCGTCATCTGCATAAAAATTGCTTTGCAGGATTCGTGCTGCTTGAGGATGCTCACTAAAGTAGTCCACGGCTAGTTGCTGTAAAACCTTGCAGGCCAAGTATGGTGCACAAGCTGTGCCATACGTAACAGTGCACAACCGAAAGGCACAAACAGCTTGCGAGGTAGATTCTCGCCAAAAGTTACGCTGCATATATCTATTCCTCTCATCAACGAGTATCTGGCTAAACATCTTCTATGTCTGCCGCATAGACAAACGGAAAAAATCGCCACCTGAGAATAATAGTAAAAACGTTAGTTTGAAGCTTAGGTCCGGTGTGAAGAATATCATTTCGCGATAGACCCGAAGAAGTTTTTCTCGAAGCGTTGAAGACTACCCGTAGCTTAGTAGTTGTACTGCTTGGTTTGGCAACAGCGTGATGCGGTAGATAGTATGCTTTGTCCTCGCCTTTGTTATGCTCCACGGGGCTCATGTGCCCTAAATCCTGATATTCCTTCATAAAAGCAGAGTACAACACATAGAGCGTTTGATCGGCAGAAAGCTTGGACTCCATTCGCGTTAGGGCGGAGAGTGCAAATGCTTTAGATTGTCCAAGTCTTGAGAAAAGTTGTTTTAGTAAAAGTCGAACTATATATCTGCCATCAGCTTTACTATTATGAGTATCGGTGGAAAACCCACATTCTTGCTCTTCTGGAGTTAAGGGGGATGACTTAGGTGGTTCCTCCAACTCCCAAAACTTATTTGGGGTGACATAAATATCAGCGTTACTGATGTAAAGGCTACTAACATTGTTAGCATTCTCAGAAAAAGAATCGATACTGCCCGAAAGAATCCATCCCAACGTTGTCAACTGAGCTGTGGGAGAATCAGCATCACCACGTCGTTGTTCACCTCACAGAATAAGAAATAAATAAATGTCAAGCGCTAGGATCATATCAATACGCGAGGGCTTGCCGAATTCAGGGTCTGCTAGCGTAAGACCTGAAATGTGAGACCAGTTAGTCCCAATGACATTTTTTGACGACATTTGTTGTCCTAGTGTAGGCATAATCAAAGACCGGACTGTATAACAACATGTGTAGTGCACCATGGAAATGATATCATGACATACATAAGCTTTCACCACTCTAGCTTCACCAATTCCATTGACCGTAACGTTGAGTTTATGTTTCGGTAGACGTAGAAGATTTGCTAAAGCTGTCGTTATAAATTTGCTTTCGGAGCCTTGATCTAATACGGCGCGGGCTTTAATTAGACGACCATCAGCTGCTCGAGCAGTGGCCAGTAAAACTGTTGAGGTCGAACGTTGAATGTTAACTAAGTGCGAGTTGACTGCACTAGGGATTTGGCCATTAGAATTGCATTTAGGTGTTATCGCCATAGGGTCAGACACTGAAGGCCCGGCTGCATTGCTAGAATGGGAAGATGCTTGAGCATTATTAGAAATTCCCTGAACACACGTTGATTCTGTCTTATGCAGCATAGTATGATGATTATTCTGGCAGAGCTTGCATCGTTTATCTAACCTGAAATTCGGTGGATTGTGACTCGACCGAAGGCAATTCGTACACAACTTTTTGACCTGCACAGTAGCAAGCCTGCTCTCGACAGATTTTGCTCGGAATTGAAGACAGAATAATATAAATTGTTTTTATTGACATAATGCGCACCGTTGACTTGTTGTTGATGCATGGAAACTTTTAGCTGTAGGCTTTGGCAGATTAGATGCAGGGGCCATTTTGTTGATACCACGGCTGGTTTTAGCGTTAAATTTATGGATTCGTCTTTCTTAAAATAACTTTAAATCCTCGAACGAGGGTAGCTTGGCCGAAGAGAAACTTCCCAATCTTTTCTTGCAGAAATTTCCAATTTGTTTGATAAGACATACACTTAACAATCATTCCACTGCTCTACTGGCCGGTTGAGATTTGCAAGGACTCGCACATATTGGGTGAAGCTACGAGTATCTACGACACGTCGAAGTTCGCTAGCTGTTTCAGATGACATAGAGGGAAGATAAACTAGAGCATTTAGGTACGAGCTAACTAGCATCCGTGTGTCATTATATCGATCGCAAAGAATCTGCCAAGAAGCTGAATAGTTTGCTTCCGTCGCCCAAACAATAGCTAATAATTCCTTTTCTATAGTGGAATAATTTTTTTCTGCTTTGTTTAAGGTTCGACTAGCAAAATCTATCGGCTTATCTTTCCCGACTTTACCCTGGGATAATACTGCTCCTATCGCTTCATTACTAGTGTCCGTCGTCAGATTAAACGGTTCATTAAAATCTGGAAATATTAGAAGTGGAGGTGTTACTAGAGCATTTTTTAATTCATTAAATGCTTCTTGACATTTTTCGGTCCATTTGAATTTTACATCTTTTCGTAATAAATTCGTTAATGGCCGTGCTATTTTAGAAAAATTAGGAATGAATTTCCTATAATAATTGGCTAGTCCTAAAAATGACTGCACTTGTCTGACGGTTTTCGGTGTGGGACAATTTTGCACACATTCCGTCTTACTTGGATCTGGGAGAGCTCCTTCTTGGGTGCATTTATGTCCCAGATAAATCACTTCCTTACGGAGGAATTGACACTTCTCCGGTTGTAGTTTGACATTGTATTCTCTCAATCTATCGAACACTTTTCGCAACTTAGAATTATGATCTTCCAAATTTTTTCCGTAGATGACAATGTCATCTAGGTAAAAGAAACATTCTAAGCCCTGCAAGCCTGTTAGAACATAGTTCATCAGACGTTGAAAAGTGGCAGGTGCTCCTTTGAGTCCAAACGGCTTTCGTTTAAACTCATAGTGTCCGTAGCTAGTGCTAAATGCTGTTTTCGGTCGATCTTCTGGCTCGACCAGCACTTGATGGTATCCACTGGCTAAATCTAGCGTAGTGAAATACCTCGAATGACCTAATTGATCGAGTATATCTTCGATCCGAGGGAGTGGAAATGCATCTCCTATGGTCTTTTCATTTAATTTTCGGAAGTCTATTACGACTCTCCATCTTTTTTCTCCGTCGGGTCCCGCTTTTTTAGGGACTACTACGTAACAAGGGTGAGTTCCAGGGGCTTTTGCTCCTCTGGACCACATTATTTTCGAGCATTTCTTTTAATTGCTCGTTTATCACTTCCCGTTGTCTTTCAGGTAAGCGATACATTTTCTGATTAATTGGCGCTTGATCTTGCACAATCGGTATTGAGTTGTGTGATCGCGCTCGTGTAAGTCAAATAATCACCTTTTAGATGAAAAATGTCATTATACTCTTGGCATAATTTTAAAATTTCCTTCTTTTCGGATTCGTTTAAAATAGGGCTCAGGTTGAGTTCTTCTTCTAACCTGGCATTTCGATTTTTCTCAGCAGAGTTTTCTGCTCGATTTTTTAAGTAATTTATTTCACAAGTTTTTTCACCGTTAATTTTTTCCAACTTTTGGCTCTCTGGTCTTGTATTTTCGGCTCGTTGACCTTCATTTAAATTATTTGAGCTCTCTGGCCTTGATACGCAAGGTTCAGGGCTCTTTTTACTTACCTTAGAGCTCTTCGGTCTCGTTTTGCGAGATCCACGGCTTCGTTTCTTTTTATTTTTATTTTTAGAGCTCTGGTTTGAGGCTGCAAGCGTATTGTTTACATTTTCACTTGCTTTTATTTCTTCCTCTAAACCTGGCATCTGAATTAAGTCAAAGTCCGTTGCTGAGACTAATTGTAATTTAATCTCTTTAACGACGGCTTCAGCACTGTTAATGTTGAGTAGACCTATTAAAGCTTCGCTCTTGCTAGCTGGAGTTATGCTATTTGCTAGAAAGACTCCGTCGCTTATCTCCTGAGATAAACAGAGTTTTTCTTCTGGCAGCACAACCGGGATTCTAGGCACCATCTGTGATCGCGCAGGTACACACAAAGGTTTAGTTAAAACTATTGTGTGCCACCCGATCTCGCTTTTCAGTGGTGCTTTTGCTAGAATTTTTTGTTCGCTAGGCCTTGGTTCTTCTGGAACCTTGCAATCTTCATCTGTACTTACAGATGATTTTAGTACTCGGCAGGTAGATAGTTTAACCCCGTCGGGTCCTATCTCCCTTGGCCGGATTGCATCTTGGCCACAGATTTGTTCTGATTCGTACGTAATTGGGTACGAGAACTCCTCTGTGTTAATTTCCGTACGCGGAAATTTGAGCTGCTTATTCGGTCCCTCAATGTCACAATGCTTAGAAAGCACATGGTTCCCGAGTAGGCCATCGTGAGATAGGTCAGGTATATTTTCTACTACTTGGAATTTGCAGGGAATTTTTATTTCATTTGTCTCTGAATTGTGGACAATGTTCCCTTTATAACTTCCTAGTGTTTTTCCTGACCCGAAAGCAGTCTGTAAAGTGCAGCTGTCTTTTTTATTGATGGTCTCAACGGGTTTTATTGCTTTCTTTTTAATTATAGTAACTTCAGCGCCCGTATCCACTACTAGAGGGGTCTCTTTTTCAAGGCCAATATCTAGTGGGATTTTCACAATAGGGATACATTGCTCGGGCTGCTGAATGGACCCCATTTCTATTTTAGAATTTATTGTCGAGCCGGGGGTGGCGGACTCGACTGCGCATCGTTTCCCTGGTTTTTCTTTTCCCAGTTTATACGATGGACGCACGTACTTTCTTCGTGCCCACGGCGGGCACAAAATCCGCATGCTCGGGTAACATTATACGCGCGTCGATTGTTTGAGTTCTGTGACTCGTTCTGCGCGCGGTCGCTTGTACGATTTGTTTGTACATTGGCTGGCGGCGCTGGGGCTCCGCTGTTTCGGTTGGGGCCCCTTTGGTTATAATTACGCAAGCGATTGTTTTGATTTTGGGCTTTGCGGCATTTTCGCTCGTCGTGCCCGTACATTTTGCAGATATTGCAGTACGGTGTATTTTGTCGCTTTAGGCAATTAGCATAAGTATGACCTTTTTTATTGCAATAATTGCAGGTCATCTTAGCTAATGCCGCTTGGGTAGGGTCAGATGTTGAAGGGCCTGGTGCGGGGGTTTTAATTCCCGCAGCTTGGACCGGAATGGCTAATTGGGACTGTGTAATTGGCATTGTGCCTGGTACACTGGTCGTCGCACCTTGTGGATTATTTACCACTGTGGTTGCGTTTTGTACTGCCCAAAAAGTTTGCAAAGGGGTTATTCCTTGCTGGAGCCGTTCCATGTCTAGAGCCTTCTCGATTAGTATCTCTGCAGTATTTTCCTTCGTCATAAGGAGGTACTGAGAGAGAAAGGGATTCTGAACTCCTCCTCGTAAAGCTGCCATTGCTATTTCTTCTAGCTGGGAATTAATTGCTGTCACATTGGCTGCATCAAACTTCTTTGAGGCTGCCTCTTTGCATTGATTCAGCAATTGTTTCAATCTTGCCGTGTAGGCATAAAGAGTTTCCATAGGAAACTGTCGGCAATTTGAAATTTTATTTATCAGTTCATGATAAGTTTCTCTGGGCAAAAATGCCCTATTAAGACGCTCCTCGAAATTTTCATAGGAGGTCGGTGGTTCTGTCGCGAATAATTCAAACGCGGCTCCCTCTAGACGATTTATCAGGAGCTGGGTAGTGAAGGTTTTTTCCTCCTCTGTCAGACACATTCGCATCTGTCTGCAGTTACCCAAAAATTTCTGGAGCTGTTTTGCCAACTCCGGTCCGGGTGTTCCCGAAAACAACGGCACGGTTTGCACCAATTTATAAACTTTTACATGGTCTGCCATTTCGCCCGGTTTTAAGTCAGACCTTTGGTTTTCCGAATTATTTAACGCGTTATTTAAATTTTCTCGCGGTGAACCGGTAAAACTATCGGATGGGTCTGAGCTTGCAATTGACGCACTCAGCCAATCGATCACTATCTCAGCCGCTGTCGGCTCCTTATTACTAACACTATTTTCACTTTTTTCACTTAGATTTAAATCACTCTTATTTTCTATTTCTTGCTCGGGTTCTACCTCGAGTCTTTGGAAAGAACGTGAGTATCCCTCAAAATTGAGTAGGGTTTCGCTGAATCTTTCTGTGCTTTCTTTTAGTTTTTTAATTTGTGCTTCCCGTTGTTCTCGAGTTCGATTTAATTTTCTCTCGAGTTCTTCGCACTTTTGCACAGAGATTTCCCCTGATACTCGCGTTTTTTCTACTAAATTATCTAAATAATGTTTGAGACTTACAGTTAGATCTTCTGTGGGCCTTGGCAAGATGTTTCCGCTGCGTAGAAGGATTCCTTCCGGTGCTGGTTGTCCGGTGGTTGTTGGGGTCCCTCGCTGTGTTGTAAAGAGGTCCCTCGCTGGATGCTGTGGAGTCGATGTTTCGATGTGTTCTCCCGATGTTCCTGTTTGGGGTGATGTAGTGATGTCCCTCGATGCCTGCTGTTCTTCTGATGGGGCGTTTTCCCTCGATGGCTGCGATGTTGTCTCCTCTCCTTGGGGGCACTCAGGTAGTTCCTCGTCGGACATTCACTTGTTCGATCGGGCTCTTGATCTATTCCCTTGTTGGTGCTATTTTGCACTCGTAATTGGAGGCGGGAGATCGCTTGTTCACCTGGAACAGCGGCGACTACAGTTGTTCTCCCTGTAGCGGGGTAATTGCTTGCTCGCCTGGAGCAGAGGCAACTAGAGTTGTCTACCCTTGAGCGTTGGGGCTTCGCAAAGCCCTTGGTTCGCAGGATCAAGGTTTTTCGAGCTCTTATGGTTTTCGTGACTATGAAAACCAGGCTTCCCTGATCCTACCGGCTGCGCCAATTGTTGTATACTGGGTATTACACCCAGTGTGTTGCAACAATAAATTTATTTATTGCAACACTCGAGCGGTTACAACTTCAGTTGCGCTTGGTAATAAGCGAATAAGTAGCGAGTAAGTACTTATCTTTTGAGAAGAGTTCTTCCGGTCGTGCTGGTGAGGATGGACTAGACCGCGCAGGGCGAAATCAAAACTTCAGTGTAATGTGTATTTATTTTTTATTTCACTTCACTACACTAAATACACAAATGAGCGGAAATGAACTTAATTATTTATTTTATTTAACCCCGCGCAGATTACTGCTGAGTATGGTACACAAGTATTTATACACTCACTTGGTACACAGAACCTTAACCTTTTTCGCCCGTAACCGATTGACTCCTTTTCTTTATATCGTTACTTTATCACTACTCACTTACAATTCTCAAACTTTATTTTTTAATAAAAGCGGATCGGCTTAAAGCGACCGTTCGCGATTGAATATGACATCGAACTCAAATATCGCTCGAATTCCCGATCGCAGGAAAGCTCGGTTTCCGGCGTCGGTGACCGCTCGAAGAAAATCCGATCAAGCATCTTTTTATGCGGCGACAATGGTTTCATTGTTGCGCGTGTGCTATGATCGCATTTTCTTCGATTATCGAGCACTTCTAATAATGAGGTCGTCACCCATGCGCTAAGTGTCAATTTACCGCGGGGCGATGCACTTACGAAAAATGCGTAAGGGCACATTCTTTTCGACCGTACTTGAAAATGCACAAGGGGTACATTTTTGCTGAAGTGTGAAGCACTCGGCATCATGAAATATTTTAATTTTAAATAAAATCTTTTAATTCTAATATCGGCTAATTATGCCGATATCCGTTACATAACATACTCCATGTCCAGCCCGAGAGCTTTTGGGACCGTTTTGTAGTTTTCTGAGCCCTTTTACATTTCTTATGGGAAAAGTGGCCCCGAACTCTCATAGCCTACCTACTCAAACAGTGCTATCAAGAGTGTTGGCGTAGATTAAGCTTTTAGGAAAAGTACCGTTAACACTGATAACGGAAAACCAAGGCAATATTTTGCTTTTTGAACTGCCTAGCGAACATTTTCCTCTCATAAATTTGATTTGGTTTTGTTCTTTATTTGTAATTAATATATATGTGTAACTGAATTGTTATTATAATTTACCATCGTTAGATATGGATTGTGTTTTGTCCCGTAGGACAAAACTGCTTCTCAAAACAAAACAAAAAAAATGTTAATTAGCTTGTAATAAATAGGAATTGGATTATTTTAAATTTTTGATATTATATTGAATAATAATTTGATTTTGAAAGTGGATTTATATTGCTAATTGTATAATTTGTAGTTATTTATGTTTTGTTAGGATGCGCCATATATATGTTCCTGTACTTTTGAAAATAAATAAGTAAATAATATTTGCAATATTGTAATAGTTTCAGTAGTACCCTATAAATAGAGTAAACACGACAAATTAAAAATGCTCACTCTTCATGTATACCGCCATTTTTTGTTTAATTTTTATATAACGGAATGCATGAGTAGATAAGCTATGGGGGTTCTAGCGCAATTTTCCCCTTTAAAATACACAGGGGCCAAAAATCGCTCAAATCCGCCATCTTGGATTTCTGATTGTGACGTCACATATATACACGTATGAGAGAGTAAGAGACAGAGAATGTGTGAGAAAGATTGAGTGTGTGTGTGTGTGTGTGTGTGTGTGTGACTATATGTACGTGTGTGTGTGTTTACAAACGTAATAATATTATGTTGTATTATATTAAATATCTGTTTTCTATAATTGCCAAAATCAAAGGCCCAAATTATAATTCTTCATTGACGAACAACCTGTTGGCTAAAACCGGCTACCAGGCGATCAGACGCTATCACAAGCAATCAGAACTCGTTAGCGGAATTGTGATCTTCACAAGTCCAAGCAAATGGCACATTCCCCGCGTAAAACTTTTGCGCAAGCAGCAAGGCAAAACTTGTTTTGCTTTATGAGGCAAGAACCTTATTACTTCTTAGCGCACGTTGCAATGATAGCAATTATTGCTTCATCGAGCTTCTACAAATTATGTGCTCCTGATATAAACCTTTTAGGTCGCCTTTGAAAAGACGTAGTTAAAGTATATAATTAGCAAAACTAAATTTATAAATTTGATCAACTAGCTCAATTAACAAAATGGCAGAAAGAGGAAATATAATTGTCTGAAAATAATTTAATAAAAAACGCAAAATCTCTAGTAACGATTTTAATTTGGAAAGTTATATAAGTAAGGACAATTAAAGAACAAGTTCATTCTTCACATTGTGTTCATACAGACAAGTCGTGTACGTGTACAATTAACAATAATACATAGTAAAATGTCATCTTGCACTAACAACATAAAGCTAATAGAGGATACTGCGAAAACGGTTATGGAAACAATTAACAAAGAAAATATTGAAGAAATGAGAAAGTGCCTCAAAGAGTGTTCGAGGAATTTGCGTTTATTAAATGCTGATTTAAAAATTGCTAAAAGTGTTGCTGTCATTAACAATTTGCTAAGCGCTATTAGTAAAATGATGGGATATCGGACAAAGTTGAAAGCTGCTCTACTACGCGGAGGGGGATATAAACCGACACACAGCAATAGAAAAGAATGGAGATCAAATAGAATTAAATGGGAAGATATGAAATCTGTTTTCGATGGAAGAATAAGAACCTCAAGCATAACAAATTTGCAACATAAAGACCCAATTGAATTTTTGGAAGACTGAGGCCCGCTATTTGTTCGTCGTATTGAAAATCTTTTGAAGAAAGAACCTTTCTTGAAAGTTAATGCCATCTTTTGCGGAAAGTTCGTTAAATTTACAGCAAAAGAAGAAATAGAAGAGTTCAAATACCTAAACACAAAAATAAAGTGATTTCAAGAGATACAAATCTCTCGGAATGGTATGCAGAGAACGTTATGAACACTATTCTTTCGAACTTGGATGAATTTCAAGATCGTGATTCTGGGTGGGCCTTAAAAGAGGTCGTCAATTTAACGATTAATATAAATAAATATACGCCTATGTTGGATTCATCTTACATTGAACTACCACCGGCTATCATGAAAAAACATGCTTGCGTCAATTTTCAAAATAATTATAACGCTTGCTTTGCTTGGGCGGTGGTGTCTGCATTGCATCCTGCTGAAAAGGATCCACAACGCGTTAAAAAGTACCCTCACTATTCTACTCTATTAAATTTAGATGGAATTACTTTTCCTGTAAGCAGACCAGACATAGAAAAGTTTGAAAATCAAAATAATATAAGCATAAATGTCTACGTTCTCAACAAGAGCAAAGGAGAATTTTCCGTTGCACCGACAAGGCTTACTAAAAATAAGAAAAAGAAGCACGCCAACCTTTTGTTGCTGCAAAACTGCTATGGTGAGGATGAAGGTGGAAATCAAATTAAATATCATTATGTTTGGATAAAGAATTTGTCCCGTTTGTCGCACTTTAATTCCAGATAATTAGGAATTCTCAGAATGGGAGAGGGGTAGGAGTGGTAGAAAATTCCTAATTACCTTTAAACAACGGAGAGACTGCCTACCTGCAAAAATTTGTATAACCTTCTATAGAAAAATACCTCTAAATCATGATTTTCAAGGGGTGTGCTATCCAGTTGTCGCGGAGTGTAAAAGAAAATTTAAACCGATTTGATACTTCAGATTATTCCGAAAACAACCCATATGACATTCCACGAGTCAACAAGAAGGTACCAGACCTTATGAAGGATGAGAACAATGGATCTATCATGCTAGAATTTGTCGGACTCCGAGCAAAAATGTACTCTCTTCGCATTCGCATCTTCATCGTGCCCAAAAACCTGGAACTTGCTTGCGAATTCAAATGCGGAACTGCTAATCAAACAAGCGAATTAAAAAGTAAAAAGAGATATAACCGCGAGATCGAATGTGCAATAAACAGGTTTTTGGGCACGATGAAGATGCAGACAGAACCCTTTTCCAGTCAATATGTTTGAGCTTTCTGTAATATTCTTCTTGAACATCACAGAACATAATTTTCTCCACAAGCGCTGGAGATCTGTATCTTATTGTCTGTGGTGATATGTCGAGGCGATCGTAGTCTAGGGCGGCGTACTTGATTACAAACCTCAAAGACTTGGGATCGAATCTTGATGAGGTCTTTACGATTTAATTAGCACTTATACGTAAGTGGCTGAAGGGAGACTCTTTAATGATCAATCTTGAAATTGAAGAAACCTTTCAGTTCGCTACTTAGAAAGTGTTTGCAATGAGGAAAATGTTTCTATGAGTGCAGATGGCAAAGTTCCAGATCCTTTGGATCCATACCTCCGCCCTTATGGGCAGACTGAAGAGATTTATTTCTTCGATAGGGGTATGTGCCTCGAAAGTAACACGAGTACGCTAATTGCAATACCGAATCCGCGAAGTCGGTCGCTAAGTGCGGTGTAAAACAAGTACTATGATAAATCGTAAAACTGAATCTTTAGACTAAACCCAGTTGTGTGGCTAAGTAGATGGTATGTAGAAGGTTTTGAGATCGCGAAGCTTTTTTGTAAAATTTATGATTGCTGCTTGTAAAATCTTTATAATATCTATCCGCATATCTCATTAAATTGTCCACTTTATTCTACTAATCTGCTTTATTTTTAAATGGTTCATCAACTACTAAGCAAACTTGGCAACAGTTTTATTAAGAAAACATCTGAAACGTAGCTGTAAGAAAACAACAACAGCAAACCTAAAGGAAATGGTAAGAAAAACTCAATTAAAAAATTCCAAATATTCTTTAGGTTAAAAATAACTTTTATTTATCTTTATTTTTTTTTTGTCAGAAATATAGTAATAATTACAATTTTGTCATATGTAGGTATTATGTATTAAATATAATTTTAAACAGTTAAGACCAAAATTTATTTATGTGGGTAATTGATCACTTTAGTCAACATCCATAATGCTGAAATGTCCCCAGGGAAGCGTTTCTACTGAGTTAGGCTTCCCAAACCGCTTGTTGTCAAAAGGGCTAAGTGTTATTTTTCTCTGAGCAGTGCTGAAGAGTACATGGCGATAAGATCTAATTCCATTTTGTTCGTGTGTCATTTCTTCATTCTCAAACAAACATTTTAAATAGTCTTCAAATGTAATTTTATTTCTTACTAAGTAACTTTTTACTCCTTTAGCTTTCTTTATAGTATTTTCATTTCCATCACCTGTGCGAATGCGTAGAGAGTACATTTTTGCTCGGAGTCCGACAAATTCTAGCATGATAGATCCATTGTTCTCATCCTTCATAAGGCCTGGTACCTTCTTGTTGACTCGCGGAATGTCATATGGGTTGTTTTCGGAATAATCTGAAGTATCAAATCGGTTTAAATTTTCTTTTATATCTGCGTACACGTCCTCAACTTGAATCTCATATATAAGCAAGTCTGTATCTGTGTAACACAAATTACACTTGTCACCATACTTTTCTTTCATAAATTTATAGTGAAACTCGTACAATATGGTTTTCGATATTTCTAGAATACACATTCCAACGTATATCGGTTTGTTGAAAAGCACTTCAGTTCGGAGAAGTTCGATTGTAATTAAGTTGTCGT
Source organism: Tolmerus cingulatus (assembly GCA_959613345.1). Classification (NCBI taxonomy): domain Eukaryota; kingdom Metazoa; phylum Arthropoda; class Insecta; order Diptera; family Asilidae; genus Tolmerus; species Tolmerus cingulatus. The sequence continues at coordinate 2,078,314 of CAUIJO010000068.1, forward strand.
CAAAAATTGTGTGCGAATGGAAGTTTGGTTTTGAAATTAATGCCTCCGCTCCATATCGCCCTTCCCATGCTGTTTTGAAGTAGAGGAGCTATGTATGTCCTGGGACCCAAAAATGCGCTCTGGCAACCCTTTTATGTTTTTAAAATGCGCTCTGGCAACACGTTTCCGTATTTGCGGAATTGGTTTGTGTCTTGGGTGTATTGGAGCTTTCGGTTGGTGATCTTTCAACGATTTTGGTTTGTGTCTTGGGTTGGCCGGATGTGGTATTGGAATAATTTTGGTTTGTGTCTTGTGGGTCGGAGGTGATCTTGCTACAATTTAGGTTCGTGCCTTGAACATGTCGTAGCTTTATGTTGGTGATATTACAAGAATTTCGGTTTGTGGCTAGGGTATGTCGGAGCTTTATGTTAATGATCTTGCAAGAATTTTAAATGAATAGGTTTGTGTCGTGGGCGTGTCGCAGCTTTATGTTGATGATCTTGCAAGAATCTGAAAGCCATTGGTTTGTGTCGGAGCTCTATATTGATGATCTTGCAAGAATGTTTGTGTCGCTGCTGTGTCGCAGCTTTGTGTTGATGATCTTGCAAGAATTTTAAAGTCATTAGTTTGTGCCCTGAATGAGTCACAGTTTGGTGCTATCATTTTGAACTTCAGGAGTTTTGCAACAGATGGTGTTATAAATATTAAACAATTTTCAAAGCAATTATATTTATGTAGTGCATATTCAGAGACAAAAAAAAAAAAACAAATAAAATTTTGATTTAATCCCCCACCATTTACCACAAAAAAAAGGGCTTTATAAGACCCTGTTGTTTGCTCTGCATTCTTAATTCTAAAACGAAGTTCTTTTAAAGTGGGTAATAAGTGAAGTTTAAGTGAAAGTTCAAATTAAATTATAAAATACTTATATATACATACATATATATATATATATATATATATATAAAATGTGTGCAGCAGCAGCAGCGGCCAACTTTAATTCGTTTTCCTTCAAGGAATCTATTGGATGCAAGGATATGGAGATTAACAAATTTTATCAGGTCCTGGACGCCCTAAAAATTGAAACCAAGTATGGGCCGAAAATTGTTCTGGAATTGCCGAATAGCCGTCTGTTTTTACCGCAACGATTCACCTCGATGTCTGCAACAACCCTGGAAAGTTTGAAAACACAGGAATTCTATGTAGTTAACAAAGGAGCCGTAGGAAGGACATTCAATTTGCAGCTGGAGACTTTAGAGGGATTCCAGAAATTAGCAGAGGCAGCCGCAGCAGAAGCAGAAACAGCAGCAGCAACAGCAGCATTATCAACACTGCCTATTGTGCGGGAGGAATCAAATACCTCATTAATGGATATGTTTAGTTTTGACAATGAGAAGCTTTGAGTTATTTTTGTTTTTGTGTTTTACATGTGAATTAATTTTAATATGAAACAACAAATGTATGTTTAATCCAAAAAAAAAAAATAAAAAAAATCTCGTTTAAGAGAACCATAAATAAAAAACAAATGTTTTATTTTTTTTAAAAAATCTTTTTTTTAATTTTTTTCAGAGGTTTACATTGCTTACAGCTATTTATTTTCAGCATACTTGATCATAGTTGAACAAGTTTTTGTTATCGATTTTTATTCATGCAGGAAATCTTCAATATCGAAATTCTATAAAAGCAAAAAGGCTTTGAATTTGATCATTTTCACACTGAGGAATGTTATTAAATTTATGAACAATACTGTTTTATACTGTTCACTCTTTACATCTAGTAGGCTTGAGTCGTTCATGAAATTTAACAATTCTATTTATAGTTTTAAAAACCGTACCAACAAAACAACATCCACATGAGTCTGGTGCCTCTTTAGCATCATTATCAGCCCAAATACATTCATTGTAATGAGTACCATGTAAGGATGTTACAATCTCTTGATGTAAGTATGGTCGTAATTTGTTGTAATATCTTATAATATTCTCTCGATCTCCTTCGAGCAAGTTGTCCTCATACTTAAACAGGAAATCCACAATATTAAAATTTTGTATGAAACTTTGCATATCTCTATTATGTTCTGGTTCCATTTTCACTCTAGCCATGCGAAAAATAAACTGATGATTTTTAATTAAGTAATGATGTTTAAATACATTAAAACTATTCATTCTTAAATTGGTTATATAGAAAAACGTTTTGTAGTGCGCAAACACCTGCATGTATTACACACCGATGTGTGTTAGGATATTTCTTTCTGAGATCGCCAAGATTGGGGCATCCTTCTTCATCCAAATTATATATCATTGTTTTGTCATCCAGTGAAAATAAGTCTCTAATCCACTTTATTTTTTCAAGACCCTTAACAAATATTTGCTTATTTTTTAAAATAGCTGAAAAATATTTTGATACGTTTTCTATTGATGTAAATCCTCCATTCCAAGTGAGTCCATGATGATTATTATAAAGCCACTTTGCTTGTGACTGCAAGGCAGGTGGAAGCTCTTCAAAGGTATATGGAGGCCGTAGTATAAAATGCTGCAATTGGTAATCTTCACACAAAATAGCAATTTCTTTTGCAATAAATTTATTATAGGGACCGCGGAAGCCTTGAATGTCAATAAAGTATGCTGGTGACATTTTATAGTGATTGAACTTTGTTTGTTAGAGGATAGTATTGAACTATTTTATCGTGTATCAGTAAGCAATATGCAGCTGTGTTTTTGGGGATATTTTCTGAAGTTTGAAACTCAATTTTTATATCCACAGGACCTGTTTTAAGACTTTCGTTTTGTCGAGAGCAATCGATAACAACAAGTGGAGCAATTTTCTTATATTCCTGCGGTGATAGGAGTGGTTCAACTCGGCGATGATTGTAATACGATTGTTGAAATTTACAATAAATATCATATAATATAGCAAATTGTTCGGAGTTGAACCTTATATTTAAGTCGTTATAAGGGTATTTTTCTGAATTTAAATAAACTTTAAAATCCGTTAAATTACAATGATCAAACTGTGAGGCATCAATTGTTTTCTTATCTTTCCGATCTGTTTGTAGTGCAAATATTATATACCTAGGTTTTTCTAACTGACTCACTGTCTTAACAGTCCACGTATGATGAGTTGTTATAGGTAGAGCAGGATATTCATAGAGATCCCAGCTGCGAAATGCCATCTGAATCGGATGATCCTTTTCAACTATTCTAAGTAAGGTCAACTTTTTCTTATCGCTTACGGTGATGTGTGGCATAGTCCACTTAAGTTGCGTAATGTCTACATTGCATAAAGCGCTTTCATTATCTGTAAGCAATGCATTGAGATCCATCCTGGAGCGAACTAATATAATTTCATGTTTCGAATTAATGATAATTTTCTTATAATCCTCAGCAAAGCCAAATAAATTTTTAAAAGGTAAACAGTAGTTAAAATTATTTTTAGCATGTTCACTACTTTTAGAATCTGAAAGATTCCATCCAGCATTTATTAGCATTCTACTTTCATTTTCATTCAATGAAACTATATTCTTTAGAGTTGAAGTGAGACCAACGTTTTTACACCTATCAATTTCAATACCATTGATTTCATAACGTATTTCTTCAAATAAATAAGCTAGTCCATTATTTGAAAGTGTAGTGTTCACCCCTGGTGTTGTTTCTACTTTACCCGCAATATAGATGAAACTTTCACTTGGTAGTATATATAGATCTTGCTGATTAATGCATATGCGAATTTCATCATTATTGTTAAATGAGTTTATGTAAGGGGAATAGTTGTGATATTCAATTTTTGAAATGCTATCATCAAACCCAATGGGGTCTGCGATTTCTAAGATATCGCACATTTTATTCTATTACAGTTAAATTAAGAGATTTGAGAAAGTCTTTATTTGCTGCTGTAAGATGTAAATTCCTTTTACTTGGCTGATGTCTTACTCGTATGCTTGTCTCGGAAGAACTGTTATCAAATGATGTTTTATTGTTTAATATGCTATTATGATAGACGATCATTTTTCTGTTTTGAGATGTAATCGAATAGTAATTGTTTCACTTCTGAAATTAATTATATCTCCGTCTTGATCAAGAAGTCTTAAGGTTATGGAGTTTATTCTTTGAGTGTTAACAGGTAAATAAATAACATTACTAGGTACCTCCACTATTTTATAACCTGGACCGACCCTAGGAGAAAATTCATGAATTGTATGTGTTTTGATATTATTTGCGTATGATCCCGATACTATATTGCATTCAACTCTTATAGTATTTACTTTAATTATATTAACTGGAATATCTGATGTATGCGTAATGTCTGCTTTAAGAACCCTCTTGCTGAATCCCAATAGTGATCCAATTGAATAATCCTTGCTGAAGTCAATTACTGCGTTTGATTTTATTTCACTTTTCAAACTATTAGCATTAGCTTTCAAAACTATTATATAATTATTGTTTTGTTGCTTTAACAACTCTTTTTCTATAAAAAGGGCTATATCATCGATCTCATATGAACCAGTTGGTATTTCCAGAATCAAATTACCAATATGAAATAAATTGTTTTTACCCTCTTCAATATTTGGTATTGAATTATACGCATGAAAATCAATCAAACCGCATACATATTTATTTGGTAATTCCAATGGGGGAAAATACTCACTCTTGAGAATGGAAATATTTCCGTTAAATGTTAATGTTAGCGACATTATAGTAAAACACAGAATGATATTCTATTATTTAAGTTATCTCTATTTATGTCTATTTATAACAATCATATAAAAATGAAAGACATAAATGTCCACATGTAATGGTGTCGTAAGACTGATGACGTGTATAATTATAAGTTACGTTATCACTTAAATAATTGATGACCTCTACTGGAGGTTGCAAATTTCCAAAACTATCAAAATATCTTAAATCATTATTATTATCATTATTATTGTTTTTGTAGTAAGCTACCCAATGTGTTCCGGGACCTGATGATATATCTAAATTGATAATGCCACATTCTTGATTGTGGGGTTTCCTAGGAAATTCATTTCGCATAAATACTCCTCGAAAATGCGGTAAGTCTTTGGCGTATTTATATAAATCAAGTTCATTCAGAGGTCTATTAGGTAACTTAATTTTTAGTTTTTTGATTGTTTAAGGTACAATCCCAAACCCTTCTTATACGGCTTCAAATATAATCCTTCACCTGCAGTAATTGCTTCCATTTTTGTATTATGCCTCTTAGATTCCTTTAATTTGTCTGTAGCTTCTTTGGTTGCGTTTACAGCTTTAGCAATTGTAGCTGCTCCTCCCGCTAATGCACCTAGGGCTGAGAGGCCTGCAAATATTGGAATTAAGGGAAGAATTCCACCAGTCTTGGGAACGGATAAAACACGTGGAATTTTCAAAGCCTTCTTTCTTTTATTCTTGAAAGTTGTATTCATATGTTTTTGTGCCGCTTGAATAGCATCTTTCATTGTTGTGGGTTTCAACTTTTTCATAGATGTCCGAGCTTCTCCAATTATTCTGTTTAAGGTTATGCCTTTTTTAACTGTTTTATTACCTTGTTTTCGCAAACCCATACCCAACTTTGTTTTTGCTTTCATTATGTTTGTCACTAGTAAAGCGTTAGCTCTTTCACTTAAGTTAGCGTCTCTAGATTTGAATCGATTCCAAGCTTTCCCAGCTAATATATTATCAGCGATATGGCGTTCACTGATATTTTTATATTTAGAATATGCAATATCGTGATCCTTACAAGCTGCATCTAACGGATTGACTCCAAGATCACCTCGTGCTAACCTATTTTCTAATTTTGTACCTGGGCCACAATATTGGTAACCAGGTAGATGTAATTCAAAGGGTAATTTATTAATAATCGTATTAATTAATCCTTTTCCTTGCTTTGTTTGATATGAAATCATGTAGACCTTAACACGTTAGTACATCACACTAAAAGGAGAGCAGCTTATAAAAGAGTATATATATATACCGCTTCGATTTAGTATTCATTATGCAGTTTATAAAACAAGACCTATCGCTACCAGTGAGAAATTATGATATTGTTAGCAATGAGCGAACATCAAATGAAAAACATAGTAAACTGCTTCCTAATAGTATAAGATGCCTGATTGTAGGACCTTCAAATTGTGGAAAAACAAATGTGATGATAACTCTGCTTGAACATTCTAATGGCTTGAAATTTGAAAATATTTATATATATTCGAAGTCTCTTTATCAACCAAAATATGAGTACTTGAGGAAACTAATTTTACCCATTAAAGAATTAAGCTTTAATACATTTTCTAATAGTACCGAAATTTTTCCTCCAGAACAAGCGAAAATGAATTCAGTATTCATTTTCGATGATGTTGCATGTGAAAAACAAAATAATATAAAAGCGTACTTTTCAATGGGTCGACACAATGGCATAGACATGTTTTATCTTTGTCAAACGTATACAAAAATTCCAAAACATTTAATACGGGATAATGCTAATTTCATTATTGTATTTAAATAAGATGCGTTGAATCTCAGACATATTTATAATGATCATGTAAATCCAGATATGTCTTTCAATGAGTTTAGTATACTTAATTCCAAATGTTGGAAGGATCCATATGGATTTTTATTAATAGATAAGGATAGATCAATAGATAAAGGTAGATATAGAAAAGGGTTTGATACCTTTATTACAAAAAAAAAAGAAAAAAGAAAACATATAAAAGCAAATTAACTCTACAGAACCTGGCAGAGACAATTTAGTCTTATAGATGGGTGGAACACCTTGCACCGGGAACCCCAGAGGGTACCAAAGACTTTTGCATTGCACTTATTGCGGTAGTAATAATCATTTAGTAGATAAGTGTAGGAAAAAGAAGTTTGATGATTTCAAACTGAATTCAAGTAAAAGAACATAAGTTTCAGAATAAAATTGTATTAAGTGATTATATCAATTGCTATATTCAATATTTTATAGATTAATTTAGGAATGTGAATGGAATAACAAAACAGATCAGTTAAAGCAGTTAATGAACCTGTTCAGGTAGGAGTTTTTGAAAGTAAACGGATCTGTTAGAATAGTTAACAGACCAGGTTAAGCAGTACAGATATCAGTTTAAGCTACAACTAAATTAATATAATATAAAAAATGGATAGACGTATAGTTAAGGATATTATTAAAACGCGTGATGTTATCAAAAATAAATTGAAAGTCATTAAGCAAGGAAAGGTAGCACTCGAAAATCATTTCAAAGAAACATTTAAACCAATTACGACACCTCTACATAAAATGGTAGAGAAGTCGATAATAAAAAAAGAACCATTCGACGATAAAACATCTATAAAACTGGAGAGTAATGGTGAAGATAATGAAAATTATAATTTATTACCATACCTAACGCCTCCTCAAAGAATGCAATCTGATCATGAATATGTTTTGCCTCATTCTTTGGGATATCTAAAAAGCTCTTCTCACTTAGACAGAGTATATGGAGTTCGTTATGATGTAACTAATGGAGTATCAAAAATTGGAGACACTATAGTTTCATATGATGATGACTCTGTTCATGTGGGTACTAAGTGAATATAAAAATATATTAGAAGAGACAAATGCACATAAACGAAAATATGATGCTACTCAGCAAATAAACGGAAACAGAAGCCGCAAATATTCGAAAATAATAAAAAACATGTTTGCTCCTATTGGCACTGGTATTATGCAGTTACCAAAACCTATTATTGATTATGTTTACTGGGATGATGTAAATGAGTTAGTTAATAGACTACGATTACTAATTGCATCTCAAGCTGTCGGAAATAATAGTCATCATAATGAAATTATATCAATTATTGAAGAATTGAAAGAAGCTCAAGTAATTCTTTAAATTTGTATACATATGAAAACATTTCTTCATTTCAAGAATGAGTGTTGATAAGTTTGGAAGATCGTTAAAATGTGGCTTTGGAAAGCGGGGTCCATCAGGTCCACCAGGTTCTCAAGGGTCATCAGGTCCTCAAGGACCACCAGGCCCTCAAGGTTCTTCTGGTCCACAAGGTCCTCAAGGTTTACATGGGGTTGAAGGTGTGGGATTTAAATTAACACAAAGCAATGATTATGATATGCAGAAAAAGATTATAAGAAATCTTAAGAATCCCAGTGCAGAACAAGATACAGTAACAAAAACATATGTAGATTCACAACTGCAAAACATCAATTTCAAACAACAGCTGATTCATCTTCAAATTGAGATTTATAAAGCAATTTTATCTTTGATTGAAAACATAAAGAATGACGCTTTCATCGCAGAAGAAGAAATTGTTACAGGAACTATTAAAGACTTACGATTACAAATCAAAAATTTGATTACTGAAGTGACTCTGTAGTATTCTTCATATTTTATGAATATATATCTTTTTTAAATAATAATAAAATCATTTTTCCATCCACTTTATTTCATTTTGATATATTTTTCCGATTCCTTCAGTAATTATAAATAAGAGACATCCATACGGTTCTATTCTTGGTCATGTGTTTTTTTTATATCATGCAAGAACGCTCTGTCGATTTCTTTTATCAACACAAAAAATTCAATTCCGTTGCCCTTGTTTAGATATATGAAATATTTATTTTGTTTATTGATATATCAAGGTTAAAGTACCAAAATTCATATTGATGACCTTCTCAGAAAGATTTTGCATATATTTATAGCTGCACATGATTACCTCTCTCTATATATCAATACAAGCAATTTTATCTTTTGATTGACACTTTCATTACAGAAGAAGAAATTGATATATGATCGATTCTTTATATCAACACCATCTCATTTAAAATTGAATTCTCTTACTATTGTTTATATAAAATATTTTCTTATGTTTATTGATATTATTTAGTTTAAGCTATCCAAATTCATGATGATCATCTTCTCAGAAATGGCTTTTGCATCATGCAAGAACTCTCCGTCGATTTCTTTTATCAACACAAAAAATTCAATTCCTTTGCCCTTGTTTAGGTATATGAAATATTTATTTTGTTTATTGATATATCAAGGTTAAGGTACCGAAATTCATATTGATAACCTCCTCAGAAAGATTTTGCATATATTTATAGCTGCACATGATTACCTCTCTCTAGATTATCAATACAAGCAATTTAATCTTTTGATTGACACTTTCATTACAGAAGAAGAAATTGATATATGATCAATTCTTTATATCAACACCATCTCATTTAAAATTGAATTCTCTTACTATTGTTTATATAAAATATTTTCTTATGTTTATTGATATTATTTAGTTTAAGCTATCCAAATTCATGATGATCATCTTCTCAGAAATGGCATTTGCATCATGCAAGAACTCTCTGTCGATTTCTTGTAGCAACTCAAAATTCTTTTGCTGTTGTTTATATGAAATATTTTATTTGGTTTATTGATATATCAAGGTTATGCTACCAAAATTCATATTGATGATCTTTTCAGGAAGATTTTGCATATATTTACAGCTGCACATGATTACCTCTCTCTAGATATCAATACAAGAAATTTTATCTTTGATTGACACTTTCGTTACACAAGAAGAAATCGATATGTGATCGATTCTTTATATCAACACCATCTGTTTTAAAGTTGAATTCTCTTATTATGTATTGTTTACATGTAATATTTTCTTATGTTTGTTGATATTATTTAGGTTAAGCTATCAAAATTCATGCTGATGATCTTCTCAGAAATGGCTTGAGTATGCATTGTTATCTCTTTAAATATCAAAATTATGAGAAAAATATAATATATTAAAGTGAGTTTCACAATGTTTTATGCTTAGTTTACAAGCGTGAGTTCTAAGTAAAAGATTTGGAGGAAATAATCAAATGTCAAGGATGTTTTGAAGCATTATTCAGTATACATATTGATGTTGATGTAGAAAACGATTTATTAGATGATTTATATGAACTCTTTATGGAATATTCTGAATCAAAAATTGATGACTACAATTTTATCTTAGAAATTAAGCTATTGAGACTTTCATATATGTTGCAATTTGAGGAATATTTTAAACATATAATGCTATCACTTCCTATGATTCCAAAACAAAATAGATGTGAAAATATGATAAGGCTTATTTTTAGAGAAGATTGCTTTAGAAAATTTAATGAATATATTGCAAAAATAAATATTAAATGTGATATTTGCAATCATTGAATAAATAATATACATATGTATATACGTATAGTGTAAGTATACGATTAGTTAGTTATTAATATAATGAGTAAGGAAGAGGTTGTTGAGGAATTACATAAGACTGCGAGGAGAAATTTCCTTAGACGTCGAGTAATAATAAAAGGATTCGATGACCATTGGCAGGCTGATCTAGTGGAAATGTTACCGTATTCAAAAGAAAATAATGGATATAAGTACTTACTTACCATAATCGATACATTTTCAAAATATGCCTGGGCAGTCCCTATAAAATCTAAAACGGGTAGGGAAACGACAACTGCCATGATGAATATATTTAAAGGTGGGCGCATTCCTAAAAATCTCCAAACAGATGATGGAAAAGAGTTTTATAATCAAAACTTTAAACAGCTTATAGAAAAACATAGAATTAATCATTATTCAACATACTCAACACTAAAAGCATCAATTATAGAACGATTCAATAAAACATTGAAAAATAGTATGTGGAAAGAATTTAGTAAGAATGGTATTGATGTTCCTTCTTTGATGAAAAACTCCCTTGACTCAATTTCGGCTCTTTATTTATAAGTTATTACAATTTGCAAAAAGTCCCGACCGACAAGGCAACTTTCTCGATGTAGCGCGAGAGCGTTCTCTTTAATGACAAGTGAGAAGCATCGTCTCTACTTCCCGTGTGTGTGCGTGTTCTTTGGTGTGCGTTACGCGACTTCTCAAATCCGACATCCTAGCGTCATCTTTGGGTTTTACTACAAACTATCAATTTTTGGAATTCAACTTTAAACTAACACTAATATTTTTCTTTTTACTTTAATACTTTCCCTTGTTAATTAAAATTGAATTTTCCCACACAAAAAAAAACTTGAGTAATTGTTAATTCTACATTAATCCCATCTTCATGGACAGAATCTTCAGGCGTGTTCTCTCCAAAGGTTTGGTCAAGATGTCCGCCAATTGATCTTCTGTGGAGATCTGTTGAATGCCAAGTTTCCCTTCCGTTACTTTCTCTCTGATAAAAAAGTGCTTGATGGAAATGTGCTTCGTTCTGCGGTGAAACTCTGGATTCTGAGCCAATCTCACAGCTGCGGAGTTGTCAACTTGGATGATGGGAACATCTCTGAGCCTGATGATCCCTCGAAAAAGTCTGCTTAGCCAAATTGCCTCTTTGGCTCCCTCGTTCGCTGCGATGATCTCTGCTTCAGTTGTCGAAGTTGCAACAGCTGCCTGCCGTTGACTCATCCAGGAAACTGCACCTTCTGCGTACTTCACGATTACTCCAGAGGTTGAACGTCCTGTCTTGATACAACCGCCAAAGTCTGCGTCGCTGTAAACTTGCAGAAGTCCCACTTCTACATTGCTCCGATATACGATCCCCAGGTTCAGAGTACCTGCTATGTACCGGAAAACTCTTTTGACTCGTACGATGTCCTCTCGAGTAGGATTTTCGAGTGTTCTCGAAATGAACCCCACACTGTACGCCAAGTCTGGTCTCGTGCCAAGCATCAGGTACATCAGTGCCCCAACTGCCTGCCTGTAGGGAAACTTGTTTGGCTCGTTAGCTTTCCCTGGTTCGGAAGTTTCTCTGCCCTTGAACATTGGAGTTGAAACTGGCTTGCACTCTGAAAAATTAAAGCGTTCTAGAATTTTTGCTGCATAAGTTTTCTGACAAATTTTAATAAACTCTTCTTCACGTTCAATCTCAAGCCCCAAAAAATAATCTGCTTTCTTTGAGACAATTTTGAACTCTGATTTCAACTCTCCAATGAAAATTTCCATCTCTTGTGGATCTGTTGCTGCTAATAGACCATCGTCCACGTAGATGACAAGTATGAGCCTTCGTCCATTCCTCTCTCGAACATATAAGCATGGATCAGCATCGCTGGCCTTGAATCCAAGTTGTTGCAGGAAAGCTCCAAGACGTTTATTCAAGCATCTGGGGGCTTGCTTGAGTCCATAAAGGCTCCTCTTGAGTTGGCAGACCTTGCTGGTTCCGTCTTCGTATCCTTGTGGCTGCTTCATGAAGACTGTTTCTTCAAGCTCTCCGTACAAAAATGCTGTTAACACGTCGAATTGTGTTAAATGCATCCTTTCACTAGCTGCAATGCTGAGAATTGACCGAATTGTTCCCATTTTCGCCACTGGACTAAAAGTTTCGCCATAATCAATACCGTGACGCTGACTGAATCCCTTTACAACCAATCTTCCCTTGTATCTGTCGACACTCCCGTCAGGATTCTTCTTGAGTCGAAAGACCCACTTGCATGGAATTGCCTTTGCACCTGGTGGAAGCTCTGTCAAAATCCAGGTTTGATTATCGTTCAAGGAGGCGATTTCATGATCCATGGCTTTCTTCCACTCGACTGAATTCTTGCTGTTTAGGGCGTCCTCGAAGGTCTCAGGATCCTCCGTCACTAGATTTACAAACTCATCCACTATCATGGCGTAATCTTCAAGATGCTGGGGTTTCTTCAGAGCCGAACGATCTCTCAGTACTCTCTTGTTGATCTTTTCTTCAGGGTTGACCTCGAACTTTTCTTCAATGTCGACTGATGGCTCATCATCATTTCCTTCTTCTTTGATCTCTGCCTCATCATCGTCGGCATCATCTTCGATCTCATCTTGACCTTGATGCTCGATGTCTTTCAATGGTACCTCGACTTTGCATTCACATTCTTTTAGTCTCTCTTCGAATTGAAAATCTCTTGATACGATGACTTGATGATTGTCTGGATTATAGATTCTGTAGCGCTCATCACCATAATATCCCACGAGGACTCCTTTCACTGCCTTCTTGTCCATTTTCTTCCTCTTCTCAGCCGGTACATGGACGTAGCAGGAAGATCCAACGACGCGCAGATGTTTAATCCTGGGTTTCTTCCCAATCCACACTTCATAGGGACTGACTCCATCATTTGATGACTTTCCTGTTCTGTTCAGAATGTAAATTGCTGTCGTCACTAGCTCTGCCCACATCGCATCTGGAAAAACAACTTCGCAGCTCGAGTACTTGAGTGTCCTTGCCATCTCGACAATCGTGCGGTTTTCACGTTCACTGCCACCATTCTGCTCTGGAGTGTATGGCGCTGTCAGCCTCTGCACGATTCCACTCTCCGCGAGGATGCTTTTTACCTCTTTACAGTCGAATTCTCCTCCATTGTCACTGAGAAGCTCTTCAATGTTGTGTCCAAGTGTTTTCGAATGTGCTAAAAACTGTTTTAACACGACTTTAACATCTGACTTATGTTTTATTACGAATCCATAACGAAACTTCGTGTAGCTGTCTTTGAAAACAACTAGAAATCGTTTTTTGCTGAAGGATTCGCAAAAAGGGCCTACAACATCTGTCGAAACAAGTTCTCCTGGTTTCGTCGCTTTCACTCTGGTGCCAAAAGGTAAACGATGTGCTTTGCCAAAAATGCAGGGCTCACACGTCTCTTTTACCAACTTTACGTTGATGCCCATCTCTCTTTGTAGCATCTCTCTTACGTGTCGCTTGTCCTGGTGACCCCATCTTTCATGATACAACTGCAGTGTAGAGCTGTGTGCCTCTGCAACGCTGACTCTCTCTTGCTTCTCAGGAATGACTGGTTCAATGGCTGCCTTGTACAGAGTTCCGCCTTTCTCACGATTTCCGCACAGCACTGTTCTACCATTTACTTCTAACCAGCACTTGGTTGCTGTTGAATGAAATCTGCTATTTCCATTCCTGTCTTGGGCTGCTAGAACAGAAAACAAGTTTCTTGAAATTTTTGGAACGTACCATACATCGGTCAAAGACATCTTCAAAGTAGTATCTTCAGTGAAGGATTGAATTTCTATGGTTCCTTTCCCGATGGCCTTGAGAGCTTCTTTTCCAGCGGCCCTGATGACGCATGGATTTTTAAACTCTTGGAAGTCAACGAACTGGTCTGGACAGCTGGTCACATGCTTCGTCGCCCCATTGTCGATCCACCATTCTGTATCTGCCGATGGACTCGCTTCTGTCTGAAGAATATCTTCGTCGATGGCACATAGGGCCACACTGGTGTCCACGGCGTTGCTCTGATGAACGTTCTTCTTTGGTCTTCCATCAGCAATCCACTTCGTGCACGAAATTACCCAATGCCCTTTCTTTTTGCAATAGTTACAGATGTCACTTCCTTGCAACTTCCTTGAAAATGGACTTGACTTTGATTTTCCGCTTTTCACAAATAATGCTTCTCCGGTGGCTCCATCTGCGCTTCTTCTGAAATTTCTTTCGTACATGCACAATTGGGTAATCAATTCTTCAAAATTTTTTTCTTCATTCTTCGATAATAGCATCCAACTGGATCTGAAATTTTCGAATTCGACCGGTAGAATTTGCAAAACTTTGCAGACTAAAATCAAATCTGGTAGCGCATTTTCTTGCTTAGCTTTCAGACCATTATTGAGCTCAAACCACAAATTTTTCAGCTTTGCAATGTGAGTCGAAACATCCTCTCCGTTAATCCAATTGAACGCAAAAAATTCTGTACATATTTTGAACAATTGATCTTTGGATGACGCCTCGAAATTCAATTTTAACGCTTCCCATGCTTCATGCGCCGTTTCTTTATCCATAATCTTTCGATACACTGTATCTGTGACCGAACTTGAAATCATTGACTTTGCGTAGCTATTTGCCTTGCGAAAAGTGTCACTCTCCTTTTTGTGCGCCTTTTTCTCCTCCTCCGAAGCTCCTGCTGACAATGGCTCGGGCTTTACCAACTTTCCGTCAATTGCATCGAGGGCTCCTTCGTGATAGTCCAAAACATCCCGCAATTTCCGCTTCCAAATTGGCCAGTCCGCCTCTCCTGCCAGGGGTTTGATGTGTTTCGCCAAATCCATTTTTCGAAAAAAAATGCTGAGATGACGACATGGCACAGTAACCTCAACTTCGGCGCGGTCTTGTGTCGGAAAAAAAAACTCTGTTCTTTCGCGATCGACTTTAGTTATTTTCTTTCGCGTGAGCTGGACCCCATAACCTATTGATGTTCCTTCTTTGATGAAAAACTCCCATGACTCAATTTCAGCTCTTTATTTATAAGTTATTACAATTTGCAAAAAGTCCCGACCGACAAGGCAACTTTCTCGATGTAGCGCGAGAGCGTTCTTTTTAATGACAAGTGAGAAGCATCGTCTCTACTTCCCGTGTGTGCGTGTTCTTTGGTGTGCGTTACGCGACTTCTCAAATCCGACATCCTAGCGTCATCTTTGGGTTTTACTACAAACTATCAATTTTTGGAATTCAACTTTAAACTAACACTAATATTTTTCTTTTTACTTTAATAAATGGAACCTACCGTTGGGACAATCTAATAGAAAAACTTGTCATAGCCTACAACAATCAAAAACATAGTACAATAAAAATGGTTCCGGCCCACGTTAATAAATCTATGGAGAATTTGTTATTGAAAACAGTATACAGTCACATAAAAATTGCCCACAAATCAAAGTATAAAGTTGGTGACTATGTAAGAATTAGCAAATATAAACACATCTTTGAAAAAGGATACACGCCAAATTGGACAACTGAAATTTTTAAAATAAGAGTTGTTCAAAATAAAAATCCGGTAACATATCTTTTAGAAGATTATGAAGATCAACCTATAAAAGGGGGTTTTTATGGGAAGGAATTATTAAAGACAAGATATCCAAATTATTATCTAATTGAAAAAATTTTAAAAACGAGAGGAGATAAGGCCTATGTAAAATGGTTAGGATTTACATTAAAACAATTCTTGGATAAACAAAGATGATTTATTATAATAACAAATTGTACACATAAATATATGTTGTTTTTTTACATTTATTGTATATTATTAAACGTACTTAATAAAATACAATTTTTTTTGGTTTTGTTTACATGAAAGTATATTATTATATTTCAGGTATATTTGAAATAGAATAATGTCCCCATGGTAGTGTATCTGTGGTTAGTGATATCAAATACCGTTTATCATCATGTGGAGATAGAGCTATTTTTCGTTGATGAATACTATAAACTTGATGGCCACTCGATCTTATTAGATTTTGTCTTCGGGACAATTCGTTCGAGTTCTGAAGGCAGTTCAAATAATCATTGAAGGTGATTGTGTTCCTGAGTACACATTTTTTTACCCCCTTCGCTCTACTAATGCATTCCTTATCTTCTACCTTTATGCTATACATTTTAGCCCGAAGTCCTATGAATTCAGTTACGAGTTTACCATTGCATTCATCCTTCATAAGACCAGGTATTTTTGCATTACATAGCATAATTTTATGTACGTTATTATGGCTATATTCGCTGGTATCAAATTTCTGTGGATGTTCTTGCATAATTTCATAAGGATTGATGTTAGTAAACTCATAGATGAGCGAGTCAGTGTCCGTGTAAAGACACTTAGCATTATTAGGATAATTTTTCTTCATAAATCCTAGATGGAAGTCATAAATACAAGTTTTTGAAATATCTAAAATCGCCTGTCCTATATAAATGGGCTTATTGATTTTCACAATTAATTTACGAAGCTCTACAGCAATAAGGTTCTCATCAAAAATAGATAGGCTCTGAAAATTAGGTTTAGACACTAAAGCCTCTGCACCATATCGACCACTCCAGCTTGTAAGAAGTTTTACATCCACCCTTTTCCGTACATTCTCCATGGTTTTACCGAATATAGCGTTATTCATTAGTTTTGAAAAAATTTTTTTCAATGTCATTACATGCTTGAGTCCTTAATGCAGTATTATGATCAATATATTTTTTCAACCATGGCCCCTGTGCAAAACTGAGTATTCTGTATACTTTTGTCAATATCAAGCCATATTGCAAACATTGTTTCAAATTCCTATAGTGAATAACATATTTTCTCTTGGTGTATTGGGTAAGCAAAAGTTTTAGTTGTTTTGTAGTCGGGCATTTTGAACTAGTTGGTGCCATTGGAAGATCTTTATGTATATCATGTATATTTGTTGGATACTCCAAATCCACCTCAAATAAGTAACCAACTGGTGAATCATCTGGAATATTCGTAACGTCAATATTCTCTACCCATTTAAAATTTCCTGTTGGTAGGAACTGTGACATAGCCCATCCATATAAATTATTGGCATCATAATACATTATATATTTTTCATCAACTTCTGCATTATAATCAGTCATGTATTTGTTATTAGCTTTACTATATCGCCCGCTACATTGAACTACACCACCTCTTATTCCACGTTCTACAAATAGTACAATATCGATGTCAGATATTAGCTCTAATTTAATTTTTGTATGAAGCAGCATTGCATCCCAAGTTAATCCTGGTGTAGTAAAATAGTGTGCCGGGTCCAGTTTATAACTATTAATACAACTATTCCGAAAGTTTTCGAATATATCAGCTAGCAGTAATACATCAGATTTTAAATATAAATCAGAATAATCACCTAGTGTCTGCATATTAAATGATGTCCATACATTTTGAGCATGTTGATAATCATCAACACAAAGCTGCGACACAGCAGCGACACAAACATTCTTGCAAGATCATCAATATAGAGCTCCGACACAAACCAATGGCTTTCAGATTCTTGCAAGATCATCAACATAAAGCTGCGACACGCCCACGTCACAAACCTATTCATTTAAAATTCTTGCAAGATCATTAACATAAAGCTCCGACATACCCTAGCCACAAACCAAAATTATTCCAATACCACATCCGGCCAACCCAAGGCACAAACCAAAATCGTTGAAAGATCACCAACCGAAAGCTCCGATACATCCAAGACACAAACCAATTCCGCAAATACGGAAACGTGTTGCCAGAGCGCATTTTAAAAACATAAAAGGGTTGCCAGAGCGCATTTTTGGGTCCCAGGACATACATAGCTCCTCTACTTTTTGAGTTTAATATCGCGTCGAAGTCGAACATTCTCCATCGTATTTCCAAATACAGCATTGCACAAAAGTTTATATAGGTTTTTCTCAAATTCATTTTTTGCGTTTTTGCGCAAGTTCGCGTTCAAATCTATATATCTTGTCATCCAGTTTGATTGTTTAAACTTTAAAGCTTTGTGAATTTTTGTAATTCTTAAGCCTGATAAGTATTGTTTTAAATTTCTATAATGCACTACATAATTTTTCTTATTATTCAAAGTAGCCATCATCTTTTGCTCTTTGCAGCCCGGTGGGGAACATTTTTCTGGGGCCATAGGTAAATCCTTTTGTCTATCATGTATATCTTCAGGATACTCCAAGTCTACTTCTAGGATATATCCAAGTGGGGAGTCATCTGGTGTATTTAAATCAATGGTATTAATATCTGTAACCCACTCAAGTTCGTCGTACGGCAAATATTGCGACATAGCCCAAGAGTACATTGCATTAACGTCAAAATACATAAGGAATTTATTTGTTTGATTTGGGTCATATTCCTGCATATATTTGTTGTTAGCTTTTGCATGCCTTTTGGAACATTGTGTTAGACCGCCGCGGATGCCTTTTTCCAAAAACAGAAGGATATCTACGTCACTGATGTAATCTAGTTCGACCTTTGTGTATTTTAACATAGCATCCCAAGCTAATCCTGGTGAGGTGTAATAATGGGCAGTATCGAGATCGTAGTCTTTTGTACAGGTATCGCGGAAATTTTCAAATATATCTGCCAACAAAAGAACGTCTATCTTCATATATAAGTCGCTGTATTCGCCTAAAGTTTTGATTTTAAACTCCTGCCATATCATTATCGCGTGTTCATATTCCTCCTTTGTCATGTTACATTCCGTTAAAATACTATAAAATTGTTCAAAGGGTGGAAGCTGGGTTTCTAGCAAATTTTCCCAATTTTGGATATACTCGTATGGGAACACACCTTTTCTTGTTAAAAGGTTAAACTTTTCACCGTTAAGATAAGGATACTCTGCACGAACAATTCTTTTTTCTTGTAAGTAAGACGCCGTTTATCCAACGATGATGCCATAAATCGAAACGAATCAAGAAATTTGAATTTTGTTTTGTAACCTTCTATGTATGTTGCCATAGAAATGTATTTCTCTGTGTTATTTGGAATTATTTTTACATTTCCAGGAATAGCGTTAGACACGTCTTTTATGAGTAAATGTGCATCGTTATTACTCAAATTGTGAAATACCACAGGAATGGTCCGAGAGTCCTGATAATTAATATTGCAACTTTCGTGAGCAGGACGTCTGTATTTGCCGGTTCAATGACAGTGATCTCGCACCACTTTTTCTTTCTCCGCAAAAGGTTTCTCACATACAGTAGGTGATCAATGAATTAGAAACACTTGAACATTTTAACACAGTTTCAATTTATAAATGCAATATGCGTTTAGGATGAAGTCTGATAAAAACGAGTTTCGGTAAATTTTATAACATCCTTCCTAGAAAGGGTAAAATGGAGGTATAAAAAAGGGTATAAAAAAGACGATTTCAGCTAAAGTGCTGTCGTTTGCATTAAGGAAGTTATCGAGTGAAGTTGTTATAGAGGGGATAAAGTGTTTTTGTAGAAAATAACAAACAGTAAGTGTTAAGAAAGTATTCTGCCAGTGAAGTGCGAAGAAACAAAGTGAAAAAGTATGATTTTAAGGTGTATATGAATTTTTTTTCTGAACCTGTGAATTTTTCATAGTGGGACGGCTAAAAGACATAACGAGTGGGAAAAAAATCGAGATTGCAACATTGTTAAGATTGCAAAAGTTTTCTATTCGGGAAATAGCTAGGAGAACTGAAGTTTCGGCGGCCACCGTGAGCAGAATTTCAAAAAATATTGAAGTGGGCTTGTCTCCCCGTCATAATAAACGAGAAAACTGTAAGAGCAGAAGGAAAACCTCTGCCAGAACTTACTGGGAAATTATTCAGAAGGGTGCACAACAACGCAGGGCATCAATACGCGTACTTACTAGAGAGCTGAATGAACACGGAGTGAATATATCAGCGGTGACAGTCAGAAGAAGATTTTATGAGGTCTCACTAAAATGCAAGCGGCCTGCAAAGAAGCCGAAAGTAACGGAAAAAATGAAGAAGAAGCGATTAATTTGGGCTAAACTTCATCAAAACTTAACCATTGATGATTGGAGAAAGGTAATTAAAAATTGGAATATAAGGGTTCAGTGTTGACCCGTATGTTTGTCAAAAATACCAATTTTTCACTTTTTCGTAATTTCTTTTTTTTATTTAGGTCATCTTTAGTGATGAATGCCGCTTAGAAGCTGTCATGGAAGCAGCTTATTTTGTTAGACGAACACCCAATGAGCGTTTTCAAGAAGACTGACTCGTCAGAACGATCAAACATCCACCGGCAACAATGATTTAGAGTTACATTACTGGAGAAGGTCTCGGTCCTCCTTATTTCGGCGAGGGAACGCTACGCTCGGAGCAATACAAACGTGTCCTGGAAACGGTCCGTCTTCCTTATATGGACTCTCTATCTTCTGGCAGTTCCTCCTACACGTCTATGCAGGACGGCGCACCATGCCACACCGCAAGGTCTGTTAATGATTTTTTCTTTTCAAAATATATTAATGTTCTTCCTTGGCCAGGCCATTCTCCAGATCTCAGTCCTATTGAGAACTGTTGGGCCTTCCTAAAATCTAAAGTATACTCGAGGTCAAATAATACCATTCAAATTTTGAAACATAATATCGAAGATATATGGAATAATGACGCTGAAATTAAGGAAATGATGATCAGTTGCATTGGAAATATGCCAAACAGAATAAAAGAAGTAATTAAAGCTAATGGGAGGGCAACGAAATATTAAATTTTTATACACTATGTACACAAGATGGAGCTGAATAATAAATATGCAGTGCAAATTTTACATAATTTTTACTTATTTCCTTAAATTTCCAGAAATACCCAAAAACTTTAAAAAAATTCGAGTGTTTCTAATTCATTGATCACCTACTGTATATGACAATTTGTAGCATCTATGAAATCTTGTTCCTGCTGTGACGTTAGAGGAAGCATTGGCAAGGGACTAAGGTGAACATTCTCTACGTTTTCTGCTATCTCCTGTAACTGTTCAGCAAACCATTTTGCGCAATCGCGCCCTCTGTAGCTTCTGTAATATGAGAGTGCATCATCATAGCAGCATTTGAAATAGTATCCAATGCTGTGTGCTTCATGCTGTTGGTAGCGTTTGGTATGACGAGTTTTATATGAAACTTGCTTTAAGATGCATTCAAAGTCCGCGTAGATAATAAATGGAACACGTTCCTTGTTTTTAAAGTTTTCAAATTTTAGCTTGCCCTCTTTTGGAAAGATCACTTTATAGTTGTTCATTTTTTCACAGTCTATAGAATGTTTCTCCAAATGAGCAGAAGTATAAAAATAATGAAGGCAGCGATCGCAAACGAATTTTTTAGTACGATGTTTAGATAACTGAGAAGATACCAAACGGGACAAATTCTTTATCCAAACATAATGATATTTAATTTGATTTCCACCTTCATCCTCACCATAGCAGTTTTGCAGCAACGAAAGGTTGGCGTGCTTCTTTTTCTTATTTTTAGTAAGCCTTGTCGGTGCAACGGAAAATTCTCCTTTGCTCTTGTTGAGAACGTAGACATTTATGCTTATATTATTTTGATTTTCAAACTTTTCTATGTCTGGTCTGCTTACAGGAAAAGTAATTCCATCTAAATTTAATAGAGTAGAATAGTGAGGGTACTTTTTAACGCGTTGTGGATCCTTTTCAGCAGGATGCAATGCAGACACCACCGCCCAAGCAAAGCAAGCGTTATAATTATTTTGAACATTGACGCAAGCATGTTTTTTCATGATAGCCGGTGGTAGTTCAATGTAAGATGAACCCAACATAGGCGTATATTTATTTATATTAATCGTTAAATTGACGACCTCTTTTAAGGCCCACCCAGAATCACGATCTTGAAATTCATCCAAGTCCGAAAGAATAGTGTTCATAACGTTCTCTGCATACCATTCCGAGAGATTTGTATATCTTGAAATCACTTCATTTTTAGTGTTTAAGTATTTGAACTCTTCTATTTCTTCTTCTGCTGTAAATTTAACGAACTTTCCGCAAAAGATGGCATTAACTTTCAAGAAAGGTTCTTTTTTCAAAAGATTTTCAATACGACGAACAAATAGCGGGCCGCAGTCTTCCAAAAATTCAATTGGGTCTTTATGTTGCAAATTTGTTATGCTTGAGGTTCTTATTCTTCCATCGAAAACAGATTTCATATCTTCCCATTTAATTCTGTTTGATCTCCATTCTTTTCTATTGCTGTGTGTCGGTTTATATCCCCCTCCGCGTAGTAGAGCAGCTTTCAACTTTGTCCGATATCCCATCATTTTACTAATAGCGCTTAGCAAATTGTTAATGACAGCAACACTTTTAGCAATTTTTAAATCAGCATTTAATAAACGCAAATTCCTCGAACACTCTTTGAGGCACTTTCTCATTTCTTCAATATTTTCTTTGTTAATTGTTTCCATAACCGTTTTCGCAGTATCCTCTATTAGCTTTATGTTGTTAGTGCAAGATGACATTTTACTATGTATTATTGTTAATTGTACACGTACACGACTTGTCTGTATGAACACAATGTGAAGAATGAACTTGCTCTTTGATTGTCCTTACTTATATAACTTTCCAAATTAAAATCGTTACTAGAGATTTTGCGTTTTTTATTAAATTATTTTCAGACAATTATATTTCCTCTTTCTGCCATTTTGTTAATTGAGCTAGTTGATCAAATTTATAAATTTAGTTTTGCTAATTATATTCTTTAACTACGTCTTTTCAAAGGCGACCTAAAAGGTTTATATCAGGAGCACATAATTTGTAGAAGCTCGATGAAGCAATAATTGCTATCATTGCAACGTGCGCTAAGAAGTAATAAGGTTCTTGCCTCATAAAGCAAAACAAGTTTTGCCTTGCTGCTTGCGCAAAAGTTTTACGCGGGGAATGTGCCATTTGCTTGGACTTGTGAAGATCACAATTCCGCTAACGAGTTCTGATTGCTTGTGATAGCGTCTGATCGCCTGGTAGCCGGTTTTAGCCAACAGGTTGTTCGTCAATGAAGAATTATAATTTGGGCCTTTGATTTGACAATTATAGAAAACAAATATTTAATATAATACAACATAATATTATTACGTTTGTAAACACACACACACGTACATATAGTCACACACACACACACACACACACACACACACACACACACACACACACACACACACACACACACACACACACACACACACACACACACACACACACACACACACACACACACACACACACACACACACACACACACACTCAATCTTTCTCACACATTCTCTGTCTCTTACTCTCTCATACGTGTATATATGTGAAGTCACAATCAGAAATCCAAGATGGCGGATTTGAGCGATTTTTGGCCCCTGTGTATTTTAAAGGGGAAAATTGCGCTAGAACCCCCATAGCTTATCTACTTGCATGCTATTACATAGCAAAACGGCGAGACATAATTGGTTGAAAAGTGTAATAATACATCGCGTAAAAATTACATTTGTCTTGTACTGCACAAAACTTCCATTGATCTGAATATATTTAAATTGCATGACAAAACCTATTAGTTGTATGAGATTATGTGAGCTAAATTTAACGAAAACTATCAGTTTCTGAGTATCGATTTTCAGGCACATACATATACCCGAAAATGCTGCTAATTGCACTACATTGGATACTTTTTTATTAATGTATATGTTGTGTTGAAGTTGTTAAGGCGAAAGGAGAATTTGTAACTCCAAAACTGCAACAACATAAGGTTGTCGGCGCTTAAGTCTTATTTCGTAATTGTAAGCAGCTGCCAGCATGTGCTGGGTAAACATGCGTTTTCACCATAATGCAGAGGCAGCCAACGGCGACAGAGATAAGATACCTAGTTAGGTCCATTTGGGACTTAACCGTAATAAAGGATTTCGGGAGAAGTCATAAAGAAAAATGTCGATTGTGTCGCGGTTTGCTGGGAAGAAGAATTCTAGAATTCAGTTCACTGCTCGATCGACTGCCACAGCAGATGCAACTAAGCTGTGTTTTTTTTATAAAAGATTGTAATTTCATAGAGGTTTTTTATGCCAATCAGGCTTTTTCCTCTAACGCCAATAAATTAAAATAGTTAAGAGCAAATCAGGACTTTTTTTTGAAACCACCCTTCCTGGGAACGTGTGTGCCCGTCGACGGTCCCAATGAGGATCAGCGGATGTTAACTTTAAAATGACTCAAACAGTGGTAATTCTTCTTTTATCGAAGTTTGTAAAAGTATATTAAACTGGTTTTTTTAGTGTGCTTACTCTTGTCCAACGCCAGTAAAAGATTCCCTAAACTATTGTCGCAGTCATGAAACAAGGAAATTAGCCAAGGGGTGAAAATGGGAAGTAAAAACAAACTCTTAAAGCATTGTAGCAACCACGTCACGTATTGCAAGCATTGCAGTTAGCCCTACTTGGGAGAGAGAAAAAAAAATGAAGTTCGAGGTAGCCAGACATGGAAATTTTCAAGTTTCAGGCAACCTGAAAATTAAAATTCGAAACAAGAGAATTAATTAGTTAAACCAAGTTATATGAGGTTCAGCAAAAATGCAGATGTGCTTAAGCTGACTGTAAGCCAACATCCGTCCTCTGCTGCACACTCTTTTAAAAATTCAAACCAAATGTCCAGCAGGGGCAGAGATCGTTTCCATCGGCCAGTCTGGAAGCAACAGATCTGCAGAGTTAAAAGATAGTAGATTATGTATTATGTATATTGTAGTTTTAAAGTTTATTCGAAATTACTCTTGCGACAACTTCGTGAGGAACATTAATATTTTTCAGACCAGACCATTTGGAGGAGACCAGAAGGACTAACATATGTAAATTAGAAATTTGTTTGGCATTAAATTAGATTTTAAAATTTTAATTACTTGAAACATTGTAAAATTGCATTACAAGCAAGACAGAAGTAATTTATAGGGAGCGCAGAAAGAAGTGAGGGTTCCAGCCTCAATCTGAACAGACTAAAATACCGCCCAATTTTTTAAGTTTCAAGACCATAACTAATACTACCTAGGCATGTAAACATACATATTAAAATAATCGGGTATCTAATCCTAGTTAAAAATTAAAATTTTAGAAATAAGTTAATAAAAAAAGGCATCCTATAATTTTAAAGTTTCACCTAAAAAAAATAAATAATTATCCAAATAAACAACTCTATTCTTACCAAACTTGGTAATTAATTACTTTTAAGGAGGCACAACAAAGAAAGCCAATCAATAACTATCGATCGTCCTGGATTCCAATTTCCTGAACGAATGCTTTCTGATTATCATAGCAGAAATGGAATTTCACTTTGCAAACAAGATATTATTCTAAAGGTATTATTTCTTCGATAAAAAATCATCTGTGATCTATATTTCCCGCCCTGAATTCGAATGCTATGCCATACAGATCTATAAATATATACGATTTATATTTGATCTAAAATTTAAGATGACTAATATAATAAACTTATTTAACTACCATAAATTAAAATTGTGATAGGCCTGGTTCTTGCAAATTCGGTCTTGGTTTTGGTTTTGCATAAATAAATGTATTACAGTCTTCATCTTTGTCGTGGTAAACGAATTTCGTCTGCTTATACAGATAAAGCATTTAAGTACTTAGCAATAAAAAACTAAAAAACAACAATTAAAAAGTAACAAAATAACACATATAAAAAACAGGTTGAAGGAAATCAAAATATATTGAATCTAGAGAATTGTCAAAGGCTTGAATGAGGTGGCTCGTCTTCTTTTTTGTTTATTATTTGTATTTTAACTCTAAAACGGTTAAAAGCGAACATTTTTAGTATATTCTATTAGAATTATTTCTAATAGTTAATAAGAACTTTAAATTCCGGCAAAATCAGGATATCTTTGCCTTTAAAACATAAATCTAATTATACCTCTATGAAAAGAATTTTAAGTTCGGACTTATGTTTTGTAAAATAATATTAAACATTTTAAAAGTGAGAAAAAGTCTCTTCAAAATATTGATTCGGGCAACAGAAATCAATTAACCCAAATTTCATCATAAATCCAGTATTGTCACAGGTCGAAACATTTTTCAGATCAGATAAACAAATGTTTTACCATTTTCAAAAATATTTTAATCAAAGTAACCTTCTCATTCGTAATCCTTTTTGACGATTGCTTCTCTGAAACTCTGATGACCTCCGCAGGATTGAGGACTTAATTTACTGTTTTTACTGGAAGGGCACACTTAGTGGAAGTTACTTACAACTGTAAATTCCTCCAAATTTAAGTTACCTTCGCCTTTAAGTAAGAAAACTTAGGGTGCCTTGACAAAATAAATTTGTCAGTTCTGGCGTTAGTTTCTTAAAAGAACCAACATAATATATTATGAAATTTAAATGTTTTAAAATTGATGCACTCTTTTTATTTTGTTTTTGGTAAATTTTTTCCACAGTGCTGAGCTGATGTTCGCCTCCATTTCGATTTTGGACTTTCTGCTGGTTGAAGGTGTTTTTTCTATAGAATATATTATCCGTCTAATAACTGATTCGTTTTTAATAACATTTTAATTTTATTATTCTCCTTAGGATGTGCTAATAAAAATTAAAAAGTAAGGTGCGGTAAAATGGGAATTTGAATAGCCTTTTCAATTGTTGGGCGTTTTCGAAAATTCGTCTTTGGTGTACTACAAATCAAATCAATATATGTATATATTTATAATAATAAACTTTTCGCGGTGAACTTTCAAACGCATTAAGAGGATGATTATCAAACATTTCCGCGCATCATTGATACAAGTATGAGTATGGCACGAAGTATTTTCTGGACTATGTGCCTAATTGTCTATATTAATAAACAACTTTTTAAAAAGTGGCCAGAGGTTTAGAAACCGATAATACTAGGAGGCTCCGAAACGTGTAATGGGGTGCGCATTTAAGAACATAATTTCGTTTTTATGAATTCTTTTCTATTAATCGAGGGTTAAAAGTTAGTTTTTTTTACTGACTGTTCTACCTCGGTGTAGCAATGTATTACTACAATGCCTTGGAAAGATAAAAGATTGTTATCTCCGCCACCTTTTTGTAGGGTCAGCACCCTTTTCTTCAACTGCTTCACATGCATTTGATGAAACAGCGCAAATCCTCTTGCTGCTATTTTGATGGCTGCTTCGGAATAGTCCAGTAGCGCAGCGGTGAGAAAGTAGGAAAAGGTTGTGATGTTCAAATTTTTGAATTTCCTAATGACTCCACTGATTTTTTCTTCGGACCTAACACATTCGCTCCTCAACTCTTCGGCCAGAAAAATATCACATGCTCGTTGAAGCAGCTTTCCAGCTTTTGGAATATACCGATGGGCTTCATTTAAACGTCGTATGCGCACACAGGTTCGAAACCTACTTTCCAATTTCTTAGACTTTACACTAGTAATCTTATGCTTAATTTGGCTGGGCATTTTGAATAATTCCGACTGGC
The DNA here is from genome assembly GCA_959613345.1 of Tolmerus cingulatus. Taxonomy (NCBI): domain Eukaryota; kingdom Metazoa; phylum Arthropoda; class Insecta; order Diptera; family Asilidae; genus Tolmerus; species Tolmerus cingulatus. Next base: position 2,105,937 of record CAUIJO010000068.1, read on the forward strand.
AAAAACAAAACAAATAAATCTTTCGAATCGGGTTAAAATGGATGCTGGTCCTAGCGTTCGCCACATTCCCAATTGAGGAACTACACTCGGAATTCGGATTCGTCACGATACGAATGGATGAAGTGGAAATAGTAGACAGGTTCGATATAGTCCTACATGTAATCTATCCAAATGAAATTTTAAATATCCTAATCGACTTGAAGCATAACATCCAAATTTTAAATATTACTAACAAACATGTTCTTATTAGAGCAACTTGACTCCATTAGAACTAAAACACTGACACTATTACCCAATAGAAGTAGAAGAGGCTTAATTAACCTTGTAGGAAAAGGACTGAAATGGCTTTTCGGTACACTTGACGAAGACGATAAACAAGAAATCGAGACACATTTAAAACTAACTGATGAAAACAATCATAGAGCAATAGAAACAATTAATCAGCAAATAAAAATTAATGAAAATTTGAACAATTCATTTACATTACTAAATGATTTTACAGAAGCAGACAGAAATAAAATTCTTTCCAAATAAAATCTTATTGAAAACTTTGAAAAAGAAATAATAGACATCGTGTTCGCTACAAAAATTCCAATAAAGTCTTTAAAGACAAATAAGAAATTAATAGTTCCTATTGCTAACTCAAATAGTAAACAAATTAACGAAGAGTTTGAATATGTAGTTAGCATAAGAAATAAAACTTTTCTATATGAATCCGGCAAATGTCTACAAGAACTAAAATTAAGCAAACTTTGCGTTATAAAAAAAAGATGTAAACTAGTTGATAGCGCTGAACAAGAAATTATAGAGATAGGAAATGATTTTGTAATCCTAAACAATTTAAAAATAAAACTTTAGAAGCTCATGTGATGAAAGAACATTTGTATTAAATGGGAACTTTGTTATAAATGTTGTCAGCTGTTCAATTAAAATTGACAATGAGATATTCAGTAATAAATATCAACATGTACGGAAAGATTTGCAATACCAAATAAAGAAAGTATTACACTACATGATAAAACTTTAAAATTTGAAAAAATTATTTTGCATCAGGAAAATAATATCAGAGAAATAAAATAGCTACACGCTAACACAAAATAGTTAACTACAGTTTAGGTACAGGAAGCATTATTTTAATAATTATAACAATATGTATCGTACTTTACAAACAGAAAGTTAAAGTCAAAATGATTCAGGGGATCCATCAATTTAGGGAGAGAGGAGTTACATTACCAAATGAATCAAGTCCCCAAAATCTAGAAACAATCCACAAATATTCTAATAATTAATTCATTTTTTTTTTTAAATACCAACGTCTTGAAATTTTAATCCGCTAAAATCCTAACGTTCAATATACACTTATTTCTTAATTGTTTTTGCAAATGAAAATCTTTTTTGTGCTGACGGGTCCCAGGTTCTACGGAAACGCCGCAAACATCACGTTGCCACAAAACGTGAAACGATTATAGTAAGTAAACTCTGTTTCTCTGATAATGCAACTTAACTCTGGGCTCAAAAGTTAGTCTTGATCTAGATGTGAAAAAGGTTACTCGAAAGAAAATTTTAATATTGTTATAAAAGGTAAAGCAAATTTTAATATTGTTTATTGTAAAATCTTTTATAAAAAGTAAAGACAGTGGAAAAAAAGAAATAATAATCAAAGAAACAAAGTTTCTAAGTTCACTTGTACACCCCACTACGTTTCGAATCCCCCTAATATTATCGGTTTCTTAACCTCTTGGCCACTTTTTAAAATGTTTATTAATGTAGAAAAATCGGCACATATTTGAGAAAATTCTTCGTGCCGTACTCATACTTGTATCAATGATGCGCGGAAATGTTCGAAAATCATCCTTTTAATGTGTTTGAAAGTTGATCGCGAAAAGTATTGTATTACAAATATATACATACATATGTATATTGATTTTATTTGTAGTACATCAAACACGAATTTTCGAAAACGCCCAACAATTGAAAAGGCTATTAAAAATCCCATTTTACCGCACTTTACTTTCTAATTTTTATTAGAACAACGAATCAGTTATCAGACGGATAACATATTCTATAGAAAAATCACTTTCAACCAGCAGAAAGTCTAACATCGAAATGGAGGCGAACATCAGCTCAGCACTATGCAAAAAATTTACCAAAAACAAAATAAAAAGAGTGCATCAATTTTAAAACATTTAAATCTTATAATATTTTATTTTGTTCCTTTTAAGAAACTAACGCCAGAACTGACAAATTTATGTTGCCAAGGCACCCTTAGTTTTCTTACTTAAAGGCGAAGGTAACTTAAATTTGGAGAAATTTACAGTTGTCAGTAACTTCCAGTAAGTGTACCAACAACACTACTCTTCCAGTGAAAACGATAAATTATGTCTTCAATCCTGCGGCGGTCATCAGAGTTTCAGAGAAGCAATCGTCACATTCGAGCCTTTGAATATTCTCTAAATTCCAAATATTTTGATTTCCTTCAACCTGTTTTATCTAGGTGTTATTTTGTTACCTTTTAATGGCTATTTCTTAGTTTTTTATTGCTAAGTACTACAACTCCTTATCTATATAAGCAGATTAAAACCGTTTACCGAGACCAAGATCAATACTATAATACATTTATTTATGCAAAACCAAAACCAAGGCCGAATGTGCAAGAATCAGGCCTATCACAATTTTAATTTAGTTAAATAAGTTTAGTATATCAATCATATTAAATTTTATATAAATTATAAATCGTGTATATTTATAGATCTGTATGGCATAGCCTTCGAATTCAGGGCGAGAAATATAGTTCAGAGTTGTTTTTTAATCGAAGAAATAGTGATTTTAGAATAATATATTGTTTGCAAAGAGCTATTTAAACACGTAATTCCATTTCTGCTATGTAAATGAGAAAGCATTCTTTCACCAAATTGGTATCTAGGACGATCGAAAGTTGTTGATTGGCCTTCCTTGTTGTGCCTCTTTGAAAGTATTTAAAAGAATTGAGGCTGGAACTCTCACTTCTTTTTGCGCTTCCTGTAAATTACTTCTGTTTTCCTTGTAATGCAATTTTACAATGATTGAAGTAATTATAATTTTAAAATCTAATTTAATGCGAAGAAAAATTTTAATCGATATATGTTAGTCCTTCTGGTCTCCTACAAATGTTCTGGTCTGAAAAATATTAATGTTCCTCACGAAGTTGCCGCAAGAGTAATTTCGAACAAACTTTAAAACTAAAATGTACATAATACATAATCTACTATCTTTTAACTCTGCAGTTCTGTCAGTTGCAAGCTGGCTGATGGAATCGATGGAAAATATATTATCACTGCCCCTGCTGGACACTTGGTTTGAATTTTTAATAGAGTGTGCAGCAGAGGACGGATGTTAGCTTACAGTTGGCTTAAGCACATCTGCATTTTTGCTGAACCTCATATTACTTGGTTTAATTAATTAATTGTCTTGTTTCGAATTTTAATTTTCATGCTGCCAGAAACGAAAAAATTTCCGTCTGGCTGCCTCAGACTTACTTATTTTATTTTCTCTCCCAAGTAGGGCTAACTGCAATGCTTGCAATACGTGACGTGGTTTCCACAATGCTTTGAGAGTTTGTGTTAAGTTACAACTAAATTAATATAATATAAAAAATGCATAAGCGTACAGTTAAGGATATTTTTAAAACTCGTGATGTTGTCAAAACTAAATTGAAAGTCATTAAGCAAGGAAAGATACCACTCGAAAATCATTTGAAACAAGTACTTAAACCAATTATGACACCTATACATAAAATGGTAGAGAAGTTGATAATAAAAATAGAACCATTCGACGATAAAACATCTAAAAAACTGGACAGTAATGGTGAAGATAATGAAAATGAAAATTTATTACCTTACCTAATGCCTCCTCAAAGAATGCAATCTGATCATGAAGATGCTTTACCTCATTCTTTTGGATATCTAAAAAGCTCTTCTCAAGTAGAAAGAGTTTATGGAGTTCGATATGATGTAACTAATGGAGTTTCAAAAATTTGACACGATATTCTACTTGTGTGGGTACTAAGTCCTATGAATTAACACTAGGTCTTACTGAACTCTTATAGCTGAAAAGTCCATCTAATAAAGTCTATACCCAAACTGATTTAGATGAATATAAAAATAAGTACATTAGAAGAGACAAATGCACATGAACGAAAATATGATGCTTCTCAGCAAATAAACGGAAACAGAAGCCGCAAATATCCGAAAATAATAAAAAACATGTTTGCTCCTAGTAGTACTGGTATTATTCAGTTATCAAAACCTAATAATGATTATGTTTACTGGGATGATGTAAATGAGTTAGTTAATAGACTACGGTTACTAATTGCATCTCAAGCTGTCGGATATAATAGTAATCCTAATGAAATTATACCAATTATCGAAGAATTGAAAAAAGCTCAAGTAATTCTTTAAATTTGTATACATATGAAAACATTTCTTCTTTTCAAGAATGAGTGTTGATAAGTTTGGAAGATCGATAAAGTGTGGCTTTGGAAAGCGGGTTGCATCAGGTCCACCATATTCACAAGGGTCATCAGATCCCCAAGGACCACCAGACCCTCAAGGTTCCTCTGGTCCACAAGGTCCTCAAGGTTTACATGGGGTTGAAAGTGTGGGATTTAAATTAACACAAAGCAATGATTATGATATGCAGAAAAAGATTATAAGAAATCTTAAGAATCCCAGAGCGGAACAAGATGTAGTAACAAAAACATATGTAGATTCAGAACTGCGAAACATCAATTTCAAACAACAGCTGATTCATCTTAAAATTGAGATTGCTCGTAATAGTACGTATTTTCGTTCTTGATTCCACAGAGAATCACTGTTTTTAAATTTAAACATAACTTTCAGAGACTTTTCAGTAATCACTTTAGGCTTAATAAAAGATTTGCAGTGTTCAGGTCGAAGTGCTTTATTTCTCTGCGAAGGCGAATACAAGAGAGCGATTTAACAGGTAGAACCAAAATTGCTGCAACCAAGCAAGCAAAGAGAATTCTACGGTACTTAGTCTAAATGTAATTAGGATTACAATACAAGTACAAATACTACTCAAGCATTTCAAAGCAGCCTTGACATGGAAAGGGTACTAATACCAAATTCAATTAGTTACTACTGGAAATTTCATGAACTTATTTAAAGTGACGGGTTTTAGAGGAGTTACTCTAGTTTTGGCAGCGAGTAGCGAAACTTGTATATTGTCAAAGTCATGTATCACCCGCATATATATTACAGCTCCATACACCTGCATTGATGCGTCACAGAATCCGTGCAGTTCCAAGCCGACAGTAGATTCGTTTGTGGTGCCAATCCAGCGAAATACAGCAATGTCCGTCAGCGACGTCAGACTTTGTTTGAAGTTATTCCAGTAGTAGCACATCTTCTCCGGGAGAGTTCCATCCCATTCGACTTTAGCAAGCCACAGCTTTTGAAGAAATATTTTTGCGTTGATGATGACTTGGGACAGCCACCCTAGTGGGTCACAAAGACGACCTATGTCCGACAGCACTGACCATTTAGAGATGTTAGCTGACTCTGGTAATTCAATATGAAAGCTGAACTGGTCCGTCTTAGGGCCCCAGTTGATGGCCAATGCCTTCACAAGAGGATCGTAGATGATTTCTACCGAGTCTTTAAAATCTTGATCCTCCTCGGACATGTTTTGGATTAGATCTGGAGAGTTAGTAACCCATTTGCGTAACATAAGACCGCCTTATTGTAACCGGTAACGTAACTCGTTTCGGTGCCTTATAGCAATTTCTTTTCACAGGCTCCAAATAAAGCGTCATCTGCATAAAAATTGCTTTGCAGGATGCGTGCTGCTTGAGGATGCTCACTAGAGTAGTCCACGGCTAGTTGCTGTAAAACCTTGCAGGCCAAGTATGGTGCACAAGCTGTGCCATACGTAACAGTGCACAACCGAAAGGCACAAACAGCTTGCGAGGTAGATACTCGCCATAAGATACGCTGCATATATCTATCCCTCTCATCAACGAGTATCTGGCGAAACATCTTCTATGTCTGCCGCATAGACAAACGGAAAAAATCGCCACCTGAGAATAATAGTAAAAACGTTAGTTTGAAGCTTAGGTCCGGTGTGAAGAATATCATTTAGCGATAGACCCGAAGAAGTTTTTCTCGAAGCGATGAAGACTACCCATAGCTTAGTAGTTGTACTGCTTGGTTTGGCAACAGCGTGATGCGGTAGATAGTATGCTTTGTCCTCGCCTTTGTTATGCTCCACGGGGCTCACGTGCCCTAAATCCTGATATTCCTTCATAAAAGCAGAGTACAACTCATAGAGCGTTTGATCGGCAGAATGCTTGGACTCCATTCGCGTTAGGGCGGAGAGTGCAAATGCTTTAGATTGTCCAAGTCTTGAGAAAAGTTGTTTTAGTAAAAGTCGAACTATATATCTGCCATCAGCTTTTTTATTATGAGTATCGGTGGAAAACCCACATTCTTGCTCTTCTGGAGTTAAGTGGGATGATTTCGGTGGTTCCTCGAACTCCCAGAACTTTTTGGGGGTGTCATAAATGTCAGCGTTACTGATGTAAAGGCTAGTAACATTGTTAGCATTCTCAGGAGAAGAATCGATACTGCCCGAAAGAATCCATCCCATCGTTGTCAACTGAGCTATGGGAGTATCTGGATCACCACGTCATTGTTCACCTCACAGAATAAAAAATAAATAAATATCAAGCGCTGGATCATATCAATACGCGAGGGCTTGCCAAATTCAGGGTCTGCTAGCGTAAGACCTGAAATGTGAGACCAGTTAGTCCCAATGATATTTTTTGACGGCATTTGTTGTCTGAGTGCAGGCATAATCAAAGACTGGACTGTATAACAACATGTGTAGTGCACCGTGGAAATGATATCATGACATACATAAGCTTCACCAATTCCATTGACCGTAACGTTGAGTTTATGTTTCGGTAGACGTAGAAGATTTGCTAAAGCTGTCGTTATAAAGTTGCTTTCGGAGCCTTGATCTAATAAGGCCCGGGCTTTAATTAGACGACCGTCAGCTGCGCGGGCAGTAGCCAGTAAAACTGTTGAGGTCGAACGTTGATTGTTAACTAAGTGCGAGTTGACTGCACTAGGGACTTGGCCATTAGAACTGCATTTAGTTGTTATCGCCATAGAGTCAGACACTGAAGGCCCGGCTGCATTGCTAGAATGGGAAGATGCTTGAGCATTATTAGAAATTCCCTGAACACACGTTGATTCTGTCTTATGCAGCATAGTATGATGATTATTCTGGCAGAGCTTGCATCGTTTATCTAACCTACAATTCGACGGATTGTGATTCGACCGAAGGCAATTCGTACAAAACTTTTTGTCCTGCACAGTAGCAAGCCTGCTCTCGACAGATTTTGCTTGGAATTGAAGACAGAATAATATAAATTGTTTTTGTTGACATAATGCGCGCCGTTGACTTGTTGTTGATCCATGGAAAGTTTTAGCTGTAGGCTTTGGCAGATTAGATGCAGGGGCCGTTTTGTTGATACCACGGCTTGTTTTAAGTCCTTTAATAGCGTTGAGTTTATGGATTCGCCTTTCTTAAAATAACTTTAAATCCTCGAACGAGGGTAGCTTGGCCGAAGAGAAACTTCCCAATCTTTTCTTGTAGAAATTTCCAATTTGTTTGATAAGAAATACACTAACCAATCAATCCACTGCTCTACTGACCGGTTGAGATTTGCAAGAACTCGCACATATTGGGTGAAGCTATCTACGACACGTCGAAGTTCGCTAGCTGTTTCAGATGACATAGAAGGAAGATTAACTAGAGCATTTAGGTACGAGCTAACTAGGATCCGTGTGTCATTATATCGATCGCAAAGAATCTGCCAGGAAGCTGAATAGTTTGCTTCCGTCGGTACTAAGTGCTAAGTTTAGACGCTTCGCCTGACAGGGACGATTTTAGGAAGTGCATTTTCTGCACTTGCGCAAGCAATGAATTCTCATGGATAAGCGATGTGTACGTGCCCCTAAATACCGGCCATTCCAGGTACGACCCGCTCAAAGACGGCAAATTAATTTTTAGCAGTTTGATTGCTTGCCCGAGAGAATTTCTACGAGTAGTAGAATTCGTTGAATTTGTGGAATTTAGTTAGACCTCGTCAGAGGTGGAATTAGAACGAAATAATTGTATTTGCTCAGCAATCCAGAAGGAAGTGTCAATTTAAACAAACTCAACATGCGAAAATGTTTCTCCACTAACGCCCTTAACTGTTTTCAGCTGTTCACTAGTGGCTACTTCCCATAGGCTATCGTAACATTTTAAATATTGCTCCCAGTAACTGTGAAGCAGTTTTAAGCGCGCATTAAAAGAGGCCTCTGTACGATTATCCTTACCCGTTTTCAATAAATTCGAAATGAACTTTTCAACACGATCGCCGTATGTTGTTAACTTAATTTTTAATTTCTTCATGGTGAGTTTGCAACTAATTCGTCCGCCTTAGGTTGCGAAAAAATTCGCCTTCGTTAGAGCAAAGGGAGATGGCACTGGTTGCATACACAGTTTAGTATCCTCGCAGCGTTGTATAAAATTTGTTTCAGTTCAAAAATAGTTGCACTAAGCACCTCAAGTTCAAATCAAGCTAAACGCCAAAGCTTTCAAATATTCACCGCAACCGCTCAATGACATGCATGAACGAATTTGTCAACTCCGAATCACTTAGAAGCGCTTTAGAATGCTACGTCTGTTGTTGGGATCCTGCTGAGGGATCCGTGGAACGCGAAATTTAAAAAACTTAGACTCTCGGTTAAAAAGACACTTTAATTGACTGCGTTTGAACACTTTTAAAAAATACTCGTCTTGATTCCAGGAAAGCCTTACCTTTGGTAGGGGGACAATGCCTGGTTAAAATCTAGATCACTTCTGACTAGTCGTATCGGGAACATCTCCTTTTATTCAAAATATATTTGGGGAGGATCCGCCCCTTTGATCGATAAAGTATCGTTTTGCCCAATCAGTGCGTCTTCCGAGTTTACATAATCCAAAAATGCATAATTGCATTCTGAGCTGGTGACAAACATCGACCGGCAAGTGCATTGCACTCAATTGAGCCATTTGCATCGTGTCAATTTACACCCCGGTAGCGTTATGAGTAACCTTGCCGGCGTGTGCCGTCCTCGGTCAGAGGCCCTGTTTGGCTCAAGCTAAAAGAGCGGTCACCGTTTGTTGTGGGTGTCTTAAGTTTCCCACGCTCGGTGCAATCACTTGATGCTGGCGGTGCTACTGCGCGATCATGCTGTGTTTACAGCACGTTGGTAATGCGACTCGGAAGCGGCGCTGTTGGGTTGCGGTATGTCACTCGCCACCGGCTTTTAGGCTTAAGGCCACTTGATTGCCGGCTTTTAGGCTGGTGGTGAGTTATGAATTTGGGATTCATAACACTGTGATATGCAATCAATGTCTGTGATACGCAAAAGTTCAAAGTAAACTTTATTTTCGGAGCAATCTGTAAGTTCAAAAGAGCACTTTATGCAACGAATTCGCGTTAATGTTAATTATTATGTTGTGCAATTTTTTAATCTTTGACGCCGCTTTAGTTCAGCAATTAAGATTGAAAAGTATGAGTGCACTGCTCCAGCAGATTAGAAGTGGGTCCACTTCAGCATACCACCCACGCGATCGCGGATGAGTTGTTGTACCGTTAGCGTACTAGTCCCGTATATTTATCGCACCAACTACTCGATTATGCACTGTAGTTTCAGCGGCCTTGACTCGAAAGTGCGCAATAGGTATCAATATAGCAGTAGAGGGGTCTACATTTATCGTTTTTAGTCGATATGTTTGCTTAAGCACACCGACCCTATCCGGCTCGCGTAGTACCACAAATTATGTTCGCAATAGTACGAATATTCGTTCTTGATTCCACAGAAAATCACTGTTTTTAAGGTTAACACGTTCATTTCAGAGACTTTTCAGTAATGACTTTAGGCTTAATAAAAGATTTGCGGCGTTCAGGTCGAAGTGCTTTATCACTCAGCGAAGGCGGATACAAGAGAGCGAGTTAACAGGCAGTACCAAAATTACTGCAACCAAACAAGCAAAGAGAATTCTCCGGTACTTAGTCTAAATGTAATTAAGATTGCAATACAAGTACAAATACTACTCAAGCATATCCAAGCAGCGTTACAATGCAAAGGGTACTAATGCCAAATTCAACTAGAAACTATTAGGTTATGCTAGCTAATTTAAATGGAAATTTCATGAACTTATTTAAATCTTAACCAGAGATTTATAAAGCAATTTTATCTTTGATTGAAAACATAAAGAATGACGCTTTCACCATAGAAAAAGAAATTGTTACCGGAACTATTAAAGACTTACGATTACAAATCAGAAGTATGATTACTGATGTGACTTTGAAGTATTCTTCATATTTTATGAATATATATCTTTTTTATATAATAATAAAATCATTTTTCCATCCACTTGATTTCATTTTGATATATTTTTCCGATTCCTTCAGTAATTATAAAGATGAACTATCCATACGGTTCCATTCATGGTCATGTGTTTTTTTTTACATCATGCAAGAAGGCTCTGTCGAATTCTTTTATCAACACAAAAAATTCAATTCCTTTGGCGTTGTTTAGGTATATGAAATATTTATTTTGTTTAATGATATATCAAGGTTAAGGTGCCGAAACTCATATTGATGATCTTCTCAGGAACATTTTGCATATATTTACAGGCACTTGATTACCTCTCTCTAGATATCAATACAACCAATTTTATCCTTTATTGACATTTTCCTTACACAAGAAGGAATTTTTATATGATCGCTTCTTTACATCGATCTGATTTAAAGTTGAATTCTATTACTATGTATTGTTTATACGAAATATTTTCTTATATTTGTTGATATTATTTAGGATAAACTTTAAAAATACATGATGGTGATTTTCTCAGAAATGTCCTGCATATGCCTTCTTATCTCTTTAAATATCAATGTTATGAGAAAAATATATTAAAGTGAGTTTCACAATGTTTTATGCTTAGTTTACGAGTGTGAGTTGTGAGTAAAAGATGTGGAGGAAATAATCAAATGGCAAGGATGTTTTGAAGCATTATTCAGTATACATATTGATATAGACGTAGACAACGATTTCTTAGATGATTTATATGAACTCTTTATGGAATACTCTGAATCTAAAATTCATGACTACAATTTTATCTTAGGTATTAAGCTATTGAGACTTTCATATATGTTGCAATTTGAGGAATATTTTAAACATATAATTCTATCGCTTCCTATGATTCCAAAACAAAATAGATGTGAAAATGTGATAAGGTTTATTTTTAGACAAGATTGCTTCAGAAAATATAATGAATATATTGCAAAAATAAATATTAAATGTAATATTCGCAATCATTGAATAAATAATATACATATGTATACCATATACTTACAGTGTAAGTATACGATTAGTTAGTTATTAATATAATAAGTAAGGAAGAGGTTGTGAGGAATTACATAAGACTGCGAGGAGAATTTTCCTTTCACGGCGAGTATATAAAAGGATTCGATGACCTTAGGCAGGCTGATATAGTGGTAATATTATCGTATTGAAAAGAAAACAATGGATATAAGTACTTACTTACCATAGTCGATACATTTTCAAAATATGCCCTGCAGTCCTTTTAAAATCTAAAACGGGTAGGGAAACCACAACTGCCATGATGCATATATTTAAAGGTGGGCGCATTCCTACAAATCTCCAAACAGATGATGGAAAAGAGTTTTATAACCAATAAAACATTGAAAAATAGTATGTGGAAAGAATTTATTAATAATGGAACCTACCGATGGGACAATCTAATAGAAAAACCTGTCATAGCCTACAGTAATTAAAAAAATAATACAATAAAAATGGTTCCAACCTACGTTAATAAATCTATGGAGAATTTGTTATTGAAAACAGTTTACAGTCATATAAAAATTGCACACAAATCAAAGTATAAAGTTGGTGACTATGTAAGAATTAGAAAATATAAACACTTCTTTGAAAAGGGTGGCCAAATTTGACAACTGAAATTTTTAAAATAAGAGTTGTTCAAAATAAAAATCCGGTAACATATCTTTTAGAAGATTATGAAGATCAACCTATAAAAGGGGTTTTTATGAGAAGGAGTTATTAAGGACAAGATATCCAAATTATTATTGTAGCTTTGGAGGACTGAAATGACTGACGACACGTCTGATAATCGCATTAACTTTATTTCCCGAACAACAATATTTATACACAAATTATGCTTATTGCTAATAAAAATAGAACAAAGAATTTAAGGAAATTACTTATGCTAACATTTACTCATCAAATAACATATACAGGGCGCACGCTTACGTGCTTGCAGTTCGTTCATTCTTACAAAATACTTACTCATTAATAGCATTGCTTGCAGTGTTGTGTACATAATGTTTACAATTATAACGTATTATTTTGATCAAGGTAATTCTTACCGTATCTAGTCTATGCTATTATTTTAGCTATTTATTATATGTACTCTGTACATTCTCCCGCCTCAATGTTGATAGTTGGCAGTTCGTTGCGGGAGTTGGTATTGTTTTGGTGCAGAGTTTAACTCTAGGTGTCCATTTATACATTAGGATTAACAACACGTTGCCGAGTAGAAGATACGTGCTACCATAGTGGTGTAGGTCATGGATGTTTAGACCTGGGAACCCGTGTAGGTGTTGCTTCGGGAAGTGCATTGTTGCCTCCAATTCCGCTACATCGTTACTGCTCGCCTTGCTGATGAACTGTGGGATGATGGGCCGTGATTTGATTGAACTTAATTTGGAAGTTCAGTTCAGGTGTGTTGGGATGACCTCCTGATCTTATATGAATGATGACTCAATTCTTCCATGCATCTGTTTATCTGCGGGAACGTGGAGTGTTGGATGGTTAAGGATGTAGGTCTCCTTTAGTTGAATGATTCCATTTCCAGTAAGTGAAAATGGGTAGTGATTATTGTCACAGATAATATCATATCGTGCTTCTTCCTTCATCATATACAACCACTTACCCTTGTTATGCAGTTTAACCCAACGATATTCAATAGCTTTATTTTTTAGACGGAAAAATTGTGAAATTTGTTGTTGGTTATTTAGCAATTCAATCTTGCAATGACTTTGATTAGACGTTAATGTGAATATTGGTTAGTTCAGATTGCAAATTAACTGATCAACTATCACGTGCTGACACGCCTTTACATCATTGTCTGACATTGGATTGAACCTATCTCGACGCTTATTTACTGCTAAATATTTGCTGGATGGTTCAATGTAGAAACACTGACTTTCGTAGGGCACTGGAATTTTTAAGAGCTCATACAAATGGTAAGACTCTGTGCTTATCAATGGTATATTGAGATTGAAGAAAACGTTATCAGTTGTAATCCTTTTATTGACGTGAATGGAGTTATAGATTGCCATCAATGAGTTGCTACTTCCGCTGCCAGGGTATTTGAGATTGAGCGGTAAATGCTCCCTTATGATTTTAAGTTGTTCCGTAAGCTGTCAAAGAGCTTATAACAGTGTGTTGATCCGTCCGTGTCGTACATCTGTTACTACAGCTAATAAGCCCCTTTGTATGTTCTGGAAACGAAGGAGATTAACGTCATCAAGATAGCTGCCGAATTGAATGCCTGGGTAATTCTCAAGTCATGATCTGATTGGCTTAAGGTTGCCATAATTATTTCAAATTTATTCGCCAGTAACGTTATTTGACGTTGTACTGTATCATGATTCTTCTTAAATACGTTTACGGTGTTTTCCACAATAGATGTCGGATTTCTCAAGAGTTGTTTGATCATATCTTCATTTTTTCTTGTCGCACGAATTTGTTGTCAATAGCGCGTCGCAAATTCTTGATCAAGAATTCCAAAGAGCTTATTTGTAATTGTCCCAATGAACTCGAAATGCGCTCGTTTAATACGGCTGCTGGCGTGACTATTCTGTTGATACAATATCTCATTTATATCCTCAGATTCTTATAGTTGATGCTTAAATTGCTGAGTTGTAGCACTGCATAGCTCCTTTGACAATTTAACTTCGTTCTCGCAGAGCATGTTGAGTCTGTCTACTGCCTTTTTTAGTCCAGAATATTCACTCCAGTATGTTATCAAATCGTAATACACCAGTAGATTCCATTCACTGAAATAGAGTTTAACGTCAGAACTATCATCAAAATATATTCCTTCATGGTTTGAAAACTGCGTAAGTTTATAAGGCCTGTCGGAGTTAGCCATAGTTAAAATGCAGCACAGGGACAGTAGTAATAAGTGTCCCTTAACCATAGGAGTTGGCGATCCAGTTCTCTTTGGGCCTGATTCTATTCGATGTCGTTTTCGAGACTCATCATTATTTATGTCGTTTGTAGGCCATTTCCGATTGTTTCTTCCCTTCCCATTATGCGGGGTTGATGTTGTGTCCTTGGGTTCTGGCTGATTGTCTGTTGCAGAACGCTCCGGCACTGATGGTGGTTCTGTTTCATTATTGATTATTGGCAATAATGAAGGTTTCGAGATAGGTCGCTTTAATTTCCCTGCCCGTGTCTGCAGAGTTACGACGCTGGTTAATCCACCTGCTCCTGGATGTGTTTCGATAACGCGGCCAAGAAGCCACCTTGAGCGAGGGGCTTGCTCATACTTTATGAGTGCAGGATTTCCTTTCCTCAGATTTTCTTGCCTTTGGGCCCATTTCGGTCTGTGTTGCAAACGTCCAATATATTCAATAGACCATTTTTTCCAGCAATCTTGTTGTATTCAATCAACATGCTGACACCGCGTGAGAGTGTAGACCTTTGTATCTAACAAATCTTGTTGTGGTACTGCTAATAATGCAGAGCCGGTCAGGAAATGTTATGGGTAAGGACGTCCAAACTATCTGGATCTTCAGGTAAAGGACACAGTGGTCTGCAATTTAAGCATGCTTCGATTTGAGTACATAACGTACACATCTCTTCATAAGTGAGCTTTATTTTACCAACGACATGTCGGAGATGATGTTTTATCGACTTACACCAGCTTCCCAAAGTCCTCCAAAATGAGGAGAAGCGGGCGGAATGAAATGCCACTGCGTACCACCTTCTAATAATGAATTATTGACTGTATCTCTAAATGATTCCTGTTTATACAGGTCACTTAAAACTAGTTGCGTTGTCACTGTATAGGTGTGCCGCTAGACCGCGTCTGCTCACAGTGGTAAGGAACCCACCTCTCATACAAAGTGCACTAGGCGATGTAGGGACAGGTATTATAGGTACCCCACCGGGTTGTTTTTGCGGGGTACTTGTTCCCACCGGCCATAAGATTATCCTGAGGTGCGAGCTAGATAGACACGTCCTGGTTGCACTTGTTTGGAGACAAAAAGAAAAAAGCAGGGTTTTGTTGTTGTAGTGGTTGGCTGGAGGGGGAGAGCTAGTAATTTTTCCAGCTTGCGGTCGTGAGTGTAAGAGTTGGCAGGGTGAGTCGGATACTTTCTGTGGGTGGGAAAAGTGGTAAAGATGTAGGAAGCGCGGGCATCCGATGCAGAATGTGGCAATTGTTGTGGACGCGGTGATCGGGAGAAATGTCGCGAAAAAATGAGGTGGGAAAAAAAGGGAAAAAACTGCGATCCGGAGCGGTCAGAAGAGACGAAGCGGGAATCAGGAAAATATAAAGAATCGCTGTACACAGTGACCAAAAGAAGCGATTATGCAAAAAGAGTGATACAAAAATTTGCAGTGCATGTGTGGATACGTGGGCTGCTTTGTTTCGCGCTGTCTGAACACTGTGATCGGAAGAAGCGAAGTTGGGAAGATGGCAAAAAGGAAAAATTTGTCACGCGAGAGATTTTGTTTTAGTTTTCCCTGTAGTCAATGACCGCTGTGGATGACACGAAATATGGGTGAAGGTGAGGGAATAGAAACGGGTTGCATGAATAACAAACAAATTCAGCTGAGTTAAAATAATTTTATTGCAGGTAAAATCGTTTAGCAGAGATAGTATGTCTGTGCGACGGTTGTAGAATGGGGACCAAAACTATACTACATTGAGAAATACGCATCTTAAATCTGTATAGGTCCAGCGCATCAATTTCCCATAGCCCTTTCCGGGCATTTCGGTAGGCATAACTCCAGACATATAGATATTTAATTTCCGGCAGTTTTTGGAAACGCACTTGATTTTTCATTTTCGTGTAAAGTGTTCGTAAAATAATACATCTCGCAACCTAGACCGAACAAAATGGACGATCCTCCTAGAACTTTAAAAGTGTTTAGGGCCCAGCGTGCGAATTTTGATGGTGTCTTTCGATTTTTGTACGGTCCACACACATCCTGACCGTTTGCATAGATGCAGTTAGGTGAACGTAGAAGATGTTCTGCCTGAATATCGTCAGGTGAGTTTAAGGCGGTCAGTTCCATACAGCAAAAGTAACCTTTTACTATATCTCTCACGTTGGTGTAAAAGAACCCACTTCTTGCTAACTTGTATGATTTCCTGTCATCCAAAGATAAATTCTTAAATGTTTTTAGTCGGTCAGATTCACGCTTTAAGGTCAACATTATGACTGCAATAAAGACCACTTATAAAACGTCTTTTATATTAATCCATGTGTTGTGCTGTTGTGGGAACCCTAACCATTTAACATAAACTTTATCCCCTCGTCGTTTTAAAACTTTTTCCACAAGGTAAAGGTCGGGATATCTGACGGGGGTTAGTTCAAGCTGGTAGAAAGCACCTTGTATTATATTTCCTTGATAGTCTTAAAGAATGTAAGTTACTGGATAAGTCTTTTTTACCTCCTTTATCTTAAAAATTTCAGTAGACCAGTTCGGGGTGTACCCTTTTTCAAAAACATGTTTATATCTACTTATACGCACAAAGTCTCCTACTTTGTACTTCGGGCTCGACTTTGATTTTGGCTTTTTATACACCGTTAGCAATAAGCGAACCTCATCAGCAGGACCTACGTCTATGGGCCTCATCTTAATAGTTCGATGTTTTGTTCTATTATATCTACCTGTTAACTTGTCCAACATACTCAGCCAATGATAATTACCATTCATACTAAATTCCTTCCACATAATATTTTTTAACGTTCTATTAAATCTTTCCACAATTGACGCCTTTAAAGAACTCAAAGTTGAGTAATGATTAACATCATATTTTTCCATCAGGCGCTTAAACGACTTGTTGTAGAACTCTTTCCCATCATCTGTTTGCAAGTTTCTTGGGATACGGCCCTGATTAAAAATTAGTTACATTGCTTTAGTGACTTCTATCCCACCTTTGTCCTTAATTGGTAAAGCCCATGTATATTTAGAAAATGTATCAATGACAGTTAGCAAAAAACGAGAGTTTTGATTTTCTTTCGCATATGAACTCATATCAACTAAGTCTGCCTGCCACAGGTCATCTTTATCTTTAATCGTTACACGACGACCCTTAAAGTTTTTGCCGGCGGGTCTATGTAATTCGTTTATAATCTCTCTTCTGCTCATTTTTGTAAGAGTATATAAGTACTTTTTGCAAAACGTGGGATTTATATATAAAAAAGCTTGTTAGCAAGACTTTTTGTTTTTGTGGTAAGAATGATTGCGTTCAAACACCCATTTACAATGATCGTCGCAGGAACTTCTGGATGCGGAAAAACTACGTTTATTAAAAACCTTTTGAATGATGCTTCGTTAATACAACCGGAAATTGCTTGGATTATATGGTGTAATGCTGAACGGGTAGCGCTACCGCAAGATATTGCACCCACAAATATAGAATACATAGAGAGTGTACCTGATGAGTTTATACATTACACAAATGAACCCACACTAATCGTTATAGATGATATGATGTTAAATGCTTGCAGTAAACAAATCTCCGAACTTTTTACTAAAGGGTCACATCATCGTAATTTTTCAGTGATCCTTGTAACGCAGAACGTCTTTCATCAGGGAAAGTTCTGCAGAGATATATCGCTAAACTGTAAGTACCTTGTCGTTTTTAAAAATCCCCGAGATAAAAGTCAATTCGTGCATTTGGCGATGCTTACTAATAGATCTTACTCAGGAGATTAACGACACGTTAAGATTCCGAACGGACATATTTAATAAACATTTCGCGACCTGTTTTTGCCCGCAAAGTTCCTTGAATAGTAAAAATGGTGTCAAGAGTGAAACGGCTAAAGGACAACAAGCATATGCTTTATGTACTTCAAAAATCTAAAACGAATTTGAGAAATGCTATTCTTAAAAATGCAGATCCCGAAGTTATAAAAACACTTTGTGAAATCACACTTAACACACTAAAAGGAAATCATATGCCCCATGGCAAGATATATAATTCGCTCTGCAAGTATAAAAAGGATATGCGAAAATTAGTTGACGCAAAAAGATCTGTGGCAAGGCAACGTAAATTACTGATACAACGAGGAGGTTTTTTACCAGTTTTATTAGGAGGTGTACTATCGGGTGTAATAGGTTCGCTAATTGAAAAATATGCATAAAGCCTTAACAAAATGCTGCTTCTTTCACCGGAAGTGTATAATAATTTAAAGGGTGAAATAGAACAATCTACAAATTTGTCCTTATTTGATAAATCCATGGATAAGATATTAAAAAGTAAAAATCTGTCTGACAAAGAAAAATGGTATAATTATAGGAGGGAATTAGTAAAATTTCTAAATGTAAATTGTAAAAAGGCGCAAGTTTTCGAAAAAAGACAAAATAAAATCCCCGTTCAAGAGCATTTGCCAGTTAAGCATAAGGGTTTGAGAGATATGTAATTCTACTCAAACAATAATTATTTTTAAAAAGGGTGAATCAACGCAAACTTCACCGATAAAAGAGAATATATTTGAAAAGACCCCCTTTGAGATCGAAGAATTTATTTTTGAGGAGCCGCGTGAAGAACACCGCCAAAAAGGTCTTTATCTCCAGCTGCTAAACGACGTTTATCAGCTAGTGGGATAGCAAAAAGTCTCAAACCCCCTGCAAAAATACCAAAAGTTCACGATAAAGACTATAAAGTAATAACAGGTACTGACGGTATAACTCAGTACACTGTGCATACGGATATGAGTGCTGACGAAGTTGCTAGTTTTATAGAGGAATTAGAACAAGACACTCCCAAAGATAAGGCCTCGACTAAATAACCTATATTAAGGCCATCGCTACTTAATCCTGGTCAATACGAGCTTGCATTTCCTGCAAAAAAGGACTGCGGCAAAGTGAACGTATAAAAAGTAAAAAAGAGCGAAGTTCGAGTGTACCAGACTTGCTTGGGTTAGGCTTTAAAATATAAAAAATGCCTGAAGATATAATAAATAACGACTTTTACGTATGTCTTTTAAGCAACAATTCTTTGCAATTTTATCCTGAAAACACTCTGTCAGCTTTTACAAGTGCGCTTGCTAGCTCATGTAAGTTTTCTAATACCTGGTGCGTTGGAGTGACTGAGATTTCATTACCAAACTATGACATAAATGAAAGGCAAAGTGTAAAGCGCGATGTAGCCGACATAATAAATGATAGTGTCTTTAAAAGAACGAAGCGGGAAACACCTGATAACCAGTTAAAAGAAATAAGAGAGCAACAAAAGAAAGTCTTGAACAAGCGAACTATAGAGCAGAACAAGTAAATTTTTCTGCATTTCTGCTAACATTTTACAATGCAGTCAGTCCTTCTTGGTATACTATGTTTTTAGACGACGTTAAAAAGGTAATGTGGGATCGGCTAGAGGCCGACTTTTTGGATAATGTGATACCTGAGATAAGCTACACACAGGAACCGGACGAGTTTATGCTACACATCTATCAGGGGAGGAAAACTTCAGAAAATGTCGTTTTAAAGTATAAGAACCACGAGTCAGTTGAAGCATTTGTTGATGACATTATTGGGCAAATACCCAGAAGAAAAAGAAAGCATATTGTCATACAAAATTCAATCGATAATTACACACATCCTGCCCTAAGCATTAAAAGAGCCCGAGATAAAGCATTAACAGGTACGGCCAAAAAGGTGCATGATCTGTTTGAACTACGGCTAGAAGACTTGGAAGTAACAATAAAGATAAAGAAGCCATTACCATCACACCTTAATATCAAAGATCTTGTCACGCTTTAAATATCAAATGTGCATTTTGACGACCAGACATTTAGCGAGCAAGAAAAGCAGAAAAAGATTATTCAGATTAAACATACAATCTTCGGTGTTCTAAACAGGTTAAAAAAGGATTCAGTAAATGCAAAAGCCCCTAATCAGCGAAAAATTACTAAAGATAGTGATGTTTTGGATGTGCCATACGAAAAGCAGAGTTCAGGAGAATACTTGACAACACCGGTCCCTATTGATACAAATATAGTCAATTTGTCGGACTTTTTTGCGGATATATTTCCTCAAACGCCTGAAGAAAAGTGGAAACCTGATGCAATACTTTCGGAAATAAAAGAATCATTCAACACTGCTGGACTACGTCAAGAGCATATGACAATCATTGACAAAATTAAAGGTCTGGAAAGTACAGTCAACGAATTAATACAAAGATTCCCCCGAGAATCTGTGGAAATGTCAAACAAATGTTATGATAACAACTTGATCTTCATTTACACCGATATTATTAAACCGAGAATTATTGGTAATAAATTAGCTCGATACTTACGAGTGATACCGACACAATCCTGCGAGGGTGTATTAAGATTTGAACATGTAGAATATTGTCCTATCGAGAAAACATTTATGGAAGGAATTTCCATAAAAATAATTGATAGCCAGGGTAAATTGATTAATTTTAAAACAAGTTATACCTCGACTTATATGATGCTTCATTTTAAAACAAAATAAACTATAAATATATGTGCACCCCCAGCTAGTTTCCAATTTGATAGCACTTTGCTTGACTTTAGCCCTTAATAAAAATGAATTCGTATTATACACGATACTACTTACTACAAAGTGGCGGTAACTTGTCGGATATAGGGGAATTGTACCGGGCGCTGCTTACTTACCAGCAGGGAAGGGGTATTGGGAGTTTCTTCAGCGGACTATTTCGTTATTTACATCCATTAGTTGCTTCAGGAGCCAAAGTTATAAAACAGCAAGCGTTGTAAACTGGAAAGACAATACTGCAAGAAATTGGCAGCAAGCCGGTTAAGGACATTTTAAAATACCAGGGCAAAGCTGCTGTACAAGACCTAGCGCAAAAAGGTATAAATAAACTCTTCGATACTATGGGTGGTGCAGTTATAAATAATCGCACGCTTATTAAAAGAGCTAATCCATTTAGGAAGTTACGCTTAACCAAGGCTCCTAAACGGAAAAGACCTTCAAAGCAAATAAAACGGTCTACGAAAAAAACGGTAAGTAGGAAGAAAAAATCTATAAAAGGCAAACGCAACTTTCGTTAACGAGTATTGGATATTTTTGATAAATAAACAAAATGTCCACGTATAGCGAGTGTATGAAATCTGAGCTGGATCTTTTTTCTACACCGGTTATTCAAAGTAATATTTTAAAAACCGAGGAAGTAGCATACAAGCCTATAGCCTCATTAGATAACTCATCAGTTTTGGAATTTGTCTCGCTGGGGCATGGAGACACATATCGTGACTTATCAAGTATATACCTACGTTTAAAAGTGCAATTAATTAAAATTAAGGATGGAAAAGAAGAACTTTATACCGGAAATAATGTTCTCGTAACTAACTCAGACGGCACCGTAAAGACTGTGACTGATGAAGGCCCTGGAGTTGTCAATAACGTACTTCACTCGCTCTTTCGTCAATGCACTATTTACCTGAATGGGAAACCAGTTGTCCAAACTGACAATAATTACAATTATAGAGCATATATCGAAAACTTGTTAAATTATGGGAAAGATGCGGCATCAACACATTTAGATTCTCTTGGTTGGTATATCGATGAAGGTGATATGGAGATTCCTCAAGATGGTGGCCAAAATACAGGTTACTCGGCAAGAAGAAGTCTTTTCAATAAGAGTAACGTTGTCGAGTTAATGGGAAAAATACATGCTGATATGTTTAACCTAGACAAACTATTAATGAATGGTGTAGATCTGCGCGTTGTGTTATCACTTGAAAAACCCGAATTTTACCTTTTGTCAAAAGATGATGGTAATTCTCCACGAATTAAGATTGTAGAGGCCACTATGTATATGAATCACGCATCTATTAACCCCAGCATCATGCTGGCTCATGAAACCGTTTTACAACGATCAAATGCTGTATACCCATACAAACGAGTCGAAGTTAAAACATATACTATACCTGCAAACACATACACATTATCCTTAGACAATGTTGTCATAGGACAATTACCAAATTTGCTAGTGTTTGGTATGGTTGATAACGATGCGTATACAGGAAATCAAACAAAAAATGCCTATAATTTTAAACATAATAACATCACAAGATTTAATTTATCAGTAAATGGCGTCCAAATACCGAATCAGCCTATAGAATTTGATTATTCAAAGGAGAATCCTATTAGTACAAGAGGGTACATCTCTTTGTTCAAAGGAACTGGAATACATTATTTCGATAAAGGACATCAGATTTCAAAGAAATTCTTTGACAACGGTTGTTTTCTTCTTGCTTTTGATTTAACTTCTGACCGTTCATATAATTCTACTCGCGGTAATCTATTAAACCAAGGCACGGTTAGAATTGAAGGAAGATTTAAGGAGGCTTTGAAGACAACAGTAACCTGCATCGTGTATGGTGAATATGACGGAAGTGTGGAAATCGACAAGGTTAGGAACGTATACACCAGCTTCTAAAAAACTATATATAAGATGACGCAATTTAGAATTAATCACAGTGCATAGGTGGTGAAACCAACTAGTATCATGAGTTGCTTGATAAATGTCGAATACTTTTCTGGAGGTTGCTTGACCTTCTTGAAAAAGGTTTCTTTTGCGGGATTCGCTGCACAAAGTAAATTATTTACAAAGGAGATTGTCTTCAAATATCGTACGTCAGCTCCAGGATGTGTCGACCAATCAAATAAATTGGGAAACATTGAACTTAGACGTTTAGACGAAGAGCTAATAAAATCATTAGCAAAATTTACCACAATACTTGTTTGCGATGCGCCAACCAAAGAATTTATAAATAACTATGTTACAACCTATACCAAGGTTATTGACATAGGGAGAGCAACCCCGGCTTTTAAACAAGAATGAACACGATCGATCTTACAAAGTCGCTAGCAAATAAACCTACTACGAAAAAGCTTTTTAGAGGAGTATTTGCTTGTGACCGTCTACCAAAAGAAATAAAAAAGCCCGCATGCATCATAGCCAATACGGATCCTGCGCGAAAGAGTGGCACCCACTGGGTTGCATTTTACATTCCGAAAAAAGGCTCTACAGAATACTTTGACTCGTATGGTAAACCCCCCAGTAACACGTTTTTTCGCAACTATTTACACACTAATTCAGATGTGTTTGTAAACAATAAAAAAAGATTACGAGGCGCACTTTCATCTACCTGCGGACATTATTGCTGTGTGTATCTGTATTTTCGGTGTAGGGGAAAAAGATTAAAACATTTTCTAAAACAATTTTAGCTTGAATGATAATAAAGTTGTGAATTTATATCGCAAATTATACTTAAGAGAATATTTAAAATCGGGTGGGGGTAAATATAACCAGCTATGTACACCACAAAATAAAGGTATAAATACGAGGCGATGGCGATGTACACTTAATGTTAAAGTATAAGCTGTCGTTTTAAAATGGAACCAGCACCTAAAGCTAAAAAGTCTAAACAGTTGAGTGCAAAAAGAGTGTGTGCAGAAAAGGTTAAGGTGATGGACACATAGTCCAAAAAGCAAAAATTTAGATCGGTACAGAAAAAAGTTAATAAAAGATCAGAAGTTCCGGGCGAAAATCTTTTGCTAAATTACACGTATCATCTGCACCATCACCATAATCAAAAGGTTGTCCTCGGATTTGATACGACCTCGTTTGAGGCAAAGATACTCTTCCACCGCCACGGCCTCGCACCTGTGTCAACATTTTACTCTGGATGGGTGGAAGTTTACAAACATCTAACCAAACTAAAAGACGAGACGAAGCAATATTGTGAGAAGTCTAAAAACAAAAATGTAATTTTGCTGTCAGACGAAGACGTTTTATTCCGTCTAGAGCTTCTTATGTCCATTTAAATTATTCTAGACTTTTCTTTGAAATACCTTTATACTGTAGCACCAATATTCTTTTTGATGTTATCACCATATAATAAAAAGTTTTTTAAATATAAAAACACAGTTGTTTGTCTTCATGCGGCAATTTTATTAATTAACATATACAAGTATATATTTATACAATTTTGCAGTGCACAACGTACAAAAGACACATTGTTGTGGATTTCACAATAAGATTGAAAATTTACAAGTTCACTTAATCTAGGTATCTGTACAAGCTCTATTATTTCAGAAGTCGGCGAGTATTTTCTAATGAATGAGACCTTTAATTCACCTTTCACGTATATTGTCGCATTTTCAAATTTTGAAAACACTTCAGCCAAATTGTTATAGCTGACAGTCCCACCGCTCCAATGTAGACCGTTTATATTTTTCACGTCATACTTGTTCTGCCTCTTTGCCCTTGATGACAACTCCTGGTATGGGTAAGGCGGCATAAAATGGTAGATCTTGGGGAAGATCGTTCCCATAGTAAGAATTGCCAGCTCTTTAATAAAATATTGTCCATTGTTCCCGCAGACAAACTGGATGTCCAGAATAAATTTATCCATATTGTCGGTTGGCGCAAAAATACTGAGTAAACTAATATTGCGTGGGTATATTTATATATGTTTTTTATCGCAATAAGTTGTGGATTTCTTCGCGACAGTTGTAAACGGTACAATTAATATAGCTATGTTTTTTGGAATTTATAAAATGTTCGGCATTGTTGCACAAATGCATTTGATAAGTGTCAAATGTGAAATCTTGGAGGAGGATAGCTGTTCCAAAAATAGAGCCCTGGTTGTTGCTATTGCCTGCTGTACATTTGGCCACTCCACAGTTGATCTTTACTTGTACTTATACCTAACACACAGTGGTTCTTATATCGCGTTATTATTTTCTAGTACTTAATACATTTTTATCTGCCTAACTACAACAACAAATTTCAAAAAATCTTACAGCTAGTACATCGATATCGGTTAATTTCATTTTTTTTGAAACCACAAAGAAAAATAATCATCTGCAACAGCTCTTTTGTCAAAAGTAAATGATAAATGTTTATTTTCCAAAGCGGATATAATAACTCCCGGGTGTTTCCGCTTAATCTTTTTCTCATCTGTTACACATACACTATCTTGAAAACTTTCTTTGGTAACCATTGATTTCAAACACTCAAAATTAATAATTTTAGAAATTCAAAATTAATTGTAATGCCTTTGCATTTAATAATGTACTCAGAACCACTCTCTGTCTCGACTTTAAGACTATAAGTTTTAGGTCGGGTGCTTACAAATTCTGAAATAAAAGCGCTAGTGCCGAAGCATTCAACTTCGTCTGTTAAATCCCCCAAAAAGTCGGAAATTGTGAATGATAAAGGGTTTTCTTTATTGTCTACAAATATTAAACTGTCGGTGTCACAATATAAAATATTCTGTCCCACTTTTTCTAAAACTTCATATAACTTAAGTCTTGCATATGCAGTTGTGTAGGCCGCGATAGGTATATTTACGTGTGGCAGAATATTTAGATTTTCTTGGATATATTTCCACGTTACCCACATGGTGTTTTCATTAATCGGGTGTAAAGAACAAATTTCGATTCCTGGAGATTTTATAAAGTCGCAAAATTCTTTGAAATCATTCAAAACCTTAGTGTAGGTTCTGTCTTCCCTTTGGGCGATTTTACGCCATAAGGAATTTAACCAAATTTTTGCCGTGTTACGCCTACCAATGTTTTTATGAATTTGTGTTTTTTCTAAAACAATACTTTCTTTTATCTCATAGGCCTTTATGAAGTTAGCTCTCTCCTCCTCAGTAATACATTTACTACCCCATCCGCTAGCTTCTAGCTTGATTTTTAAAAAAGCATTAACATACTCTGTAGATAAACCACCATTTTTTTCAGCCGGATCATATACAGTATAATCATACTTCCAAACTTCAAAGACTTTTTTTTATCTTATACCCCTTTTTAACAGCTAAAGCCACTTCGAGAATAATCCAAGTACCTGTAATGTGTCTTTCTTCTTCATTATGTTGGCAAAGTGAAATTCTATTTTCATCTGCACATTTTTTACAAAGTGCGAAATACAATTTTAAGTTGGTTTTAAAAGGTAATACGGGTAAAAACAAATTAGACGGTGCCACAACAGAACACATAATGAAACCGTGCATCGACAAAATTTCCTAACAGACAAATATAACAGAACAAAACATCGAACTATTAAGATGAGGCCCATAGACGTAGGCCCTGCTGATGAGGTTCGCATATTGCTAACGGTGTATAAAAAGCCAAAATCAAAGTCGAGCCCGAAGTACAAAGTAGGAGACTTTGTGCGTATAAGTAGATATAAACATGTTTTTGAAAAAGGGTACACCCCGAACTGGTCTACTGAAATTTTTAAGATAAAAGAGGTAAAAAAGACTTATCCAGTAACTTACATTCTTGAAGACTTTCAAGGAAATATAATACAGGGTGCTTTCTACCAGCTTGAACTAACCCCCGTCAGATATCCCGACCTTTACCTTGTGGAAAAAGTTTTAAAACGACGAGGGGATAAAGTTTATGTTAAATGGTTAGGGTTCCCACAACAGCACAACACATGGATTAATATAAAAGACGTTTTATAAGTGGTCTTTATTGCAGTCATAATGTTGACCTTAAAGCGTGAATCTGACCGACTAAAAACATTTAAGAATTTATCTTTGGATGACAGGAAATCATACAAGTTAGCAAGAAGTGGGTTCTTTTACACCAACGTGAGAGATATAGTAAAAGGTTACTTTTGCTGTATGGAACTGACCGCCTTAAACTCACCTGACGATATTGAGGCAGAACATCTTCTACGTTCACCTAACTGCATCTATGCAAACGGTCAGGATGTGTGTGGACCGTACAAAAATCGAAAGACACCATCAAAATTCGCACGCTGGGCCCTAAACACTTTTGAAGTTCTAGGAGGATCGTCCATTTTGTTCGGTCTAGGTTGCGAGATGTATTATTTTTACGAACACTTTACACGAAAATGAAAAAGCAAGTGCGTTTTCAAAAACTGCCGGAAATTAAATATCTATATGTCTGGAGTTATGGGAGATTGATGCGCTGGACCGATACAGATTTAAGATGCGTATTTCTCAATGTAGTGTAGTTTTGGCCCCCATTCTACACCCGTCGCACAGGCATACTACCTCTACTAAACGATTTTACCTGCAATAAAACTATTTTAACTCAGCTGAATTTGTTTGTTATTCATGTAACCCGTTTCTATTCCCTTACGTTCACCCATATTTCGTGTCATCCACAACGCCAGGTTCACTGACTGCAGGGAAAACTAAAACAAAATCTCTCGCGCATACCAACGACAAATTTTTCCTTCTTACCATCTTCCCAACTTCGCTTCTTCCGACCGCAGTGTTCATACAGTGCGAAATAAAACAGCCTGCGTATCCATACATGCACTGCAAATTTCTGTATCACTCTTTTTGCATAATCGCTTCTTTTGGCCACTGCGTACAGAGATTCTTTATATTTTCCTGATTCCCGCTTCGTCTCTTCTGATCGCTCCGGATCACAGTTCCTTCCACTTTTTTCCCATCTTCTTTTGTCGCAACATTTCTCTCGATCATTGCGTGCACGCCAATTGCCACATTCTGCATCGGATGCCCGCGCTTCCTACATCTTGTTATGAGCCGAGTGGACTCGGGGGCCCGGCTAAAGCACCCCGTCCGGCGGTATGCGGCCGCGAGAGCTGGCAGGCTAGCATTTGCGGTAGTGTGGGGGGGTTTGCCGAAAAAACCGCTTTCAGCCGCCGGAACGGCCACCGGCGATAACGAAAAAATTCTCTCGCAAACGGGAGACGACGAATCGCGAAGGGGGGAAAAAACGACGGTGCAGGCTGAACCCCTGCAGCTGCCCGTGATTGACTCTCAGGGGGGGGGTCCGGTTCGCGATGAACCCCCCTTGGCCTGTTGCCCCAACCACCCTGTGACCTCCCAGCGGCCTTAATAATTGGGAGGTCCCTTTAGAACACAACGAACCTACGAGAGCCCCATGGCTGCAAAGGAGACTGAGAGAGGGGGAACCGAGAGAATAAAAACTTAGTTCAAAGCAACATACCTTCTATTGTCTTGTACGTACAAAAAAACCACATGGACTAACTTAATTACGTTGGAGCTCGTTGGGCGCCGTGCTGATCCGATGAGTCCTCCGATGGTGGGGATTCCCGCGGAGAAGCGATGAGGTGGGACGATGGCGGAGGCACCCTGCCTCTTCAGGTGGCCCCGTCGTGGAACCCTCCGCGGGCGAATCGCAGCAACCCGGTCAGACGATTCCAATGAAAATTTTTTTTTTTTTTTTAAGTTTTATTTAAAAAAAATTTTCTTTTCTTTTTCCTTTTTCTTTTTTTTGTGTCTCTTGCTTTATATATATATATTTCTTTTTTTTTTTTTTTTATTTAATTTATTTCTTAATTTTTTCCTTTTTTATTTCATTTTGTATTATTAAATATATTTCACCATATATATAAAAAATATAATATATATTTATTTATTCATTTTTTTGTTTTTTTTTTCTTTTTTTTTTTCTTTTAGTTTAACTTATACAATTTTTGACATTTTAAGTATAACTTATAAATTTAGTTTTTGTGTTATAGTCACTCAGTCTTTTTTTTTTTCCCACCAAAAATGAATTTACTTTTTTTCCTTTTTTTTTTTCTTTTATAGTCACTCGGCCACTTTAGCTTTATTTTTTTATTCGTTCAGCAACAAAATGTTTTTACCTTTTTTTTTTTTTTTTTTTTATATAGAGAGTCACTCGCCCGCTTTATCTCATTTTTAATTATCAGTAAAATTATTTTAAGCACTCATACTTCCCGCACAAAACTAACTCCACCTTTTATTTATATGATTTGCTCCAATATATATTTTTTTTTCAGCAACTTCACAAATTAATGACTTTCTTTTTACTTTCTTTTTTCGCGAGTAATCTTTTTCAGGCCCGTGTGCCGCGACGGTGCCCAGAACTTTTTTTTTTTTTCTTTTCGCGTACCGATCGTGTCCTCAAAACTTCCTATTTGCTCCGTGATCTCCACTCGACTCCCCCAAAATTCAGCCTTCCGCCGCGCCGAAAAATCTACGCGCCCCGGTGACCGTTACGGATCCCGCTGCAGCGCACTCCCACACTCACCGCCGCTGCCACCGCAGACACCGATGAGTGCAGGAACCCGCAGCGCTGGGACGGCAACGTGCACCGAGGACGCCGCCCGCTCATTTTCAGCCTCCCGCAGCCATGCACCGCCCGCCGGTCGCTGAAATTTTTGTATGGGACCGAAATCTGTGGCGATGCCCGGGGCTCGGTCGCTGAAAATTTTTGTATGGGACCGAAATCTGTGGCGATGCCGGGGGCTCGGTCGCTGAAATTTTTGTATGGGACCGAAATCTGTGGCGATGCCCGGGGCTCGGTCGCTGAAATTTTTGTATGGGACCGAAATCTGTGGCACCGCTTGAGGCTCGGTCACAGGGCTCGCGCCGGAGATTTTTCTTAGCTTGGGCTTGGCCTTGAGTTGCGACCGACGAATTTGGTGCATTTTTGTGCAGGAAATTCGTCGCTCGCAGCCCAAGGAACGCAATCCCTTGCGGGACCGTCCAGAGCCGCCGTGAAGTCTCGGCCGAGCCCCTGAGCTATCGCCGAGGCCCATAGGCGGAGAACAAAAATATCCGCATTTTTGTGTTTTTATAACACGGGCGGATTAATGGGGCCAGACTAGTTTTCCCCCTGACCACAACAACACAGGTCCGTTGTACTCGCTACCGAGAACAAAGGAGCTGAAGAATGGTCGGGCTGTGGAGGTGCCCAGCATGTGGCTCGACCCACGACCCGAGTCTAGCCCGAGACTGAGCTAGCCGGCCAAAGTCAGCACTGGACTTCCCTGACCCTAATGAGAGGTCAGCTGGTCCAGTACCCACTTGACCACTCCCTCCCGATGGCGGAGAGACCAGCCCTAATGAGAGGCAGGCCTCCCCGTCCGTGAGAGGGGGTTGCCAACTCATCTCGGCCCAGCCCCGAACCTGGTGGGAAACGAGTCCAGAAAGATGTTCAAGGCGTCTTTAATTGGGGAATGGTAGTTGGAGTGTTGAAGCTCCAAATCAATAAAAAAAATTATTCGGGGTTGTGATGAAATGGGAGGGAAAAAATGGGTGTATAAGGGAAATGAAATTTGTACTGAGCAATAAAAAAAAATAAGCTGAACGTTATGACCGTAACGTGGTCATCCCCGTGTGTGACGGTTCTAAAACCCGAGATAAGTGCGCTGGAGGATATTCAGAGAGCGATTGGGGTGGTGTCGAAACTCAAAAAGTGTACGAGGGAAGAGAAAAAAAAAAAGTTACGGTAGGTGTGTGTGACCGGAAAAATATAAGAAAACCGTAGAACCATAAGAGCACCCAATGGCAACCAGACCCGTTGAACGTAAGGGTGGTACTGCAAAAGTAAAATGTAGGCTACCAAGTTAGAAAAGTTTATGACGGTAAATATCTAAAGTAGGAATACTATTATAAAAAATCAGGTGTGAGCAAGAGAAACAAAGAAACAATCTAATTGAATTTAGAGATAAAATTTTGAATTGTCAAGATGGCGGCCGAGCCGTCATATCGTGAGGACGTTAAGCAAAGGATGAAATAGTGAGCAAACACGGAATAGCCAGAGAAAAGCTCTGGTGACACCGAATGGGAGAGAGAAATAGATCCTCAAGGGAAAGGAAGCCGTACCAACCCACCCCGCGAGAGCTAACGACCGGCGACGACAGGAGAAATCCCCCGGTCAGGTAGCTGGCTCGAAGCACAGCCAACTCCCGCAATTCCAGGGAGCCCCCCTGACGTCTCCGAGACGCCAGTCCCACAGAGTGGGCAAGCAAGGCCCCTCACGGCCTGTTCCCCTCGGGGAAGAGGAATCCCCGGGACCTCGAGTAGGCTTGTTGGCTGACGAAGCCAACATCCTCAATTCTCAAGAGGCCCCGGGTCATCCTCAACCCAGAGGGTTGCAGGCCGAGCCTCTTGGTTAGAGAAGGGTGGTGAAGAAAACGCAGAAAATTTTAAGGAGGGGTGGTGGATGGGATAGGGTTAGGGAAAGGGAACTCTAACTAGGAAGGGGAAGGGATGAAAACAGAGTGTGTCCACCGCGTGGCGTAGCAGAGGCGGCTCTAAGACACACGTATTACCAGTTAAGCTGGTCGGATGCCTTATTAAGGCTACCGAAATTTAAGTGGAAAAACTCCAGTGCGGATTGCCGCTGCGAAGTCTTCCGACTTAAACTAAAATAAATTAACATAGATGAAATAAGTTACTCCGACCAGACAAACATATATATGGGTCACGGTTTTATATCTTTGGCGTGGTATGTGCCGATCAACTTGCCTTGGAGGTTCTCCAATTCGTAAAGCGCATTGCCCTTCCTGGCTCTGACTCGACATTTGACAAATTTCTTTCCGAACTTGGCATTGAAACCTTTCCCGAAATTGCTCAACTGGAAATTTCTTCTATACACTTCCTGCCCTACCTTGAACTCAACGGGTTTAGATCGCAGGTTGTACTGTTTTGCTCCTCTGTCGAAAGCCTTGTCAAGATTGTCTTGTACCTGCGCACGTATCAGTCGAAGTTTGTCAGAAGTATCCACGTCCATTGGTTCGTTCACTCCCCATAGTTGTCGTAATAAAGCATAGGCGGAGCCATGCTCAATCATATTATTACCGAAAAAAATTTTATAGGGGGAGAACTGCGTGGCCTGATGAACTGAACTGCGTAATGAACTGGCGATGCAACTCAGTTTCTCATCCCACTTGGTGTGCTCATCTCGTATGTATGCTCGGATACCGGACAGGATGGATTGATTCACGCGCTCAGAGGCGTTGGCTTGTGGCGAGTATACTGCCGTACGAAGATGAGTTACGCCATATTTTTTTAATAGGTTTCGGAAATGGGCTGAACGAAAATGAGTCCCATTGTCAGTCACCACGGTTTCAGGAACTCCGAAATGATGAAAGATTTGCTCTTCGACATAAGTGCAGATATTAGAAGTACTGGCTTTTCGAAGGGGTTTGAGCAGAGGATATTTGGAAAGGTGATCTAAGGCGATCAAGATATAGGCCTTCCCTCTTTTAGTTCTAGGGTAGGGGCCCAGGAGATCGAGATAAACTCGTTGCCAAGGACGTTCCGTTTTGGCCTGTGTGCCCATGGGTGGTCTCAGGGTGGTGTTGGATGGTTTCACCTCCTTACAGATGTCACATGACAGTATATATGTGCGAGTTTCTACTGTCATACCTGGCCAATAGAAATGCCGACGAAGTCTTTCTAAAGTCTTACCAATTCTGCCGTGAGCTGCTAAAGGTGGATCATGAGCTCGCGATATAACATCTTTAGTTAATGCACTTGGGACCCATAATTTCCAAGCCTCTTCTTCTTGAACGGGATCACCTGATCGAGGTTGAGTTTGGATGTAAACATACTCATCCCGAACTATTAGATCAGGGAGACGGTCTTTATTTTTCTCTATCCGTTCTTTAAGTTCTTGATATTCGGAAGAGCGGAAGTGTGGAGAGTCAAGATCAATTTCGGGACCAGGATTTTCCAAAGAGCTAGCACTAATTTGATCGCAGTGGATTCTCGACAAGGCGTCTGGCACAACGTTCAGTGATCCTTTACGGTGTTCAATGCTGAAGTTGAAACCTTGTAATTTAAGGCTCCATCGGGCCAGACGACCGCTGAGGTCTTTTTGCGTCATGAGCCACTGCAGGCTAGCGTGATCTGTCACGATCTTAAAAGGCATTAACTCTACATATGCACGGAACTTTTTGAGACTTATAATTGCCGCCAGACATTCTAATTCGGTCACGGTGTAGTTGCGCTGAGCCGAGTTCAATTTTTGAGAAACGTATGCGATTGGACGTTCTTTTCCTTCTTCGTCGGTCTGTACAAGCACGCCCCCTACCCCTTGACTACTCGCGTCGCACTGTATAGTAAAAGGTTTCCTAAAGTCAGGACTCGATAGCAATGGCGCGGTGGTAAGCAATTTCTTTAGTTCTTCGAAGGCTGTCTGAGCTTCGGCAGTCCACGTGTATTTGTTGGATTTCTTCAACGTGTCTGTAATGGGCGAAATCAGATCAGCATAATTTGGTATGAACTTTCGATACCAACCGGCCATGCCTAAGAAACGTCGAGCCTGTTTAATAGTTTTAGGCGGCGGATAGTCTACAATGGCGGCGATCTTGTCTGGGTCCGTCTTGATGCCCCCTTCTCCGACAATGTACCCCAAATATTTAGTCTCTTTCAAACAAAATTTACTTTTTTCAACATTGATTGTAAGGCCTGCCTTTTTGAGACAACCGGCCACTTGAGACAAAAGTTCTAAATGAGTGTCAAAATCTTCGGACAGGACTAAGAGGTCATCAAGATAGACCAAGACATTTTCGCGAAGGTTGTAAAGGATTACTTTATCCATGAGTCTGCACATTGTCTGAGGAGCGTTGCAGAGTCCGAATGGCATCACTGTGAAGTGGTAGAGGGGATGGCCAGGCACCGTAAAAGCGGTCTTCTCTCTGGAGCTTTCCTCCAGTGGTATTTGCCAAAAGGCGTCCTTCAAGTCCAGGCTGGTTATAAATTTAGCCGACGGAAGGCGACTCAGGATGCCATCGATTTGAGGCAGAGGGTAGGCATCCTTTTTTGTCACGGAGTTCACCTTCCGGGCGTCAAAACACAGCCTGACCTTTCCGGGCTTGCGCACGAGCACCACTGGAGAGCTCCACGGGCTCTGGCTTTCCTCTATCACTCCAAGCGATAGCATTCGGCTCAGCTCGGCGTCCATCAGTT
Organism: Tolmerus cingulatus; assembly: GCA_959613345.1. Lineage (NCBI taxonomy): Eukaryota > Metazoa > Arthropoda > Insecta > Diptera > Asilidae > Tolmerus > Tolmerus cingulatus. The sequence goes on from CAUIJO010000068.1 coordinate 2,140,027, forward strand.
TCTGAATGGCTGGCGACACAGGATAAAAAGGTTGTTTGATAGGGGCGGCTTCACCGACATCAATCACATGCTCAAGAAGCTTGGTTTTCCCCAGACCGAGTGTAGCGAAAGATGGAAAAAGAGTTTTGACGTGTTCTAGCCGACGATGTTCCGAGGGAGGGAGGACATGTTGCTTGGAGTCGGTCGACTCCACGATTGAGGCATCCAATGACGCCAAAGACCCTAATACATCGGGAGCTAGACCGAAAGCCTTCCAAAAGTCGACTCCCAAATATAAAGTTTGTGTCAGGCTGGGAACGAGGTAAAAACGGATTGACTTGATTTGGCCACGAAAGGTGACGTCTAGGTCAGCATGCCCGTGTACTTCAGGCCTGGCACCGTTGGCTACCTCGATCGCGGAGCGATATTTGGTCCACTTAAATTTCTTTTCGGCCAACAAATGCTCCGAACCTTGCCCGAGGATGCTCACACTGGCACCACTGTCCAGTAAGCCAGTTAGTTTTTTTCCCAAGATTTGGATTTCGGCATAAGGCCTTACGTCCTGGGGTATGGACACGAACGCAGTGGCTAGTTTACGTCTATTAGCAGTTACCCGTCGCCAAAAGGTGCGGACACGAAGTGACGACCGTTTGATTTTTTTCGAATTTAGAACACGGGTCTGGGGGACTTTGGAAGATTCGAGAGCAGACAGGAAAATTCTCTCCCGAGCAGCTCGATACTCTCTCAACCGCTGATGGAAGGGTTTACGTGGGTAAACAACTGGAGCGGGGGTCTGAATTTCTATTGGCCGTTCAGGCCTTGCTAAAATCGTAACTGATCGACAGGGAGTAACCTGCGACTCTGTCACTTCGTTATCGGATTCAACGCAATCTTCAATTGTAACCGTTTCGACATCTGATTTTGGGAAATTGGACACGTCAGGTAGAATTGCTATGTCAGGGGAGTTTGGCAACTTGCCTACAACGGGGGATACCTCCGGTCCTCCCATCAGGGCAGCGGAGGGGAGGGAAGAGTCTCGTCCGCTGTCGCAGCTGTCAGCATCGCTCGTTGGGGTCGGGAACGGGTGTTGTTGTTCCCGCCCGAGACTGGTTTTTTTGCGAACAGCTGGGGCATCGGGGTTTGACTGTTCCTTTCCGGCCGCAGCCGTAACAGAAGAAGCCCTTTGGCTCCTTCTCGCAGTCTTGGTAAAAATGCCCTTCGGCATCACAGTTCCAGCATTTGATTTTCGGTGGTGGGTATCTCGTCACCATCCCAACCGCGTCAACCACCTGCTCACCACTTTCTGTTGGCTCAACGACGAGCGGACTGTATTCCTCCACCCTAGCACGATGTTGAGCAGGCGACAACAGCGCCGCTCGAGACCGCTCCCTCGTAGTTTGCACCTCCGTAACCAGCATACGCAACTGGCCTATGGTGTCGGCACGATGAAGGCAAATCTGCTCCTGTATGTAAGGGGGCAGACCTGCTCTCACCGTCTCGACGAATTCTGTTTCGGCCATCGGACTCTTGAGCTGATTCCGAAGCGAAATGAGGGACTGATAATATGAGACGAAAGTCTCGCGAGGCTGCTGCCGCCTACTCAGCATCTGCCTACGGATATCGACGTCGCGCGAGCGATCACCCCAATCGGCTCTCAGAGCATATTTTATTTGGTCCCAAGTTGGACGGGGTATACCTCTTAAGTAAGTCCAATACCAATTGACTAAAGAGTAGCTCAGCAACTGGTGGAAATTCCTGACTAGCAGGGAAAAATCACTACGCAGGGTGTTATGCGTTAGCGTTTCTGCCCGGAAGATAAATTCTTCCACGCTCAGCTTTTTATTATCCCCATCGTACTGCAGCTTCCAGTTACGGATCGGGCTGCTACTACGTCGAGGGGGTGGATAGTGCCCCAGATGGTCGTAATTTGGAGGGGGCTTATAAAACACTGAACCTGGAAGGCCCGGGCCTTCTGGTTGTCTGCCAGGGGGTTGCTGAGTGGCTGTTGGCGGAGATGGAGTCGTGAAGCTATGCTTAGAAGCGTCTCTCGACACTTGGTCTTTCATTTCTTTGACTCCTCTAGCAACCTCGTCTCGTACGAGACTTGAAATTTGTTGCTGAAGACCCGCCAACAGAGATTGGGTTGGAATCCAACCCGACTCAGGTGGGGCCAGAGCGACTTCTGGGAGCTCTCGACGTGGGCGGAAAGTCTGGGCTTGCGCGGGCAGGTCGCCGGCTTGAGATTGCAAAGGAGTGTCTATATCTTGGTCGCGAACGTGTTCTACCGGCGGTGCATCTACGGTTCGCGAATCATTATTCGGGTTTAGCAAGCCAGCTGCTCCCGCCTCCTCCTGTGCGTCCGAAAGGAAAAGCTGTCGTCTCCCCGTTTGCCGGGTATTATACGGATTTTTCGTTGGTGAGTTAGGCTTAGGCATTATGACGAATACGCGGAGCGATCAATTTACCAATGTGAGAACCCGACGGAAAGAAGGATATTAGTGCGCGCCGAAGGTTCTTTCGTATTCGTGGCGCGCCGATTCTCCAAACGCGGGCGATTAAACCGAAATGTGACTTCAAAAGGAATACAAAAAAAGGAAAATTTTTTCGTGGCAAGCAAAATGTTACGTGCTGGTGACCCAAACGTACAATAATTTTTACAACTAATTTGCTATTAATATTACTCAATTATGGCTATCTTGAAAATTAAAATAAATTTTATCTATCGAGGCATAAAAACATTAGGCAAAAAGAAGAAAAAAAAACTAAAACTGAATAAGAGTCATTATAGTACTCATCACTCCTTAATTATTAATATTCTTATAAGTTAATAACTAGATTTTAGTTTTTAGAAATTTAATCAGAATTTTTATATTTCCGGTGTTTGCGGCCGAGATTATTTAAACCTTATTCAAAAACAAGCTAATGCAAAATTTCATGAAAGCAAAACCTATGTTTTAAGAGCTATTCAAAGATGATAATTTTATATCAGTTCACAATTGACTACATCCGTCCATGATCAACTTTTGTTACAGAAAAAAAAAACTCTATGTACAACAAAATGCCTCTTGCAAAAATAATTACAGAAAGTTACAGCCCAAATTTTCGTTATACAAAATAAGTTGATTTATAATTTTTTTAAAATGATACCGATTATATTACTTCATAAAAATCTCTGGTCCCAACTCCCACTCTCTTCTACAGCCATGGAAAGAAAGTAGGCAAAACTCTGTTAATTTTTAAAAACTGAGAGCCAATCTCAGGCCACCGAGCATTCAGCCTGCGAAGGAAGTAGTTGAGGGAAGGGCCCTTCCCAGTTTCACCTGCAGGGACTGCGAGGCGGAGAACGAACGAGGTGTTCTCCCGGTCAGGAGGCTGGCTCTATTAACAGCCAACCCCTGCAATTCCAGGGAGGAACCTCGTACGTCTCAGCCACGCAGGCCCGGCAGGGTCCGCTAGTAAGGACCCCCCGCTACCAGCTTCTCCCTAGGATGGGGTGCTCCCCGAGACCTCGAGTAGGCTTACTGGCTGAAGAAGCCAGTATCCTCAATTCTCAAGAGGCCTCCGGGAGACCCCAGCCACGGGAGTCACCGATAGGGCCTCGATGGAAGAAACATGAAGGTGAGTAAAACTTGGGGAGCCTTTCGCTCCAATGGGAAGGGAAAGGGAGGCCCCACGTTGGGCGCTATATTTGTTATGAGCCGAGTGGACTCGGGGGCCCGGCTAAAGCACCCCGTCCGGCGGTATGCGGCCGCGAGAGCTGGCAGGCTAGCATTTGCGGTAGTGTGGGGGGGTTTGCCGAAAAAACCGCTTTCAGCCGCCGGAACGGCCACCGGCGATAACGAAAAAATTCTCTCGCAAACGGGAGACGACGAATCGCGAAGGGGGGAAAAAACGACGGTGCAGGCTGAACCCCTGCAGCTGCCCGTGATTGACTCTCAGGGGGGGGGTCCGGTTCGCGATGAACCCCCCTTGGCCTGTTGCCCCAACCACCCTGTGACCTCCCAGCGGCCTTAATAATTGGGAGGTCCCTTTAGAACACAACGAACCTACGAGAGCCCCATGGCTGCAAAGGAGACTGAGAGAGGGGGAACCGAGAGAATAAAAACTTAGTTCAAAGGAACATACCTTCTATTGTCTTGTACGTACAAAAAAACCACATGGACTAACTTAAATACGTTGGAGCTCGTTGGGCGCCGTGCTGATCCGATGAGTCCTCCGATGGTGGGGATTCCCGCGGAGAAGCGATGAGGTGGGACGATGGCGGAGGCACCCTGCCTCTTCAGGTGGCCCCGTCGTGGTGTCCTCCGCGGGCGAATCGCAGCAACCCGGTCAGACGATTCCAATGAAAAAAATTTTTTTTTTTTAAGTTTTATTTAAAAAAAAATTTCTTTTCTTTTTCCTTTTTTGTTTTTTTTTTGTGTCTCTTGCTTTATATATATATATTTCTTTTTTTTTTTTTTTTTATTTAATTTATTTCTTAATTTTTTCCTTTTTTATTTCATTTTGTATTATTAAATATATTTCACCATATATATAAAAATATAATATATATTTATTTATTAAATTTTTTGTTTTTTTTTTCTTTTTTTTTTCTTTTAGTTTAACTTATACAATTTTTGACATTTTAAGTATAACTTATAAATTTAGTTTTTGTGTTATAGTCACTCAGTCTTTTTTTTTTTTTTTTCACCAAAAATGAATTTACTTTTTTTCCTTTTTTTTTTTTTCTTTTATAGTCACTCGGCCACTTTAGCTTTTTAGGATGGAGTCAGTAGGAATTTTTTTATTCGTTCAGCAACAAAATGTTTTTACTTTTTTTTTTTTTTTTTTTTGTTATATAGAGAGTCACTCGCCCACTTTATCTCATATTTAATTATCAGTAAAATTATTTTAAGCACTCATACTTCCCGCACAAAACTAACTCCACCTTTTATTTATATGATTTGCTCCAATATATATTTTTTTTTCAGCAACTTCACAAATTAATGACTTTCTTTTTACTTTCTTTTTTCGCGAGTAATCTTTTTCAGGCCCGTGTGCCGCGACGGTGCCCAGAACTTTTTTTTTTTCTTTTCGCGTACCGATCGTGTCCTCAAAACTTCCTATTTGCTCCGTGATCTCCACTCGACTCCCCCAAAATTCAGCCTTCCGCCGCGCCGAAAAATCTACGCGCCCCGGTGACCGTTACGGATCCCGCTGCAGCGCACTCCCACACTCACCGCCGCTGCCACCGCAGACACCGATGAGTGCAGGAACCCGCAGCGCTGGGACGGCAACGTGCACCGAGGACGCCGCCCGCTCATCTTCAGCCTCCCGCAACCATGCACCGCCCGCCGGTCGCTGAAATTTTTGTATGGGACCGAAATCTGTGGCGATGCCCGGGGCTCGGTCGCTGAAATTTTTGTATGGGACCGAAATCTGTGGCGATGCCCGGGGCTCGGTCGCTGAAATTTTTGTATGGGACCGAAATCTGTGGCACCGCTTGAGGCTCGGTCACAGGGCTCGCGCCGGAGATTTTTCTTAGCTTGGGCTTGGCCTTGAGTTGCGACCGACGAATTTGGTGCATTTTTGTGCAGGAAATTCGTCGCTCGCAGCCCAAGGAACGCAATCCCTTTCGGGACCGTCCAGAGCCGCCGTGAAGTCTCGGCCGAGCCCCTGAGCTATCGCCGAGGCCCATAGGCGGAGAACAAAAATTTCCGCATTTTTGTGTTTTTATAACACGGGCGGATTAATGGGGCCAGACTAGTTTTCCCCCTGACCACAACAATCTTTACCACTTTTCCTACCCACAAAAAGTATCCGACTCACCCTGCCCAACTCTTTCACTCCCGACCGCAAGCTGGAAAAATTACTAGCTCTCCCCCTCCAGCCAAACACTACAACAACAAAACCCTGCTTTTTTCTTTTTGTCTCCAAACAAGTGCAACCAGGACGTGTCTATCTAGCTCCCACCTCAAGATAATCTTATGGCCGGTGGGAACAAGTACCCCGCAAAAACAACCCGGTGGGGTACCTATAATGCTGTCCCTACGTCACCTAGTGCACTTTGTATGAGAGGTGGGTTCCTTACTACTGCTCACGAACCTTCTGAAGTCAGCAATAAAGGCTGCGGACTTGAGGTCTGTCACTATTTCTAGGTGTATCGCCTTCGTAGTCAAACATACAAATATGGCAATGTAGCCTTTGTGAGCACGATTACCTCGTCCCGTAGTGAGCAATAGGTCGAATGGTCCAGCGTAATCCACTCCAGTGTGAGTGAAAGAAGGCTTTTGACAACCCGGCAAAGACCCCATCATCTGATACGCATCTGGGATTTAAATCGGTGACATTTTACACACATATTAATATATGCCTTGACTGCCTTCGCACCATTAATAACCCAAAATGACTGTCTCGCAGCATGTAATGTTAACGTATTTCCTCCCTGCAACGTTTTCCTATGTGCCTTGTTTATTATTAAAGTTGTGAGCTCACTTTTGTAGCGTAATATTAACGGATGTTTGCGGCTGAATGTTAAAGCTGTATATTCTAAGCGGTCGCCGACCCTAACGACCTGATCCTTTCCGAATATTGGTGCTAGCGATGATAATCGGCCACCTTTATCGACCGGTTTTCCCGACTTTAACTTCGCGATTTCATCTTCAAAGTGCAATTGTTGAGTATATCTTGCGATCAATAGTAATGCTTTGTCCAGTTCCTTTATTATGAGTGGTGCAATCGTTCGTAAGTCGGTTTCATGTTGATTACCATTTTCGTTATTTTCACGTCTCGTGCGCTTACGTAGCATACTGATATTTCGGAGCCAAATAGCTAATACGCGTTGAATTTTTTCAGTTGATGAAAAACGTTCACACAGAATTTTTATTGGCTTTAAATGATCATTGAATGCTGCATGCACTGCTACTGACTTTCTGTCTGAGTTAGTTATATCCTAACCCCCCTTGTTGTATGAAATATGCGTTTCCTTCAGCCATGAGGGATCCTCCCACCAAAGAGAGTGCGATTTCAAACTGGACGGATACAATCCTCGTGACACACAATTCGCAGGATTTTCACTACCCTATGTCGCACGCTTACGTGCTTGCAGTTTAATTATTCTTACAAAATGCTTACGCATTAATAGCATTGCTTGCAGTGTTGAGTACATGATGTTTACAATTATAACATATGATTATGATGAATGTAATTCTTACAGTACCTAGTTTATGCTATTATTTTAGCTACTTATTATATGTACTCTGTGCAATTTTCTAATTGAAAAAATTTGAAAAACGAAAAGAGATAAGGCCTATGGGAAAATCGTTAGGATTTTCATTAAAACATAATTCTTGGATAAACAAAGATGATTTATTATAGTAACAAATTGTGCACTGAAATATATGTTTTTTTACATTTATTGCATATTATTATAGGTACTTAACATAATACAATATTAGTTTTAGTTTAAACGAAAGTATATTATTATATTTCAGGTATATTCGAAATAGGACAATGTCCCCACGGTAGTGCATCTGTGGTCAGTGATAACAAATAGCGTTTATCATAATGAGGAGATTGAGCTATTTTTCGTTGATGAATACTAAAAACTTGACGGCCATTGGATCTTATTAAATTTTGTGTTCGGGACAATTCTTTCGAGTTCTAAAGGCAGTTCAAATAATTATTGTAGGTGATTGTGTTCCTCAGTACACATTTTTTACCCCCTTCGCTTAACTAATACATTCCTTATCTTCTACCTTTATGCTTTTAGCCCGAAGTATGAATTCAGTTACGAGTTTGCCATTGCATTCATCCTTCATAAGACCATGTATTTTAGAATTACATAGCATAATTTTATGTATGTTATTATGGCTATATTCGCTAGTATCAAATTTTTGTGGATGTTTTTGCATAATTTCATAAGGATTGAAGATAGCAAACTCATAGATGAGCAAGTCAGTGGCCGTGTAAAGACACTTAGCATTATTAGGATAATTTTTCTTCATAAATCCGAGTTGGAAGTCACAAATGAAAGTTTTTGAAATATCTAAAATCGCCTGTCCTATATAAATGGGCTTATTGATTTTCACAATTAATTTCCGAAACTCTACAGCAATTACGTTCTCATCAAAAGTAGATAGGCTCTGAACACTAAAACCTCTACACCATATCGACCTCTCCAGCTTGTAAGAAGTTTTACATCCACCCTTTTCCATATATTATCCATGGTTGTACCGAATATAGCATTATTCATTAATTTGAAAATTTATTTCCAAATTCATGACATGCATGAGTCCTTAATGTAGTATTATGATCAATATATTTTCTCAACCATGGCCCCTGTGTAAAACTAATCATTCTGTATAAATACTTTGTCAATATTAAACCATTGCAAATATTGTTTCAAATTCCTATAATGAATAACATATTTTCTCTTGGTCTATTGGGTAAGCAAAAGTTTTAGTTGTTTTGTAGTCGGGCATTTTGAACTATTTGGAGACATTGGAAGATCTCTATGTATATCATGAATATTTGTTGGTTGCTCCAAATCCACCCCAAATAAGTATCCTACTGGTGAATCATCTGGAATATTCGTAACGTCAAAATTCTCTAACCACTTAAAATATCCTGTTGGTAAGAACTGTGACACAGCCAATCCATATAAATTATTGGCATCATAATACATTACTTATTTTTCATCAACTTCTGTATTATAATCAGTTATGAATTTATTATTAGGTTTACTATATCGCCCGCTACATTGAACTACACCACCTCATATACGTCGTGCTACAATTAATACAATATCGATGTCAGATATTAGCTCTAATTTAATTTTGGTATGAAGCAGCATTGCATCCCAAGTAAATCCTGGTGTAGTAAAATAGTGTGCCGGGTCCATTTTATAACTATTAATACAACTATTCCGAAAGTTCCCGAATATATCAGCCAGCAGTAACACATCAGATTTTAAATATAAATCAGAATAATCACCTAGTGTCTGTATATTAAATGATGTCCGTACATTTTGTGCATGTTGATAAATATCATCTCCAATTTCTTTATCATTTAATTTATTCTGAAACTTTTCTTCTGTGGGTAATAATGTTTCATCCAGCTTTTTCCTCTCATCCATATAACCGTAAGGGAAGACACCCTTTCTATATAATAGTTGGTAGTTTGTTGGAAATACCTTTTGTAGATTTTCGAAGTTGGTGCAGTATGATACCAATGTTTCGAGGGATGATGGCAGGTAACGAAAAGAATCAATAAATCGGAGCTTTATATCCGTTCCGTTAACATATTTGGTGAAAGAAATATACTTCTCCTTAGTTATGGGCAATAAATCAATTTTTCCATCAATCCTTGTTGAAATATTTTTGATTATAAAATCAGTATCATATCCAGTTAAATTATGAAATACAACAGGTACTACATGACTGTCCTGAAAGTTGCAGTTTTGAGGAACCACAACAGATGGGCTGAAAAGTTCGTAGGCTGACAAATAGATGGCCCCACTAGTATCAAATTCTTTCTTTTTTTTTGTTAGCCCTAACCTTGGGGAGACGCGTGTATAAATTTGACAGCTGTTGCACGATTAGTTTCGGAGTTATAGATTTTTTAGTTAAAGAACTTTTGTTAATTTGAAAAAATTGAAAAAAAGGAATTTGGTATGTTGATAAAGCATTGCTTTTTGGCGAAAAAAAATACTGTTGAAACAAAGGCCTGGCTTGATAAACATTATTCGGACTCAGCACCAGCAAAATCAAACGTAGAGAAGTTGTTTGCTAAGTTTAAACGAGGCGAAATAAACACCGGGGACGATGCACGCTGTGGACGACCCAAAGAGGCTGTTACGGACGAAAACATCAAAAAAGTTCCAAAATAATTTTTGATAATAGCAAAGTGAAGTTGAGTGAGATAGGTAAGACCCTATAGATAACAAAGGAACGTATTGGTCATATCGTGCGTGAATATATGGGTATGAGAAAGCTCTGTTCAAGTGGGTGTCGCTCGAGCTGACAATCGACCAAAAACAACAACGAATCGATGATTCTAAGGAGTGTTAAAAATGGTATCGAAAATTGAATGACCACTATAATCGCTGTATCGCCCTCGAAGGGAACTATATTGAATAATAAAAACAAATTATATCAAAATAATATTTTTTGCTATGCTATCCTACGAACTTTTCAGCCCACCTGTTACCTCGAATCTTTCCTGTTACGTGACAGTGATTCACTACCCGAATTCTATCTATTACAAATGTTTTTTCACATATATTGCATGTACTGTAGGAATTTACTTGAGTCTTCATGTTGTCGGAAATAATTTCCATTGGTACTTTAGTTGTAAATATGTTAATACAAACTCTCGCAATATTGTTGTGCTCTGTAGCAAACCACTTTTGACAGTTTTTTCCTCGGTGGGTACAATAATCATTCAAAGAGGGATTATACGAACTCTTGCTTGCCTGGCCCAATCATTTCCCTATCAACCCCGCAGAGTTCATGCCCCCACCCCTCCGACCCCCTTGGAATAATAAAAAACTTCGATCCCTTCGGACAAGAAGAAACAAACTATGGCAGTCCTGCCTAGTTTCTCGTTCCGATCGCGACCTCACCAATTACCTCACTGCGGCAGCCCTCTTCTCCGCTTGTAGTGAATCTTCTTATCTTGTCTATGTGAGTCATATGCAGTCAACCCTCGTCTCTGATCCCAAAAGTTTTTACCAATTTATCAACATCAAAAGGAAATCCAGCGGATATCCCTCTACCCTTAAACTCAACGGAATTCTTCCGACCCCCAAGCAATAGCTAATCTCTTTACTCGCCACTTTAGTCAGTCTTTCAATGAGCATGTTTTCGAGCCCGTCATTAGCTATTTTCACTTTATGAACTCCCGTCCTCAGACCTCCCATGCTTCCATTAATACTGATCCTACAATCCGCCATTGCTGCCCTTCCCGCCGACCATAACCCTGGCCCTGACGGTATTCCCCGCTACTATTCTAAAAGAGTGCGCCTAATACTTGATCGGTCCCCTTTCCTCTATTTTTCAACTCTCCATTTCCAAAGGAGTTTTTCTTGCCAGGTGGCCTCTTTCACGAACTCCAAGTAAAGTAGTAAGTAGGTTAACCGCCAGTTAAAGTCACCAGTAACTACGCCTAGGAATTTCACAATCATCGAGTAACATAAGCCGATGAATAAAGCAGCCCGTAACTTACTTGCCAGTCGGTCTGCCAAGCAGCGTATTTAACTGACGAGTAGCAGTTGTCATTTGTGTATTACTAAATATTTATCCATGAATATTTTTAATCACCGCAACACGAAAATACGCGGTTCCAAACTCTAAAACTGGACGTAATAGTGAACGAATTAACGCCTGGTTTCTGACGATATTTCACTTAGGGCCTCTTTCGCGAACTCCAAGTAAAGTAGCAAGTAGGCTAACCGCCAGTTAAAGTCACCAGTAACTACGCCTACGAATTTCACAATCATTGAGTAACATTAGCCGATGAATAAAGTAGCCCGTAACTTACTTGCCAGTCCGTCTGCCAAGTAGCGTATCTAACTGACGAGTAGCAGTTGTCATTTGTGTATTATTAAATATTTATCCATGAATATTTTTAATCACCGAAACACGAAAATTAATAATAAGCGATTCAAAACTCTAAAACTGGACGTAATACTGAACGAATTAACGCCTGGTTTCTTACGATATTTCACTTAACGAATAAGTCGTTATTTGAAACCATGATTTCGTTTGTGAAATTGATAGAAGTTACGCGTGACTTTTACTTGCCAATTAGCGTTACTTGAAAAGTAACTAATCAACACTTTACTTGGAGTTCGTGAAAGAGGCCCTTAGGGCCTCTTTCACGAACTCCAAGTAAAGTACCAAGTAGGCTAACCGCCAGTTAAAGTCACCAGTAACTACGCCTACGAATTTCACAATCATCGAGTAACATTAGCCGATGAATAAAGTAGCCCGCAACTTACTTGGCAGTCCGTCTGCCAAGTAGCGTATTTAACTGACGAGTAGCAGTTGTCATTTGTGTATTATTAAATATTTATCCATGAATATTTTTAATCACCGTAACACGAAAATTAATAATACGCGTGTCAAAATTCTAAAACTGAACGTAATACTGAACGAATTAACGCCTGGTTTCTTACGATATTTCGCTTAACGAATAAGTCGTTACTTGAAACCATGATTTCGTTTGTGAAAGTGATAGAAGTTACCCGTGACTTTTATTTGCCAATTAGCCTTACTTGAAAAGTAACTAATCAACACTTTACCCTAAGGGCCTCTTTCACGAACTCCAAGTAAAGTAGCAATTAGGCTAACCGCCAGTTAAAGTCACCAGTAACTATGCCTACGAATTTCACAATCATCGAGTAACATTAGCCGATGAATAAAGTAGCCCGTAACTTAATTGCCAGTCCGTCTGCCAAGTAGCGTGTTTAATTGACGAGTAACAGTTATAATTTGTGTTTTATTAAATATTTAAATAAAATTAAAAAAATGGATTTGTTCGAGTTAATTGATCATCAATCAGATGAAATAGAAAAATTTTGGTTGCGAGGGACGCCGCGAATTCGTGTGTTTAAATTCCGTGTTGATTATTTTACAGACTTAGATGAAACTGATTTTTTTGCTAGATTTCGCCTATCGAAGGCTGCAGTGAATCAAGTGCATAATTTTATAAAACATAAAATAAGTTCTAAAACTCAAAGGTAAGTTCTTAGTATTCAAGTAGTTTCAAAACTAAATAAGCAATCAAATCTTAATCCAGAAATCAAGCGGTTTCTTCAAAAGCAAGTCTATTGTTAACATTAAGATATCTAGCCACTGGATCTTTCTTAAGATGTGCAGCTGATTTTTGTGGCGTCAGTCCACCATCGGCAAGTCGTATCGTTAAGAAAGTTACTGCGGCTATTGCACAACTACGCCCAGTTATAATAAAATTCTCTGATGACTTAAGCGCACTACAAGAAGGTTTTTATCAAATTGCAATATTCCCAAGGGTAATAGCAGCCATTGATTGCACCCATGTTGCAATAACATTTATTACTTTTCATTTCAGGAGGTGCTTCAGCTGAAAATTTTAGAGATAGGAAGTCAAACTTCTCTATTAATGTTCAGGTAGCTTGTGATAGCCAATTAAGATGCCTAGATGTTGTAGCGAGATGGCCAGGATCTGTTCATGATCAGATGATTTTCAACAACTCATCCTTGAAACAAAAATTTGAAAGTGGACATTTTAGAGATGGCTTACTTCTCAGAGATAGTGGATATGAGTTGAAGCAATATCTTTTAACACCCTTTTTGAACCCCTCATCCGCCGCAGAAAATTTATACAATGAATCACATATACGAACAAGGAATACTATTGAAAGATGTTTTGGAGTGTGCAAAAATAGGTTTCCTGTCCTTATTCGACAGATAACATTAAAATTAAATCGTGTACAACCTATAATAGTTGCATGCCTTGTACTGCATAACATTGCAATTGATACAAATGAAAGAAACTTTGGGGACAACTATGAATCACAAACATTTGAAGAACTTGTAAACCAAAGCTCTGAAGGAACTAATGATGCAAGAAATAAACTGGTGCAGGAATATTTTTCACCATTACAGAACAATACTTAAATAAAACAAATGTTTGTAAATCTAATCATTTAATTTTTTTTTAATTTTTCTATTTTTAATTTATACTCCTCTTCCTTCCAGTTTCGTTCTTTTTCTTGAAACTCCCATTCCTTCTTTTTTTCTAGAATTTCTGCTTCTAGAAGTTCTTTTTGTAGTTGAACCAGTTCCAACTTAGCTTTAGTTAGGTCATCAAAAAGCGACTTGTTTTCTGTTTTAGCTTTAAAGGTAACAAAAATAGTGAAGTTATGTTTAAAAAGAACATATATGTATTATAATGTCTTACCAATTAGTGCAGGATGCTTCCTCGATTTTAAATTCTTCCTACTAGTAGCATCGCACTTTCTACTTGTTGAAGTAATTGGAGTAATAAGACATTTTGCTCTTGAAGTATCATCTAAAGCTTGGTCTGAAAAAAACACATTATGCCATATATTATTGCATGAGAAAGGAGACTCTTAGTTTATAAGAATATGGTGCTTGCTAAACATTAAGCTTACTAGTAAAGAAACAACATGTGCCAATACTCAATAGTATCATACTGGTGTGGTGTGGTGTTGTAAATGTGATACTGTCCTGAAAGTTATTATAAATTTTTTTAAATACATCAGTATTTGAGTTACACAAAGTTTAATAATCTGAAAAATTAAAGTATTCAAAATTTTATCAAAACATACCATTCACATCTTCAAGAGCAGTCTTTGCTTCTGAACATATTTTTGAACTAGTGTTCGGCAATACATCACACTCCTTTGTGGAAATATTTCCCGAATTTTCTTCTTTATCAAAAAGTAGAATATCTGTTAAAGAGTAGAGAATCCGTTTACAAACAAGTTAAGAACAAATTTTGATGTTTTATAATGCATTGTAATTAGTAATAAACAAGCCTTATTACTTACTACTGGTTTGAGTAGTTACATTTTCCACCACCTCAGATTCCATATCTATTGGGACTACTGGTTTCTTAATAAAGTCCTCCTCCACTACGGTAATATTAATGTTATCTGTAAAAATTGTGTATTTTAGAAAAAACAGTTATTTTATTTTTGTAAATAACAAATTACCTTGATTCTCTTGGGTTGGGGGTAATATATCTGAGTCGAAGATACTTTCTAAGCCGTCAGTGCTTAAGGAGATCATTGCCTTAATTTGTTCCTCCACACTATCCAGAGGAGTTGCAGTGTTCCTACCACCTCCGGTACGATACAGTTGCGAGCGTAATGCAGCCGACTTTTTTCTAACAGTACGTTTCAGACCCTCGTACTTAACTTTCAATGTTTTTACAAATCTGAATATTCCTCCAGATCGAGCATTAAATTCATTTTGGATATTTTCCCAAACGGCTTCTTTCTTCTTCCATGTAGAAGCATCGCTTGTTTTGTTCTCCAAAACAGTTTGGTATTTTTTTACCAGGGATATTAAAATATCCCTCTCCTGCAAGGTAAAGTTCGCACTTCTTTCCCTTTTTACTTTCTCCATAAATATTTGTACTCACCGCAACACGAAAATAAATAATACACGCGATTCAAAACTCTAAAACTGGACGTAATACTGAACGAATTCACGTCTGGTTTCTTACGATATTTCACTTAACGAATAATTCGTTACTTTAAACTATGATTTCGTTTGTGAAATTGATAGAATTTACCCGCGACTTTTACTTGCCAATTAGCGTTGCTTGAAAAGTAACTAATCAACACTTTACTCGAGGTTCGTGAAAGAGGACCTTATTGTCCAAGAATATTCGAAATTCGAACGACAAAAGTCTACATCTGGCATGTAGTATTTTGAAATTTTAATATCACCAAGAGAGACGGGATGACTATGACTAAGCCTTCAAAACCCCCGTCAGCACCTCGGAAACACAAGCGCCTGTTAGAAAAAAAAAACCAATTTTTAAAACAAATAAAATTCGTAAAATTGTATATCCTGCTATTTGTATGACAACAGTTTTCCCACAAGTGACCCAAGCACTCCTTTCAAAGCCTACTATATAGTTTATATATAGAGTGTTTTTTTCAAATAGTATATATAGTACACTGGCTAAGTCGGATTATGCTGCTAGATGCCCTCGAGTGTTGCTGAGATACGCTGAGAAACGCTACGATATTCAAAGATATACTGGAAAATTTAATTCGGGTTTTTAAAATATCTATTATTATTAATCCCAAATGAAAGTTCTCTTAAAGAAGGACACAAATTCATGAGAACACCGCAAACTATGCAAATGTATACATTATAAGCAAGCGTAATTTGGAATAAAAATCGAGGTAATTTTAAACCTGTCATTTAATCTGATGTTATGAAAAATCGAAAATTATAATTTAAGTACTAAATTTAAATCCTAGCTGTCCACAATTACACTTCTTTTGATGTTTCGATAAATATGAAAAAATCCGTTTTTTATTTGCAATTTGTGGAACGATAATGTTCCAATATTTTACATCTTTCTGGACTGAGTTATCTTTATCATCTTCTGAAGGTCTTGAACGTGCTTTTGTTAACACCTATGATTATATCAAGTTTTGTTTTTATAATGAAAGCATCATTAATTCATAATAAATACTCAATTCAATATCGCTGAATTGTTTATTTTTATCCTCAAAACTGAATTTCGAAGAGTTCTGAAGGATTTTTTAGTTTATTCCGTATTCTTAAGATCAGTTTGTAACTTCAAACTCACGAACAACAAAAAGAAGGCCGTCATATACACACTGTATGCACATATGTATTTATACACATATGTGTAATATCTATCAAGATAAAGACTTATCATTAGAATTACTTCTTATACGGAGTTGGATGTAAAGTTGAATAACCGTCTTAGCTGCTGCGATCATGTTAAGAGTTTTCGAGCTAAAACTTATAGCTCTCTCTGGCTTTCTGGCCACATGAGGTGTATCCTTTATGTCCTAAACTTTTTGCACGATCCTTATTTTGCATAATTTTCACTATGGAGCTCGGAGCTATCTTAAGTTTGATATAACTCATGCAAATATCGACTAGAAATTGCGTGTAATGACTGAATGGGCTTTTTAAACAATATTCTAAAGAATAATGTACCTTTATAAAAATTGTAATTACTTTATGCTCTTCGAATAATCAAGTAAAGTTAAATTCGAATTTAAACTTCAAGTACCTATAAGAGAGCCTCAAGTATAATTTTCTTTTGATTGAAATATATATTTAAAGTGTTAGAAAATCTTCAAATATACTTTTCTTGCTTACTACAATATGTGTAAATTTACTTCTGAAAGGTCAGAAAGTGCTAAATATTGCTTTTTCCGACTGCAATTTTAAGTAGGTTTTTTTTACAATCGCCCCACGTGCGTGGGACAAATAGATTTTATTTTTAATTCATTCATTTAAAAGGTTCTTGAAGAACTGTTTTAGAATGACATGATGGATAAGTCTATAATTTAAAGTTTATATAACTTTTATCGGAACTTTGTCTAAACATAAAAATCGTGGTAGGAACATATTAATTTTCCACATTTTGAAGTTAGATATCTCGGGAAGCATACAAGTGATTCAAGTGACCGAAAAAAAATTATTGTTTCTTCAGAATCATCCATTTTGGTTCCAAATGAACACTCTAACACATTCATATTCAAATCCTTGAGAAGATCTCAAACTCGATCCGTTCCGAAGACTTTTGCAACTTGATGGAATGACGGAAATAAATAAACATGGTCTGAAAAGAAAATTTTTGACGATCTTTTGTATGAATCCATATCCATATTTGGATAGCGAAGTGAGGTCGAAATTCCGGGACGGAAAATAATCAACCGCTTCGTAATTAATTGCTGCCACAAGTACGTGAGTCGCTCAATTTCGCGTTCTGAATTACTCTCCAGTTTAACAAAATTCCGTCCTTTGGTTTCCAATTGTTTCATTGCCGTTTCTACCAGGAGAAGTACAAGCGACAAGATTATCCTTTTCTCAACTGCAGCCGTTGAGCCATTTCTGGTTTCAGAGCTTACTGCCGTGGATTGAGAACTATCGGTAGAAGATTCTTTGGTGTTAACCGAGTAGTAGTATAAAGTATACTAGAGTAGATTAAAGTAGACTAAAAACTTATTGAAATTTCAAATCGCTTGACGAGCAGCCACAACTTATGCAACGCGATTAGAGACGGACCCGAGGGCACACGATGTCTTAAAGAATAAAAATGCCCGCTTTTCTGGGAGTCTTTGATGAGCTGAATATACATATTACAAATTTTTGCCGGAATAAGGCTTTATAGGGTTCGGAGGAAAAAAAAACACTTTACCGTTGAACAAATGGGCTTAGTGCACAATGATGGGTTCATTAAAGAAGAAAACTGATTTATGGCACTTTGAAATGCTATTCAACAGAGACTGGAAAAATGATGACTCCGCAGAAACTCTACGTGCCATTCAAAAGCTCTCTATGAATTTTCTTTCAGCTGGACCATAAAGAATTGCTTTTATTTCATACGAAATTTCATTATTAATGGCTTTGGGTTATTAATATTTGTCATTTGTAAAGTGCCCGACGTTCAGAGGGCGCTAGTCAAAATAATGTTTCTGCGTCCATGTTTCAAGAATACAAATAAAATGCTTTCTTTATCCACTCGCTGAGGGAACGTAATACGCCGACATAAAAGCTGCGGATCCAGAATTTTTAAAAAAATTGCTCAAGCAAATGATTACAACTTATTGCCGTTTAACATATTCACACAACGCAACTGGGAACAATACTAGAAATTCCAAGATTCTTAGATACATGTTCACATTAAGTAAGTAACACAAGATGCGAGTCGTTCGATTAGAGCATTTATTGTAAGAACCAACCATTTATATCCACTTCATAAAGTATAAGATATAGGATTTAAACATCAGTGGTAGATGTACTTATGAAAATTAAACGGGAATATGTAAAGTCTCGAAGGCATTGCGACAAATGGATACGACTAAGCAATTAAGCAACTTTTGGATTAATTAAAACATACAGGAACTAAGAGGGCGAAGAGTCGATTCTGAAAGTACTTAAAGATGTTTTATAGGACCCTAGAGATATGATAAGCAGTTTTACAAAAGAGAACTTTATGTTTTCTGGCAAAAGCAAAACACAGCACACAACGCAGTGGAGGCTTCTTATCCAAACAGCTGACATGAACATGGATGTTGAGTTATTACGCAACAAATTTATTGAGTTCCGCACAACAACGAATGCGTTTGACCCGCTTCTGTTCCAAAATTTGCGATCTTTAGTTGATAATGTTGAAGATTACTTGGATGGCAATCCGACGATGTTAGAGGACCCTGTCGGTAAAGACGATTTTAGAAAAGAACATTTGGAAACAGTAACTGTTTGCTAAAGCTTAAACATTAAGTGGATGGGATCGAAATCCCCTGATCTAGAACTATTTTGTCGATGTTGACAACAGCTATAACACCTACAACGAAATTCGTGATGACAAAGTAGTGAAGCTGCGAAAGGTTCGAGAGCTAATGCAAAGAGAGAGGCTCGTGTGGAAGAATGTTATTTCCATCGAAGATGCAAGAGTACAATTTCTAAGGGCTTTCAACGCTACGCAGTTTATTGATGTAGATATATCATTTTCTAATGAATTAGGATGCTGCAGCTCAAATCTAATTGAGTATTTCTTAAATTTACAACCGCACTGCAATAAAATGTGCATTTACATAAAGAGGTGGCTTAAGCTCTCTAGGTTGCATTATACGATTTCAACATATGTATACTTCGGTAATGATGGTGATTGTTCACCTACAAACAGAAAAATTGTTGGCTTCTGTATACGTGTTGAAAGTGGTATAACAACCCTTAAGGAGATTGGACCGTGGCTGGCGAATATTCAACAAAAAACTCTTGACGACTTATAACTTACTGATGAAATAGTATTACACAATTTGAACAAATTTTTCAATATATAAGTAAAGTTACCTCTCAAGAAATTGGTAATCAGCACGTATTTTTGAAGCGCTGTTAATAAATCTGACATAAAAATACACTCAAAAAATTTAGAGATGTATTTTAATTATTGCAAAGAAAACCAAAAAACGGGTTGATGACTGATAAGCCGTTTTGTGTTCAAGATCCCCTAGAATATAACCACAATGTGGCCAAAGGAATTCCGGACAGAATTTTAGCACTGATGCAACACTTTTTCAGGCTTCTGGCTCAAATTTTGGAGGAAGGACTGGTCGCTAACAGTAACCACGAAAAAACTAGAATTTAAAGAATTTTGTTATTATAATTGTTTTTTATTAAAGAAGACAAAGGAGTTCTAAAGTTACGCTTTATGTTTTTGGTTTCCTTGTAAATTTTCCGAAAGCACATATGGTTAATGTTTTTGCTATTTAAATATCATATTCCAGAGGCTTAATGTTGCCCATTTTTATTGATGGTATATACTTTTTGAAAGCCAATTGTTTGTTCCGTTGTATGTTTGAGATGTGCTTCGAGATTTATTTTAGTAAAATGTATGCAGTAAATCATACATATACAGTACATATATACATCTTAAAACAATTTTAATAGCCCCAAAGCAAAGTCAGAAATTGTTCAAGGATTTTTCGGACAAAAGAGTTAAAAAAGATTTGTTTATATCTCCGGTAACTTAACTACATATGGCTTTTACTATCTGCAGACATACCTGCAATACTAACTGTGCTGATCTTGATTTGTGAGAATAAGTCGGACTCAATAATGGGAAAAAAACAAATTTATTTGTGAGAGATCAAAGATATAGTGGTAAAAAGCAGGTTAAAGTCATGTGTCCCGCCGATGTTTTAATACATATAATAACATTTAGTTGGAGCCATTTGATGAATTTTACTAAACAATTTTTTATTTTTCCAAAGCATTGGAGTAATGCATTGCTACACCGAGGCAGAACAGTCAGTAAAAAAATTAAAAACTCTTAACCTATTATGAATAGAAAAGGATTCATAACAAATAAAATATGTACTCAAACGCATACCCCATTACGTTTCGGAACCCAATGTAGGTTTCTTAAGGCGGGACTCCAATCTGTCCGATCCGATCTGTTCCGACGAGCTGTCAACGTTGAACAGACATATTGTTATGAAAGTGGACACAATGCGCGGATTGAATCGGAGCGAACGAGGTGAGCATATTTCAACTGTTTTCGGAACAACGGAAAGCATAACTTCACAAATGAATTACCGCAAACTTAGTTTCCTTTCACAGACAATTGTCAAACGACAGTCCAGATCGGATCGGATCGGAACGGTGCGAATACATTGGGATCCCGCCTTTAACCTCCTGGCCACTTTTTAAAATGTTGTTTATTATTATAGAAAATTCGATTCATATTCGAGAAAATACTTTCTTGCCGTACTCATACTTGTATCAATGATGCGCGGAAATGTTTGATAATCGTCCTTTCGAAAGTTTACCGCTAAAGGTTTATTATTCTAAATACATATGTATTATTTCTATTTTAGCAAATGATTTTATTCAAATGTAATACTTGTTAAATGCCAAAATTTTTAGTATGTTGCATGAGGATTGTTTCTAATAGTTAATGACAACTTTAAATTCCGGTAAAATCAAGATATTGTTATGGTCAGGGCATAAATCTGAAAAACTGTATTCAATTCATTTTCCCGCGGGCGCTTATTGCTTGCGTCATACTTTTTGGCTCAGGGGGCATCGCCAAAAACTCACGGCGGTTCTGGACGGTCCCACAAGGGATTGCGTTCCTTGGGTTACGAGTAAAAAATTTCCTTGTTCGAAAATGCACAAAATTCGTCGGTCTCAACTCCAGGCCAGGCCCAGGCTTCGCCGCAGATATCGGTCCCGTACAAAATTTTCGGAGCGAGCTTAGCGACCGAGCCTTAGGCGGTCCAACAAATCTCGGTCCCTTACAAAACTTCAGCTACCTGCTGGCCGGTGATGGCTGCGGGAGGCTCAAGATGAGCGAGCGGCGTCCTCGGCGCACGTTACCATCCCAGAGCTGCGGACTCATGCACTCAACGGTGCCTGCCGTGTCAGCGGCGGTGGGTGTGTGAGTGCGCCGCAGCAGGATCTGTAATGGTCGCCGAGGCGCGTGGATTTTGTTTGTTGTGTGGCTGGGACTGGGGAGTCGAGTTTGGATCGCAGTGGACAGGAGTTCAATGAAAAAACCTCCGTGGACAAGAGTTGAATTACAAAACCGCCGTGGACAAGAGTTGAATTAAATCGCCGTGGAAAAAAGTTGAAGTCGCATTTTAATCGTCAAAAAAAGGGTCGCATTTTAAGCCGAGAGATAGTTGTGTGCTGGAAATAAAGGAAAAAAAAGGAAAAGTTAATTTTTTTTTTAAATCTCACCTATATGCATTAATGAACACTTATCGTTAATTTTTTACATGGAACCGCTGTGTTTCTAAAGGAAAAGAAAAAAATGAAAAGTTAATTTTTTTTTGAAAAATTTCATATATGATTGAGCGAAAAATTACCATTAATTTCTTATATGGAACCGCTATGCTAGTTTATAAAAACGATAAATATCCTATTATTAAAATCGATTATTAAATCATAACTATTTTAAAATTATTCAAAAAAAAAAAGAAAAAAAAGAGCAATAAATTAAATATAAGCTATAAAATGAACATAGTAAATCGAAATTACAAATTACTAATGAACATAAAAAAAAATAAGACAGACCTGTATCATCGTGTGAACAGCTACGTGGTGCCACTTCCAAAATGTCAACAAAACAGGTTGTGATGCAGTCTCACAACCGTCATTATGCAAAGTCAAATTTTTGATTGATGCTTTGCATCGATGATGCAGGGTTTCATTTCGACTTTTAAGAACACTTATTGTTAGTTTTTATAATGACGAACAATAATAGTGTTTTGGGTAAAATTGTATTAAATGAAATCATTGATATGTACTGTGCTCCGTGTAAAAAGTCGAATGTTAAATTAATGTGGCAAATGTTAAAATATAGGCGAAGAAAACGTATTTTAGCTATTTCGTTATTAAAGTTTCGGCAAAAAGGAAGGAAAATACCAAAAATTTCGAATTTCTTTAAAGTAATCGAAAATTACCCAGAAGATATATTTTTTAATCGTTTTCGAATGACAAGATGCACATTTGAGGTAACAAAGGTACATATATGTATATTTATATATATTTTTATTTGCGGAGATAACTTCTAGAAGTTACATGACATGGTGATACCTCTTTGGACCTACAACACGGGGCGACCTGGATATTTATTGAAGCAGTCTTTATATATAATGCTGTGGAAACTCTCTAGTGTAAGGAGTTTCCGGGAAATAAGAGACAGATTTAGTATTAGTTGCAGCACGGCCCACCGATTATTTATTAAAACTATTAAATTACTTGGCCGACTCAAAAATAATATAATTAAGTTCCCATCCAGTGAATTGAGCCAAAAGCGGATTATGGAGGAGTTTGAAGCAAGTCGTTTCCATCCTTTCCCATTTGTCCTTGGTTGTTTCGATGGGATGCACATTAGAATCTCGCAACCAATCCATGATTCTATCAGCTTCTATAATCGAAAAAGTTATTATTCAGTGATCGTTCAAGTAAGCCCATTTTTTTTCTTTAATTACTACATTCTTTGTAATCACTGTTCATTGTAGGATGTTGTTGATAGCAGATTAAGTTTTCTGGATGCCTTTGTGGGTTACCCTGGAAGCTTTAATGACGCTGTAGTTTGGCAAAGTAGTCCATTGAAGAAAGCCATAATAAATAAAAATATCATATTTCTACCTGAACGCCACCTCCTCGGAGATGCCGCATATCCTTTAGAGCCGCATTTTCTTATAAAGATAATGGCTTTTTAACAGCAGAGCAAGCCAGATTTAATGCAATTTGGAGTTCCACTCGTGTTCATGTGGAACAAGCATTTGGGGTTTAAAAAAACAAAAAAATTCGTATTTTAAACCATATTGATTTTCAAAATTTGTGTTTAGCAAAACATATAATGGCCTGTATTATATTACATAACATGTATTATACTTGATAATGAGAGCCATAATTCTCTAGATTTTGATCTTTGTATCAATGAAGACAATACAGAAAGCACTAGTCTGAACAATTCATCGACAGGTGAATCCGTACGAAGTGACGAAGCGAAAAGGAAAAAGGATCGATTAACAACACTGCTATCTTCGTAAAATGTTTATTTTTAACAAAAGTATAACATGTCAAACATAAAGAATAATTCTTATAAAATAAAATAATTTTTTTTATTCAAAAATGAAAGGGGCTTATTACGGAACCCGTCGACGGGAATATGAATACGAATTTCATACATTGAACACGGATTTTAAAATCACAATGCATGAAATCCGCATTCGCATTCCCGTCGACGGATTCCGCAATAAGCACCAATATTTAGCCGAGTCTGTAATTATGGAAATAATGACCTAATTAATACTTTTAAGTCTTTCATCTCTTCAATCCTTTCTTAATCAAATTTTAGTTTTTCTTTTTCGAGTTCAATTCATTCCCTCATTGCTTTTTTGTCTTCCTCTCTCTCCTTCTCCAGAAATTCTAATAATTCACATTTTTTGCGATTTCGGGGTTGTGGTGTGTCTACAACTAGTGGGCTTTGGCTCGGAGCGAGCTCATCACATGACGAGAAAATGTCTTTAGTGTTTGACATTGATGAATATAAAATATTCTCCGGTACGATTATGGAGCTTCTTACTCCATATACTTCATCGAGTATTTCGAAGTATTCCCAAGAGGTCGTTGCTTCACCTGAAGTACTATTTCTTCTCTTTATTCTTTTGTATGTGGTCATCAGGTTAAGGAATTTTCTATAAATTTCCTCCCTCGTAAAAGGGAAATCCGGCTCGACGGCTTTAATTTCCCGTAGCACTTTATCCCAAAGGGCTGAAATTTTTCTCCGTTTTGCCGTAAATTCCGCTTCATTCCTTAACCTGATTGTTAACAGGAGTTTTTTCCTCCCGTCGGTCCACTTTTTTTTCACTAAAATATATGACAATTTCATAAAAGTGCTAGTCAAATAAGTTATACTTAGTATCATCCATTATGCTGCGTGCTGCACATAGATGGCCAACGAAATGAGGTTATATCGAATGTGACATTTGAGCATCAGAAAAATTTTGGTTGCGCGATTTGCTGACTTGATGCGTCTCAGATGCATTAATGAGATATTTCAGAACATAATACTTCATCAACATTTTTACGTTTGTCGTTTAGGAACATGATGCTTTGTATCTACATATATGGTATTGATGCATTTTGGAAGGAAGCCCAGCTGCCTCACCATCTGCACCAGCGGGATTTTCGCTCACCAGCGTATCAACATCTTCAGCATCGTCCACCCCTGTCATCAACTTCGACGGCGCCCAACGACATTTTTGTAATTTCATGTTAGAAAAAAAAAATATATAGAAGAAAATATATAAGTACTTAAACAAACTCAGGAATGTCAACTTAACTTAGATTTTCCTCTGATTCCTCCTATTCTTCTTCCGGTTTCAGCCGGATAGTCTCCTTTTATTTTCACTAACAAGGACCTCCCCATAATCTTGCTGGCCGCGGGGAGGTCATAAGGGCGGTTGGGGAAAAGGCCACAGGGGGCTCAATTCCACCCGAGCCTCCTCCTGATATGCCATCCACGGGCAGCGACAGGGATTCTGTCCGCCAGGCCCTTTTCCATCCTTCCCTAGTTTTCTTCCATCGCGCGAGATTTTTCAATTTGGGCGGAAGTCGTTCTTGTAGGCAAGGGTGGCTCTTGGTAAACCCCCACACTGCCGCAATGCTAGCCATGCAAGCTAGCGCAGCCACACACCACCAGACCACGGGCTTAGCCGGGCTCCGTGGAGACTGTACCCCCCATTACAGTATCTTTGCCTTTAAAAAATACATTTAAGTGTACCTCTATAAAATAAAAGTTTCAGTTCTGATCTATGTTTTGTAAAACAACACATTTTAATATTGAGAAAAGAAACTGTTCAAAATTTGACTCGGACGACAGAAATCAATCAACCCAAATTTCATCATAAATCCAGTACTGTCGCAGGTCGACAAATATTTCAAGTCAGCTGCAAATCAGATAATCTAATGTTTTAACATTTCTACAATAATCAAAATAACCCTCTCATTCGCAATGCCTTGTGTCGATTGCTTCTGTTAAATTCTGATGACCGCCGCAGGATTAGAGACTTCAATTATCTTTCCTACTGGAAGGGTTGTGTTGTGGGGACACTTAGTGGAAGTGGTCGACCGAAATCGAAGACACATTCGCGGAACTCCCCTTCCAACGAATTGCGGATCACTTCCCGGCGTCGAGGTTATGGCTCAGTCATATGTATACCTATGTATACGCACCTGTTTTCTCTCAGGTCTTCGTTTTCTCCCTCCAGCTCTCTCTCAGTGACGTGTATGGTATGTGGTGTTGTGATCGTGAATCAGGCGTCGCTGATTCATTCTATTGCCTTCCTTCGGGAACAATCGAGCTGAGCAGACGTCTGCCACCTGTTTTCCTTTTTTCTTTTTTATATTGTGGTACGGTCATGGATTTTCCTCGGGTTTTTTTTTATCATTCGTGTGGCGAAATAGAGATCGTCCAGTAGCGCGGGGTAATTTTTGGTCGTCATCGCGGGGTGTTTTTTTCTTTTTCTTTTCTCCTCCGCGTGTTTTTGTGCGCGGGAGTGTGTGTTCGCCCTTCCAGCGCCACCTCGCCTTCGGGCTCCTATTTTCCTCACTCCTGTCCCAATCAAATTTGATTTAATTTTGTGAAACACGAGTCTCAAGTATAGGGCTTGATTCTCGACGAAACAGGAAGTAACATACAACTGTAAATTCCTCCAAAGTCAAGTTACCTTCGGCTTTAAGTAAGAAAACTAAGAGTGCCTTGATAATATAAATTTGTCAGTTCTGGCGTTAATTTCGTAAAAGAATCAACATAGAATATTATAAAAATAAATTTTTAAAATTGATTTAATGGGCTCTGTTTTTATTTTGTTTTGGTAAATATTTGCACGGTGCTGAGCTGATGTTGGTCTTGATTTCCATGTTGGACTTTCTGCTGGTTGAAAGCTATTTTTCTATAGAAAATATTATCCACCTTATAACTGATTCTTTATTAACAATTTTTTAATTTCGAATGTTCAAATAATAATTAAAAAGTCAAGTGCGGTAAATTGGGAATTTTAACAGCCTTTTCAATTGTTGGGCGTTTTCGAGAATTCATGTTTAATGTCCTACAAAGCAAATCTATATAGTGTACAGTTTTATGTGTAATTATAAACCTTTAGCGATGCACTTCCGAATGTTTTAAAAAGATCATTATCAAACATTCCGCGCATTATTGATACAAATATGAGTACGGCACGAAGTATTTTCTCGAATATGAATCGAATTTTCTATAATAATAAACAACATTTTAAAAAGTGTCCAGGAGTTTAAAGGCGGGATCCCAATTTATCCGCACCGTTCCGATCCGGTCCACTCCGTTTCGACCCAACGGACATTTCTCCGAACCGAACCGTCGTTTGACAATTGTCTGCGAAAGAAAACTAAGCGTGCGGTGATTCTTTCGTGAGGTTATGCTTTCCGTTGTTCCGAAAACAGTTGGAATTTGCTCAACGCGTCCGTTCCGATCCGATCCGCGCATTGTGTCCACTTCCATAGTAATATGTGTGCTCAACGTTGACAGCTCGTCAGAACGGATCGGATTGGACAGATTGCGATCCCGCCCTAAGAAACCTAAATTATTAGGGGTGTTCCGAAATGTAATGGGGTACGCGTTTGAGTACATATTTTCTTTTTTATGAATCCTTTTCTATTAATCATGGGTTAAAAGTTTTTAATTTTTTTACTGACTGTTCTGCCTCGGTGAAGCAATGCATTACTCAAATGCTTTGGAAAGATGAAAAATTGTTTAGTAAAATTCATCAAATGGCTCCAACTTAATGCTATTTTATGTATTAAAACATCGGCGGGACACATGATTTCAACTTGCTTTTTACCATTATATCTTTGATCTCTTACCAATAAATTTGTTTTTTTCCCATTATTGAGTCCGGTTTATTCTCACAAATAAAGATCAGCACAGTTAGTATTGAAGGTATGTCTGCAGATACTATAAGCCATATGTAGTTAAGTTACTGGAAATCTTTTTTAACTCTTTTGTCTGACAAAATCTTAGACAATTTCTGACTTTGCTTTGGGGCTATTAAATTGTTTTGAGATAAATTTATCTATTGTGTATATATGTACGTTTTACTGCATACATTTTATTAAAATAAATCGCGAAGGACACCCTAAAACACCACTGAACAAACAATTGGCTTTCAGAATGTATAATATATATAAATATATATATATATTGAATTCAATAATAGTTACAGGTATGGCTATGACGTGCTTCTCTTTTATGTAGATATTTCTATGCATAAATTGGAATTACTCAAAGTAGAATAAAGGCTGTCCAACAAGTTACCTTTTCAAAACATATCAGCGCAGTCGTAGTAGGAAATACCGGAGAGAATGGATAGTTTTTATAAAACCCCTAAGAGAATACAAAAATTGAGCAGTACCATCCATAAAAATAGGTAACATTAAGCCTCTGGAATGTGATATTAAAATAGCAAAAAGATTAGCCATATGTGCCTTCGGAAAATTTACAGGGAAACAAAAAGCATGAAGCGTAACTTTAGAACTACTTTGCCTTCTTTAACAAAAAACATTTATAATAACAAAATTAAATTCTAGTTGTTTTCGGGGTTACTGCTAGCGACCTGTCCTTCCTCCGAAATTTCAGCCAGAAGCCTCAAAAAGTGTTGCATCAGTGCTAAAAGTCAGTCCGGAATTCCTTTGGCCACATTGTGGTTAGATTCTAGGGGATCTTGAACACAAAACGGCTTATCAGTCATCAACCCGTTGTTTGGGTTTTCTTTGCAATAATTAAAATATATCTCTAAACTTTTTGAGTGTATTTTTATGTCAAATTTATTAACAGCGTATCCCAGATACGTGCTGATTATCAATATCCTGAGAGGAAACTTTACTTGTAAATTGAAAAATTTGTTCATATTGTATAATACTATTTCATCAGTAAGTTCTAAGTCGCCAAGAGTTTTTTGTTGGACATTCGCCATCCACGGTCCACTCTCCTTAAGGGTTGTTATCCCACTTTGCAGCACGTATACAGAAGACAACAATTGTTCTGTTTGTTGGTAAAATATCACCATCATTTCCAAAGTATATTTTGAAATCGTACAATTCAACCCAGATACTTAAGCCACCTGTTTATGTAAATGCACATTTTATTGCAGTGCGGTTGTAAAATTAAGAAATACTCAATTAGATTTGAGCTGCAGCATCCTAATTCATTTGAAAACGTCATATCTACATCAAGAAACTACGTAGCGTGGAAAGCCCTTAAAATTGGTACTGTTGCATCTTTGATGGAAATAACATTCTTCCACTCGAGCCTTTCTTTTTGCATTAGCTTTCGAACTTTTCGTAGCTTCACTTCTTTGTCATCACGAATTTCTTGTAGGTATTATCGCTGTTGTCAACATAGATAAAATAGTCTAGATCAGGGGATTTCGATCCCATCCCTTTAAGGTTTAAGCTTAAGGATTCTTTTTTTTTTGACAATTTTTAATATAGAGCATATTGAGGTAAATTCTTCAGTGCGTTCGCTTCCTGAACAGCCTTTTTAAGCCAATCATTTGGATCATCGCCAATCATTTTCCAGGTTGCTTCTTTATTGCACTTTTACTTCTAGCTTGAGAATCAGCATTTTCAAGCGCTATTGGTGCGTATCCTTTTAGGCGTGCTTTGCGCTGGGCTCTTTGAACATGTTTTTGAACTCCTTTGAAACGGATTCCTATAAAACTCCCACAAGCCCGGCAAGCAGATACTGTTTCCAAATGTTCTTTTCTAAAATCGTCTTTACCGACAGGGTCCTCTAACATCGTCGGATTGCCATCCATGTAATCGTCAACATTATCAACTAAAGATCGCACATTTTGGAACAGAAGCGGGTCAAACACATTCGTTGTTGAGCGGAACTCAATAAATTTGTTGCGCAATAACTCAACATCCATGTTTATGTCAGCTGTTTGGATAATAAGCCTCCTCTGCGTTGTGTGTTGTGTTTTGCTTTTGCCACAAAACAAACTTCACTTTTGTGAAACTGCTTATAATATCTCTGGGAACCTATAAAACATCTTTAAGGACTTTCAGAATCGACTCTTCGCCTGCATGCCCTCTTAGTTCTCCTATGTTTTAATTAGCATAAAAGTTGCTGAATTGCTTAGTCGTATCCATTTTTCGCAATGCCTTCGAGACGTTCCATATCCCCGTTTAATTTTTATAAGAATATCTGCCACTAATGTTTAAATCCTATAACTTATACTTTATGCAGTGGATATAAATGGTTGGTACTTACAATAAATGCTCTAATCGCCCGACTCGCATCTTTTGGTACTTTCTTAATGTGAACATGTATCTACGAATCTTGGAAATTCTAGTATGGTTCCCAGTTGCGTTGTGTGAAAATATTAAACGGCAATAAGTTTCCATCATTTGCTTGAGAATTTTTTTTACAAAGTCTGAATCCGCAGCTTTTATGTCGGCATATTACGCTTCCTCAGCGAGGGGATAAAGAAAGCATTTTATTTATATTCTTGAAACATGGACGCAGAAACATTATTGAGACAAGCGCCCTCTGAACGGCGGGCACTTTACAAATGAAAAATATTAATAACTCAAAGAAATTAATAATGAATTTTCGTATGAAATATAAGCGATTCTTTATGTTCCAGCTGAAAGGAAACTCATATACTTTATACTACTGCTCCGTTAAGACCGAAGAATCTTCTACCGAAAGTTCTCAATTCTCGGCAGCAAGCACTGAAGCCAGAAATGGCTCAACGGCTGCAGTTGAGAAAAGGATAATCATGTCGCTTGTACTTTTCCTGGTAGAAACGGAAATGAAACAATTGGAAACCAAAGGACGGAATTTTGATAAACTGGAGAGTAGTTCAGAACGCGAAATTGAGCGACTCGGGTACTTGCGGCAGCAATTAATTACGAAGCGGTTAGTTCAGCTTTCTTTGTTTATTTCCTTTCCCGGGACTTAGACCTCACTTTGCTATTAAATATGGATATGGATTCATACAAAATGTCGACAATCGTTTCCTTATCAGACTTTATTGCTGGAAAACAAATAAATCGTTTGAATTTCGGTTTTAGTTCTGACCCCAGGCGATCTCAAAATTAAAAGATTTCTACGGGATTCTCTGTATATCTCGAGTACAACGCTTGAATTCCATCTGGCTCTTGAATATGCTTAGATGCAGTTGAGCATAAAATGCAGTTCCTATGATTGCATTTCGTTTTTCACCATGTTTATTTATTTCCGTCATTCCTTCATGTTGGAAAAGTCTTCGGAACAGGTTGAGTTTGAGATCTTATCAAGGATTTGAATATAAATGTCTTAGAGTGTTCATTTGGAACCAAAGTGGATGATTCTGAAGAAAGAATAACCCTTTTCCGGTCACTTGAATCACTTGTATACTTCTCGAGATATTTAACATCAAAATTTGGAAAATTGATATTATCATACCACGATTTTTATATTTCGACAAAGTTCCGATAAAAGTTATATAAACCTTAAATTATAGACATATCCATCTTGTCATTCTAAAAACAATTGTTTAAGAACCTTTGAAATTAACGAATTAAAGATGAAATCTATTTGTTCCACGCACATGGGGCGTTTGTAAAAACACCTACTTAAAAGCGCAATTGGCAAAAGCAATATTTAACACTTTCTGACCTTTCAGAAGTAAATTTACTCATATTGTAGTAGTAGAGGAGCTATGTATGGCCTGGGACACAAAAATGCGCTCTGGCAACCCTATTATGTTTTTAAAATGCGATCTGGCAACACGTTCCCGTATTTTCGGAATTGGTTTGTGTCTTGGGTTGGCCGGATGTGGTATTGCAATAATTTTGGTTTGTGTCTTGTAGGTCGGAGGTGAACTTGCTACAATTTTGGTTCGTGCCTTGAAAATGCCGTAGCTTGTTGGTGATATTAGAAGAATTTCGGTTAGTGGCTAGGCTGTGTCGGAGCTTTATGTTCATGATCTTGCAAGAATTGTAAATGAAGATATTTGTGTCGTTGGTGTGTCGCAGCTTTATGTTGATGATCTTGCAAGAATCTGAAAGTCATTGGTTTGTGTCGGAGCTCTATATTGATGATCTTGCAAGAATGTTTGTGTCGTTGCTGTGTCGGAGCTCTGTGTTGATGATCTTGCAAGAATTTTAAAGTCATCAGTTTGTGCCCTGAATGAGTCACAGTTTGGTGATATCATTTTGAACTTCTGCAGTTTTGCAACAGGTGGTGTTAGAAATATTAAACAATTTTCAAAGCAATTATATTTATGTAGTGCATATTCAGAGACAAAAAAAACAAATAACATTTTGATTTAATCCCCCACCATTTACCAAAAAAAAAATGGCTTTATAAGACCCTGCTGTTTGCTCTGCAGTCTTAATTCTAAAAGGAAGTTCTTTTAAAGTGGTTAATAAGTGATATTGAAGTGGAAGTTGAAATTAAATTATAAAATACTTATATATATATACATATACATAAAAAATGTGTGCAGCAGTAGCAGCGGCCAACTTTAACTCGTTTTCCTTCAAGGAATCTATTGGATGCAAAGATATGGAGATTAACAAATTTTATCAAGTCCTGGATGCTCTAAAGATTGAAACCAAGTATGGGCCGGAAATTGTTCTGGAATTGCCGAATAGCCGTCTGTTTTTACCGCAACGATTCACCTCGAGGTCTGCAACAACCCTGGAAAACTTGAAGACACATGTATCCTATGTAATTACGAAGGAGCCGTATGAAGGGCATTCAATTTGCAGCTGGAGACGTTAGAGGGATTCCAGAAATTAGCAGAGGAAGTCGCAGCAGAAGCAGAAACAGCAGCAGCAACAGCAGCATTATCAACACTACCTATTATGCAGGAGGAATCAAATATCTCATTAATGGATATATTTAGTTTTGACAATGAGAAGCTTTGAGTTATAATTTTTTTTTTTCGTGTCTTACATGTGAATTAATTTTAACGTGAAACAACAAATGTATGTTTAATCCAAAAAATAAAAAAATCTCGTTTAAGAGAACCATAAATAAAACACAAATGTTTTATTTTCTTTTAAATCTTTTTTATTTATTTTTTTTTAGAGGTTTACATTGCTTACAGCTATGTATTTTCAGCATACTTGATCAGAGTTGAACAAGTTTTTGTTATCGATTTTTATTCATGCAGGAAATTTTCAATATCGAAATTCTATAAAAAAAAAGCTTTGAATTTTTCAATTTATGAATTTGTTCATTTTCACACTGAGGAATGTTATTAAATTTATAAACAATACTGTTTTGTACTGTTCACTCTTTACATCTAGTAGGCTTGAGCCGTTCATAAAATTTAACAATGCTATTTATAGTTTTATAAACCGTACCAACAAAACAACATCCACATGAGTCTGGTGCCTCTTTAGCATCATTATCAGCCCAAATACATTCATTGTAATGAGTACCATGTAAGGATGTTACAATCTCTTGATGTAAGTATGGTCGTAATTTGTTGTAATATCTTATAATATTCTCTCGATCTCCTTTGAGCAAGTTGTCCTCATACTTAAACAGGAAATCCACAATATTAAAATTTTGTATGAAATTTTGCATATCTCTATTATGTTCTGTTTCCATTTTCAGTATAGCCATGCGAAAAATAAACGGATGAACTTTAATTAAATAATGATGTTTAAATACATTAAAACTATTCATTCTTAAATTGCTTATATAGAAAAACGGTTTGTAGTGCGCAAACACCTACATGTATTACACACCGATGTGTGTTAGGATATTTCTTTCTGAGATCGCCAAGATTGGGGCACCCTTCTTCATCCAAATTATATGTCATTGTTTTATCATCCAGTGAAAATAAGTCTCTAATCCGCTTTATTTTTTCAACACCCTTAACAAATATTTGCTTATTTTTAAAATAGCTGAAAAATATTTTGAAACGTTTTCTATTGATGTAAATCCTTCATTCCAAGTGAGTCCATGATGATTATTATAAAGCCACAGTGTCAGACAGGTCCATGTTGGATTCACTGCTGTTCCTATCATTAATTTTCGGGCTTTTCTCCAATCTACTGAGAAAATCCGCAACTTTATTTTCCTTCCCTTGAAGATAGTCAATTTCAAAATTAAACTCTTGAAGTTTTAGGATCCATCTTTGGTTCCTTTGAGAAAATTCTTTGCCTTTATATTTTGAATTGAGATACTTAATCGGTGCATGGTCGGTAACCACTTTAAATTTCCGGCCATATAAATAAGGTCTAAAGTATGTTACGGAATACACAATAGCCAAAAATTCTTTGTCCGTTACACTATAGTTCTTTTCGTTATTATTTAGTGTTCTTGACACATAGCACACCGGATGACCGTCTTGTGAAAGACCCGCTCCTATTGCATAATCGCTTGCATCTGTTGTGACAACAAATAATTTTTCATAATCAGGAAATTTTAATATTGGGTGAGATATTAACAACAATTTTAATTCTTCAAACGCTTGGATGTACTGAGGTTCTTTAATATTTATTTTCGTATCTTTCATTAAATATTTTATTAGAGGATATGCTATTTGAGCATAATCTTTTATGAATTTTCGGTAGTATCCTGTCATACCCAGAAAGCTTCTCAATTGTCTTTCCGTCTTAGGTAGTTCAACTTTCATTATGTCATTGGTTTTATTAGGGTTTGGTTTTATCCCTTGATTTGTCAGTACATGTCCCAAAAATTCTGTCTCCCTATTCATAAAACTACACTTATCGGCCTGGATTTTTAGATTATGTTCTTCCAATCGTTTAAATATTTTTTCTATTGATTTTAAATGTTCTTCTAAAGTGGTTGAAAATATTAATATGTCATCTAGGTAGACAACACAAATTTTATTTATGTACTCTCGCAATATCTCATTAATCAACCTCTGGAAAGTTGCAGGGGCATTTTTAAGCCCAAAGGGCATCCTAAAAAATTCGTAGAGACCTAAAGGGGAAACAAAGACTGTTTTTTCTCTGTCTTTTTCCGCGACCAAAATTTGGTGGTAGCCCTTTGCTAAATCTAAAGAGCTAAAATATTGCGCTTTCTCCAACTTGTCCAATACACTTTCGATATTGGGAAGTGGGTACTTATTGTCCACAGTAATTTGGTTTAGTTTTCTATAGTCTGCTACTAGCCTATACTTCTGTATTCATGAATTATCTTTTTTTGGGAATTACGAATATAGGTGAAGAGCTTTTGCTGTTACTTTTCCTAATTATGCCTTGTCTCTCCATTTCGTCCAGTTGTCTTTTTATTTCTATTTTATGTTGTGGTGGATAACGAAATAATTTTGAATTTATTTGTTGTGTTGTTGTTTTTATTTCATGTACTATACTTTAAGTGCTTGTTAATTGGTCCCCTTCTTTAAATATCAATGATTTGAATTTTTCCCAAAAGTTTTGCTATTCCCTCGTTTTCTTCTATATTTAAATGGTTTAACTTTATATTACCTAAATCAGATTCTTCCAATAAATTAACGTCTTCCTGAATTTTTTTATTCAAGAAAGGAATCACTGTATCTTTGTTCAGTATTATTTCTTGGTTTTTTATGTCGATATTTTTAAAATTTTCTTCAATAAAATCCATGCCTATCAAGAAATCATACTTTTTGTCAAGTTCTATTTTCACCCATTTCATCCTAGCGTTATCTGGTTGCTTAAATTCTTCTGAACATTTTGTTTTTACTAATTCCTTTTCTTTTTTTGCTTCCCCATCTATGGTATTAATTTGTATTTTGTTTTCAACTAATCCCTGGTAAATATTACTTTTAACATTTCTTGAATTTAACAAGCTAATCGTGGAACCTGTACCTATTAATGCGACATAAACATTACCATTAATAGTCACTGAAATATAGACTTTTTTGCTCTCCGAGGCTAGTTGATAAAAAATTCATTACTTTCTAATTGATTATTTTCACCTGTATTCCCTGTATTTAAAGTATCCACCTCCATAGGTTCTGCTTGATTGTTATTTCTTGCATGATTATTTTAGTAGATAGGCTATGCCGGTTCGGGCACACTTTTCCCATAAGAAATGTACAGGGGTTCAAAAAACTACAAAACGGTATCAAAAGCTCTCGATCTGGATGTGGAGGAGCGTTTGAAAGCTTCTTCTGGTCTTGGACGAGCAGTTTTGAAATGTGTGACATCATGAAAGCTTCTTCTGGTCTTGGACGATCAGCTGAAAGCTCTTTTGTGTGTGCTTGGCGGTTGCATCAGGCGGTAGGGGGTGGCATCAGGCGCTAGGGGTTGTGTTTGGGGTGGCATTTTTACCCCTCCCCCTCCCCGCTGAATTCTGTTCCCCTCCCTCAAATGCTGAGATCTGTTCCCCCTGCCCCTCCCCGCTGAGATCTTTGTCCCTCTCCCTCCTCGCTGAGATCGCTCCCCCGCCGCCCACTCTTACTTCGCCGTGATACGTCTTGTGATATTGTGAAATAATCAGAAGAAATGAGCAGAGCGCGAGGCATTTGGATTTGTTTCTTATCTCTAGCTTTGGACGATGAGATCGTTGAATTGCAATATTTTTGAGTTGCAGGTGGCTTTGTTTACATTATATTAGAATGGATTGAATTATTTTATTAATAATAATATTGCATAATGTAGATCTTGTCTGAGTATATTTAAACCTACGAGGATGCTTGATGCAGATTTTCTCAGGAGGCTGTTGTGGTCGGGAAGCATTTTCATGGAAAGGCGAAAACCATTCCCTTCATAATCATTAAAAGCAAAAGTTTTGGCCTCCGCCTATGGGCCTCAGCACAGGCAAAGGGCTCTTCCAAATTTCTACGGCGGCCCTGGCATGAACCGTAAGGGATTACGTTCCTCGGGCAGCGAACGACGAATTTTATTGCTCGAAAATGCACAAAATTCGTTGGTCGCAGCTCAAGGACAACCCAAAGTAACCAGAAATCTCCGGCGCGAACTCTGCGACCGAGCCACAGATCTCGGTCGCATAGAAAAATCCTAGCGACCGGCGGGCTGGTGAGTGGCTGCGGGAGGCTGAGGCGGAGTGGGCGGCGTCCTCGGCGCAAGTTGCAGTCCCAGCGCGGCTGACTTGTGCATTCATCGGTACTGGCGGTGGCAGCAGCGATGAATGTGTGAGTGGGTTGCAGCGGGACCGGCTAACGGTCGCTGAGGCCCGTGATTTTTTGGGGAACCGGGCCTGGACGGTCGGAATCGAGGAGTCGAGTTGAAATCGTCGGGAGAAGCGGTCGCAAAAAAAGGTCAAGTCGAAAAGTCAGTGCAAGTAAAGATAAAAGAAACCAATTATAAAAAAGAAAAAGAAGAAGACAAAAAGAAAGTTAACCGCCGTGGAATTTCTAAGGAAAAGTCGCCGCGAGTCGGGAAAATAAAAAAAAAAGTAACGCGAGTCGACTCCGAGGAACAAAAAATTTTAAAGGGAAAAAAGAAAAAAAGTGGCTGTAAAGTGAAAGAAAGATTTTGTTTTACGTGAAAATGTTTTTGTCCGATCTGACTCTTCTCCCCGTGGTGACTCAGGTGTTTAATAAAAACATAAAAAAATTATTTTGAAAAAAATTAATTCTTTGTAAAACTTAAAATAATAAAATTAACTTTAAAATCTATAAAAAATTACTTCTATTAAACTTTAAATAATCTATACAAAATAATAATATAATTTAACCTCCAACAACATAATAAAAAAAAATTTACTAAAATAAAATAAAATAATAAAAAAAATTTAAAATATTTTTAAAAAATATACCAAATATAAATAAAAAAAAAAAGGTGTAAAACTTAATTATATTAAAACTTAAAATAATAAAATTAACTTTAAAATCTATAAAAAATTACTTATATTAAACTTTAAATAATCTATACAAAATAATAATATAATTTAACCTCCAACAACATAATAAAAAAAAAATTTACTAAAATAAGATAAAATAATAAAAAAAATCTAAAATATTTTTAAAAAATATACAAAATATAAATAAATAAAAAAAAAAAGCTGTAAAACTTACTCGTGAAACTAAAGACAAAATCAAAATCCTATCTGAATTTATTTGGATTAAACTAAATTTAACGAACCCAAAAAAAATAACCGCAACTGTATTGGGACACGGTAAAAGTTGAATAATTAGAAAACGAAAACTAAGTTAAGCACGTTTGTAAGGGTTAATCAAAGTGTGCGTTTATAAATTTTCCTTTTGATTTGACGTTTGAAAGAAGAATGAAATTGAATTAAGTAAAAAAATAAAACAATCATTTGAATAAACAAATTATTAAAAGAAAATCTGCGTAAAATCGAAAGATATTTAAGTGAAAAAAAAAGAAAAGAAAAAAAAATCAATGACAAAGAAAATTTAATAATAAAAAAGACAGAAAAAAAAATTGATATTATTTACAACAAAAAAAAAAGTGGTTTATAAATTGAGACGATTTATTGAGTGGATAAACCCGCCGGCTACCAACACTCAATACCAGCACCCAGCCTTACAGCACCTCTCAACATTTCCGCTCAACATCACCATCATATTTCATCAACGGCCGCAGTGAGAACTACCGCAGCAGCTTCCGTTCCTGCCATGGCGCCCAACGGTCGAATTCGTTCAAAAACTTGCTTGTAGAACCTAGCAATATAAATATAGGTATGTCAAAATGATATAACTTTTTTTTGTAAAGGGCATCCCTCCCTCCTTCCTCTTTTCAGCCAGGTAGTTTTTAGTAGTATGGAATTGTTGTTATTGTATAAGGTCTTATAGAGATTTGGGATGGTTCATACTTTTCCGTCTTACTCTTTAATGGGACTTTATCTCCTATGTGGAATGATATTAGCTTGGCACTTTTGTAATAGCGTTCTTTAGATTTTTGTTCTTACTGGTTACCTTATTTATTCATGACAGCTTGCCGTTTACAATTTTTCTTAATAATAGCAAGGTGAGAGAAACATTTTCCACAGGAATTTAGGCCCCCCAATATTTATTGCAATTCATATTGCTAGTTCGATTTCAAATTAAGTAATATACATGACTGAATCAAGGTTAAACTTAAGATTCTTCCCCTATTAACAAATACGTTTGAGATCAGCAATTTGACGTTTAAATTTTTTCTTATTAATAGCGAGCTGAGGGAAACATTTTTCACTGGAATTTAGACCTTAATGTTCATTACAGTTCGCTCGATATAGAATTTAGCTTATGGTTGAATCAATTTTAAAAATCTAGATTGATAAATAAAACGCTGAATTAAACTTTTTCAAAAAAATTATTTTTATTTTAAATTATAATACTACATCTTTAGCATTTAACCAAGAGCTTTGCTTTGAAGAGAGTCCCAGCCATTTCACGTAAACTTTATCGCCATTCGTTTTTTAGAATTTTTTCAACAAGTTAGAGGTGGGGATGTTTCACTTTCAGTAACTCCATTTCGTAAAATCCTCATTTTATAGGGTTACCCTCGTAGTGCTCTAGCAGATATGTTACAGGATTAGTCACTTGAAAATTTCCGATGTCCAGTTTAGTGTATAGCCTTTCTCAAATACATGATTATATTTACTTATACGGGCATAGTCTCCTTTTTTATATTTAGCTAAATCAGCAATCTTTATGTGATTATACACTGTACCGAGAAGGTGCTTTTCATTGTAGGTATTTACATCACAAGGGTGCATCGTAATTGTTTCATGTGTTTTTATGTTTTATTGAGATAGTAATACTTTTAGCAATTCAAACCATTTGTTAGAACCATTCATGTTGAACTCCTTCTACATCATGCTCTTTAAAGCTCTTTTGAATTATCCCACAATCGATGCTTTGGGCGTATTAAACGTCAAGTAGTGATTAATGTTGTGCTTGTTCATCAACCTTTTAAAGTGATCGAACTTGCCGTCACCCAACGTTGTATCATTTCTCTGATTAGTTTGTAGAGATAGGATATGACCAAATGAAGGTATTCTACGTATATGCCAATATTTATGTAATTATTTCAGCCACCCGTAGCTCCTCAACGAATGGCGATAAAGTTTACGTGAAATGGCTGGGACTCTCTTGAAAGCAAAGCTCTTGGTTAAATCCTAAAGATGTAGTATTATAATTTAAAATAAAAATAATTTTTGCGAAGAAGTTTAATTCAGCGTTTCAATTCTCAATCTAGATTTTTAAAATTGATTCAACCATAAGCTTAATTCTATATCGAGCGAACTGTAATGAACATTATGGTCTAAATTCCAGTGAAAAATGTTTCCCTCAGCTCGCTATTAATAAGAAAAAATTTAAACGTCAAATTGCTGATCTCAAAAGAATTTGTTACCCTGAACGAAATCCTTAAGTCTTATTAATTAAAATTTTTTGTTAAATGTACAGAAGCAAGTTTTGTCAGTAAGAAGTAATTATTGTTACGCTGATTATTCATTTGTTGATTTCGTTTTCAATTTGACAAATTTTTGTAAATATGAAAAGATGATAAAACGTTTGTTTGGTGCACGAGCACCAAATTCAGCATCCCGCGAAGATCGGCCCAGGCGCCACCCACAGCTAAATTAGTCACCTGAAATGAAAAACAAACTCTTTAAATTTAAAACAATAAATTCACTTACCACTATCATCAGCATCCCTCGCTGACCATATTAGAAAGTTCCCACGCCGCTCCGAGCCTGTAAAAAAGAAATAGAACATTAGAAAATGAATTTACGCTAAAATACAAAATCTTACCTTCGGTACTATCCTCGCACTGTCCACCACTTGATATCTGTCAACCAACGTAAACAAAAACAATAGTGATCACTCATTAGATCACTTTCGAACTTTCGAACTTACAAACGGAAGGACATCTAGGAGTTAATGTTAAAATCAATTGCTGGCGGGGAGTTCATGAAGGGGAATTCACAATATACTCACACTTAGTGGGTGGTACCGTAAGGTGGTTTTCATGTGTGAAGGAAACTTGAGTGCCGTGTGCAATTTCCAGGGTATAAAAGCCACTGCGCTGCCTGATAGCTTCCTCTTTTTTTCTTGCCTTTTGCCTTGCCTATTACCTATTGCTCTTGTACCTCTAACCTCGAACCTCAATCCTAATTCCACTCAATATATTGAGATCAGTTGTTCCGGGTATTGACTAGAACAACTTTCTTTGCTCATCCTCAAGAGATCAGTTGTTCCGGGTATTGACTAGAACAACTTTCTCTGCTCATCCTTAAACCTAATTCCACTCAATATATTGAGATCAGTTGTTCCGGGTATTGACTAGAACAACTTTCTTTGCTCATCCTCAAGAGATCAGTTGTTCCGGGTATTGACTAGAACAACTTTCTCTGCTCATCCTCAAACATAATTCCACTCAATATACTGAGATCAGTTGTTCCGGGTATTGACTAGAACAACTTTCTCTGCTCAACCTTAAGCCTAATTCCAATCAATATATTGAGATCAGTTGTTCCGGGTATTGACTAGAACAACTTCCTTATTGCCATATTTTGCTCCACTCGTCTGCGCAACTACCAGACGAGAAACATACCTACCCTATCATCCTCTACCATTAGTGGATACAGGTGAGTACAACTTCATTATATGTTCTGAACAAGGTCTCAGTCAAGATTCAATTCTTGAATGTTGGGCAGTTCAGAACAAGAGCAAAATATAAATCACCTGCTTGCCAACCCAGCAGCAGGACATTGCTATTTTTAAGTTTTCGCTTAATCAGCACCTTTGTGCTGATCATTAATCACCGGTATAACGGTCACTTATTATCACTTCGAGTCATTGTGAAAGAACGTGAGTGATTAAAGTTAAGAACTATTACAGATCTGTTTACTCCAGACAATTTTCTACAAATTTAATGTTCGTTCACTCATTTTTGAGATCGGATAGAACATTTGCTGGTCCTTCGAGCCGGATAAACGGGTCTGTAACGGTTTATTTAACGGTCATTAGCGGTCCATCACAATGTCTTTAAATCAACTGTTGGCCAAACAAAAGGCCTTAGCCGACATTTTCCAGAAATCTGTCGCAAATTACAAAAAAACTTCATTGAGCAAAAGAACTAGAGGAGTGATAACAGAACGGTTATCAGAGGTTAAACAACTATGGCAAAAATATAAAAACAACCACTATTCCATTTGCGAACTTACACAAGACTCGAAAATAGAAGATAGGGACAAATGTGAATATTTGTCTCAAGACACCTTTTCTGAATTAGAAGAAAAGTACTTTGATTTCATTGGTTTACTACAAGACACTCTTGATAAATTGCAAGAGGTATCAATAGCTAATCAGGCAGGCACTCAATCCAACAAAGAAGATACCAATTCATCTTCAATTAACTCAAAAAACAATACTTCTTCTCATAACTCCTTACTAAGACTTCCACGCATTTCGATTCCCACATTTTCAGGCTCTTACGAGTCATGGAGATCATTTCACGATTTATTTAAAGCGCTAGTGCATACAAATGTTGAGCTCTCTGCAGCACAAAAATTACACTACTTAAAATCTTGTGTCACTGGAGAAGCTGAACATCTCCTAAGACAATTTCCTATTACAGATGCAAGTTACGACAGTGCGTGGAGGGTACTTTTAGGTAGATATGATAACAAGCGAGTATTGGTAAATACTCAGCTTAAACTACTTTTCAGCTTACCTAAGCTAAATTCCGAAACGGCGAAAGGAATTAAAACCTTATTAGACAAATCTTGTGAGAGTTTGTATGAACTTCAAGCACTAGGTGTCTCTACTGATAACTGGGATGCAATATTGATACATATGTTGGTACAACGTCTCCCATCTGAAACACACAGGATGTGGGAAGAAAACCAAAAGGATTCAGAGGAATTGCCTACATTCGAAAGCTTTAAGGTATTCCTAGAAAAAAATTTCCGAACATTGGAAGCTATTTCAGATTCCAAAATTACTGTCACTGAAAGGCCATCACAGCAAAGAGGTGCCAAAACTTTCTTTGCAGCCTCTTCAGACAAATGTATTTCATGTAAAGAGTCTCATCCTCTTTACAAATGTCCGAAGTTTGTCAAACTCGATACCAATAAAAGATATCAGTTCGTTACTTCTCACCAACTATGTATTAATTGTCTTTCCAAAAAACATAAAAGGCAATTTTGCCCCAGCAAAGTCAATTGTCGCCGATGTGGACAACGACATCATTCTTTAATACATAAAGAAACTAACACTGAAATTTCTCAGCCCATTTCACCACAGAGAGTGGCTCAAACTAAGCCCGCGAGTGAGCCTCAAAATTGTGGAAATCATGTTAATGCTGTCCAATCATTTTACACTAATAGAGGTCAACAAGCACCTCAATCAATTCTCTCAACAGCATTAGTAAACTTGCCCTCAAAATCAGGGACTATTTTCACGTTGCGTGCCTTAATAGACTCAGGGTCACAAGTTTCCTTCATCACAAAGGCAGCAACGAAGCTTTTGCAATTAACGACATCCCCCACAAATCTTCAAATTACTGGCTTGGGAGGTTCAGAAACTACAAAAGTTACGTTACAAACGACTCTCGAAATTTGTTCTTCGATTTCACAACAAAAGTCCACTAATCTAACTGCTTTTGTTGTTCAAAAGATCACTGATTTATTACCTCCAGAAAATATAGTTACACAGAATTGGTCTCATCTACAAAATCTTCCTTTAGCAGACCCATTCTTTAATAAGCCGGGAAAAATTGATCTCCTTCTCGGAGCTGATATTTACGGTGATATAATTTTAGAAGGTCTTCGCAAAGGACCTCCAGGTACTCCAATAGCACAAAACAGCATTTTTGGTTGGATATTATTCGGCCCAGTATCACGGCAATCGAAAACAATATCTCAAGCAGCCAGCTTTCTCAACACTTCTCAAGACCCAATTGTTTCTTTAAACAAATTGATTCGCCAATTTTGGGAATGCGAAGAAGTTCAAGTAAAACACACTCAAAGTAAAGAGGATCAAGAGTGCGAACGAATTTATGAACAAACACACTGCCGTAATGACAACGGTCGATACGAAGTTCGATTACCCTTTAAAATTTCTCCTCCAAATTTGGGTGAATCCCGAAATATGGCTCTTCGCAGGTTTTTCTGTCTTGAGAAAAAATTAATTAACAACCAAGAACTTTATGCTGAGTATCGAAAATGTCTAAGTGAATATATTTCTATGGGTCATATGAAGCTAATTAGCAAACATGCAACACAATCTCCATCTTATTACCTTCCACATCACGCAGTAATAAAAGATAGCACAACCACAAAGGTCAGAGTAGTTTTCGATGCGTCTGCAAAAACCTCTAATGGGAAAAGTTTGAATGATCAATTATATTCTGGCCCTGTGCTACAGTCAGATTTATTCACAATTTTATTACGATGGCGAATGTATCGTTACGCAATGTCAGCTGATGTGGAAAAAATGTATCGCATGATTAATATGCACCCATCCGATCAAACCTTTCAACGTATTTTCTGGAGGAATAAACCTAGCGAGCCCCTTCACGAGTATGTGCTTACTACTGTAACTTTCGGTACTACTCCTGCCCCTTATCTTGCCATCAAAACACTTTTTCAATTAGCCAAGGACGAAGCCCATAATTTTCCTCTTGCTGCTAAAATCATCACACGAGATTTTTACGTCGATGATTTATTGACTGGCACAGACTCCTTGCAGGAAAGCCTCGAAATTCAATCGGAACTACAGAACCTCTTATCATCAGGAGGCTTTAATCTTCGAAAATGGGTCAGCAATTCACCTGATCTCCTCGCGAATCTTCCGGAGAGC
Source organism: Tolmerus cingulatus (assembly GCA_959613345.1). NCBI lineage: Eukaryota > Metazoa > Arthropoda > Insecta > Diptera > Asilidae > Tolmerus > Tolmerus cingulatus. The sequence goes on from CAUIJO010000068.1 coordinate 2,184,515, forward strand.
CACAAGGAATTAAAACTCCCTCTAAGATTTGCAAGTGATGAATCAGTGAAAACTCTGGGCATTCACTGGTACCCAGGGCCAGATTATTTCACCTTGCAATATCGGCAAATCGCTGATCACTTAAATACAAAGCGATCGGTTTTGTCTGAAATTGCTAAGCTTTTCGACCCACTTGGTTGGATTTCCCCGATCGTGGTCACAGCAAAGATTCTGATGCAATCTTTATGGCTTTCGGGATGTTCGTGGGATGATCCTATTCCTCCCAACATAAACACAAAATGGCAAGATTTTAAGGCTGAACTGCATTTTATTAGTAAAATAAAAATTCCAAGGTGGCTCCAAACAACAAGAAATCAGGAAACTATCCAGTTACATGGGTTCTCCGATGCTTCAACTGAAGCATATTCAGCTGCAGTTTATCTGCGAGTTCTTGACCATCAAGGACTCATTCATACAAATTTAATAATGGCAAAATCTAAAGTTGCTCCCACCAAGCCAGTAACATTACCTCGTCTTGAACTCTGTGGAGCACTCTTATTAACACAATTGCTAAAAAGGGTGAAAACAGATCTGGAATTGCCTTCTGTCCCGGTGTTTGCTTGGACTGACTCAAAAATTGTGCTCGCTTGGATTCACAAGGAACCACGTAAATATAAAACATACGTGGCAAATCGTATCGCGGAAATCCAAGAATTGTCCGACAATACTTCGTGGCGACATGTATCTTCAGCAGACAATCCGGCAGATTGCAATTCTAGAGGAGTAAAGCCATCTGTTCTTCTTGAACACACTCTGTGGTGGAATGGGCCTAATTGGCTGCGACTATCAGAAAATAATTGGCCACACGAATCTCCTTCATTAAAAGAGGATGTAACTATAGAAGAAAAAAGAACCACTTTTACGGCACACACGACTTCAACAATATCCCAATTAATTTCAAAAATTTCATCCTACCCCAAACTTTTAAGAGTCTTTGCCTATTGCAATCGATTCATAAACAATTGTTGTAAAAAACCCAATCAAAGATTATCCACACAACTTTCCACTAGCGAGATTCAAATGGCGAAAATATTACTTATAAAAACTACTCAAGCTGAGTTCTTTGCCTCTGAACTTCACTCATTAAAATCAAATTCTCATGTTTCGTCCAGGAGTGAGTTACTTCCATTAACCCCATTTTTAGACGCTGAAGGTTTGCTGAGAATAAAAGGCCGATTGAATCACGCTAACATTCCGTATGCTCAGAAACATCCCATAATTCTCCCCAGAAAATGTCATCTAACTGAATTAATCATTACCCATCTTCATCAAAAAACCTTACACGGTGGTACACAATTAGTACTAGCCACACTACGTAATGAATTCTGGGTCCTGAGAGGAAGAAGTACAGTGCGAAATATTATTCGCAAATGTATCATTTGCTGGAAGCAAATTGCAAAACCTCAAACTCAAATTATGGGAGATCTTCCAGCCCCTCGAATAAATATATCTAGGCCGTTTCAGCATACCGGAATTGATTTCGCAGGTCCTGTTAATATAACTATGTCTAAACATAGGGGTAATAGATCATACAAAGGTTACATATGCATTTTCGTCTGTCTATCTACAAAAGCAGTACATATTGAAGCAGTTTCTGATTTGTCCACTCCGGCCTTTATTGCTGCCTTAAGACGTTTTACAAGCCGAAGAGGAATCTGCACAGATATTTACACTGATTGCGGCACTAATTTCGTTGGAGCAAACAAGGTTTTGCAAGACGAATTTAAAAGAGTCTTACAAGAAGCCACAGAAACTGCCGCCGAAAAATTAGCACACGAAGGCATTCAGTGGCATTTTAATCCTCCGTCTGCACCTCATTTCGGTGGGTTGTGGGAAGCAGGCGTAAAATCAATTAAATATCACCTTAAACGTGTCTTGCAAAATGCTCTCCTCACATACGAAGAGCTCGCAACAGTGCTAACTCAAATAGAATCTTGTTTAAATTCACGACCTTTATGCTCCATGTCCGAAGATCCAAATGATGTTCTTATTTTAACACCTGGCCATTTTTTAATTGGGACTGCATTAAACAGCATACCCGAAACACCTACAAAACAAGTGTCGTCAATTGCCAGATGGAATCATCTTCAGCAATTACTACGGAGCTTCTGGGATCAATGGTCCAAAACATATTTAAATTCGTTGCAACTCAAACCTAAGTGGAAATCTCCAGTAAAAAACATAAAAATCGGAGATCTGGTATTGCTAAAAGAATCCAAAACTTCACCATGCTGCTGGATTCTCGGTAGAATTGTTGACACTCATGCAGGAGCCGATCAGTATGTGCGAGTAGTAACCGTTAAGACCAATTTGGGGACTTTTAAACGGCCTATAACAAAGGTCGCTTTATTGCCTAGCCATTAACATTCATTCAAGGCCATTGCCTTGATATATAAGCCCTTCACAGGCAAGGGACTTCATTAGTTCAAAATGGATCAAGAGTGTGAAAACAAGTCACCACCCACTCCTGGGCGAAACATCGAAAACCTATTTGAGCCAGCAACCAGAAGTCTGGAACGAAGGTTCCAATACCTAAACTTAAATCAGGAAATCGTAGAAAGTATAAATATCGACGATTCTCCTCCCGCGTCTCCATCCCCAAACGTCGCTACACCGGGACCCAGTCAGCCTCCACGGATCCAGGTTCTGGAGGACATCACCATCCCTGCGGATAATAACGACTTGCACGTTATCATACAAGACCACGAGGATCCGCAACAAAACGAAATAGTGAAAATTCCTTGGGAGGCTCTGAAACGTTCCAAAAAACAGAAACGACGGATAACCACACAGAAAGGGAATAAAATTGTTATTAAATTGCTAAGCAATGGTTGTATAAAAGTTATAAATAAAACAACTGGTTTAAATTAAATTTCATTTTTTTTCATTACAAAATATCACAACTTTCGTTTCTTACAGCTATTATTATACTAAATACAAATTATACGCTCCATGTTGAACTAGCAATTCACTTAACAACAAAAGGCAAAACTAATAACAAAACTTAAACCTAAGTAAAACACTTAAACTACTACTTTCTTCCTAAAGTGGCGGGGGAGTATGTTTGGTGCACGAGCACCAAATTCAGCATCCCGCGAAGATCGGCCCAGGCGCCACCCACAGCTAAATTAGTCACCTGAAATGAAAAACAAACTCTTTAAATTTAAAACAATAAATTCACTTACCACTATCATCAGCATCCCTCGCTGACCATATTAGAAAGTTCCCACGCCGCTCCGAGCCTGTAAAAAAGAAATAGAACATTAGAAAATGAATTTACGCTAAAATACAAAATCTTACCTTCGGTACTATCCTCGCACTGTCCACCACTTGATATCTGTCAACCAACGTAAACAAAAACAATAGTGATCACTCATTAGATCACTTTCGAACTTTCGAACTTACAAACGGAAGGACATCTAGGAGTTAATGTTAAAATCAATTGCTGGCGGGGAGTTCATGAAGGGGAATTCACAATATACTCACACTTAGTGGGTGGTACCGTAAGGTGGTTTTCATGTGTGAAGGAAACTTGAGTGCCGTGTGCAATTTCCAGGGTATAAAAGCCACTGCGCTGCCTGATAGCTTCCTCTTTTTTTCTTGCCTTTTGCCTTGCCTATTACCTATTGCTCTTGTACCTCTAACCTCGAACCTCAATCCTAATTCCACTCAATATATTGAGATCAGTTGTTCCGGGTATTGACTAGAACAACTTTCTTTGCTCATCCTCAAGAGATCAGTTGTTCCGGGTATTGACTAGAACAACTTTCTCTGCTCATCCTTAAACCTAATTCCACTCAATATATTGAGATCAGTTGTTCCGGGTATTGACTAGAACAACTTTCTTTGCTCCTCCTCAAGAGATCAGTTGTTCCGGGTATTGACTAGAACAACTTTCTCTGCTCATCCTTAAACCTAATTCCACTCAATATATTGAGATCAGTTGTTCCGGGTATTGACTAGAACAACTTTCTTTGCTCATCCTCAAGAGATCAGTTGTTCCGGGTATTGACTAGAACAACTTTCTCTGCTCATCCTCAAACATAATTCCACTCAATATACTGAGATCAGTTGTTCCGGGTATTGACTAGAACAACTTTCTCTGCTCAACCTTAAGCCTAATTCCAATCAATATATTGAGATCAGTTGTTCCGGGTATTGACTAGAACAACTTCCTTATTGCCATATTTTGCTCCACTCGTCTGCGCAACTACCAGACGAGAAACATACCTACCCTATCATCCTCTACCATTAGTGGATACAGGTGAGTACAACTTCATTATATGTTCTGAACAAGGTCTCAGTCAAGATTCAATTCTTGAATGTTGGGCAGTTCAGAACAAGAGCAAAATATAAATCACCTGCTTGCCAACCCAGCAGCAGGACATTGCTATTTTTAAGTTTTCGCTTAATCAGCACCTTTGTGCTGATCATTAATCACCGGTATAACGGTCACTTATTATCACTTCGAGTCATTGTGAAAGAACGTGAGTGATTAAAGTTAAGAACTATTACAGATCTGTTTACTCCAGACAATTTTCTACAAATTTAATGTTCGTTCACTCATTTTTGAGATCGGATAGAACAACGTTTTTTTCAATTTTACAAAATTTATTATCAGTTTTTTGTAAATCTGACAATTAGTCAATATGAATAAATCTTTTTCATGTTTTCTCTGAAAAGCTGTTGTTAAGTTAACAAAAATGCAGTCATATGTACAAAATCTCAGATTTTTCTATTGACTAAAATTTCTGTTACTGTGAACAAGAATTTAACAAAAAAAATATTCGTTGCGATAAAATTTTTGTTAAATTAGGAAAGATTTTTATCGAAATTACAAAAATGTTTATGACCTACAACAGTTTTTGTTGCTCTAACAAAATTACAATGTTTCAACAAAATTTGATAAGCAGTCCCATTTAATAAGTTGTCTTTGCAATGAATTAACGTGTTAATTATAAGTTATTGTATGAGATATAATATATACTGGAATTTATACAAATACTTCGTTTTACTTCTAATATTTATCACCTTTATACCTATCTTTATTTTAGTGTAGCATAAATCACTAATTCCTACATAGGAAAAACTGGTCGGACTTTTAAATTTGTATCGCAAACCATTTTATTTTTCATCAATTAAAAACTTTTTTTTTTTATGCAAAAATTGTCTGCAGAATGGACTTAATTATTTTGTTAGCAATCATATAGTCGACTGAAAATTGAATTTTCGTATGTAGGTACCATTTTGCCATTTTGAAGTTTTATTGAGGATATTATCTTCACTTCAAAATGGCAAAATGGTACCTACATACGAAAATTCAATTTTCAGTCGACGAAGTGATTGCTAACAAAATAATTAAGTCCAATCTACAGACAATTTTTGCATATTCGAAAAAATGATTTTGTTTAATTGACTAAAATATTTGTCAGTTATAACACAAAGATTTGTGTTGCTGACAAAAAGATTTTTGTTCCTGATGAAAATATTTTGTCTATTCTACTTGGGCTTTTGTTCAACTGACAAAATTTACAATCATAATAACAACAAATTATTGTTACCTCGATAAAGTACTATTTCGAAGAGACAATTTGTTTTTGTTATCCTGAATAACTAATCGTGACAAAAATGTTGTATATTTGTCAACGATTATTTGTCAAATTTAACAAAAAGTTTGGATTTTTATCGTAATGACTATGTTTTTCTGTTGACGCTATATTGACTACAATTTTGCTAGCTTGATAATTTTTTTTTCATATAGACTTAAGGATTTCGTTCAGTGTAATAGGGGAAGAATCTTAAGTTTAACCTTGATTCAGTAATGTACTTAATTTGAAATCGAACTAGCAATATGAATTGTAATAAAGATTGGGGGGCCTAAATTCCTGTGGAAAATGTTTCTCTCATCTTGCTATTAATACGAAAAATTGTAAACGGCGAGCTGTCATGAATAAATAACGTAACCAGTAAGAACAGAAATCTAAAGAACGCTATTACAAAAGTGCCAAGCTAATATCATTCCACATAGGAGATAAAGTCCCATTAAAGAGTAAGAATGAAAAGTATAAACCATCCCAAATCTCTATAAGACCATATCCAATAACAACAATTCCATTACAAGTAAATACTAAAATAAAAATTGTCAAACGAGCGAAAATATTGCGTATTAACAGCGTTTTAACTCATGGAACTACAGAATACTAGAGCAATAAATTCGCCTTGTGTATTCACCATATATGTATAGTCTCATTTACAAGGCTAAATGTGAAGTATATCGAAGGAAAATTGTATGTAGGGTTTTATGAATATCCTTAATTAAACAAAATTAAATCCAATTTGTTAAGAAAATATGATCGTGTGATTGATAATTGCCTCCTGCGAAAATCTGCATCAAGCATCCTCATAGGTTTAAATATACTCAGACAAGATCTACATTATGCAATATTATTATTAATAAAATAATTCAATCCATTCTAATCTAATGTAAACAAAGCCACCTGCAACTCAAAAATATTGCAATTCAGCGATCTCATCGTCCAAAGCTAGAGATAAGAAACAAAACCAAATGCCTCGCGCTCTGCTCATTTCTTCTGATTATTTCACAATATCACAAGACGTATCACGGCGAAGTAAGAGCGGGTGGCGGGGAGCGATCTCAGCAGGAGGGGCAGGGGGAACAGATCTCAGCATTGGAGGGAGGGGAACAGAATTCAGCGGGGGAGGGGGAGGGGTAAAAATGCCACCCCAAACACAACCCCTAGCGCCTGATGCCACCCCCTACCGCCTGATGCAACCACCAAGCACACACAAAAGAGCTTTCAGCTGATCGCCCAAGACCAGAAGAAGCTTTCATGACGTCACACATCTCAAAACTGCTCGTCGAAGACCAGAAGAAGCTTTCAAATGCTCCTCCACGTCCAGATCGAAAGCTTTTGATACCGTTTTGTAGTTTTTTGAGCCCCTTTACATTTCTTATGGGAAAAGTGTGCCCGAACCGGCATAGCCTATCTACTTATTTTGGTTGCTATTTTGTCCGTTACGTACCTGGTGAATATTATTTTTTCTAGAGTTATTGCTGTTATGTCTATTATTTTGATTATAATTGTTTCTTTGTATTTGTCTTGTCTGATTACCAGTCTGTATTTGAACCGAATTGTTATGATTTCCTATGTGATTTGTATTACTGTAGTCTCGTGGTCGGTTGTCATTACTGTGTACCTGATTTCTTCTTTCTTGTCTTACATTATTATTATATCTTCCATTATTAAAGGCATAGTTTCGTGTTTGGTTATCATTATTGTATGCTTGATTTCTTCTCTCCTGTCTTAAATTAGTGTTGTATCTATCAGTGTTAAAACTTGATTGAGGGTTGTTTTGTCTAAAATTTGTTCTATTCCACTTTAAATTGAAATGATCCTGACCTATGTATTTATTTAGTACTTTTCTAATTTCTTCCAAACTGAACTAATTACACAATTCTGCTGCTAATGCTCCCGCTGTTATTTCTGTGATTTCTAACACCAAAACACTGCTTAAATTATTAAAAAATTCGGTTTGAAAGTCACTAAACATTAAGCATTCTGATATATCATCCACGAAACCTCTTATTTTATTACTTAATTCCTCCACAGTACATACCTTAAGCGAACTTATTTTCTGCATTATTTTTCCTTGGTTCTTGGACGGCTTTTACTGCAGCTTCAACTTTGCCTTGCACTCTTCCCACGACGTTGGAGGTGAGGTTTCCAAGAAGTTCTTCGCTGCTCCCAGTATCTTCTCGTTGTATATGATGTGGTATGCCTCTTCCGCTTGTTCTCCATAGTCCTGTAGTGTTCTTTCCACCGCTGTTATAAAAGATGGTAGGGTTCCGCTTTTTCCTTCGAAGTTGGGTAAGTACCTCAGGTCCTTTTCTATTCTTCGTCTTAGGGTTTCTGGTTGCGTTTGTGGACTTAGGATATCCGTCAGTACCGCCAGGCACTGCCTCATCAATAAATTGCCATTATCCTGCTGTTTCATTCCTGTGTTTTGGTCCACCATTCTGTTCCTTTTTTCTCTTCTTGACAGCTTCTTCAGTGGTCGTTTCTTCGCGGTTTACTAAATTGCACTTTAAACTACTGCGTATCATACTTTACAAAAAAAAAAACTGGTTAAATTAGGGTTTCTCTTTCTGAAGCCCAGTCCGACTGCGCCAATTTTATTTTGGAACTTTTATTTGGTTATTTTTTTATTGCCTGATGTTGAAGAGAGGGTGTTATTTTGAGGCTTTTTTTTCATTATTAAAATTTCCTTTTTTTTTATTATTTATTATTTGATTCCAAACGTCCAGTACCTTTACTTTTACATCACTTTTTACAATCACAACAATCTTTTTTTATATGGAACTTACAAAGGTATTCCTTTTTTTTTATTATATAACGAAACGCTATTAACCCTTTACTTTTTTTTATAAAAGGGTTTTACAACAGTTTTCTTTTATATCCAAAAATTATAAAAAATATTACTTCTCTTTTTTTTAATAAGGCTCTTACTTTTTCGTGGCTGGCAACCGACTACACTCATTACCAACACCTCCTATCCGTCAAGTTCGCTATCTTTGCTTTTCTAAGCACATTTTAAAAGAATTCGTCGTACTGCATAACTATGATGCCATCTGATATTTCATTTCCTTTACCAGGCCATTGGCTTTGGCTTAGTTTTACTTTTGTGGGTGTCCGGTAACGAGCATTTTCTACCACCTTGCATTTCCATGCCGTCTGCCTTCTCTTGGTCAGGTTGCATATCTATATATGTAACTCGCCTGATGCCACCCCTACCGCCTGATGCAACCCTAAGCACACACAAAAAAGCTTTCAGCTGATCGTCCAAGACCAGAAGAAGCTTTAATGACGTCATACACCTCAAAACAGCTCGTCCAAGACCAGAAGAAGCTTTCAAAAGCTCCTCCATGTCCAGCCCGAGAGCTTTTGGGACCGTTTTGTAGTTTTCTGAGCCCTTGTACATTTCTTATGGGAAAAGTGGCCCCGAACTCTCATAGCCTACCTACTCAAACAGTGCTATCAAGAGTATTGGCGTAGATTAAGCTTGTAGGAAAAGTACCGTCAACACTGATAACGGAAAACGAAGGCAATATTTTGCTTTTTGAACTGCCTAGCGAACATTTTCCTCTTATAAATTTGATTTGGTTTTGTTCTTTATTTCTAATTAATATTAATATTATTATAATTTACCATCGTTAGATATGGATTGTGTTTTGTCCCGTAGGACAAAACTGCTTCTCAAAACAAAACAAAAAAAATGTTAATTAGCTTGTGATAAATATGAATTGGATTATTTTAAATTTTTGATATTATATTCAATATTAATTTGATTTTGAAAGTGGATTTATATTGCTAATTGTATAATTTGTAGTTATTTATGTTTTGTTAGGATGCGCCATATATATGTTCCTGTATTTTTGAAAATAAATAAGTAAATAATATTTGCAATATTGTAATAGTTTCAGTAGTAGCCTATAAATAGAGTAAACACGACAAATTAAAAATGCTCACATTTCATGTCAGCCGTCATTTTTTGTTTAATTTTTACGTAACGGAATGCATGCTATTACATAGCAAAACGGAGTGACATAATTGAATGAAAAGTGTGATAATACATCGCGTTAAAATTGCATTTGTCTTGTACTGCACAAAACTTCGTTTGATCTGAATATACATATTTAAATTGCATGACAAAACCTATTAGTTGTATGAGATTATGTGAGCTAAATTAAACGAAAACTATCAGTTTCTGAGTATCGATTTTCAGGCACATACATATACCCGAAAATGCTGTTAATTGCACTACATTGGATACTTTTTTATTAATGTATATGTTGTGTTGAAGTTGTTAAGGCGAAAGGAGAATTTGTAACTCCAAAACTGCAACAACATAAGGTTGTCGGCGCTTAAGTCTTATTTCGTAATTGTAAGCAGCTGCCAGCATGTGCTGGGTAAACATGCGTTTTCACCATAATGCAGAGGCAGCAAACGGCGACAGAGATAAGATACCTATTTAGTTCCATTTGGGACTTAACCGTAATAAAGGATTTCGGGAGAAGGCATAAAGAAAAAATGGGTGCCTGTAAAGTCGTTACGGGCGAAGTATTTACGTGACAACGTCTTTTTGTGGTATAAGTGTTTTAGAACAAAGGATTAAATGAAGATTATACTTTTTAATTGATAAATCACTGACATATTTCGTTTTATTTAGTTTTTCAGTTTTATTTATACTTTCGTTTACAAACTGTTTGTATAAAATGACAAGTAATCTTTGCTGTAACTCAACGGTTTCTATTCTGTGTAATTCTATTAAGAACAGGACGATGATATGAGAAATATGATATGAAAGGAAGAGTTTCTATTGTGATGTGTCTTGTGAAAGTTAGGTCTATGGTTGTTCCTTTTAAGGTAGTTGATTTAGAAACATCTGATACGCATTCAATATTGAACGTATCTTTCATGAATTTGAGAAACATGTCGTCATTCTTTACGTTTTTGTTAAAATCACCACACAGAATAATTGGTATACTAGAATCAACTTGCAGTAACGGTGGGACGTACTGGCACGCATACGCCCCGATTAGTGCAGCCCCTAATTATTTGGTCAGGCAGGCGGCCCGAACTCAAATGCATTCCTTTGTTTTTAAGGCAAAAAAATAAGGCTTTTTCCTCTAACGCCAATAAATTAAAATAGTGAAGCGCAAATCAGGACTTTTTTTTGAAACCACCCTTCCTGGGGAAGTGTGTGCCCGTCGTCGGTCCCAATGAGGATCAGCGGATGTTAACTTTAAAATGACTCAAACAGTAGTAATTAATCATTTATCGAAGTTTGTAAAAGTATATCTGAGACTGGTTTTTTTTATTGTGCTTAATCTTGTCCAAGGCCAGTAAAAGTTTCCCTAAACTATTGTCGCAGTCACGAAACAAGGAAATTAGCCAAGGGGTGAAAATGGGAAGTAGAAACAAATTCTTAAAGCATTGTAGCAACCACGTCACGTATTGCAAGCATTGCAGTTAGCCCTACTTGGGAGATAGAATAAAATAAGTAAGTTCGTGGCAGCCAGACATGGAAATTTTCGCGTTTCTGGCAACCTGAAAATTCTAATTCGAATCAAGAGAATTAATTAATTAAACCAAGTAATATGAGGTTCAGCAAAAATGCAGATGTGCTTAAGCTGACTGTAAGCCAACATCCGTCCTCTGCTGCACACTCTATTAAAAATTCAAACCAAGTGTCCAGCAAGGGCAGGGATAATACATTTTCCATCGTTTCCATCGGCCAGTCTGGAAGCAACAGATCTGCAGAGTTAAAAGATAGTAGATTATGTATTATGTATATTGTAGTTTTAAAGTTTATTCGAAATTACTCTTCCGACAACTTCGTGAGGAACATTAATATTTTTCAGACCAGAACATTTGGAGGAGACCAGAAGGACTAACATACGTAAATTAGAAATTTTTTTCGCATTAAATTACATTTTAAAATTTTAATTACTTGAAACATTGTAAAATTGCATTACAAGCAAGACAGAAGTAATTTATAGGGAGCGCAGAAAGAAGTGAGGGTTCCAGCCTCAATTCTTTTAATTACTTTCAAGGAGGCACAACAAAGAAGGCCAATCAACAACTATCGACCGTCCTGGATTCCAATTTCCTGAACGAATGCTTTCTGATTAACATAGCAGAAATGGAATTTCGCTTTGCAAAGAAGATATTATTCTAAAGGCACTATTTCTTCGATAAAAAAACATCTGTGATCTATATTTCCCGCCCTGAATTCGAAGGCTATGCCATACAGATCTACAAATATATACGATTTATATTTTATCTAAAATTTAAGATGACTGTTGTAATAAACTTATTTAACTACCATAAATTAAAATTGTGATAGGCCTGGTTCTTGCAAATTCAATCTTGGTTTTGGTTTTGCATAAATAAATGTATTACAGTCTTCATCTTGGCCGTGGTAAATGAATTTCGTCTGCTTATACAGATAAAGCATTTAAGTACTTAACAATAAAAAACTAAAAAACAACAATTAAAAAGTAACAAAATAACACATATAAAATCACAGGTTGAAGGAAATCAAAATATATTGAATTTCGAGAATTGTCAAATGCCCGAATGAGGTGGCTCGTTTCTCTCATGTTTATTATTTGTATTTTAACTCTAAAACGGTTAAAAGCGAACATTTTTAGTATATTCTATTAGAATTATTTCTAATAGTTAATAAGAACTTTAAATTCCGGCAAAATCAGGATATCGTTACCTTTAAAACATACATCTAATTATACCTCTATGAAAAAAATTTTCAGTTCGGACTTATGTTTTGTAAAATAATATTAAACATTTTAAAAGTGAGAAAAAGTCTCTTCAAAATATTGATTCGGGCAACAGAAATCAATCAACCCAAAATTCATCAAAAATGCAGTATTGTCACAGGTCGAAAAATTTTTCAGATCAGATAAACAAATGTTTTAACATTTTCAAAAATATTTTAATCAAAATAACCTTCTCATTCGTAATCCTTTTTGACGATTGCTTCTCTGAAACTCTGATGGCCTCCGCAGGATTGAGGACTTAATTTATTTTTTTTACTGGAAGGGCACACTTAGTGGAAGTTACTTACAACTGTAAATTCCTCCAAATTTAAGTTTCCTTCGCCTTTAAGTAAGAAAACTAAGGGTGCCTTGGCAACATAAATTTGTCAGTTCTGGCGTTAGTTTCTTAAAAGGAACAATATAAAATATTATAAGATTTAAATGTTTTAAAATTGATGCACTCTTTTTATTTTGTTTTTGGTAAATTTTTTGCATAGTGCTGAGGTGATGTTCGCCTCCATTTCTATGTTGGACTTTCTGCTGGTTACAAGTGTTTTTTCTATAGAATATATTATCCGTCTAATAACTGATTCGTTTTTAATAACATTTTAATTTTACCATTCTCCTTCGGATGTGCTAATAAAAATTAAAAAGTACAGTGCGGTAAAATGGTAACATAGATAACATATTCTATAGAAAAATCACTTTCAACCTGCATAAAGTCTAACATCGAAATGGAGGCGAACATCAGCTCAGCACTATGCAAACAATTTACCAAAAACAAAATAAGAAGAGTGCATCAATTTTAAAACATTTAAATCTTATAATATTTTATGTTGCTCCTTTTAAGAAACTAACGCCAGAACTGACAAATTTATTTTGTCAAGGCACCCTAAGTTTACTTACTTAAAGGCGATGGTAACTTAAAGTTGGAGTAATTTACAGTTGTCAGTAACTTCCAGTAAGTGTACCAACAACACTACTCTTCCAGTAAAAACGATAAATTAAGTCTTCAATCCTGCGGCGGTCATCAGAGTTTCAGAGAAGCAATCGTCACATTCGAGCCTTTGAATATTCTCTAAATTCAAAATATTTTGATTTCCTTCAACCTGTTTTTCTATGTGTTATTTTGTTACCTTTTAACGGTTATTTATTAGTTTTTTATTGCTAAGTGTTGGATGTTTTTATTTGCACTAAATGAAAAACACAACTAGCTACTACAGCTTAATATTTCTATTATACTATTAAACACAATGTTCACTCTGATTATTTAATTTAACACTCTGAATATTTAATTTAACTTAAATAAAACTCTAATTGTATTTTTACTGCTTAAGGCACTTGCGCTGCTCTGCTGTTGAACACGGAATGGGAAGAATCCTGGCAGCAGCTGACAGATCAGGGATAGGAAAAACATCGAACGCTGAATAGGTGGATGGAGCCAACTTCATCCACTTAGAATTGAGCGTTAGGTTGGACGAAGCCTAAACGCCTCAACAATTACCATCCATCTGAGTACACTTTACCGCGGACTCGTTGTCGCATCTGATAATTACTGGATACATAGTTTTTCCAATCATATCTCTGATAGCCTTATCTAGAGAAACCAGCTCTTGACAAGCGTCGCTCATTGCAATAGTCTCAGTTTGACAAGTTGATAGTGAGACATAATTTTGCTTATGGCTCCTCCAGGCAATAGTATCACCAAACAGTTTGATTACATACCCTCCTGTGGAAGATGAGTCATGACGGTCTCTGAAACTAGCATCTGACATTGCCTTTAATGTTTCTTCTTTTGCTCTGAATACTAAACCAAGGTTCTGAGTGCCTTTTAGGTATCTGAAAATCCTCTTGACCTCCTTCCAGTCATCTTCTGAAGGTTCCAGTTGTCGTCTGGCTAGGTAATTAACCGCGTAGGAAATATCAGGTCGTGTGGCGCTAGCTACATATAACAAACTCCCGATTGCTTCCCGGTAGGGAACTTTAGTTCGTTTCTGATTTTCGTCTGAGTTGGTTTCCACAGCATTTCTGATCTCTCTTTTCTTTACTTGTCTGGTAATCATAGGTGTTCTCTGAGGATTGCTCTCCAGCATATTGAATCGCTCAAGGCATTTTTTTAATATAGTCTGATTGTGTCATAGTTAGTAACTTGGTTGTCTTTTCTCTGAATATTTTCATACCTAGGAATTTTTCCGGTTCTCCTAAGTCCTTCATTTGGAATACTGATTTCAGTGTTCCTTTTACTTCTGACATTTTGTCTGAGTAATTACTTGCCAAGATCACATCGTCCATGTATACTAAAACCATGACCATTTTCCCTTCCTTTCTCCAAGTGAACAGGCAAGGTTCGTTGATATCTTTTTCCAGCCCTAACTTGTGTAGTTCTTCTGAAAATCTCTGATTCCATCTCTTTGACTAATTCTAAGGTCATACATAGCTCTTTTAATCTTGCACACTTTATTCACTCTGGTGTGCTCATCTACCATTAGTCCATCTGGAATTTCCATGAATATATCTTCTTCCAAAGTTCCATTCAGAAAAGCAGTTTTCACGTCCATCTGACACGCCTCAGTAGATAGGCTATGCCGGTTCTAGGCCACTTTTCCCATAAGAAATGTACAGGGCAAAAAAATTCTCACTTTTGCTTCAAAAGCTCTCGGTCTGGACGTGGAGGAGCGTTCGAAAGCTTCTTCTGGTCTTGGACGAGCAGTTTTGAGGTGTGTGACCTCATGAAAGCTTCTTCTGGTCTTGGACGATCAGCTGAAAGCTCTTTTGTGCGTGTTTGGGGTGGCATCAGGCAGTAGGGGTTGTGTTTGGGGTGGCATCAGGCGCTAGGGGTTGTGTTTGGGTGGGGTGGGGTCCCCCGCCCCTGCTCTTACTTCGTCGTGATACGTCTTGTGATATTGCGAAATAATCAGGAGAAATGAGCAGAGTGCGAGGCATTTGATTGTGTTTCTTATATCTAGCTTTGGACGATGCGATCGCTGAATTGCAATATTTTTGGGTTGCAGGTGGCTTTGTTTACATTAGATTAGAATGGAATGAATTAGTCAAAACAAAGAGTTATTTGTTTAGGGATGCTGCAGCATTTGCTGACAGGGATTGATTGATTGATATATTAAATGCTCTGACGGATTTGGATCAGTTCTTGTTCGGCCCTTAAAGAATTAGTGTCTCCAGTTAAGTTTAAATTTGAAAAGCGAATTATGTGGATGTGCTATGCAGCAGAGTCATGGCCCAAGGCTGTCGATTTAGAGAGTGCAGTTAAAAGGATTAACCGTCAATTTCAGGATTATAAATTTTCAGCTATATTAAACCAAAATAGAGGATATGATTGCTGGGACGAGGAAAATTACAGAAACGAGGAAAAGCAATATCAGCAAGGGATTATTTTATGTGAAAAGTATTTGTGTAAATCTTTGAATTTGGAAACGTTCTGTGACTTGCTAGCGTGCATTAAATTAACTTGTTTTCTGTGGGACTTGAAAGACTTTCTAC
The DNA here is from genome assembly GCA_959613345.1 of Tolmerus cingulatus. Taxonomy (NCBI): domain Eukaryota; kingdom Metazoa; phylum Arthropoda; class Insecta; order Diptera; family Asilidae; genus Tolmerus; species Tolmerus cingulatus. Next base: position 2,200,410 of record CAUIJO010000068.1, read on the forward strand.
CAGAAAATCTTGTAATAAAATACACTAAATTGTTTTCTAAACATCAACTGGATAATTCAGAAGAAGAGGACGTTGATGATATTAACTTTGATTTGCATGATCACATTAATTGTACGGAATGTGGTTTAGGTGAAGAACGTCGTGATTTAGTGTTTTTTTCTGAATAATCGCCGAGGGAATGAAATGATGAGAATAAAAGGACAGAGGTGCAAGATGAAAAAATAACTATAAATACAGAGCGAATTTCAGACTATAATTCAGTTTCGTCTGTGTGCTCTGAAAGTTAACAGTTAAAAAATATCAATTAAATAAATAGTGAAAAATGTCGCAGCAACAACACAAACAACAACCATGTGCTGAGGAGATGCCCGCTCGCAAAAGTAGTTCTGGAGCCCTGGACATCATCAATTCGTATAGCTTTAAACAACACTTTAAAGTATGCGACATGGAGCAGAATGCAACTTATAAAATATATAAAATAAGGAAAATAACTACAAAATACGGAAAGCGAGTCCTAGTGGAGCTACAAGATAAGCAAATGTTCCTGCCTGTCAGATATGGAAGCTTGCCTGATAGCGTTTTGGAGGAAATTAATCAACTGGACAACGTTTACATCAAGAACTTGAAACCTCTTGGTGATACATCGGAGCTTATCTTTACTCAGCATGATAACGAGGACAACCTCAATGTCAACATGACATACTTCAATCCAAACGAGTATAATTATTAAAAAAACAATAAAAATGAAATATACTAAAAATAAAACCAAAAAAAAGCATCTTTCATATTTTCCAATAATATCCCTGCCCCCCCCCCCCCCCCCCCAAATTCTATAAATAGACTGACTCCCAATTTTTCAATTAATCTGCTTCAAGGGGTTGTAATGAGCAGTTTTAAAGATACAACGAAATTGCTGAAGGAAGAGGCTGATAAGGGAAGTAAAGCAAAAGAATTGCAGTATAAGCTTAATTCTGTTTCACTTAAACCAGCTACAAAATCAATGACTATATCTGAAAGTAAGAATACTTCAGATATACGCTACAAACAATTGAAAGATAAATAAAATGTAAGTATGTATTGCAAATAAACTTGATACCAATATAAAATTGAAATTCAATTGTAAATAACAGATGAATATCCCGGTATTTCTTGAGGAGTTTTCCGAAATATTACTGGATGAGCATAAGAATCAAATTGAAGCAAGCTATCAATTTCTCAAACAATATGAGAATATAGGTAAAATAAAATCAATATATGGTGAACATTATACCAAGTGTCCATGGGCGTATGATGATGCAACTGAGGGACTAGATACCTGCGGTTGTCATGATGTACAACGATGTAACCGGGAAATTCAACACCTCATGAAATTGTATATACGGTTGACGAGAAACAACTGTAAGGAATGCCGAAAAGGGTTCGATTTGTTCTAATACCGCAAGTGCACATTGCATATGTTTGGAAGTTTGCATACAGAGCCAGCCGTAAGGGAACGTGGCATATATGTGCCGTTGATAGGATGAGGTTTCAACAAAGAATCTACAATACTAGTAAAGTTCTGGAGACAATATTAAACCAACCCCATCGGAATACAATATACAATACAAGATTTTATAATAAGGAGATTGAGAAATAAAACGCTGATTTAAACTTTTTCAGAAACAATGATTTTTTATTTTTAAATTATAATAATACATCCTTAGCACTTATCCAAGAGTTGTGCTTTGATGAGAATCCCAACCATTTCATGTAAACTTTATCGTCTTTCGTCTTTAGAATTTTCTCAACAAGGTAGAGGTGGGGATGTTTCACTTTCAGCAACTCCATTTCGCAAAATCCTCCTTTTATAGGGTTGCCGTCGTAGTCCTCTAGCAGATATGTCACAGGATCAGTCACTTGAATTTTTCTAACCTTGAAAATTTCCGATGTCCAGTTTGGTGTATAACCTTTCTCAAATACATGCTTATATTTGCTTATACGGACATGGTCTCCTTCTTTATATTTAGGTGAATCAGCAATCTTTATGTGATTATACACTATACCGAGAAGAAGCTTTTCATTTTTTGCATTTACATCACAAGGACGCATCCTAATTGTTTGATGTTTTTTCAAATTATATTGAGATAGCAATATTTTTATCATATCAAGCCATTTGTAAGAACCATTCATGCCAAAATCCTTCCACATCATGCTCTTTAAAGTTCCGTTGAAACGTTCCACTATCGACGCTCTGAGTGTAGAAAAGGTGGAGTAATGATTAATTTTGTGCTTACTCATCAATCGTTGAAAGTGTGTGTTGTAAAACTCCTTTCCATCGTCTGTTTGTAAGTTTTTAGGTCTTCGGCCCTCTTGGAATATAGTTTGCATGGCTTCAGTCACATCTGTACCAGTTATTGTTTTAATTGGCACAGCCTATGCATATTTGGAGAAAGTATCTAAAACAGTAAGCAGGAAGCGGTAACCTTTATTCGCATGCTTATAAGTATCCATTTCCACTAAATCCGCTTGCCATAGATCATCCAGCCCTTTAATAATGACTCGACGCCTTTTAAAATTTCGACCAGCAGGTTTGTGAAGCTCATCGACAACTCGTCTCTTACTCATACTGTAGACAAGTGAAGGAGTTTGTTTTTAACATTAAATTTTATGAAGGTTTAAGAATACACTCCATCTTCTTTCTTTTGGTTTTTATTAACTATGTTGAAGAACAAATAATTTTCAATCTTTGCAATTTCATCATTAATATATAGTGTAAGGTTTTTCACACTCAAATTAATATGTTTGCGTATTTCGTCATCATATGACGACATTTTTACATCGATATAGTTTTTAGTTTAGCACCAGCATTTTCTAGCGGTTCTCCTAGATGAGTAACATGTTTGAATTTGAAATCGTAGTCGCCTTTAGGAGTTAAATTGAAACCATCTCTTTTCGGTCCTGGGGTTCCTTTAGGTCCGGGAACCCCAGCTTCTCCTGAAAGACCTGGAGGGCCAGGAGGGCCGCGAGGGCCCTGTTGAAACTTAGTACTCCTTATTGATCGACCAAACTTGTCAACGCTCATTTTCAAAATGAGATGTAATTTTTATGCATGGATATTTATACAATTATTTCAGCTTCCCGCAGCTCCTCAATGATTGATATAATTTCATTATTATGACTATTATTTCCAGCTTGTTGGGATGCTATTATTATACGAAGTCTATCAACAAGTTCATTAGGATCATCCCAATATAGGTAATCAATGTTTTCTTTAGGAATTCTCATGATTCCTGTTCCAGTACGCAGTGTAGAAGTATTCACTAACTATTTTGTAATTTTTTTATATTTATAGGTATTTGTTCCTTTTATTTGTTTATTTTCATTAAAATCACGTCTGTGCGCGCTTGTATCGTTTTAAATTGACCGCTAATTGTACAAGTCTTCACTATTGTAACCGGTAGGATGTTTCTAAAAATCAGATCAAATAAACCTTTGGTTATCTTATATGGTCTGCCTCCAATATCAAAATTTTCATCTTCAAGTTTTACCGATGAATTGCCAATCTTCCAGCCATTGCTGTAATACACTCCATAGGTTTTATCAATTTGTGTACTGTTCTGACTAACCAGCTGCTTATATTTTTTTAGTATTTGGCTAGGCGATTCTACTATACGTGAACTATGTTCTTTTAATGTTGTTGATTGTATTGGTGAAGCAAACTCGTCATCATCATCATCGTCATCATGAAGATCATCCAATGAATAATCTTCAAAGTGGAGAGGTGTGCTAGTTAATTCAAGTTAATTTAAGTGTTTACAGGCTGGTGGGGTATATATATCATCATATCTTTGCCTCTTCTCTTGTTCGGTCTCTGTCTTAATTTGTTCTTTAGGCTCAAGTTTTACCGATGTCGTTAGCTCTTTTAGCGTGCTGGTAATTGGCTTAAAGGTTTCCTTCAATTGAGCTTCCGTTTCTATTTTACCAGTCTTGAGAGCTTTATACTTTTTACGTATAGCATCGCTCGTCTTTATAATATCCCTCGTAAGCTTTTCATCCATGTTGTTGTTGTCGTGACGGCAGCCACAGCTATACTGATAAACAGCAGGTCTGTACATCCATACATACAGGTAGCTATACAGACTTCTGTATAGGTAGCTGTACAGGTCTGTACAGGTAGCTGTACTGGTAGCTGTACAGGTCTGTACAACTATTGAAGGTAATCTGTATTGTTGTTCCTTTTTCATAGTCTAATGAAGGCGTCAAAGCCTTTCCGGTATCGCCCTCTATCCATAGGACTATCCTTATCAATTACCAAGAATCCATACTTGTCTTTCCAGCACTCGGCACATGCTTTCCGGAACTTTTCAAATCTCATATCAGTATTCACGTGGTCGTTGTAAATATGTTTCAGGTTCAGGTCGTCTTGCTTGAATATTATGAACAAATTTGCATGATCCCGAATCAGATGCTTTGGAATATGTGTGTAAGTCTGACAGAGGTAAAAGCTGTCTACATCATTATGTCGACCCATGCAAAAGTATGCTCTAATATTATTCTGTTTATCGCAAGCCACATCATCAAAAATGAAAATAGAGTTTCGCTTTGCTTCTTCAGGCAGTATGATGTCACAGTTGTTGGAAAGTGTATAATAGCCTAATCCAGATATAAGTCCCACAACTTTTCTCAGATACTCGTATTTTGTCTGATTTAACGATTTTGAGTAAACGTCAATATTTTCAAATCGTAGTCCATTAGGATGTTCCAGTAAACTCATCATAACATTTGTCTTGCCGCAATTGGATGGACGAACAATAATCCCCCTTATGCTGTTTGGTAACAGCCCTCCATATTTCTTCCTCTCTGCACTTGTATTTGATGCCTCAACATTTCTAACAGGCAAGCATTCTTGTTGCTTTATAAACTTCATGATGAGTACTAACCAAATTCATATAAAAACAGCTGCTTTTATTGGGTACCCATTAGTCTTGTCACAAACGCATAAGATGAATGATCATACTGATAATTACCTCAGTCGGCGAAAGGTCATCAGAGGGAAAGGAATATTTAACTCTCTAATCAACAAGTTACCGGTAGAATTGCATTTACCGGGCTATCAGTACTGCGGTCCAGGTACAAAGTTAGCTAAAAGATTAGCCCGAGGTGATCCCGGTATTAATCCCTTGGACGCTGCTTGCAAAGAGCACGATATCGCATACTCGAAGTACCGTGACACAAGTGATCGTCATATTGCCGATCGTATACTAGCAGAAAAAGCTTGGCAGCGCATGAAATCCAAAGAAGCTTCTCTGGGAGAACGCGCCAACGCTTTGCTGGTAACAAACGCTATGAAAGCTAAACTTAAGCTTGGAATGGGGGTAAAGTCAAAATTTCAAATAAACAGCGCTAAAGAGAAGAATAAGTTGGGCCCGTCTATTCGTGACGCTGTACGTAATGCGCGGAAAGTTCTAAAGCTGAGGAAACCCAAAGATTTGGTGGAAGCAATAAAAATTGCTACAAGTGCTGCGAGAGATGCCATCAAGGGAAAAAAGAAGATGATTACGACACCACGTGTGATACCTATCCCAAAAACTGGAGGTGTTCTACCATTCCTCATCCCACTATTTGCCGGACTCTCGGCCCTTGGAGCATTATCAGGAGGTGCAGCTGGTATAGCTAAGGCGGTAAACGCTGCAAACAGCTCACGTCAGGAGCTTGCAGAAGCAAAGCGTCATAATGAAACTATTGAGGCCATAGCGATGGGAAAACCTGGTCAGGGATTGTTCCTGAAGCCCTACAGAAAAGGCTTGGGCCTTTTTCTTAAAACCCAGTAAAAAAACTAATAAGCTCGCTACCTAAAAGAGCTCTTAATGAGCTCGAGATGCGTAAATATGCGCAGCATGTACCACATTTTAGAGGAGTCTTTATGCGCGATCAATTACCGAGGAGACCGTGGAAAAATGAGAGTGGAATTATAAATCTAGATGTTTCATCAGGACCTGGAACACATTGGGTAGCATACAAAAAGAAAGGAAGCCTCTTTGATTACTTTGACAGCTTTGGAAACCTACAACCTCCGCAAGAAGTTGCGAGATATTTAGGCGAAAACACCACATTCAATTACACAACACATCAAAGTTATGATTCAGTTATATGTGGACACTTGTGTTTAGAGTTTCTATATAATTATATTCAACCTTTCTAATAAGAATTGTATGTATATAAATAAAGGTTTTATATTAAAATGAGGTTATTTTATTCCAAACCGTTTACACTCTCCCTTAGTGGTAATTCATCGGTGCTCACTGCCGAGTATATTCCACCATTAGAACTGGTGGGTGAGTACGTCATACAATTCTATTCCCAATATTGATGAGGGAAACAACTTGATGCATGTGGGGAAGACAGTTATTGAAATACCAGTCGGATCATATGAGATTGATGATATAGCGAACTATGTGCAACAAAGTTTAAATAAGAGTAACAACAAGACAACAATCTCAATCAAAGCAAATAATAATACTTTGAAAAATGAAGTGATATCTTCGGAAGTTATTTATTTTGATAAGGAAAAATCTATCGCTCCATTATTAGGATTCAGCAAACAAGGCCTTGCGCCTAATATATTGCAGACATCCGATTAACCATCAAGGTAAGCGCCATAAGAGTTGAATGCAACATTATATCAGGTTCGTTTATAAACAGTAATCATGTGCATACGCTCCATGAGTTTTCTCCGAGTGTAGGCCCGGGCTATAAAATAGTGGAGGTGCCCAAGAACGTCATTTATTTACCTGTGAACGCGAAACGTATAACTACTCTCACATTAAAGCTTGTAGATCAGGACGGTGACTTGATAAATTTTAGAGGAGAAACAATAACCGCTAGACTGCACTTAAAGCCTCAGAATGCTTATCTATAATAGTAATATTAATATTAACAATATGAATAAAAACAACAGTAATAAAGAGCAAGTCATTATTCGACCATCAACCTTGAAACGTACAAGACGTGCGCTGACTGCTGTTAATAAAGAGCTTCTAAAGACATTGGGATTTATTTTGAAAAATGAGTGAAATCTTGGATATTACCCGAAACGTTGGATATGACAATAGCATAACAAAGATCGATTACCACACGTACTCACCATTCCTCGCATCATTCAAAAACAGCGATGGGATTCGCATTTCAGTACAACATCAAGATTTGTATATCCTGCCAGCAGAGAGGTTTGTTTATATTGAAGGAGTACTAACCAAAGTTGAGGGAACAGTAACAGACACCGCAAAGCTGGTCAATAATGCTGTAGCCTTTCTCTTTGATGAAATTCGCTATGAGATCAACAGTGTAGAAATTGACAGAACACGAAACCTTGGAATTGCTACAACCTTAAAAAATTATATATCGCTAAATCAAAATGAGAGTGAAATACTATTCAACGCAGGGTGGTCTCCCGAAAAGTCGATTACAACACCCAAAGGATTTTTCAATTTTTGTGTACCATTGAAATTATTGCTTGGCTTTGCTGAAGACTACAAGAAAATCATTGCAAATGCTAAGCATGAGCTGATATTAATACGAAGCCGTACAGATGACAATGCAGTTGTATCACTTACTGATGCAATAAGCGTAAACCTTTTCAAACTTCAACGGCGTGTTCCTCATGTAAACGTTGCTGATGACCACAAGTTGATCCTGCTAAAAACTATTGAAAGTGGCAGTGAGATACAAATACCATTCAGGAGGTGGGATATATACGAGTACGCAGCACTCCCATTATCAGCGCATCATTCATGGACGGTAAAAACAACATCACAATTGGAAAAGCCAAGATATGTCATCCTAACTCTACAAACTAATCGGAGAAATGATAAATCAATGGATGCCAGCAAATTCGATCACTGTAATCTGACAGATGTCAAAGTTTACCTAAATTCTGAGTCATACCCTTACGATGATTTGAACCTGAAATTTGATAAGGCTAATTACGCCCTCTTATATGATATGTATATAAAATTCCAGCAATCGTACTATGGTCGTCAGTTCCAGCCACTTCTTTCAAGAGAGAAGTTTGCGAATGACGCAGCGATTGCAGTAATTGATTGTTCGCGTCAAAACGAGAGCATTAAAATTGGACCGGTGCAGTGGCGGCTCGTCAGAGGAGGCAGGGGAGGCAGTGCCTCCTCTATCAATTCTTAAATGTTCTTAAGTATTTAAATTGTAAATTAAAGAAAAAACGTTAACACAATTTTTTAAAGAACTATTGATGTAAGTAAAGTTGTTGAAATATCAAAGAAATTCCTTGTATCCTGTGGCAATATTTGTAATTTTCGCCTTGCCCTGTGCCATGAAAGTTTCGCATGAAATCAAGGTGAGGCTAGCCTCTAGAACCCACTCCATGCGAAAAAAAGAGCTTGAGCTGTGCAGTCGGAACTACTAAGTCAAATCCAACAGAAAGTTCCCTTTGCGCAAGCTCTTTTCTCCGCGACAAATCAGCTTTGCTATCTGTGTGTGCGTGCCAGAGGAGGCAGTGCGCCGATTGCCTCAAGGAGGTTTTAAGCACAAGTCATGGAGATGCAATAAGTTGTGGTTGTGTGTGTCTATCTGAGCAGAAACTACAGGGCCTGAGACTTCTGCGTGTGCGTGCCCGGAGGCTAGCCTCATCTGAGCAAAAGTTTTGAGATTGAGCTTTGGTCGTTTAAAAGCGAATCTGCATAAACTTACGCGTTAAGCTTGATGAGTATGAAATTCATTTTTGCCACTTACGGAAAGTTCTCAATTTTCTGTTTCAGAATTTTTAGTAGTATCGTTATAAAGACATTAGATGAAAAAATAACGAATTACGACTCTGTTAAACTTAAAAGTGAATCAATTGTGTTTTATAGTAAAGAAACTTTGTAGAATGATAGGGATACAGTGTCATCTTTGTTAAAAAATTGAATCGAAAATAATATTACTGACGTTATGCCGGAGTTAACAAACTTATTTGAACTTATATGAACAATCCCTACTACATCAGTTAGTACAGAAAGGAGATTTCCTGCTATGGAAAGAAGTAAAGATTATAGAACAAATGCAATGGATCAAAATCAGCTATCGGATTTGGCTCTTTTGAGCATAGAAAAAATGTTGGTAAAGGAACTGGAAAAAGACCCGCTTTGGTATTACAATATTATAAATAATTTTGCGATCATTAAGGAATGTAGAGTAGATTTTATTTATAAATAGCTATAAATATATCTATGTATGTATAGAATATATGCAATACGGCATAAAATTTGAATTCTTATTAGCTTTTGCTTTTGTTTTTAAATATATATATTTATATAATGTAGTGTAGAGGCGATAATGGTAACAAAGGTGATTGTCACTATTTTTGGCTAGCGTGGGGCCACAAATTAGATTATGGAATTTTCTGCCTCCTCTGCTTAGAATACCACGAGCCGCCACTGGACCGGTGGGTATTAGGCTGGAATTCAAGACATCTGAAAACGTCCCAGCCGATACAACAGCATATTGTCTGCTGCTGCACGATCGTATTGTGGGATATACACCTTTAACCAACGAAGTCTGGAAACTTGTATAGAATGACTATCATCATCATTGATTTGCAAGGATTTGAAGACAACCACAATACATTTATATTGAAAGAGCTGGCAATTTTAACGAGTTAAAATCATGTACAACACTATGTATTCCAACCTCCATTTCCCTATAAGGATTTAACTCGAGCACAAAAGAAACAAATTGAATGGGTCCGACACAACCTTCATGGATTTAAATGGGCTGATGGATATATCCATTACCACAGAATTTATGACGTAATAGCACCATTATTGCGGGATAAAAACATTTATGTGAAAGGAAGCGAAAAGATGAGATGGTTGAAACAGATTTTTGGAAATAAACTAACACTTTATGATGCAGAGGAAGAGGGATGTCCCAAGCTAACGACTCTGGAAACAAGTGAACCATCTTGCATTCTACACCAAGGACAATGTGCTCTGAAAAATGTGTTTATATTAACGAATTTTTTGAATAAAACTGTTTATTAAAACGTTATAAATACTCTTTTTATTTTACATTATATCTTAATTATAATAATAGATACTAATTACATTAATCTACATTCCTTATACTATAATGGCCCCATGGTAGAGTGTCATGACTATTATTATCAACTAAATAACGCTTATTATCGAAAGGGCTTAATGTTGTTTTAGATTGTTTAGTGCTATACAATATATGATTATGTGAAACTATGCTATTTTGTGTATGCGTGCTCTCCAGGTGTTCGTTTAAGCATCTCACATAGTCTTCAAAGGTTATCTCCGTCTTCACCACAGCAGTTTTTACGCCCTTTGCCTTCTTTGTTGTTTGATGTCGTCCGGCTTCTTTTTGCACTCTCAATGCATACATTTTAGCGCGTAGACCAACAAACTCCAGCATTATATCACCGCTGTTTTCATCCTTCATAAGGCCTGGTACCTAAATAGAAAAAATTATATAAGTATTTTTGTTTCTTTAAAAAATAATAATTTGTAATTGTCTGTACTACCTTCTTATTGACTTGGCATATGTTGTATGGATTATTTTGAGGGTAGTCGGATGTATCAAAACGATGAAGATGTTGCTTCATATCCTCATAAATGTCATCAGTCTGTACTTCATATATAAGAGAATCTGTGTCGGTGTAGCACAGATGACAATTGGTATCATATCGGTTTTTCATATAGTTGTAGTGGAACTCGTACAACAAAGTTTTTGATATGTCCAATATTGCCATTCCTACTTAGATGGGTTTATTGAAAATTACTTCTGTTTTAAGTAATTCTACAGCTACCAAGTGATCGTCAAAAATCGAGCGGGAGTGGAAATTGGGCTTTGATATCAGTGCTTCGGCTCCATACCGACCTTCCCACGCTGTTACAAGCTTAATATCTCGGCGAAGGCGAACATTCTCCATCGTTTTACCAAATACTGCATTGTACAATAACTTGAAGAGATTCTTCTCGAAATCGTTCTTGGCTTTCTTTCTCAAGTTGGCGTTTAGATCTATGTAAGGCTTCATCCACGCAGCCTGAGAGAATTGCAAGGCGCGATGAATTTTTGTAACCTTGAGGCCTTCAGCCAAGTACTGCTTCAAATTTCTGTAGTGTATCACATAATTTGTCTTACTGCATAATGTGGCCAGCATTTTTTCCTCCTTGAAACCTGGTGGAGCACACTTTTCTGGAGCCATGGGTAGATCTTTTTGTCTCTCGTGAATATCCACTGGATATTCTAAATCAACTTCTAATATGTAGCCAGTTGGTGAGTCATCAGCAATATTAAAGTTTAATGTGCTAACATCATCCACCCATTGAATATCCTTGTATGGTAAATATTTGGTCATAGCCCAAGAGTACATTGCGTTTATGTCATAGTACATGAGGTATGACGATGGTTTACTGTTATCGTAGTCCGTCATGTACTTATTATTAGCTCGTGCATACCTTTTTGAGCACTGGGTCATACCACCGCGAATTCCCTTTTCCATAAAGTGAAGAATATTAACGTCGTGCAAAAGTTCGATCTCTGCGTCTGTATATTTTAGTATCGCATCCCATGCAAGCCCGGGTGCGGTATAATAATGCGCTGCATCTAATCCATAGTTGTTGATGCAACCATCCCTGAAATTCTCAAAGACGTCGGCGAGGAGCAGTACATCAGTTTTCAAGTAGAGATCGCTATATTCACCAAGATTTTGCACCTCAAACTCTACCCACACTTTCTTTGCGTGCTCATAATCTTCACTGCTAATTTCGCATTTTCCTAGAGAGTTGTAAAAAGATTTACGATCCGGTAATTGGGTCTCCTCAAGATTTTCCCAGTCCTTGATATGCTCGTATGGAAAGACACCTTTTCTTGTCAGTAGCTGGAACTTTTCATCGCTTATGTTTGGAAGTTCAGAGCGTACAATTTTCTTTTCAGCTAGATAAGATGAGAGTTTATCCAGCGATGATGGCATGAAGCGAAAAGAGTCGATAAATTTATATCTGATTTCTCCGCCTTCGATATGCTTTATGATTGCAATATAATTTTCCGTATTATTAGGTATTATTTTTAGATGTCCCTGGATGCTGTTTGCAACATCTCTAATGAGGAGATGAGCATCGTACTTGCTAAGATTGTGGAATACTATTGGTATCGTTCTGGTGTCCTTGTAATTAATGTTGCAATCTTGGTGTGCAGCGCCTCTGTATTGTCCTGTGAGGTGGCAGTGGTCTCTCACCTTAATGTCTGTGGGAGTGAATCCTTTTCCGCATATATGACATGTTTGTGCAAGCACAAAATCTTGAATTTGCTGGGGTGTAAGAGGGGACATTGTTTGAGGCTTTTGAATAATATCTTGAGCTCGACCCGCTATATTCTCTAGTTCTTTTGCGAACCACTCTGCGCAGTTTAAACCTCTATAGCTGTTGTAGTTGAAAGTTGTTCATCATATGAGCATTTAAAGTAGTACCCAACACTGTGCGGCTCATGCTGTTGATATTGTTCTGTCTTTCCGATTTTTTTATAAATGGGTTTCAATATGCATTCAAAATCAGCATAGATAATGAATGGAACTCGTCCTTTATTTTTGAAGTTCTTAAATTTAACACTTTTCTCAGGTGGGAAAGTAACTCTGTACTCGTTGAGTTTTTCACAATCTTCCAAGTGTTGCCTGAGCTTTTCTTGCGTGTAAAAGTAGTGAAGGCAACGATCGCAAAAATATTTTTGACCATTGTGCTGGGAAAGTTGTGATGAAAGGAGCCGCGATAATTGCTTTATCCATACGTAGTGATAGCGAATGGGCTCATTGTTTGTACTAGAATCTTCCTCCTCCTTCTCTTCATATCGGTCCTGTATTAACAACAGATTCACATGTTGTTCTTGACGATTTTTCGTTAGACGTGATGGGTTTACCTTGAACTTTTGCTTATTCTTTTCCAAAATATAACATTTATGCTGACGTCATTCATTTTCTCAAATTTTGCAATATGTGGTCTGGTAATTGGGAATGTTATTCCGTCTAGTTTCAGGACTGTGGAATAGTGGGGGTACTTAGTTACGCGATGTGGATGGCCCTCTGTCGGATGTAAGGCAGATATTACCGCACACGCAAAACAGGCGTTTTCATTATTCTTTACATTAACACAAGCTTTTCTATTCTTAATTTCCAGAGTTAGCTCAATATAGGACGATCCGAGCTGTGGTGTATACTTATTGATGTTAATCATCAAATTAATTACTTGTTTGAGCGCCCAGCCTGAGTCTCTTTCTTGGAATTCTTCTAATTCTGACATAATTATATTCATAACGTTTTCCGCGAACCATTCTGCTATGTTGGTTCCTCCCGATATAACCACATTTTTTGTGCTTATATATTTTATCTCTTCCAATTCTTCGCCACTTGAAGCCTTAACAAACTGACCGCAGAATACACTATTAACCTTTAAAAATGCTTCTTTCTTCAAAGCATTTATGATCCTTCGAACAAATAATTTTCCACAATCCTCCAAGAATTCGACAGGGTCTTTGTGGGCAAGATTAATTATTACCCCTGTTCGAATGCTACAACAAATTAAAAGTATATAGTGCCGCCGAATAATAATTATTAAAATTTGTATTAAAAAAAAATTAACATACCGATTATTAAAGGCTGACTGCACGTCCTCCCACTTTACTCTGGTGCTAACGTAATTGACTCTATTAGGGTGTAGGTTCATATAACCAGCACCAGTTATTTTTAATTTTTTTATATGTGCGCGCTATCCCTGCACGTGACTAATACTATTTATACAGCATTGCTTTTCACCCACAGTCTTTGCCCTTTTTAGAGCTTTCCGAAGAGCTCTCAACTCCCTGGAACACACTTTCGCACTTTGATCCACTAGTCCGTGATTAGCTTAGCATCCTCAAAGGCTGACTTAGCCCTTTGCACACAATCATTTATTTGCACCATTATTAATTAACTTTAACACTAAAACAACTGTTCTTTTCACATAAAATATTCTTTCAGCTTTTCAACTTTTCAAAATAATACTTAACTGGAGACACTAATCCTTCAAGGGCCGAACAAGAACTGATCCAAATCCGTCATAGCATTTAAATATATCAATCAATCAATCAATCAATCCCTATCAGCAAATGCTGCAGCATCCCTAAACAAATAACTCTTTGTTTTGAATAATTCATTCCATTCTAATCTAATGTAAACAAAGCCACCTGCAACCCAAAAATATTGCAATTCAGCGATCGCATCGTCCAAAGCTAGAGATAAGAAACAAAACCAAATGCCTCGCACTCTGCTCATTTCTCCTGATTATTTCGCAATATCACAAGAATCTATAGAACGCTATTACAAAAGTGCCAAGTTAATATCATTCCACATAGGAGATAAAGTTCTCCTAAAGAGTGAGAAGGAAAAGTATAAACTATCCGAAATCTCTACGAGACCTTATACAATAACAACAGTAGATAGGCTATGCCGGTTCGGGGCCACTTTTCCCATAAGAAATGTACAGGGGCTCAAAAAACTACAAAACGGTCCCAAAAGCTCTTGGTTTGGACGTGGAGGAGCGTTTTAAAGCTTCTTCTGGTCTTGGACGAGCAGTTTTGAGGTGTGTGACGTCATGAAAGCTTCTTCTGGTCTTGGACGATCAGCTGAAAGCTCTTTTGTGTGTGTTTGGGGTTGTGTTTGGGGTGGCATCGGGCGGTAGGGGTTGTGTTTGGGGTGGCATCAGGCGGTAGGGGTTGTGTTTGGGGTGGCATCAGGCGATAGGGGTTGTGTTTGGGGTAGCATTTTTACCCCTCCCCGTCCCCGCTGAGATCTGTTCCCCTCCCAATCCCGTGTTGAGATCGGTCTCCCGCCCCCGCTCTTACTTCGCCGTGATACGTCTTGTGATATTGCGAAATAATCAGGAGAAATGAGCAGAGGGCGAGGCATTTGGTTTTGTTTCTTATCTCTAGCTTTGGACGATGTGATCGCTGAATTGCAATATTTTTGGGTTGCAGGTGGCTTTGTTTATGTTATGTGGAATTTTATCAGCAGTTTATGGTGACGTGGTTCTTATCTCTAGAGATGATTCGCACTTTGCAGTAAGATGAATTTTAAATATTAGAAGCATAATTAACGTTAATAATATTATATATTTTTTGAGTTCTATGGATTCGAGATGATGTTTCCAGTTAGGGTATTGGTACTGTTGGGGGAACAAATTTTAATCAAAAATCGTCTACGAGCAACGGTTTCGGAGATATTAGCATATTATTTTTATTTTTGCTAAGAAAAAATTTTTCTACAATATACTTCACACTTAGCCTTGTAAATGAGACTATACGTATATGGTGAATACACACGCAATATTTTCACTCGTTTGACAATTTTTATTTTAATATTTACTTGTAATGGAATTGTTGTTATTGCATAAGGTCTCCTAGAGATTTCGGATAGTTTATACTTTTCCTTTCTCCAGGGATGCTACAGCATTTGCTGAGAGGGATTGACTGATGGATTGATTGATATATTAAATGCTATGACGGATTTGGATCAGTTCTTGTTCGGTCCTTGAAGAATTAGTGTCTCTAGTTAAGTTTCATTTTGAAAAGTAGAAAAGTTAAAAGAATATTTTATGTGAAAAGAACAGTAGTTTTAGTGTTAAAGTTAATTAAAAATGGTGCAAATAAATGATTGTGTGCAAGGGGCTAAGTCAGCCTTTGAGGATGCTAGAACTAATCACGGACTAGTGGATCAAAGTGCGAAAGTGTGTTCCACGGAGTTGAGAGCTCTTCGGAAAGCTCTAAAAAGGGCAAAGACTGTGGGTGAAAAGCAATGCTGTATAAATGCTATTAGTCACATACAGGGATATCGCGCACATATAAAAAAATTAAAAATAACTGGTGCTGGTTATATGAACCCACACCCTAATAGAGTTAATTACGTTAGCACCAAAGTAAAGTGGGAGGACGTGCAGTCAGCCTTTAATAATCGGTATGTTAATTTTTTTTTCATACAAATTTTAATAATTATTATTCGGCGGTACTATATACTTTTACTTTGTTGTAGCATTCGAACAGGGGTAATTATTAATCTTGCCCACAAAGACCCTCTCGAATTCTTGGAGGATTGCGGAAATTTATTTGTTCGAAGGATCATAAATGCTTTGAAGAAAGAAGCATTTTTAAAGGTTAATAGTGTATTCTGTGGTCAATTTGTTAAGGCTTCAAGTGGCGAAGAATTGGAAGAGATAAAATATATAAGCACAAAAAATATGCTTATATCGGAAGAAACCAACATAGCAGAATGGTTCGCCGAAAACATAATGAATAAAATTACTTCAGAATTAGAAGAATTCCAAGAAAGAGACTCAGGCTGGGCGCTCAAACAAGTAATTAAATTGATGATTAACATCAATAAGTATACACCACAGCTCGGATCGTCCTATATTGAGCTACCTCTTGAAATCAAACGTCGTGGGGCATGTATAAATGTAAAGAATAATGACAACGCCTGTTTTGCGTGGGGGGTAATATCTGCCTTACATCCGACAGAGGGCCATCCACATCGCGTAACTAAATATCCCCACTATTCCACAGTCCTGAAACTAGACGGAATAACATTCCCAATTACCAGACCACATATTGCAAAATTTGAGAAAATGAATGACGTCAGCATAAATGTATATATTTTGGAAAATAATAAGCAAAAGTACAAGGTAAACCCATCACGTCTAACGAAAAATCGTCAAGAACAACATGTGAATCTGTTGTTAATACAGGACCGATATGAAGAGAAGGGGGAGGAAGATTCTAGTACAAACAATGAGCCCATTCGCTATCACTATGTATGGATAAAGCACTTATCGCTGCTCCTTTCATCGCAATTATCTAAGAACGAGCATATGAAATATTTTTGCGATCGGTGCCTTCACTACTTCTACACGCAAGAAAAGCTCAGGCACCACTTGGAAGATTGTGAAAAACTCAACGAGTACAGAGTTACTTTCCCACCTGAGAAAAGTGTTAAATTTAAGAACTTCAAAAATAAAGAACGAGTTCCATTCATTATCTATGCTGATTTTGAATGCATATTGAAACCCATTTATAAAAAAATCGGAAAGACAGAACAATATCAACAGCATGAGCCGCACAGTGTTGGGTACTACTTTAAATGCTCATATGATGAACAACTTTCATACTACAACAGCTATAGAGGTTTAAACTGCGCAGAGTGGTTCGCAAAAGAACTAGAGAATATAGCGGGTCGAGTTCAAGATATCATTCAAAACCCTCAAACAATGTCCCCTCTTACACCCCAGCAAATTCAAGATTTTGTGGTTGCACAAACATGTCATATATGCGGAAAAGGATTCACTCCCACAGACATTAAGGTGAGAGACCACTGCCACCTCACAGGAAAATACAGAGGCGCTGCACATCAAGATTGCAACATTAATTACAAGGACACCAGAACGATACCAATAGTATTCCACAATCTTAGCAAGTACGATGCTCATCTCCTCATTAGAGATGTTGCAAACAGCATCCAGGGACATCTAAAAATAATACCTAATAATACGGAAAATTATATTGCAATCATAAAGTATATGGAAGGCGGCGAAATCAGATATAAATTTATCGACTCTTTTCGCTTCATGCCATCATCGCTGAATAAACTCTCATCTTATCTAGCTGAAAAGAAAATTGTACGCTCTGAACTTCCAAACATAAGCGATGAAAAGTTCCAGCTACTGACAAGAAAAGATGTCTTTCCATATGAGCATATCAAGGACTGGGAAAATCTTGAGGAGACCCAATTACCAGATCGTAAATCTTTTTACAACTCTCTGGGAAAATGCGAAATTAGCAGTGAAGATTATGAGCACGCAAAGAAGGTGTGGGTAGAGTTTGAGGTGCAAAATCTTGGTGAATATAGCGATCTCTACTTGAAAACTGATGTACTGCTCCTCGCCGACGTCTTTGAGAACTTCAGAGATGGATGCATCAACAACTATGGATTAGATGCAGCGCATTATTATACCGCACCCGGGCTTGCATGGGATGCGATGCTAAAATATACAGACGCAGAGATCGAACTTTTGCACGACGTTAATATTCTTCACTTTATGGAAAAGGGAATTCGCGGTGGTATGACCCAGTGCTCAAAAAGGTATGCACGAGCTAATAATAAGTACATGACGGACTACGATAACAGTAAGCCATCGTCATACCTCATGTACTATGACATAAACGCAATGTACTCTTGGGCTATGACCCAATATTTACCATATAAGGATATTCAATGGGTGGATGATGTTAGCACATTAAACTTTAATATTCCTGATGACTCACCAACTGGCTACGTATTAGAAGTTGATTTAGAATATCCAATGGATATTGACGAGAGACAAAAAGATCTTCCCATGGCTCCAGAAAAGTGTGCTCCACCAGGTTTCAAGGAGGAAAAAATGCTGGCCACATTATGCAGTAAGACAAATTATGTGATACACTACAGAAATTTGAAGCAGTACTTGGCTGAAGGCCTCAAGGTTACAAAAATTCATCGCGCCTTGCAATTCTCTCAGGCTGCGTGGATGAAGCCTTACATAGATCTAAACGCCAACTTGAGAAAGAAAGCCAAGAACGATTTCGAGAAGAATCTCTTCAAGTTATTGTGCAATGCAGTATTTGGTAAAACGATGGAGAATGTTCGCCTTCGCCGAGATATTAAGCTTGTAACAGCGTGGGAAGGTCGGTATGGAGCCGAAGCACTGATATCAAAGCCCAATTTCCACTCCCGCTCGATTTTTGACGATCACTTGGTAGCTATAGAATTACTTAAAAGAGAAGTAATTTTCAATAAGCCCATCTACGTAGGAATGGCAATATTGGACATATCAAAAACTTTGTTGTACGAGTTCCACTACAACTATATGAAAAACCGATATGATACCAATTGTCATCTGTGCTACACCGACACAGATTCTCTTATATATGAAGTACAGACTGATGACATTTATGAGGATATGAAGCAACATCTTCATCGTTTTGATACATCCGACTACCCTCAAAATAAACCATACAACATATGCCAAGTCAATAAGAAGGTAGTACAGACAATTACAAATTATTTTTTAAAGAAATATAATTACTTATGTAATTTTTTCTATTTAGGTACCAGGCCTTATGAAGGATGAAAACAGCGGTGATATAATGCTGGAGTTTGTTGGTCTACGCGCTAAAATGTATGCATTGAGAGTGCAAAAAGAAGCCGGACGACATCAAACAACAAAGAAGGCAAAGGGCGTAAAAACTGCTGTGGTGAAGACGGAGATAACCTTTGAAGACTATGTGAGATGCTTAAACGAACACCTGGAGAGCACGCATACACAAAATAGCATAGTTTCACATAATCATATATTGTATAGCACTAAACAATCTAAAACAACATTAAGCCCTTTCGATAATAAGCGTTATTTAGTTGATAATAATAGTCATGACACTCTACCATGGGGCCATTATAGTATAAGGAATTTAATTAATCTAACTAGTATCTATTATTATAATTTAGATATAATGTAAAATAAAAAGAGTATTTATAAAGTTTTAATAAACTGTTTTCTTCAAAAAATTCCTTAATATAAACACATTTTTCAGAGCACATTGTCCTTGGTGTAGAATGCAAGATGGTTCACTTGTTTCCAGAGTCGTTAGCTTGGGACATCCCTCTTCCTCTGCATCATAAAGTGTTAGTTTATTTCCAAAAATCTTTTTCAACCATCTCATCTTTTCGCTTCCTTTCACATAAATGTTTTTATCCCGCAATAATGGTGCTATTACGGCATAAATACTGTGGTAAGGGATATATCCATCAGCCCATTTAAATCCATGAAGGTTGTGTCGGACCCATTCAATTTGTTTCTTTTGTGCTCGAGTTAAATCCTTATAGGGAAATGGAGGTTGGAATACGTAGTGTTGTACTTGATTTTCACTCGTTAAAATTGCCAGCTCTTTCAATATAAAAATATTGTGGTTGTCTTTAAATCCTTGCAAATCAATGATGATGATAGGCATTCTATACAAGTTTTCTGACTTCGTTGGTTAAAGGTGTATATCCCACAATACGATCGTGCAGCAGCAGACAGTATGCTGTTGTATCGGCTGGGACGTTTTCAGATGTCTTGAATTCCAGCCTAATATCCACCGGTCCAATTTTAATGCTCTCGTTTTGACGCGAACAATCAATTACTGCAATCGCTGCGTCATTCGCAAACTTCTCTCTTGAAAGAAGTGGCTGGAACTGACGACCATAGTACGATTGCTGGAATTTTATATACATATCATATAAGAGGGCGTAATTACCCTTATCAAATTTCAGGTTCAAATCATCGTAAGGGTATGATTCGGAATTTAGGTAAACTTTGACATCTGTCAGTTTACAGTGATCGAATTTGCTGGCATCCATTGATTTATCATTTCTCCGATTGGTTTGTAGAGCTAGGATGACATATCTTGGCTTTTCCAATTGTGATGTTGTTTTTACCGTCCATGAATGATGCGTTGATAATGGGAGTGCTGGGTACTCGTATATATCCCAGCTCCTGAATGGTATTTGTATCTCACTGCCACTTTCAATAGTTTTTAGCAGGATCAACTTGTGGTCATCAGCAACGTTTACATGAGGAACACGCCATTGAAGTTTGAAAAGGTTTACGCTTATTGCATCAGTAGGTGATACAACTGCATTGTCATCTGTACGGCTTCGTATTAATATCAGCTCATGCTTAGCATTTGCAATGATTTTCTTGTAGTCTTCAGCAAAGCCAAGCAGTAATTTCAATGGTACACAAAAATTGAAAAATCCTTTGGGTGTTGTAATCAACTTTTCGGGGGACCACCCTGCGTTGAGTAGTATTTCACTCTCATTTTGATTTAGCGATATATAATTTTTTAAGGTTGCAGCAATTCCAAGGTTTCGTGTTCTGTCAATTTCTACACCGTTGATCTCATAGCGAATTTCATCAAAGAGAAAGGCTACAGCATTATTGACCAGCTTTGCGGTGTCTGTTACTGTTCCCTCAACTTTGGTTAGTACTCCTTCAATATAAACAAACCTCTCTGCTGGCAGGATATACAAATCTTGATGTTGTACTGAAATGCGAATCCCATCGCTGTTTTTGAATGATGCGAGGAATGGTGAGTACGTGTGGTAATCGATCTTTGTTATGCTATTGTCATATCCAACGTTTCGGGTAATATCCAAGATTTCACTCATTTTTCAAAATAAATCCCAATGTCTTTAGAAGCTCTTTATTAACAGCAGTCAGCGCACGTCTTGTACGTTTCAAGGTTGATGGTCGAATAATGACTTGCTCTTTATTACTGTTGTTTTTATTCATATTGTTATTATTAATATTACTATTATAGATAAGCATTCTGAGGCTTTAAGTGCAGTCTAGCGGTTATTGTTTCTCCTCTAAAATTTATCAAGTCACCGTCCTGATCTACAAGCTTTAATGTGAGAGAAGTTATACGTTTCGCGTTCACAGGCAAATAAATGACGTTCTTGGGCACCTCCACTATTTTATAGCCCGGGCCTACACTTGGAGAAAACTCATGGAGCGTATGTACATGATTATTGTTTATAAACGAACCTGATATAATGTTGCATTCAACTCTTATGGCGTTTACCTTGATGATATTAACAGGTAAATCGGATGTATGCAATATATTAGGTGGAAGGACTTGTTTGCCGAATCCTAATAATGGAGCGATAGATTTTTCCTTATCAAAATAAATGACTTCCGAAGATTTCACTTCACTTTTCAAAGTATTATTATTTGCTTTGATTGAGATTGTTGTCTTGTTGTTACTCTTATTTAAACTTTGTTGCACGAAGTTCGCTATATCATCAATCTCATATGATCCGACTGGTATTTCAATAACTGTCTTCCCCACATGCATCAAGTTGTTTCCCTCATCAATATTGGGAATAGAATTGTATGTTTGGAAATCAATCAGGCCACAGACGTACTCACACTCCAGTTCTAATGGTGGAAAATACTCGGCAGTGAGCACCGATGAATTACCACTAAGGGAGAGTGTTATCGACATGATGGTTTGGAATAAAATAACCTCATTTTAATATAAAACCTTTATTTATATACATACAATTCTTATTAGAAAGGTTGAATATAATTATATAGAAACTCTAAACACAAGTGTCCACATATAACTGAATCATAACTTTGATGTGTTATGTAATTGAATGTGGTGTTTTCGCCTAAATATCTCGCAACTTCTTGCGGAGGTTGTAGGTTTCCAAAGCTGTCAAAGTAATCAATGAGGCTTCCTTTCTTTTTGTATGCTACCCAATGTGTTCCAGGTCCTGATGAAACATCTAGATTTATAATTCCACTCTCATTTTTCCACGGTCTCCTCGGTAACTGATCGCGCATAAAGACTCCTCTAAAATGTGGTACATGCTGCGCATATTTACGCATCTCGAGCTAATTAAGAGCTCTTTTGGGTAGCGAGCTTATTAGTTTTTTGACTGGGTTTTAAGAAAAAGGCCCAAGCCTTTTCTATAGGGCTTCAGGAACAATCCCTGACCAGGTTTTCCCATCGCTATGGCCTCAATAGTTTCGATATGACGCTTTGCTTCTGCAAGCTCCTGACGTGCGCTGTTTGCAGCGTTTACCGCCTTAGCTATACCAGCTGCACCTCCTGATAATGCTCCAAGGGCTGAAAGTCCGGCAAATAGTGGGATGAGGAATGGTAGAACACCTCCAGTTTTTGGGATAGGTATCACACGTGGTGTCGTAATCATCTTCTTTTTTCCCTTGATGGCATCTCTCCCAGCACTTGTAGCAATTTTTATTGCTTCCAGCAAATCTTTGGGTTTCCTCAGCTTTAGAACTTTCCGCGCATTACGTACAGCGTCACGAAAAGACGGGCCCAACTTATTCTTCTCTTTAGCGCTGTTTATTTGAAATTTTGCCTTTACCCCCATTCCAAGCTTAAGTTTAGCTTTCATAGCGTTTGTTACCAGCAAAGCGTTGGCGCGTTCTCCCAGAGAAGCTTCTTTGGATTTCATGCGCTGCCAAGCTTTTTCTGCTAGTATACGATCGGCAATATGACGATCACTTGTGTCACGGTACTTCGAGTATGCGATATCGTGCTCTTTGCAAGCAGCGTCCAAGGGATTAATACCGGGATCACCTCGGGCTAATCTTTTAGCTAACTTTGTACCTGGACCGCAGTACTGATAGCCCGGTAAATGCAATTCTACCGGTAACTTGTTGATTAGAGAGTTAAATATTCCTTTCCCTCTGATGACCTTTCGCCGACTGAGGTAATTATCAGTATGATCATTCATCTTATGCGTTTGTGACAAGACTAATGGGTACCCAATAAAAGCAGCTGTTTTTATATGAATTTGGTTAGTACTCATCATGAAGTTTATAAAGCAACAAGAATGCTTGCCTGTTAGAAATGTTGAAGCATCAAATACAAGTGCAGAAAGGAAGAAACATGGAGGGCTGTTACCAAACAGCATAAGGGGAATTATTGTTGGCCCATCCAATTGCGGCAAGACAAATGTTATGATGAGTTTACTGGAACATCCTAATGGACTACGATTTGAAAATATTTACGTTTACTCAAAATCGTTAAATCAGACAAAATACGAGTATCTGAGAAAAGTTGTGGGACGTATATCTGGATTAGGCTATTATACATTTTCCAACAACTGTGACGTCATACTGCCTGAAGAAGCAAAGCGAAACTCTATTTTCATTTTTGATGATGTGGCTTGCGATAAACAGAATAATATTAGAGCATACTTTTGCATGGGTCGACATAATGATGTAGACAGCTTTTACCTCTGTCAGACGTACACACATATTCCAAAGCATCTGATTCGGGATAATGCAAATTTGTTCATAATATTCAAGCAAGACGACCTGAACCTGAAACATATTTACAACGACCACGTGAATACTGATATGAGATTTGAAAAGTTCCGGAAAGCAAGTGCCGAGTGCTGGAAAGACAAGTATGGATTCTTGGTAATTGATAAGGATAGTCCTATGGATAGAGGGCGATACCGGAAAGGCTTTGACGCCTTCATTAGACTATGAAAAAGGAGCAACAATACAGATTACCCTCAATAGTTGTACAGACCTGTACAGCTACCAGTACAGCTACCTGTACAGACCTGTAAAGCTACCTGTACAACTACCTGTACAGACCTGTACAGCTACCTGTACAGCTACCTGTACAGCTACCTGTATGTATGGATGTACAGACCTGCTGTTTATCAGTATTGCTGTGACTGCCGTCACGACAACAACAACAACATGGATGAAAAGCTTACGAGGGATATTATAAAGACGAGCGATGCTATACGTAAAAAGTATAAAGCTCTCAAGACTGGTAAAATAGAAACGGAAGCTCAATTGAAGGAAGCCTTTAAGCCAATTACCAGCACGCTAAAAGAGCTAACGACATCGGTAAAACTTGAGCCTAAAGAACAAATTAAGAGAGAGACCGAACAAGAGAAGAGGCAAAGCTGTGATGATATATACACCCCAGCAGCCCGTAAACACTTAAAGATGGAATCAACTAGCACACCTCTCCACTTTGAAGATTATTCATTGGATGATCTTCAGGATGACGATGATGATGATGATGAGTTTGCTACACCAATACAATCAACAACATTAAAAGAACATAGTTCACGTATAGTAGAATCGCCTAGCCAAATAATAAAAAAATACAAGCAGCTGGTTAGTCAGAACAGTATAAAAATTGATAAAACCTATGGAGTGTATTACAGCGATGGCTTGGAGATTGGCAATTCATCGCTAAAAGTTGAAGATGAAAATTTTGATATTGGAGGCAGGCCATATAAGATAACCAAAGGTTTATTGGATTTGATTTTTATGAAACATCCTACCGGTTACAACAGAGAAGACTTGTACAATTATAGGGTAATTTTAAACGATACAAGCGCGCACAGACGTGATTTTAATGAAAATAAACAAATAAAAGGAACAAATACCTATGAATATAAAAAAAATTATAAAAAAGTTAGTGAATACTCCTACACTGCGTACTAGAACAGGAATCATGAGAATTCCTAAAGAAAACATTGATTACCTCTATTGGGATGATCCTAATGAACTTGTTGATAGACTTCGTATACTAATAGCATCACAACAAGCTGGAAATAATAGTCATAATAATGAAATTATATCAATCATTGAGGAGCTGCGGGAGGCTGAAATAATTGTATAAATATCCATGCATAAAAATTACATCTCATTTTGAAAATGAGCGTTGACAAGTTTGGTCGATCAATAAGGAGTACTAAGTTTCAACAGGGGCCTCGCGGCCCTCCTGGCCCTCCAGGTCTTTCAGGAGAAGCTGGTGTTCCCGGACCTAAAGGAACCCCAGGACCGAAAGGAGATGGTTTCAATTTAACTCCTAAAGGCGACTACGATTTGAAATTCAAACATATTACTCATCTAGGAGAACCGCTAGAAAATACTGATGCTACAACTAAAAACTATATCGATGTAAAAATGTTGTCATATGATGACGAAATACGCAAACATATTAATTTGAGTGTGAAAAACCTTACACTATATATTAATGATGAAATTGCAAAGATTGAAATTTATTTGTTCTCCAACATAGTTAATAAAAACCAAAAGAAAGAAGATGGAGTGTATTCTTAAAGCTTCATAAAATTTAATGTTAAAAACAAACTCCCTCACTTCTCTACAGTATGAGTAAGAGACGAGTTGTCGATGAGCTTCACAAACCTGCTCGTCGAAATTTTAAAAGGCGTCGAGTCATTATTAAAGGGCTGGATGATCTATGGCAAGCGGATTTAGTGGAAATGGATACTTATTACTTACATACTGTTTTAGATACTTTCTCCAAATATGCATGGGCTATGCCAATTAAAACAAAAACTGGTACAGATGTGACTGAAGCCATGCAAACTATATTCCAAGAGGGCCGAAGACCTAAAAACTTACAAACAGACGATGGAAAGGAGTTTTACAACACACACTTTCAACGATTGATGAGTAAGCACAAAATTAATCATTACTCCACCTTTTCTACACTCAAAGCGTCGATAGTGGAACGATTCAACAGAACTTTAAAGAGCATGATGTGGAAGGATTTTAGCATGAATGGTTCTTACAGATGGCTTGATATGATAACAATATTGCTATCTCAATATAATATGAAAAAACATCAAACAATTAGGATGCGTCCTTGCGATGTAAATGCAAAAAATGAAAAGCATCTTCTCGGTACAGTGTATAATCACATAAAGATTGCTGATTCACCTAAATATAAAGAAGGAGACCATGTCCGTATAAGCAAATATAAGCATGTATTTGAGAAAGGTTATACACCAAACTGGACATCGGAAATTTTCAAGATTAGAAAAATTCAAGTGACTGATCCTGTAACATATCTGCTAGAGGACTACGACGGTAACCCTATAAAAGGAGGATTTTACGAAATGGAGTTGCTGAAAGTGAAACATCCCCACCTCTACCTTGTTGAGAAAATTCTAAAGACGATAGACGAAAGACGATAAAGTTTACGTGAAATGGTTGGGATTCTCATCAAAGCACAACTCTTGGATAAGTGCTAAGGATGTATTATTATAATCTATAATATAAAAATGAATCGCAAAATGTGTTGGTAAGCGCATAACTCAACAACGCCTGGACCAATTTGGCCAAATCTTTTTTTAAAATGTTCGTTGAAGTTCAAGGATGGTTTTTACGGCGAGAAAAATTAGAATTATTGCTCGCAAAATGTGTTGTTAAGCGCATAACTCAACAACGCCTGGACCAATTTGGCCAAATCTTTTTTTAAAATGTTCGTTGAAGTTCAAGGATGGTTTTTACGGCGAGAAAAATTAGAATTATTGCTGGAAAAACCCTAAAAATAGCCCTTTTCTTTTTCCCATACAAATGATTTCTAACTAAAACGTAGTCAATTTCAGCTTTATTGCTATGGTATAAAGTTCATATTAAATTACAAGCACTCACTGTTGTCTAAGCAATGTAGGTGTGTTCCTAACGTCAAAGATCATATCTATCAAAACAATGTGCGTGTGTGCGTTGGAGCACAGAATACATAGTTGGAGGAGTTTAATGTCGCGTTCCGAGACTCGCGTTTCTTTTGTATTAGTTTCGGCACGCGAGATAAAATGCATCAGTTTCCACGTCATTACATCAGTCAAACAAAAATCGCTTAAAAGGATTTGACTTCAAGTCATATCAAATTTAAAAAAAAAAAAAAAGTTGTCTGTTACCTAATCTACTGAGTTTGCTTTTGTCAACTGATACACGAAACAAATTCGTATATCGTGTTTTGTGCAGAGTGTTTAGTTAGTTAGTGTTTGTTTAGTTCGTGATTAGTGAAAAAATAATTTATATTTGATATGCCTCCTATAAGACGAAGCAATTTAGGTAGAAGAACCAGAAATGCTACAAACCAAGCTAATTACCGATCTAATCGTACTGCACAAGAACGTGACGACGGAAATGAACGTGAAAGAATTCGGATATCACAAACGCGTGAAGCGCGAGCGCGACATTCAACTAATAATCGCGCAAGTTTGAATCGAGCTGCTTTCAGTTACGATGTGTCAATTGACTACAGTAACTACCAATGTGTTGTTATTGGTTCTATGAACTCGGTTTGCTCACACTGTAAGGCATTAAAATACAAAAACGAAGCCAATGGATTGTGTTGCGCAAATGGTAAAGTGAAATTGATACCATTGGATCCACCACCAGAACCATTGTACTCATTGGTTTCAGGAATAGGAACAGATTCTATACACTTTTTGACACATATCCAACAATATAACAATTGCTTTCAAATGACTTCATTTGGGGCAACAAATGTAGTTCGGGAAAATTTTATGCCAACTTTCAAGGTATGTATTATAGCAGTTACTCATAATTATTTTAGCGAACAAAATTTTCTGTCACCAAAGTTAAGATGTGTCACTATTCTTCAATTTCTTAATCATTACGAAATATATCACTTAGTCATCATATTATATGGTGATTCAGTTTCAGTGACACTTTTATTATATTTTATTATATTTGATAGATATTAGTTAAAACTAAATATATACTTTTTAAGATCAAATATTATTTAAGTTTGATCACTGACAATCCATTAATTTATACCACACCATAATATTTTTTTTTTATTTACAGATACAAGGGCAAATATATCACAGAGCAGGTTCACTGTTACCAGTGTCAGATAGCGACAACAAATTCCTGCAAATTTATTTTATGGGCAATTCACCACAAGAAATTGATCTGCGTTGTGCACATAACAATTTAGTAAAGAGGTCTATTGTAGAACAATTACAAACTTTATTTCATCAACACAATCAATTGATTATATTGTTTAAAACTGCCCTGGATCTGATGCCATCCGATAATCACAAAATTGTAATCAGAGCTGATAAAACACCTGCAGGTCAACATACAAGACGTTTTAATGCACCAACTATTGATGAAGTTGCTATCGTTGTAGTTGGAGAAAACTTGGAATCCCGTGATATTGTTTTACATCGTCGGAATGATCAATTACAACGTATAAAGGAAACACACCGCTCATATGATGCACTGCAATATCCCATTATATTTTGGCAAGGTGAAGATGGCTACGATTTCTCAATAAAAATGATAAATCCCATTACAGGTAACTAAAATATTAGTTTAGCTATGGCGATAATATCTCAGTCATTATATTATGTATTTTAATTTTATATTTGAATGTTATTAAAACAAAATCTATTTACAGGTTCTGAAACCAACAAAAAAGTAAGTTCAATGAACTATTATTCATACCGCCTAATGATTCGGGAAAATGAAGATAATCACATATTGAAATGTCGGCGATTATATCACAAATATGTTGTTGACATGTATGTTAAAATTGAAACGGAGAGATTAACATTCATCAGGTTGAATCAAACCAAACTCCGATCTGAAGAGTATATTCACCTTCGAGATGCGATTAATACTGATGGAAATGCACAGAATGTCGGTCGGATGACTATTCTTCCAGCAACATACATCGGAAGCCCTCGGCATATGCACGAATATGCTCAAGATGCCATGTCGTATGTTCGTCATTATGGTACAGCAGATTTGTTCATCACATTTACATGCAATCCGCAATGGATAGAAATCAAGCAGGAGTTATTCTCTGGGCAATCACCCATTGATCGTCATGATATTACAGCCAGAGTCTTTAGACAAAAGTTGAAATCTTTAATGGATTTCATCGTAAAACATAATGTGTTTGGTGAGACACGCTGCTGGATGTATTCTTTGGAGTGGCAGAAACGAGGATTGCCACATGCACACATTTTGATTTGGTTGGTTGAAAAGATAAGGCCAAATGAAGTTGATGCAGTGATATCAGCTGAAATCCCTAATGTACAAGTAGATCCTGGATTGCATGAGGTAGTTATCAAAAACATGATACATGGTCCCTGTGGAACTCTTAATCAAAATTCACCGTGTATGATGGATGGTAAATGTTCAAAACGATATCCACGGACATTAATATCGGAAACAATTACTGGTAATGACGGTTATCCATTGTATCGTCGCAGATCGACAGCAGACAATGGAAAATCAACAATTGTCAAATTAAATCAACAAGATATTGAAATAGATAATCGTTGGATTGTTCCATATTCACCCATTTTATCAAAGACATTCAAAGCACACATCAACGTTGAATCTTGCCATTCAGTGAAATCTATAAAATACATTTGCAAATATGTAACCAAAGGGAGTGATATGGCTGTGATTGGAATTGGTGCAGAGAATTCCAATGATGAAGTTACCCAATACCAAAGGGGCCGCTATGTCAGTAGTAATGAAGCAGTTTGGCGAATATTTTCTTTTCCTATTCATGAGAGACACCCTTCTGTTGTTCACTTAGCTGTGCATTTAGAAAATGGACAAAGAGTGTATTTTACAGCACAGAACGCAGTACAAAGAGCTGCTCAGCCACCATCTACTACATTAACCAGTTTTTTTGAGACATGCCAAAACGATGATTTCGCACAAACATTGCTATATTCTGAAATGCCAAAATATTATACCTGGAATCAATCCTCAAGGAGATTTATACGACGGAAACAAGGAAAACCAGTTCCAGGATATACAGATGTATATTCCACCGATGCGATTGGCCGGATTTATTCAGTACATCCAAGCAATGATGAATGTTTTTATTTACGACTGCTATTAGTCAATGTACGTGGCCCAACATCATTCCAACAGTTA
The DNA here is from genome assembly GCA_959613345.1 of Tolmerus cingulatus. Taxonomy (NCBI): domain Eukaryota; kingdom Metazoa; phylum Arthropoda; class Insecta; order Diptera; family Asilidae; genus Tolmerus; species Tolmerus cingulatus. The sequence goes on from CAUIJO010000068.1 coordinate 2,230,778, forward strand.
CGAACTGTTGATGGTGAATTGTGTGGATCCTACAGAGAAGCCTGTCAACGTTTGCAATTGCTTGAAAATGACGCTCATTGGGATCAAACTCTCAATGATGCTGTAATATCATCACACGCTCATCAAATACGAACATTGTTTTCTATAATCATATCTACATGCTTCCCATCAAACCCAATTGATTTGTGGATCAAGTACAAAGATTATATGTGTGATGATATTTTGTATCAAATACGGAATAGAATGGGAAATCCAAATATACAAATCAGTGAAGAACTACTCAAGTTAGGGCTTGAAAAAGATATCAGTGAACCTTGCCTGTTCACTTGGAGAAAGGAAGGGAAAATGAATATTTAATTTAACTTAAATAAAACTCTAATTGTATTTTTACTGCTTAAGGCACTTGCGCTGCTCTGCTGTCGCACACGGAATGGGGAAGAATCCTGACAGCAGCTAACAGACCAGGGATAGGAAAACACCGAACTCTGAATAGGTGGATGGAGTCAACTTCATCCACTCAAAATGAGCGTTAGGTTGGACGAAGCCTAAACGTCTCAACACTAAGTACTACAGCTCTTTATCTATATAAGCAGATTAAAATCGTTTACCGAGACCAAGATCAATACTATAATACATTTATTTATGCAAAACCAAAACCAAGGCCGAATGTACAAGAATCAGGCCTATTACAATTTTAATTTAGTTAAATAAGTTTAGTATATCAATCATATTAAATTTTATACAAATTGTTGTGGTCAGGGGGAAAACTAGTTTAAAAATAAAAATCATTGTTTCTGAAAAAGTTTAAATCAGCGTTTTATTTCTCAATCTCCTTATTATAAAATCTTGTATTGTATATTGTATCCAGATGGGGTTGGTTTAATATTGTCTCCAGAACTTTACTAGTATTGTAGATTCTTTGTTGAAACCTCATCCTATCAACGGCACATATATGCCACGTTCCCTTACGGCTGGCTCTGTATGCAAACTCCCACACATATGCAATGTGCACTTGCGGTATTAGAACAAATCGAACCCTTTTCGGCATTCCTTACAGCTGTTTCTCGTCAACCTTATATAAAATTTCATGAGGTGTTGAATTTCCCGGTTACATCGTTGTACATCATGACAACCGCAGGTATCTGGTCCCTCAGTTGCATCATCATACGCCCATGGACAGTTGGTATAATGTTCACCATATATTGATTTTATATTACCTATATTCTCATATTGTTTGAGAAATTGATAGCTTGCTTCAATTTAATTCTTATGCTCATCCAGTAATATTTCGGAAAACTCCTCAAGAAATACCGGGATATTCATGTGTTATTTACAATTGAATTTCAATTTTATATTGGTATCAAGTTTATTTGCAATACATACTTACATTTTATTTATCTTTCAATTGTTTGTAGCGTATATCTGAAGTATTCTTACTTTCAGATATAGTCTTTGATTTTGCAGCTGGTTTAAGTGAAACAGAATTAAGCTTATACTTCAATTCTTTTGCTTTACTTCCCTTATCAGCCTCTTCCTTCAGCAATTTCGTTGTATCTTTAAAACTGCTCATTACAACGCCTTGAAGCAGATTAATAGAAAAATTGGGGAGTCAATCTATTTATAGAATTTGGGGGGGCAGGGATATTATTGGAAAATATGAAAGATGCTTTTTTGGTTTTATTTTTAGCATATTTTATTTCTTATTTATTTTTTTTTTAATAATTATAATATTCATTTGGATTGAAGTATGTTAAATTGACATTGAGGTTGTCCTCGTTATTATGCTGAGTAAAGATAAGCTCCGATGTATCACCAAGAGGTTTCAAGTTCATGATGTAAACATTGTCCAGTTGATTAATTTCCTCCAAAACGCTATCAGGCAAGCTTCCATATCTGGCAGGCAGGAACATTTGCTTATCTTGTAGCTCCACTAGGACTCGCTCTCCGTATTTTGTAGTTATTTTCCTTATTTTATATATTTTATAAGTTGCATTCTGCTCCATGTCGCATACTTTAAAGTATTGTTTAAAGCTATACGAATTGATGATCTCCAGGGCTCCAGAACTACTTTTGCGAGCGGGCATCTCCTCAGCACGTGGTTGTTGTTTATGTTGTTGCTGAGACATTTTTCACTTTAACTGTTCACTTTCAGAGCACACACACGAAACTGAATTATAGTCTGAAATTCGCTCTGTATTTATAGTAATTTTTTCATCTTGCGTCTCTGTCCTTTTATTCTCACCATTTCATTTCCTCGGCGATTATTCAGAAAAAATCTAATGTAAACAAAGCCACCTGCAACCCAAAAATATTGCAATTCAGCGATCGCATCGTCCAAAGCTAGAGATAAGAAACAAAACCAAATGCCTCGCACTCTGCTCATTTCTCCTGATTATTTCGCAATATCACAAGATGTATCACGGCGAAGTAAGAGTGTGGGCGGGGGACCGATCTCAACACGGGATGGGGAGGGGAACAGATCTCAGCGGGGAGGGGAACAGATCTCAGCGGGGAGGGGGAGGGGTAAAAATGCTACCCCAAACACAACCCCTACCGCCTGATGCCACCCCAAACACAACCCCTACCGCCCGATGCCACCCCAAACACATCCCCAAACACACACAAAAGAGCTTTCAGCTGATCGTCCAAGACCAGAAGAAGCTTTCATGACGTCACACACCTCAAAACTGCTCGTCCAAGACCAGAAGAAGCTTTCAAACGCTCCTCCACGTCCAAACCAAGAGCTTTTGGGACCGTTTTGTAGTTTTTTGAGCGCCTGTACATTTCTTATGGGAAAAGTGGTCCCGAACCGGCATAGCCTATCTACTAACAACAATTCCATTACAAGTAAATCTATAATATAAAAATGAATCGCAAAATGTGTTGGTAAGCGCATAACTCAACAACGCCTGGACCAATTTGGCCAAATCTTTTTTTAAAATGTTCGTTGAAGTTCAAGGATGGTTTTTACGGCGAGAAAAATTAGAATTATTGCTCGCAAAATGTGTTGTTAAGCGCATAACTCAACAACGCCTGGACCAATTTGGCCAAATCTTTTTTTAAAATGTTCGTTGAAGTTCAAGGATGGTTTTTACGGCGAGAAAAATTAGAATTATTGCTGGAAAAACCCTAAAAATAGCCCTTTTCTTTTTCCCATACAAATGATTTCTAACTAAAACGTAGTCAATTTCAGCTTTATTGCTATGGTATAAAGTTCATATTAAATTACAAGCACTCACTGTTGTCTAAGCAATGTAGGTGTGTTCCTAACGTCAAAGATCATATCTATCAAAACAATGTGCGTGTGTGCGTTGGAGCACAGAATACATAGTTGGAGGAGTTTAATGTCGCGTTCCGAGACTCGCGTTTCTTTTGTATTAGTTTCGGCACGCGAGATAAAATGCATCAGTTTCCACGTCATTACATCAGTCAAACAAAAATCGCTTAAAAGGATTTGACTTCAAGTCATATCAAATTTAAAAAAAAAAAAAAGTTGTCTGTTACCTAATCTACTGAGTTTGCTTTTGTCAACTGATACACGAAACAAATTCGTATATCGTGTTTTGTGCAGAGTGTTTAGTTAGTTAGTGTTTGTTTAGTTCGTGATTAGTGAAAAAATAATTTATATTTGATATGCCTCCTATAAGACGAAGCAATTTAGGTAGAAGAACCAGAAATGCTACAAACCAAGCTAATTACCGATCTAATCGTACTGCACAAGAACGTGACGACGGAAATGAACGTGAAAGAATTCGGATATCACAAACGCGTGAAGCGCGAGCGCGACATTCAACTAATAATCGCGCAAGTTTGAATCGAGCTGCTTTCAGTTACGATGTGTCAATTGACTACAGTAACTACCAATGTGTTGTTATTGGTTCTATGAACTCGGTTTGCTCACACTGTAAGGCATTAAAATACAAAAACGAAGCCAATGGATTGTGTTGCGCAAATGGTAAAGTGAAATTGATACCATTGGATCCACCACCAGAACCATTGTACTCATTGGTTTCAGGAATAGGAACAGATTCTATACACTTTTTGACACATATCCAACAATATAACAATTGCTTTCAAATGACTTCATTTGGGGCAACAAATGTAGTTCGGGAAAATTTTATGCCAACTTTCAAGGTATGTATTATAGCAGTTACTCATAATTATTTTAGCGAACAAAATTTTCTGTCACCAAAGTTAAGATGTGTCACTATTCTTCAATTTCTTAATCATTACGAAATATATCACTTAGTCATCATATTATATGGTGATTCAGTTTCAGTGACACTTTTATTATATTTTATTATATTTGATAGATATTAGTTAAAACTAAATATATACTTTTTAAGATCAAATATTATTTAAGTTTGATCACTGACAATCCATTAATTTATACCACACCATAATATTTTTTTTTTATTTACAGATACAAGGGCAAATATATCACAGAGCAGGTTCACTGTTACCAGTGTCAGATAGCGACAACAAATTCCTGCAAATTTATTTTATGGGCAATTCACCACAAGAAATTGATCTGCGTTGTGCACATAACAATTTAGTAAAGAGGTCTATTGTAGAACAATTACAAACTTTATTTCATCAACACAATCAATTGATTATATTGTTTAAAACTGCCCTGGATCTGATGCCATCCGATAATCACAAAATTGTAATCAGAGCTGATAAAACACCTGCAGGTCAACATACAAGACGTTTTAATGCACCAACTATTGATGAAGTTGCTATCGTTGTAGTTGGAGAAAACTTGGAATCCCGTGATATTGTTTTACATCGTCGGAATGATCAATTACAACGTATAAAGGAAACACACCGCTCATATGATGCACTGCAATATCCCATTATATTTTGGCAAGGTGAAGATGGCTACGATTTCTCAATAAAAATGATAAATCCCATTACAGGTAACTAAAATATTAGTTTAGCTATGGCGATAATATCTCAGTCATTATATTATGTATTTTAATTTTATATTTGAATGTTATTAAAACAAAATCTATTTACAGGTTCTGAAACCAACAAAAAAGTAAGTTCAATGAACTATTATTCATACCGCCTAATGATTCGGGAAAATGAAGATAATCACATATTGAAATGTCGGCGATTATATCACAAATATGTTGTTGACATGTATGTTAAAATTGAAACGGAGAGATTAACATTCATCAGGTTGAATCAAACCAAACTCCGATCTGAAGAGTATATTCACCTTCGAGATGCGATTAATACTGATGGAAATGCACAGAATGTCGGTCGGATGACTATTCTTCCAGCAACATACATCGGAAGCCCTCGGCATATGCACGAATATGCTCAAGATGCCATGTCGTATGTTCGTCATTATGGTACAGCAGATTTGTTCATCACATTTACATGCAATCCGCAATGGATAGAAATCAAGCAGGAGTTATTCTCTGGGCAATCACCCATTGATCGTCATGATATTACAGCCAGAGTCTTTAGACAAAAGTTGAAATCTTTAATGGATTTCATCGTAAAACATAATGTGTTTGGTGAGACACGCTGCTGGATGTATTCTTTGGAGTGGCAGAAACGAGGATTGCCACATGCACACATTTTGATTTGGTTGGTTGAAAAGATAAGGCCAAATGAAGTTGATGCAGTGATATCAGCTGAAATCCCTAATGTACAAGTAGATCCTGGATTGCATGAGGTAGTTATCAAAAACATGATACATGGTCCCTGTGGAACTCTTAATCAAAATTCACCGTGTATGATGGATGGTAAATGTTCAAAACGATATCCACGGACATTAATATCGGAAACAATTACTGGTAATGACGGTTATCCATTGTATCGTCGCAGATCGACAGCAGACAATGGAAAATCAACAATTGTCAAATTAAATCAACAAGATATTGAAATAGATAATCGTTGGATTGTTCCATATTCACCCATTTTATCAAAGACATTCAAAGCACACATCAACGTTGAATCTTGCCATTCAGTGAAATCTATAAAATACATTTGCAAATATGTAACCAAAGGGAGTGATATGGCTGTGATTGGAATTGGTGCAGAGAATTCCAATGATGAAGTTACCCAATACCAAAGGGGCCGCTATGTCAGTAGTAATGAAGCAGTTTGGCGAATATTTTCTTTTCCTATTCATGAGAGACACCCTTCTGTTGTTCACTTAGCTGTGCATTTAGAAAATGGACAAAGAGTGTATTTTACAGCACAGAACGCAGTACAAAGAGCTGCTCAGCCACCATCTACTACATTAACCAGTTTTTTTGAGACATGCCAAAACGATGATTTCGCACAAACATTGCTATATTCTGAAATGCCAAAATATTATACCTGGAATCAATCCTCAAGGAGATTTATACGACGGAAACAAGGAAAACCAGTTCCAGGATATACAGATGTATATTCCACCGATGCGATTGGCCGGATTTATTCAGTACATCCAAGCAATGATGAATGTTTTTATTTACGACTGCTATTAGTCAATGTACGTGGCCCAACATCATTCCAACAGTTACGAACTGTTGATGGTGAATTGTGTGGATCCTACAGAGAAGCCTGTCAACGTTTGCAATTGCTTGAAAATGACGCTCATTGGGATCAAACTCTCAATGATGCTGTAATATCATCACACGCTCATCAAATACGAACATTGTTTTCTATAATCATATCTACATGCTTCCCATCAAACCCAATTGATTTGTGGATCAAGTACAAAGATTATATGTGTGATGATATTTTGTATCAAATACGGAATAGAATGGGAAATCCAAATATACAAATCAGTGAAGAACTACTCAAGTTAGGGCTTGAAAAAGATATCAGTGAACCTTGCCTGTTCACTTGGAGAAAGGAAGGGAAAATGAATATTTAATTTAACTTAAATAAAACTCTAATTGTATTTTTACTGCTTAAGGCACTTGCGCTGCTCTGCTGTCGCACACGGAATGGGGAAGAATCCTGACAGCAGCTAACAGACCAGGGATAGGAAAACACCGAACTCTGAATAGGTGGATGGAGTCAACTTCATCCACTCAAAATGAGCGTTAGGTTGGACGAAGCCTAAACGTCTCAACACTAAGTACTACAGCTCTTTATCTATATAAGCAGATTAAAATCGTTTACCGAGACCAAGATCAATACTATAATACATTTATTTATGCAAAACCAAAACCAAGGCCGAATGTACAAGAATCAGGCCTATTACAATTTTAATTTAGTTAAATAAGTTTAGTATATCAATCATATTAAATTTTATACAAATTGTTGTGGTCAGGGGGAAAACTAGTCTGGCCCCATTAATCCGCCCGTGTTATAAAAACCCAAAAATGCGGAAATTTTTGTTCTCCGCCTATGGGCCTCGGCGATAGCTCAGGGGCTCGGCCGAGACTTCACGGCGGCTCTGGGCGGTCCCGCAAGGGATTGCGTTCCTTGGGCTGCGAGCGACGAATTTCGTGCACAAAAATGCACCAAATTCGTCGGTCGCAACTCAAGGCCAAGCCCAAGCTAGGAAAAATCTCCGGCGCGAGCCCTGTGACCGAGCCTCAAGCGGTGCCACAGATTTCGGTCCCATACAAAAATTTCAGCGACCGAGCCCCGGGCATCGCCACAGATTTCGGTCCCATACAAAAATTTTCAGCGACCGGCGGGCTGGTGCATGGCTGCGGGAGGCTGAAGATGAGCGGGCGGCGTCCTCGGTGCACGTTGCCGTCCCAGCGCTGCGGGTTCCTGCACTCATCGGGGTCTGCAGTGGCGGCGGCGGTGAGTGTGGGAGTGCGCTGCAGCGGGATCCGTAACGGTCACCGGGGCGCGTAGATTTTTCGACGCGGCGTAAGGCTGAATATTGGGGGAGTGGAGTGGAGATCACGGAGCCAGTAGGAAGTTGAGAAGACACGATCGATACGCGAAAAGAAAGTAAAGAAAAGTTCTGGGCACCGTCGCCGCACACGGGCCTGAAAAAGATTACTCGCGAAAAAAGAAAGAAAAAAGAAAGTCATTAATTTGTGAAGTTGCTGAAAAAAAAAAATATATATTGGAGGAAATCATATAAATAGAAGGTGGAGTTAGTGTTGTGCGGGAAGTATGAGTGCTTAAAATAATTTTACTGATAATTAAAATTGAGATAAAGTGGGCGAGTGACTCTCTATATATAAAAAAAAAAAAAGTAAAAACATTTTGTTGCTGAACGAATAAAAAAATTCCTACTGACTCCATCCTAAAAAGCTAAAGTGGCCGAGTGACTCTATAAAAGAAAAAAGGAACAGAAAAAAAAAGGGAAAATAAAGTAAATCCCATTTTTGGTGAAAAAAAAAAAAAAAAAAAAAGAGACTGAGTGACTATAACACAAAAATTAAATCTATAAGTTATACTTAAAATGTCCAAATTTGTATAAGTTAAACTAAAAGAAAAAAAAAAAAAAACAAAAAATGAATAAATAAATATATTTTATACTTTTTATATATATGGTGAAATATATTTAATAATACAAAATGAAATAAAAAAGGAAGAAAATTAAGAAATAAATTAAATAAATTTAAAAAAAAAAAAAAAAAAAAGAAATACCTATACATAAAGCAAGAGACACGAAAAAAAAAGAGAGAAAAAGGAAAAAGAACCGAAAATTTTTTTTAAATAAAACTAAAAAAAAAAAAAATTTCATTGGAATCGGCTGACCGGGTTGCTGCGATTCGCCAGTGGAGGGCACCACGACGGGGCCACCTGAAGAGGCAGGGTGCCTCCGCCATCGTCCCACCTCATCGCTTCTCCGCGGGAATCCCCACCATCGGAGGACTCATCGCATCAGCACGGCGCCCAACGAGCTCCAACGTAATTAAGTTAGTCCATGTGGTTTTTTTGTACGTACAAGACAATAGAAGGTATGTTCCTTTGAACTAAGTTTTTATTCTCTCGGTTCCCCCTCTCTCATTCTCCTTTGCAGCCATGGGACTCTCGTAGGTTCGTTGAGTTCTTAAGGGACCTCCCAATTATTAAGGCCGCTGGGAGTTCACAGGGTGGTTGGGGCAACAGGCCAAGGGGGGTTCATCGCGAACCGAACCCCCCCTGAGAGTCAATCACGGGCAGCTGCAGGGGTTCAGCCTGCACCGTCGTTTTTTCCCCCCTTCGCGATTCGTCGTCTCCCGTTTGCGAGAGAATTTTTTCGTTATCGCCGGTGGCCGTTCCGGCGGCTGAAAGCGGTTTTTTCGGCAAACCCCCCCACACTACCGCAAATGCTAGCCTGCCAGCTCTCGCGGCCGCATACCGCCGGACGGGGTGCTTTAGCCGGGCCCCCGAGTCCACTCGGCTCATAACAAATATGGCGCCCAACGTGGGGCCTTCCTTTCCCTTCCCATTGGAGCGAAAGGCTCCCCAATTTTTACTCACCTTCATGTTTCTTCCATCGAGGCCCTATCGGCGACTCCCGTGGCTGGGGTCTCCCGGAGGCCTCTTGAGAATTGAGGATACTGGCTTCTTCAGCCAGTAAGCCTACTCGAGGTCTCGGGGAGCACCCCATCCTAGGGAGAAGCTGGTAGCGGGGGGTCCTTACTAGCGGACCCTGCCGGGCCTGCGTGGCTGAGACGTACGAGGTTCCTCCCTGGAATTGCAGGGGTTGGCTGTTAATAGAGCCAGCCTCCTGACCGGGAGGACACCTCGTTCGTTCTTCGCCTCGCAGTCCCTGCAGGTGAAACTGGGAAGGGCCCTTCCCTCAACTACTTCCTTCGCAGGCTGAATGCTCGGTGGCCTGAGATTGGCTCTCAGTTTTTAAAATTAACAGAGTTTTGCCTACTTTCTTTCCATGGCTGTAGAAGAGAGTGGGAGTTGGGACAAGAGATTTTTATGAAGTAATATAATCGGTATCATTTTGAAAAAATTATATATCAACTTATTCTGTATAACGAAAATTTGGGCTGTAACTTTCTGTAATTATTTTTGCAAGAGGCATTTTGTTGTACATAGAGTTTTTTTTTGTAACAAAAGTTGATCATGGACGGATGTATTCAATTGTGAACTGATATAAAATTATCATCCTGGATTAGCTCTTAAAACATAGGTTTTGCTTTCATGAAATTTTGCATTAGCTTGTTTTTGAATAAGGTTTAAATAATCTCGGCCGCAAACACCGGAAATATAAAAATTCTGATTAAATTTCTAAAAACTAAAATCTAGTTATTAACTTATAAGAAGATTAATAATTAATGAATGATGAGTACTATAATGTTTCTTATTCAGTTTTAGTTTCATATTTTTATGCCTCGATAGATAAAATTTATTTTAATTTTCAAGATAGCCATAATTGAGTAATATTAATAGCAAATTAGTTGTAAAAATTATTGTAAGTTTGGGTCACCAGCACGTAACATTTTGCTTGCCACGAAAAAATTTTCCTTCTTTTTTGTATTCCTTTTGAAGTCACATTTCGGTTTAATCGCCCGCGTTTGGAGAATCGGCGCGCCACGAATACGAAAGAACCTTCGGCGCGCACTAATATCCTTCTTTCCGTCGGGTTTTCACATTGGTAAATTGATCGCTCCGCGTATTCGTCATAATGCCTAAGCCTAACTCACCAACGAAAAATCCGTATAATACCCGGCAAACGGGGAGACGACAGCTTTTCCTTTCGGACGCACAGGAGGAGGCGGGAGCAGCTGGCTTGCTAAACCCGAATAATGATTCGCGAACCGTAGATGCACCGCCGGTAGAACACGTTCGCGACCAAGATATAGACACTCCTTTGCAATCTCAAGCCGGCGACCTGCCCGCGCAAGCCCAGACTTTCCGCCCACGTCGAGAGCTCCCAGAAGTCGCTCTGGCCCCACCTGAGTCGGGTTGGATTCCAACCCAATCTCTGTTGGCGGGTCTTCAGCAACAAATTTCAAGTCTCGTACGAGACGAGGTTGCTAGAGGAGTCAAAGAAATGAAAGACCAAGTGTCGAGAGACGCTTCTAAGCATAGCTTCACGACTCCATCTCCGCCAACAGCCACTCAGCAACCCCCTGGCAGACAACCAGAAGGCCCGGGCCTTCCAGGTTCAGTGTTTTATAGGCCCCCTCCAAATTACGACCATCTGGGGCACTATCCACCCCCTCGACGCAGTAGCAGCCCGATCCGTAACTGGAAGCTGCAGTACGATGGGGATAATAAAAAGCTGAGCGTGGAAGAATTTATCTTCCGGGCAGAAACGCTAACGCATAACACCCTGCGTAGTGATTTTTCCCTGCTAGTCAGGAATTTCCACCAGTTGCTGAGCGACTCTTTAGTCAATTGGTATTGGACTTACTTAAGAGGTATACCCCGTCCAACTTGGGACCAAATAAAATATGCTCTGAGAGCTGATTGGGGTGATCGCTCGCGCGACGTCGATATCCGTAGGCAGATGCTGAGTAGGCGGCAGCAGCCTCGCGAGACTTTCGTCTCATACTATCAGTCCCTCATTTCGCTCCGGAATCAGCTTAAGAGTCCGATGGCCGAAACAGAATTCGTCGAGACGGTGAGAGCAGGTCTGCTCCCTTACATACAGGAGCAGATTTGCCTTCATCGTGCCGACACCATAGGCCAGTTGCGTATGCTGGTTACGGAGGTGCAAACTACGAGGGAGCGGTCTCGAGCGGCGCTGTTGTCGCCTGCTCAACATCGTGCTAGGGTGGAGGAATACAGTCCGCTCGTCGTTGAGCCAACAGAAAGTGGTGAGCAGGTGGTTGACGCGGTTGGGATGGTGACGAGATACCCACCACCGAAAATCAAATGCTGGAACTGTGATGCCGAAGGGCATTTTTACCAAGACTGCGAGAAGGAGTCAACGGGCTTCTTCTGTTACGGCTGCGGCCGGAAGGGAACAGTCAAACCTCGATGCCCCAGCTGTTCGCAAAAAAACCAGTCTCGGGCCGGGAACAACAACACCCGTTCCCGACCCCAACGAGCGATGCTGACAGCTGCGACAGCGGACGAGACTCTTCCCTCCCCTCCGCTGCCCTGATGGGAGGACCGGAGGTATCCCCCGTTGTAGGCAAGTTGCCAAACTCCCCTGACATAGCATTTCTACCTGACGTGTCCAATTTCCCAAAATCAGATGGCGAAACGGTTACAATTGAAGATTGCGTTGAATCCGATAACGAAGTGACAGAGTCACAGGTTACTCCCTGTCGATCAGTTACGATTTTAGCAAGGCCTGAACGGCCAATAGAAATTCAGACCCCCGCTCCAGTTGTTTACCCACGTAAACCTTTCCATCAGCGGTTGAGAGAGTATCGAGCTGCTCGGGAGAGAATTTTCCTGTCTGTTCACGAATCTTCCAAAGTCCCCCAGACCCGTGTTCTAAATGCGAAAAAAATTAAACGGTCGTCACTTCGTGTCCGCACCTTTTGGCGACGGGTAACTGCTAATAGACGTAAACTAGCCACTGCGTTTGTGTCCATACCCCAGGACGTAAGGCCTTATGCCGAAATCCAAATCTTGGGAAAAAAACTAACTGGCTTACTGGACAGTGGTGCCAGTGTGAGCATCCTCGGGCAAGGTTCGGAGCATTTGTTGGCCGAAAAGAAATTTAAGTGGACCAAATATCGCTCCGCGATCGAGGTAGCCAACGGTGCCAGGCCTGAAGTACACGGGCATGCTGACCTAGACGTCACCTTTCGTGGCCAAATCAAGTCAATCCGTTTTTACCTCGTTCCCAGCCTGACACAAACTTTATATTTGGGAGTCGACTTTTGGAAGGCTTTCGGTCTAGCTCCCGATGTATTAGGGTCTTTGGCGTCATTGGATGCCTCGATCGTGGAGTCGACCGACTCCAAACAACATGTCCTCCCTCCTTCTGAACATCGTCGGCTAGAATACGTCAAATCTCTTTTCCCATCTTTTGCTACACTTGGTCTGGGAAAAACAAATCTCCTTGAGCATGTGATTGATGTCGGTGAAGCCGCCCCTATAAAACAAAGTTTCTATCCTGTGTCACCAGCCATTCAGAAACTGATGGACGCCGAGCTGAGCCGAATGCTATCGCTGGGAGTGATAGAGGAAAGCCAGAGCCCGTGGAGCTCTCCAGTGGTGCTCGTGCGCAAGCCCGGAAAGGTCAGACTGTGTTTTGACGCCCGGAAGGTGAACTCCGTGACAAAAAAGGATGCCTACCCTCTGCCTCAAATCGATGGCATCCTGAGTCGCCTTCCGTCGGCTAAATTTATAACCAGCCTGGACTTGAAGGACGCTTTTTGGCAAATACCACTGGAGGAAAGTTCCAGAGAAAAGACTGCTTTTACGGTACCTGGCCACCCCCTCTACCACTTCACAGTGATGCCATTCGGGCTCTGCAACGCTCCTCAGACAATGTGCAGACTCATGGATAAAGTGATACCCTACAACCTTCGCGAAAATGTCTTGGTCTATCTCGATGACCTCTTGATCCTGTCCGAAGATTTTGATACTCATTTAGAACTTTTGTCTCAAGTGGCCGGTTGTCTCAAAAAGGCAGGCCTTACAATCAATGTTGAAAAAAGTAAATTCTGTCTGAAAGAGACAAAATATTTGGGGTACATTGTCGGAGAAGGGGGCATCAAGACGGACCCAGACAAGATCGCCGCCATCGTAGACTATCCGCCGCCTAAAACTATTAAACAGGCTCGACGTTTCCTAGGCATGGCCGGTTGGTATCGAAAGTTCATCTCCAATTATGCTGATCTGACCTCGCCCATTACAGACACGTTGAAGAAATCCAACAAATACACGTGGACTGCCGAAGCTCAGACCTCCTTCGAAGAACTAAAAAAATTACTTACCACCGCGCCATTGCTATCGAGTCCTGACTTTAGTAAACCATTTATCATACAGTGCGACGCCAGCAGTCAAGGGGTAGGGGGCGTGCTTGTACAGACCGACGAAGAAGGAAAAGAACGTCCAATCGCATACGTTTCCCAAAAATTGAACTCGGCTCAGCGCAACTACACCGTGACCGAATTAGAATGTCTGGCGGCAATTATAAGTCTCAAAAAGTTCCGTGCATATGTAGAGTTAATGCCTTTTAAGATCGTGACAGATCACGCTAGCCTGCAGTGGCTCATGACGCAAAAAGACCTCAGCGGTCGTCTGGCTCGATGGAGCCTTAAATTACAAGGTTTCAACTTCAGTATTGAACACCGTAAAGGATCACTGAACGTTGTGCCAGACGCCTTGTCGGGAATCCACTGCGATCAAGTTAGTGCTAGCTCTTTGGAAAATCCTGGTCCCGAAATTGATCTTGACTCTCCACACTTCCGCTCTTCCGAATATCAAGAACTTAAAGAACGGATAGAGAAAAATAAAGACCGTCTCCCTGATCTAATAGTTCGGGATGAGTATGTTTACATCCGAACTCAACCTCGATCAGGTGATCCCGTTCAAGAAGAAGAGGCTTGGAAATTATGGGTCCCAAGTGCATTAACTAAAGATGTTATATCGCGAGCTCATGATCCACCTTTAGCAGCTCACAGCGGAATTGGTAAGACTTTAGAAAGACTTCGTCGGCATTTCTATTGGCCAGGTATGACAGTAGAAACTCGCGCATATATACTGTCATGTGACATCTGTAAGGAGGTGAAACCATCCAACACCACCCTAAGACCACCCATGGGCACACAGGCCAAATCGGAACGTCCTTGGCAACGAGTTTATCTCGATCTCCTGGGCCCCTACCCTAGAACTAAAAGAGGGAAGGCCTATATCTTGATCGCCTTAGATCACCTTTCCAAATATCCTCTGCTCAAACCCCTTCGAAAAGCCAGTACTTATAATATCTGCACTTATGTCGAAGAGCAAATCTTTCATCATTTCGGAGTTCCTGAAACCGTGGTGACTGACAATGGGACTCAGTTTCGTTCAGCCCATTTCCGAAACCTATTAAAAAAATATGGCGTAACTCATCTTCGTACGGCAGTATACTCGCCACAAGCCAACGCCTCTGAGCGCGTGAATCAATCCATCCTGTCCGGTATCCGAGCATACATACGAGATGAGCACACCAAGTGGGATGAGAAACTGAGTTGCATCGCCAGTTCATTACGCAGTTCAGTTCATCAGGCCACGCAGTTCTCCCCCTATAAAATTTTGTTCGGTAATAATATGATTGAGCATGGCTCCGCCTATGCTTTATAACGACAACTATGGGGAGTGAACGAACCAATGGACGTGGATACTTCTGACAAACTTCGACTGATACGTGCGCAGGTACAAGACAATCTTGACAAGGCTTTCGACAGAGGAGCAAAACAGTACAACCTGCGATCTAAACCTGTTGAGTTCAAGGTAGGGCAGGAAGTGTATAGAAGAAATTTCCAGTTGAGCAATTTCGGGAAAGGTTTCAATGCCAAGTTCGGAAAGAAATTTGTTAAATGTCGCGTCAGAGCCAGGAAGGGCAATTCACTTTACGAACTGGAGAACCTCCAAGGCAAGTTAATTGGCACATACCATGCTAAAGATAATAAACCGTGACCCATATATATGTTTGTCTGGTCGGAGTAACTTATTTCATCAATGTTAATTTATTTTAGTTTAAGTCGGAAGACTTCGCAGCGGCAATCCGCACTAGAGTTTTTCCACTTAAATTTCGGTAGCCTTAATAAGGCATCCGACCAGCTTAACTGGTAATACGTGTGTCTTAGAGCCGCCTCTGCTACGCCACGCGGTGGACACACTCTGTTTTCATCCCTTCCCCTTCCTAGTTAGAGTTCCCTCTCCCTAACCCTATCCCATCCACCACCCCTCCTTAAAATTTTCTGCGTTTTCTTCACCACCCTTCTCTATCCAAGAGGCTCGGCCTGCAACCCTCTGGGTTGAGGATGACCCGGGGCCTCTTGAGAATTGAGGATGTTGGCTTCGTCAGCCAACAAGCCTACTCGAGGTCCCGGGGATTCCTCTTCCCCGAGGGGAACAGGCCGTGAGGGGCTTTGCTTGCCCACTCTGTGGGACTGGCGTCTCGGAGACGTCAGGGGGGCTCCCTGGAATTGCGGGAGTTGGCTGTGCTTCGAGCCAGCTACCTGACCGGAAGATTTCTCCTGTCGTCGCCGGTCGTTAGCTCTCGCGGGGTGGGTTGGTACGGCTTCCTTTCCCTTGAGGATCTATTTCTCTCTCCCATTCGGTGTCACCAGAGCTTTTCTCTGGCTATTCCGTGTTTGCTCACTATTTCATCCTTTGCTTAACGTCCTCACGATGTGACGGCTCGGCCGCCATCTTGACAATTCAAAATTTTATCTCTAAATTCAATTAGATTGTTTCTTTGGTTCTCTTGCTCACACCTGATTTTTTATAATATTATACCTACTTTAGATATTTACCGTCATAAACTTTTCTAACTTGGTAGCCTACATTTTACTTTTGCAGTACCACCCTTACGTTCAACGGGTCTGGTTGCCATTGGGTGCTCTTATGGTTCTACGGTTTTCTTATATTTTTCCGGTCACACACACCTACCGTAACTTTTTTTTTTCTCTTCCCTCGTACACTTTTTGAGTTTCGACACCACCCCAATCGCTCTCTGAATATCCTCCAGCGCACTTATCTCGGGTTTTAGAACCGTCACACACGGGGATGACCACGTTACGGTCATAACGTTCAGCTTATTTTTTTTTATTGCTCAGTACAAATTTCATTTCCCTTATACACCCATTTTTTCCCTCCCATTTCATCACAACCCCGAATAATTTTTTTTATTGATTTGGAGCTTCAACACTCCAACTACCATTCCCCAATTAAAGACGCCTTGAACATCTTTCTGGACTCGTTTCCCACCAGGTTCGGGGCTGGGCCGAGATGAGTTGGCAACCCCCTCTCACGGACGGGGAGGCCTGCCTCTCATTAGGGCTGGTCTCTCCGCCATCGGGAGGGAGTGGTCAAGTGGGTACTGGACCAGCTGACCTCTCATTAGGGTCAGGGAAGTCCAGTGCTGACTTTGGCCGGCTAGCTCAGTCTCGGGCTAGACTCGGGTCGTGGGTCGAGCCACATGCTGGGCACCTCCACAGCCCGACCATTCTTCAGCTCCTTTGTTCTCGGTAGCGAGTACAACGGACCTGTGTTGTTGTGGTCAGGGGGAAAACTAGTCTGGCCCCATTAATCCGCCCGTGTTACAAAAACCCAAAAATGCGGAAATTTTTGTTCTCCGCCTATGGGCCTCGGCGATAGCTCAGGGGCTCGGCCGAGACTTCACGGCGGCTCTGGACGGTCCCGCAAGGGATTGCGTTCCTTGGGCTGCGAGCGACGAATTTCGTGCACAAAAATGCACCAAATTCGTCGGTCGCAACTCAAGGCCAAGCCCAAGCTAGGAAAAATCTCCGGCGCGAGCCCTGCGACCGAGCCTCAAGCGGTGCCACAGATTTCGGCCCCATACAAAAATTTCAGCGACCGAGCCCCGGGCATCGCCACAGATTTCGGTCCCATACAAAAATTTTCAGCGACCGAGCCCCGGGCATCGCCACAGATTTCGGTCCGATACAAAAATTTCAGCGACCGGCGGGCTGGTGCAAGGCTGCGGGAGGATGAAGATGAGCGGGCGGCGTCCTCGGTGCACGTTGCCGTCCCAGCGCTGCGGGTTCCTGCACTCATCGGTGTCTGCAGTGGCAGCGGCGGTGAGTGTGGGAGTGCGCTGCAGCGGGATCCGTAACGGTCACCGGGGCGCGTAGATTTTTCGGCGCGGCGTAAGGCTGAATATTGGGGGAGTGGAGTGGAGATCACGGAGCGAGTAGGAAGTTGAGAAGACACGATCGGTACGCGAAAAGAAAGTAAAGAAAAGTTCTGGGCACCGTCGCCGCACACGGGCCTGAAAAAGATTACTCGCGAAAAAAGAAAGAAAAAAGAAAGTCATTAATTTGTGAAGTTGCTGAAAAAAAAAAATATATATTGGAGGAAATCATATAAATAGAAGGTGGAGTTAGTGTTGTGCGGGAAGTATGAGTGCTTAAAATAATTTTACTGATAATTAAAATTGAGATAAAGTGGGCGAGTGACTCTCTATATATAAAAAAAAAAAAAGTAAAAACATTTTGTTGCTGAACGAATAAAAAAATTCCTACTGACTCCATCCTAAAAAGCTAAAGTGGCCGAGTGACTCTATAAAAGAAAAAAGGAACAGAAAAAAAAGGGAAAAAAAAGTAAATCCCATTTTTGGTGAAAAAAAAAAAAAAGAGACTGAGTGTCTATAACACAAAAACTAAATCTATAAGTTATACTTAAAATGTCCAAATTTGTATAAGTTAAACTAAAAGAAAAAAAAAAAAAACAAAAAATGAATAAATAAATATATATTATACTTTTTATATATATGGTGAAATATATTTAATAATACAAAATGAAATAAAAAAGGAAAAAAATTAAGAAATAAATTAAATAAATATAAAAAAAAAAAAAAAAAAAAAAAGAAATACCTATATATAAAGCAAGAGACACGAAAAAAAAAGAGAGAAAAAGGAAAAAGAACCGAACATTTTTTTTTAAATAAAACTAAAAAAAAAAAAAAAATTTCATTGGAATCGGCTGACCGGGTTGCTGCGATTCGCCAGCGGAGGGCACCACGACGGGGCCACCTGAAGAGGCAGGGTGCCTCCGCCATCGTCCCACCTCATCGCTTCTCCGCGGGAATCCCCACCATCGGAGGACTCATCGGATCAGCACGGCGCCCAACGAGCTCCAACGTAATTAAGTTAGTCCATGTGGTTTTTTTGTACGTACAAGACAATAGAAGGTATGTTCCTTTGAACTAAGTTTTTATTCTCTCGGTTCCCCCTCTCTCATTCTCCTTTGCAGCCATGGGACTCTCGTAGGTTCGTTGAGTTCTTAAGGGACCTCCCAATTATTAAGGCCGCTGGGAGGTCACAGGGTGGTTGGGGCAACAGGCCAAGGGGGGTTCATCGCGAACCGAACCCCCCCTGAGAGTCAATCACGGGCAGCTGCAGGGGTTCAGCCTGCACCGTCGTTTTTTCCCCCCTTCGCGATTCGTCGTCTCCCGTTTGCGAGAGAATTTTTTCGTTATCGCCGGTGGCCGTTCCGGCGGCTGAAAGCGGTTTTTTCGGCAAACCCCCCCACACTACCGCAAATGCTAGCCTGCCAGCTCTCGCGGCCGCATACCGCCGGACGGGGTGCTTTAGCCGGGCCCCCGAGCCCACTCGGCTCATAACAAAATTATAAATCGTATATATTTATAGATCTGTATGGCATAGCCTTCGAATTCAGGGCGGGAAATATAGTTCAGAGTTGTTTTTTTAATCGAAGAAATAGTGCTTTTAGAATAATATATTGTTTGCAAAGAGCTATTTAAACACGTAATTCCATTTCTGCTATGATAATGAGATAGCATTCTTTCACGAAATTGGTATCCAGGACGATCGAAAGTTGTTGACTGCCTTCTTTGTTGTGCCTCTTTGAAAGTAATTAAAAGAATTGAGGCTGGAACTCTCACTTCTTTTTGCACTTCCTGTAAATTACTTCTATTTTTCTTCTAATGCAATTTTACAATGATTGAAGTAATTATAATTTTAAAATCTAATTTAATGCGAAGAAAAATTTTAATCGATATATGTTAGTCCTTCTGGTCTCCTACAAATGTTCTGGTCTGAAAAATATTAATGTTCCTCACGAAGTTGCCGCAAGAGTAATTTCGAACAAACTTTAGAACTAAAATTACATAATACATAATCTACTATCTTTTTACTCTGCAGTTCTGTTGGTTCCAGGCTGACCGATGGAATCGATGGAAAATGTATTATCCCTGCCCCTGCTGGACACTTGGTTTGAATTTTTAATAGAGTGTGCAGCAGAGGACGGATGTTGGCTTACGTACAGCTTAAGCACATCTGCATTTTTGCTGAACCTCATATTACTTGGTTTAATTAATTAATTGTCTTGTTTCGAATTTTAATTTTCATGCTGCCAGAAACGCGAAAATTTCCGTCTGGCTGCCTCAGACTTACTTATTTTATTTCTCTCCCAAGTAGGGCTAACTGCAATGCTTGCAATACGTGACTTTGTTTCCACAATGCTTTGAGAGTTTGTGTTAAACTACACCTAAATTAATAGAATATAAAAAATGCATAAACGTACAGTTAAGGATATTTTTAAAACTCGTGATGTTATCGAAACTAAATTGAAAGTCATTAAGCAAGGAAAGATAGCACTCGAAAATCATTTCAAAGAAGCACTTAAACCAATTACGACACCTCTACATAAAATGGTAATAAAAATAGAACCATTCGACGATAAAACATCTAAAAAACTGGAGAGTAATGGTGAAGATAATGAAAATGAAAATGTATTACCATACCTAACGCCTCCTCAAAGAATTCAATCTGATCATGAAGATGCTTTACCTCGTTCTTTGGGATATCTAAAAAGCTCTTCTCAAGTAGAAAGATTTTATGGAGTTCGATATGATGTAACTAATGGAGTTTCAAAAATTTGAGATACTATAGCTTCATATGATGATGACTCTATTCATGTGGCTACTAAGTCCTATGAAGTAACACCAGGTCTTACTGAACTCTTATAGCTGAAAAGTCCATCTAATAAAGTCTATACCAAAACTGATTTAGATGGATATAAAAATAAGTATATTAGAAGAGACAAGTGGACATGAAAGAAAATATTATGCTTCTCAGCAAATAAACGGAAACAGAAGCCGCAAATCTACGAAAATAATAAAAAACAGGTTTGCTCCTAGTGATACTGGTATTATTCAGTTATCAAAACCTAATATTGATTATGTTTACTGGGATGATGTAAATGAGTTAGTTAATAGACTACGATTACTAATTGCATCTCAAGCTGTCGGAAATAATAGTCATCCTAATGAAATTATACCAATTATCGAAGAATTGAAAAAAGCTCAAGTAATTCTTTAAATTTGTAGACATATGAAAACATTTCTTCATTTCAAGAATGAGTGTTGATAAGTTTGGAAGATCGTTAAAGTGTGGCTTTGGAAAGCGGGGTGCATCAGGTCCACCATGTTCCCAAGGGTCATCAGGTCCTCAAGGACCACCAGGCCCTCAAGGTTCCTTTGGTCCACAAGGTCTTCAAGTTTTACATGGGGTTGAAGGTGTGGGATTTAA
The DNA here is from genome assembly GCA_959613345.1 of Tolmerus cingulatus. Classification (NCBI taxonomy): domain Eukaryota; kingdom Metazoa; phylum Arthropoda; class Insecta; order Diptera; family Asilidae; genus Tolmerus; species Tolmerus cingulatus. The sequence continues at coordinate 2,251,837 of CAUIJO010000068.1, forward strand.
ATTAAGACAAAGCAATGATTATGATATGCAGAAAAAGATTATAAGAAATCTTAAGAATCCCAGTGCAGAACAAGATGTAGTAACAAAAACATATGTAGACTCAGAACTGCAAAACATCAATTTCAACCAACAGCTGATTCATCTTAAAATTGAGATTGCTCGTAATAGTACGAATTTTCGTTCTTGATTCCACAGAGAATCACTGTTTTTAAATTTAAACATAACTTTCAGAGACTTTTCAGTAATCACTTTAGGCTTAATAAAAGATTTGCAGTGTTCAGGTCGAAGTGCTTTATTTCTCTGCGAAGGCGAATACAAGAGAGCGATTTAACAGGTAGTACTAAAATTGCTGCAACCAAGCAAGCAAAGGGAATTCTACGGTACTTAGTCTAAATGTAATTAGGATTACAATACAATTACAAATCCTACTCAAGCATTTCAAAACAGCCTTGACATGCAAAAGGTACTAATGTCAAATTCAATTAGTTACTATTAGACTATGCTAGCTAATTGAAATGGAAATTTCATGAACTTATTTAAAGTGACGGGTTTTAGAGGAGTTACTCTAGTTTTGGCAGCGAGCAGCGAAACTTGTATATTGTCAAAGTCATGTATCACCCGCATATATATTACAGCTCCATACACCTGCATTGATCCGTCACAGAATCCGTGCAGTTCCAAGCCCAGAGTAGATTCGTTTGTGGTGCCAATCCAGCGAAATACAGCAATGTCCGTCAGCGACGTCAGACTTTGTTTGAAGTTATTCCAGTAGTCGCACATCTTCTCCGGGAGAGTTTCATCCCATTCAAATTTAGCAAGCCACAGCTTTTGAAGAAATATTTTTGCGTTGATGATGACTTGGGACAGCCACCCTAGTGGGTCACAAAGACGACCTATGACCGACAGCACTGATCGTTTAGAGATGTTAGCTGACTCTGGTAATTCAATATGAAAGCTGAACTGGTCCGTCTTAGGGCCCCAGTTGATGGCCAATGCCTTCACAAGAGGATCGTTGATGATTTCTACCGAGTCTTTAAAATCTTGATCCTCCTCGGACATGTTTTGGATTAGATCTGGAGAGTTAGTAACCCATTTGCGTATCATAAGACCGCCTTATTGTAACCGGTAACGTAACTCGTATCGGTGCCTAATAGCAGTTTCTTTATCACAGGCTCCAAATAAAGCGTCATCTGCATAAAAATTGCTTTGCAGGATGCGTGCTGCTTGAGGATGCTCACTAGAGTAGTCCACGGCTAGTTGCTGTAAAACCTTGCAGGTCAAGTATGGTGCGCAAGCTGTGCCACACGTAATAGTGCACGACCGAAAAGCACAAAGAGCTTGCGACGTAGATTCTCGCCATAAGATACGCTGCATATATCTATCCCTCTCATCAACGAGTACCTGGCGAAACATCTTCTATGTCTGCCGCATAGACAAACGGAAAAAATCGCCACCTGAGAATAATAGTAAAAACGTTAGTTTGAAGCTTAGGTCCGGTGTGAAGAATATCATTTAGCGATAGACCCGAAGAAGTTTTTCTCGAAGCCTTGAAGACTACCCGTAGCTTAGTAGTTGTACTGCTTGATTTGGCAACAGCGTGATGCGGTAGATAGTATGCTTTGTCCTCGCCTTTGTTATGCTTCACGGGGCTCATGTGCCCTAAATCCTGATATTCCTTCATAAAAGCAGAGCACAAGTCATAGAGCGTTTGATCGGCAGAAAACTTGGGCTCCATTCGTGTTAGGGCGGAGAGTGCAAATGCTTTAGATTGTCCAAGTCTTGGGAAAAGTTTGTTTAGTAAAAGTCGTACTATATATATCTGCCATCAGCTTTTCTATTATGAGTGTCGGTGAAAATCTCACATTCTTGCTCTTCTGGAGTTAAGGGGGATGACTTAGGTGGTTCCTCCAACTCCCAGAACTTTTTGGGGGTGGCATAAATATCAGCGTTACTGATGTAAAGGCTGGTACCATTGTTAGCATTCTCAGGAGAAGAATCGATACTGCCCGAAAGAATCCATCCCAACGTTGTCAACTGAGCTATGGGAGTATCAGGATCACCACGTCATTGTTCACCTCACAGAATAAAAAATAAATAAATATCAAGCGCTAGGATCATATCAATACGCGAGGGCTTGCCGTATTCAGGGTCTGCTAGCGTAAGACCTGAAATGTGAGACCAGTTAGTCCCAATGACATTTTTTGACGGCATTTGTTGTCTGAGTATAGGCATAATCAAAGACCGGACTGTATAACAACATGTGTAGTGCACCGTGGAAATGATATCATGACATACATAAGCTTTCACCACTCTAGCTTCACCAATTCCATTGACCGTAACGTTGAGTTTATGTTTCGGTAGACGTAGAAGATTTGCTAAAGCTGTCGTTATAAAGTTGCCTTCGGAGCCTTGATCTAATAAGGCGCAGGCTTTAATTAGACGACCGTCAGCTGCTCGGGCAGTGGCCAGTAAAACTGTTGAGGTCGAACGTTGATTGTTAACTAAGTGCGAGTTGACTGCACTAGGGACTTAGCCATTAGAACTGCATTTAGTTGTTATCGCCATAGAGTCAGACACTGAAGGCCCGGCTGCTTTGCTAGAATGGGAAGATGCTTGAGCATTATTAGAAATTCCCTGAACACACGTTGATTCTGTCTTATGCAGCATAGTATGATGATTATTCTGGCAGAGCTTGCATCGTTTATCTAACCTGCAATTCGGTGGATTGTGATTCCACCGAAGGCAATTCGTACACAACTTTTTGTCCTGCACAGTAGCAAACCTGCCCTCGACAGATTTTGCTCGGAATTGAAGACAGAATAATATAAATTGTTTTTGTTGACATAATGCGCACCGTTGACTTGTTGTTGATGCATGAAAACTTTTAGCTGTAGGCTTTGGCAGATTAGATGCAGGGTCCGTTTTGTTGATTCTACGGCTTGTTTTAAGTCCTTTAATAGCGTTAAGTTTATGGATTCGTCTTTCTAAAAATAACTTTAAATCCTCGAACGAGGGTAGCTTGGCCGAAGAGAAACTTCCCAATATTTTCTTGTAGAAATTTCCAATTTGTTTGGTAAGAAATACACTAACCAATCATTCCACTGCTCTACTGACCGGGTGAGATTTGCAAGAACTCGCACATATTGGGTGAAGCTATCTACGACACGTCGAAGTTCGTTAGCTGTTTCAGATGACATAGAAGGAAGATTAACTAGAGCATTTAAGTACGAGCTAACTAGGATCCGTGTGTCATTATATCGATCGCAAAGAATCTGCCAGGAAGCTGAATAGTTTGCTTCCGTCGGTACTAAGTGCTAAGTTTAGATGCTTCGCCTGATAGGGACGATTTTAGGAAGTGCATTTTCTGCACTTACACAAACGATGAATTCTCTTGGATAAGCGATGTGTACGTGCTTCTAAATACCGGCCATTCCTGGTACGACCCGCTCAAAGACGGCAAACTAATTTTTGGCAGTTTGATTGCTTGCCCGAGAGAAGTAGAATTCGTTGAATTTGTGGAATTTATTTAGACCTCGTCAGAGGTGGAATTAGAACGAAATAATTGTATTTGCTCAGCAATCCAGAAGGAAGTGTAAATTTAAACAAACTCAACATGCGAAAATGTTTCTCCCCTAACGCCCTTATCTGTTTTCAGCTGTTCACTAGTGGCTACTTACCATAGGCTATCGTAATATTTTAAATATTGCTCCCAGTAACTGTTAAGCAGTTTTAAGAGCGCATTAAAAAAGACCTCTGTACGATTATCCTTTCCCCGTTTTCAATAAATTCGACATGAACTTTTCAACGTGATCGCCGTATGTTGTTAATTTAATTTTTAATTTCTTCATGGTGAGTTTGCAACTAATTCGTCCGCCTTAGGTTGCGAAAAAATTCGCCTTCGTTAGAGCAAAGGGAGATGGCACTGGTTACATACACAGTTTAGTATCCTCGCAGCGTTGTGTAAAATTTGTTTTAGTTCAAAAATAGTTGCACTAAGCATCTCAAGTTCAAATCAAGCTAAACGCCAAAGCTTTCAAATATTCACCGCAACCCCTCAATGATATGCACGAACGAATTTGTCAACTCCGAATCACTTAGAAGCGCTTTAGAATGCGACGTTGTGATATGCAATCAATGTCTGTGATACGCAAAAGTTCAAAGTAAACTTTATTTTCGGAGCAACCTGTAAGTTCAAAAGAGCACTTTATGCAAGGAATTCGCGTTAATGTTGATTATTATGTTGTGCAATTTTTTAATCTTTAACGCCGCTTTAGTTCAGCAATTAAGATTGAAAAGTATGAGTGCACTGCCCCAGCAGATTAGAAGTGGGTCCACTTCAGCATACCAGCCATGCGATCGCACACACCGACCCTAACCGGCTCGCGAACTACCACAAATTATGTTCGTAATAGTACAAATATTCGTTCTTGAATCCACAGAAAATCACTGTTTTTAATGTTAACACGTTAATTTCAGAGACTTTTCAGTAATGACTTTAGGCTTAATAAAAAATTTGCGGCGTTCAGGTCGAAGTGCTTTATCACTCAGCGAAGGCGGATACAAGAGAGCGAGTTAACAGGCAGTACCAAAATTACTGCAACCAAACAAGCAAAGAGAATTCTCCGGTACTTAGTCTAAATGTAATTAAGATTGCAATACAAGTACAAATACTACTCAAGCATATCCAAGCAGCGTTACAATGCAAAGGGTACTAATGCCAAATTCAACTAGAAACTATTAGGTTATGCTAGCTAATTTAAATGGAAATTTCATGAACTTATTTAAATCTTAAACAGAGATTTATAAAGCAATTTTATCTTTGATTGACGACATTACGAATGACGCTTTCATCATAGAAGAGGAAATTGTTACCGGAACTATTAAAGACTTACGATTACAAATCAGAAATATGATTACTGAAGTGACTTTGAAGTATTCTTCATATTTTATGAATATATATCTTTTTTAAATAATAATTAAATCATTTTTCCATCCACTTTATTTCATTTTGATATATTTTTCCGATTCCTTCAGTAGTTATAAATGTGAACTATCCATACGGTTCCATACATGGTCATGTGTTTTTTTTTACATCATGCAAGAACGCTCTGTCGAATTCTTTTATCAACACCAAAAATTCAATTCCTTTGCCGTTGTTTAGGTATATGAAATATTTATTTTGTTTAATGATATATCAAGATTAAGGTGCCGAAACTCACATTGATGATCATCTCAGAAAGATTTTGCATATATTTACAGATGCACATTAATATCCCTCTCTAGATATCAATAAAAGCAATTTTATCTTTGATTGACACTTTCATTGCATTGAAATTGATATAGGATCGATTTTTTATATCAAACCATCTGATTTAACAAGGAATTCACTTACTACTGTTTATATTAAATATTTTCTTGTGTTTATTGATTTTATTTAGTTTAAGCTATCATAATTCATTTTGATTATCTTCTCAGAAATAGGTTTTGCATCATGCAAGCACGCTCTGTCGATTTGTTTTATCAATACAAAAAATTCAATTCCTTTAATGTTGTTTAGGTATAAGAAATATTTTATTTGGTTTATTGATATATCAAGATTAAGCTACCGAAACTCATATTGATGATCTTCTCAGGAACATTTTGCATATATTTACAGGCACATGATTACCTCTCTCTAGATATCAATACAATCAATTTTATCCTTTATTGACATTTTCGTTACACAAGAAGAAATTGTTATATGATCGCTTCTTTACATCAACACGATCTGATTTAAAGTTGAATTCTATTACTATGTATTGTTTATACGAAATATTTAGTAGTAAGGTACCCACCTCCCGTATGAAGTGCTTAACGTGCGGTAGGGACAACGTTACGGGTTGCCTGGTGGGTACCCCACCGAGGTGGTTTTATGCACACCAAGTTCCCACCGCTCAGAAAGATCGGCATAGGTGGGAACTAGATAGAAACGTCCTTATCGTGACCATTTGGACCTAAAAAAAGGTAAGTTGAACTGTGTTGTTGCAGGCGGCGGGCTAAAACGAGAGGAAGGCTTGTTTAAGAAGATGTCGGTACAGCCTAAAACAGGCCGCATCGACGCTATGGCCATGTACCGCAGATGTGTAGAGCTCGAGTATATGGAGCTTCCCATGTTGAAAACAGGTTGTGATGCATAGTGAAACGTTGCGATACTGCAGTAGGGCTGTACGCCATAAGTGTGAAAGGTAAAGTCCAAAGACGCGCAAGATTCCGTGGTGGTAATAAGAGTGAACAAAAAGAAAAGTCAATGCACGCCACGGTCGGAAGAAACAAAGCGGTGAGGAAGAACTCGTTTGAAGCAATGGTCGTAAGACACCAAACCGCAAGGAAGGCGCGAGAAGCGTGCAGGACGCGGTGGTGTTCAGAAGAAGCGCGGCTAAGAGAAAGGCGCGGTGAGTGTGTCGGGCATGAGCAGGTGGCGGAGAGAATGTTTTGGTTTTTGACCATTTGCTGTTTGGGCACCACGTGTGATATCTTCACAGTGTAGACGGGAAGAATGCGTAAGAGTAGGCCGGTACACTTGTTTCTGAATAAAAAAAAAAAATGAACAAGTTCGTCGCAGTTGAAGGCGGCGGTTACGACGGGTCTTTTAAATAAAAATTTGATGGATCGAAATATCTTTATTACTATCTGTTGATACACATGGGTACATTTAAGTTTTTTATCCAGCAAGATAGTTTTTAAATTGTTGCTTTATTTTTTAAAAAATGATATTTTGAGGAACCCCCCTCTGGACTCATCCTGCCCATCATATTTGAGAAAATATTCACCCTGGTTCAGCTCTTCAAGCTGTCGCTGAGTTTTTATTTTCTCCGATCTAGGCGGCAGAAAAATGTAGGTATTGTCGGTGAAATGGGTTGTAAGGCAAATACCGAACTTCGTCTTCACCAGTCGGAAACGCCTTATCACGTACTCCTTACCAACTTCCAACGATGTTGTTGGCAGCAAGGTGTCGTACGTGCCTGCAGCAACACTCTCTAGTAGTTCGAACGCGCTCTGAAAAACTATATATTTAAAACAATGTTAGATTTATAATAAGTATTTTTACTTATCATTTTTCCGGATCAGCTGTTGGAAAATATCGGGGTACTGCTTAACATTTTCTGAAGTTTGTGAAGAACACCTGGGTCTTTATATACTAGTTGGCTTCAACAAGCCTAAGGTGTTTGTTTTAAAGGACAAAGATAAGTTTTTGTCTTTCCTATTTGGCCTTTAATTTAAAAGCATCCTGATTGTATTTTTGCCCTGCTTTTTTTTGAGGCAGCTGCAACTCAGCGGCGTTTTACCAGAACATAGACTAGTTGACTTCAGCAAGTCTAATGTGTTTGTTTTAAAGGACAAAGATAAGGTTTTGTCTTTCCTATTTGGCCTTTAATTTAAAAGCATCCTGGTTGTAATTTTTGCCCTGCTTTTTTTTTGAGGCAGTTGCAACTCAGCAGCTTTTTACCAGAACTAGACCTTAAAATTAATAAATTAATTAATAATGAAAGTGTACGAAGAGGGTCTAAAAATAGCATCCTGACAGACAGGTATGATATGATAAAGGTCAGCTGTGAATTTAGCACTTTAGCGACTGTAGAAACAAAGAGTGCAATCCAAATAAAAAAGTTTGAAAAGATTAAAAATCTGGATTTACTGAATGATTTTAATGAGATCGGTCAGGCTGAAAAAAGACTAAATAGAGCTTAAGGGTTTATTAAAAATTCATATTTGCAAGGCAAAGTCCATGATCTTTGTGCACCATTTTTAAAAAACAAAGAAGAGGGTGCTTGGTAAAAATTGTATGGAAACGCACGGTTTGAGGATGTAAAAATACAGTCCTTACTTCGATCCCGAGGTGCTACCTTTAAAAAGTTAAAAAGTAAATAAAATGAAAATAAAGTTGATAAGGTAAAAATAGATATTTCAATACATTTTCAAACATATTTTTACTAATTCTGTTTTAAAGGGAATGTTATTACACTGACGGTGCAAACAGACGAGCAATCTATACCTGTTGAGGAAGTCGAAATCATAGCGGACGAGCCGGACACTTCAGCCAAAGCGGACGAGCCGGACACTTCAGCCGAAGCGGACGAGCCGGACACTGCAGCCGAAGCAAGGGAGGCGCAAGATTTAGAAAACGAAGACACCGTGAACTTTATACAGTGGTATACACAAAAAAGTGCTAAGTTAGTCTAATTTAAGTTAAAGTCCACAAGAATGGAAGCCAAAGGTTGTTCTGGTCAGGGGGAGGACAAAGTCTAGCCCTCACAAATCCGCACGTTCTATGAAAACATAAAAACGCGGAAATTTTTGCCCTCCGCCTATGGGCCTCGGCGATAGCCCGGGGGTTCGGCCGAAACTTCACGGCGGCTCTGGACGGTCCCGCAAGGGATTGCGTTCCTTGGGTTGCGAGCGACGAATTTCGTTGCACGAAAAGGCACAAAATTCGTCGGTCGCAACTCAAGGCCAAGCCCAAGCTAGAAAAAATCTCCGGCGCGAGCCCTGTGACCGAGCCCCGGGCATCGCCACAGATTTCGGTCCCATACAAAAAATTTCAGCGACCGAGCCTCAAGCGGTGCCACAGATTTCGGTCCCATACAAAAATGTCAGCGACCGGCGGGCCGGTGCATGGCTGCGGGAGGCTGAAGATGAGCGGGCGGCGTCCTCGGTGCACGTTGCCGTCCCAGCGCTGCGGGCTCCTGCACTCATCGGTGTCTGCAGTGGCAGCGGCGGTGAGTGTGGGAGTGCGCTGCAGCGGGACCCGTAACGGTCGCCGGGGCGCGTGGATTTCGGCGTGGCGTAAGGTTGGATTTTTCTGGGGGTCGAGTTGGGATCACCGAGCCGTAAGGAAGGTAGTAGAAAAAAAGAAAAGTTTTGCTGAATCGCTCGTGGGCTGAAGAAGTTGAAAAAGTTTGCCATAGTGCGGATTTTTTTTGGTCCGGCAGTTTTCTTGCTCTGAGGAAAATATTGTGATTTATTTTGTGCGATTTGCTTTTGAATTTTGCAAAAGACGAATTGTTTATTGCGGGTTGGTTTTTTTTTATTGAGTAAAGACTACCAATTTTTATAAGTGGTTAATGTGAACGAATTCGGAAATTACTGTGCGACAAAAGTGTGATGTACGGAAATATTTGAAAACAAATCGTCGCATTGAGATAAGACCTAATCACTGGGGTTTGCTGTCCGAAGGTTCCTTGAGTTATTTTTGTACCTTTTTGGAGTCCGAATCGAGCGCACTGTCGCCCACTGTTTGCCTTTTTATTAAATCGGGACTTACGGAGTGACTCAGTAGTGGTGACAGGAGACAAAAAAAAAAAAAAGGCATAATTTAAGATCAGACCCTTTGGTCGGATTCCAATGAAATGTGGCCTGCGCATTCCGTTGGGGCCGAAATGGAAGAATCCGAAAGAATTTTGCCGCGGCGGCCCATATTTTCGAAAATATTTAACTTTCAAATTTTGACCAACTGTCAAAAGTAAAAGTTAAATTTTTCCGAAATTAAACGCCACATTCCATTAAAATTCGACGCGGGGTCGCAGATCTAGGTGTTCGCACTGAACACCTCACTTCACACACAATATCCTGCAAAAAAATTAATATTTTTAATTATAAAAATGCAAAAAACATACCTTTTCTTTAACCTCGCTGCGTCAGCCGCTCACGATGTCCTTTCTTGACGCGGTTGTCACTACATTGTCAATTCTTTATTTTCTTGCAGATGCCCACATTGTCATCCTGCGTTCGAAAAATGTGTTTCAGCTCCTTATCACTCAGAAAGAATTTTCGGCATTTTACGACATATTTTCCCTATTAGATTTGCAATTTTTGGCATTATAAATGTAATTAATAGTAGCAAGAGGTACAAAAACTACACAGGAATTTATTTGCATTATTTATTCTTCTCAGTTCTTCACTTACAAGTAAAGTGTCATATTCCGTCATATTTTTTAGTGGGTGCGAGTCCCACACACCAGGGTGAGGAAATCCTCCCCTGACGGTGCATAAAGCATTTTTCCTCCTGCTTAAAAAAAAAAAAAATATATATATAAATGAATATGAATATACCTTTATAATTAAATCTATATATATATATAGATAATTATAATCTATACAAACGTGTGTATGTATTATATATGTGTGTACGCACACACACACACACATGCGCGCGCGTGTGTGTGTGTGTGCGTACACACATATATAATACATACACACGTTTGTATAGATTATAATTATCTATATATATATATATAGATTTAATTATAAAGGTATATTCATATATGCATGTATTCTTATATAGGCGAATGTGCATATGTATTACATATGTGTATACGCACACACACACACACACACGCGCGCGCGCGTGTGTGTGTGTGTGTGTGTGCGTATACACATATGTAATACATATGCACATTCGCCTATATAAGAATACATGCATATATGAATATACCTTTATAATTAAATCTATATATATATATAGATAATTATAATCTATGCATATACATATATACATATATATATCTATATATATCTATATATATGCATATATATAGATATATATGTGTACATGTATATATATGTATATATATATATATTTCGAAGCACTTAGAAGAATAAACAATGCCAAAAATTGCAAATCTAATAGGGAAAATATGTCGTAAAATGCCGAAAATTCTTTCTGAGTGATAAGGAGCTGAAACACATTTTTCGAACGCAGGATGACAATGTGGGCATCTGCAAGAAACTAAAAAGAATTGACAATGTAGTGACAACCGCGTCAAGAAAGGACATCGTGAGCGGCTGACGCAGCGAGGTTAAAGAAAAGGTATGTTTTTTGCATTTTTATAATTAAAAATATTAATTTTTTTGCAGGATATTGTGTGTGAAGTGAGGTGTTCAGTGCGAACACCTAGATCCACGACCCCGCGTCGTATTTTAATGGAATGTGGCGTTTAATTTAGGAAAAATTTAACTTTCACTTTTGACAGTTGGTCAAAATTTGAAAGTTAAATATTTTCGAAAATATGGGCCGCCGCGGCAAAATTCTTTGGGATTCTTCCATTTCGGCCCCAACGGAATGCGCAGGCCACATTTCATTGGAATCCGACCAAAGGGTCTGATCTTAAAATGTTCCAAAAAAAATCAAAAAAAAGGAAAAATTTTATTGTTTTTTGACAATTTGTCGTTTTTTTGTGGAACTTTGAAAAACTTACCGCAAGGACTATTGGAAAGTGCCGACCCTAACTTAAACCGTCAATTAACGAGAACAAAAAAAAAAACAAAAATATTTAAGACAAATTTGCCAAAAGAGGGAAAAAATTATAAATAAAAATTATTTAATTAACTAAAATAATAAAAAAAATTAATTATGAAAAATACAATAAATAAAACTATACTTACTAAATTAACCATCTTAAATATTAATATAACTATTTATTTGAATTAAATATTTTCTTTAAAAATTATATACAAATACTTATAAATAAAAAAATATAACATAAAATTAATTCATTAATAAAATTATACTATACATTTAAAAAAAATTAAAAAAAAAAGTAAAGAGAATAATAAAAATTAAAAGTAATAAATATTAATATAAAAAAAAAAAAAAAAAAAACTGACCTGACCTGGTTGCTGCTGATCGCCGGCGGAGGGCACCACGACGGGGCCACCTGAAGAGGCAGGGTGCCTCCGCACTCGTCGCACCTCATCGTTTCTCCGCGGGAATCCCCACCATCAGCGGAATCGTCGATTCAGCACGGCGCCCAACGAGTCCTAGTTAAGTAGCCTAGTCTATGCGGTTTTAGTGAAAGTAAAAATAATATAAGTTATGTTCCCTTGAGTTAAGTTTTTTTTTCTCTCGGTCCCCCTCTCTCATTCTCTTTTGCAGCCGTGGTGGTTTCGTAGTTTCGTTTGTGTTTCATAGGGACCTCCCAATTATTAAGGCCGCCGGGAGGTCACAGGGTGGTTGGGGCAACAGGCCAAGGGGGGTTCACCGCGAACCGAACCCACCCTGAGAGCCAATCACGGGCAGCTGCAGGGGTCCAGCCTGCACCGTCGTTTTTCCCCCCTTCGCGATTTTGTCGTTTTCCGTCGCGGGAGAATTTTCGTTGTTGTGGTGGGCCATTCCGGCGGCTGAACGCGGTTTTTTGGTAAACCCCCCCACTCGCTGCCGCAAACGCTAGCCTGCCAGCTCCCGCAGCCGCATACCGTCGGACAGGGGCTTAGCCGGGTTCCCTACAGGTCAACTACCGCAACAAGGTGTAATAAAACACTTAAAAAACGCGCTTTCTATAAATAAAAACATTTTTATATCTACGCTTAATATGTTAATCAAAGAGGTGAAAGACGAGAATTTAGTTTTCCCAAACCGGGAGAAATACGCCTTGTTAAAACTAGTCACGAAATATTCGATAGCGGCTAATATTTCTCTGGCAGATAGTGCGTTTAAAAGCACCATCGATTTCCTTAATATTATTCACGAAGGACATAATAGAGAGGAGACCGGCCGTGTGGCCTGTGTACTTGAGGAAAGTATCCCTCCAGCAAATGATAGTGATATATCCGAAATAACCTAGCAGGGTAGTGGATTAAACCCAGGATACAAGCTACTATCAAAACACACGACCTTTTTTAAAAAGTTTAAAACTGAAGGTATAAAACTAACTTTTCAAGTACAAGATCTTGGCGACATCAGCCAAAACCCTTTTGAGAATTTAAAAAAAGCCTTTGATAATGTGATAAAAGAGGTGATCTCAAATTCTGTGGCAGGTAGCAAAATTAGTTTTACAATTACACTACCAAATTCGCCTCATGTAAAACCCATTTGGTCTAGCCTTAAACCTATCGCGCAGTTATCCGGAGAGTATATTATTGGGTTGATTTCAAATGTGAATCAGTCTAACGATGTTTTCCTTTCCGACGATGTTCTACAATTAGATGCACAGATTGTTAAATTTCCTTTTGGAGGAGGTAAAATAAATCCCAAATATGTAGAGGAAACTGTCGTTTTAGCTAGGAAGACAAGCGTAATAGATGTTGGTAAAAAGGATGATTTAGACTGCCTTCCGCGAAGTATCTGTTACGGTGTTGAGTTGGCATCAGAGAATCTAAATAGACAGAACAGAGCCTCTATTATAAGGTCATTAGATAAGTCGGCAAAACGGTTATGTAAAAATGCCGGAGTTGTTCTTAGCAAAAAAGGTTGTAACCTAAAAGATCTTTACAAATTCCAAAAACATTTACTGAATTACCAGATTATTGTTTTTGACGATCTGAAAAATCCTGATTCGGTTTTTTTCAAGATTCCGATTAAGGATGACCTAGTAACGAAAATCTATCTCTATTATTCGCAATCGCTAGAACATTTTTATGTTATTAAATCGCCAACAGGCTTCTTTAATAAAAAATATTGCTGCTCTTTTTGTGATAGATTATCAGACGTAAAGTTACACAAGTGTGAGGCAAGGTGTCGCTATTGCAACTCTTTTCCGCCATGTAAATTTGTTGAACAAGTGAAAGCATGTAAAGATTGTAACCGCGTATTTAGAGGTGAGAAATGCTTTACCAATCACAATCAGAATAAAATTATGAAAAACAATGTCTGTGACATTTTTAAGATTTGCAAATTTTGCACTAATTTTCTAGTTTTCACTAAAATAAATGTGGACGAACATGTTTGCAACGAGTTTTATTGTCCAATCTGTTAAAAAATTGTTCCGCCGGATCATCTTTGCTACATCAAACCATACCGCGGAAAGGCAGAGAAAAAATTTTACTAATATTTTTTGACTGCGAAAATACCCAAGACACTTTATACGGGGATAGCACCACTTCTTTTCTGCATATTGTCAACCTGATTGTTGCACAACAAATATGCTATAACTGTTATAGATTGCCCGACATAACACAAAAATGCAGCGTTTGTGGGGACAGACAACACCTGTTTGAATACAGTACCGAATCGTCTGTTGTAAAAAGATTTTTGGATTATTGTCTAAGTCCACGCCCCTTGATATCTAATGTGTACTGTATTGCACATAATTTGCAAGGGTATGATGGGCACTTTCTAATTTCTGAATTGCTAGCTAAAGATTTGAGGATAGAACCGATAATGAATGGTACAAAGATAATGAAGTTAGCATGCGAAAACCTAATATTTATCGACTCTTTAAATTTTCTAGCGCTACCTCTTTCCAAGTTTCCTGAGGTTTTTGATATTAAAGATCATGTAAAGGGCTATTACACTTATTACTTTAACACAACAGCAAACATTGACTACATCGGTAGCTACCCTTCCCCTGAATTATATGGCTATGCAAGCATGAAAGTGAAAGAAAGAAAGTCGTTTCTAGATTGGTATGACTCTGTGTCTAAAGGGGTTTTCAATAACCGCAAAGAAATGCTAAAATATTGCATTACTGATGTCAATATCCTGCGTTTAGGATGTTCTCGCTTTATGCAAGAATTTCTTGATATTACCCAAATAAATCCTTTTATAGAATCCTTAACTATTGCGTCAACCTGTATGCTGGTTTAGCGGAAGAATTACCTTAAAAAAAATCTTTTAAGTATAATGCCTAAAAATGGTTATTTTAAAGGTCAGAATCACTCACTGACTGCATCCAAATGGCTTACCTGGGAGAGTGTTAAATCAGGCCTTGAAATAGTCTCTGCAAATAATATAGGGGAAATAAAGTTGGAAAGGGGCGGGATACAGGTGGACGGCTTTAATTCTGCGACAAATACTGTTTACGAATTTTTTGGCTGCTTTTATCATGGGTGTAGCGAGTGTTTTAAAGTGCAGGATGTGACAAGTAGCACAGGTCAGAAGATTGAAACTATTAGTCAAAGGCGCGAGGGTACTCTGAAAAGGATTGAGACAATCAAGCGGAATGGTTATAATTTAGTCTATATTTGGGAGTGCGAATTTAAGCAATTTTTAAAACAAAACCCTGACAAAAATCAAATGCTAGATGTATAATAAAAGTTTCGGATATTGGGCTTCCCCTTAACCCACGTAACGCTGTTTTTGGTGGACGTACCGAGGTATTTAAATTATACCACAAAGTTAAAAATAATGAAATAATACGATATCTAGATTTTACAAGCTTGTATCCATATATTAACAAATATTCGCCATACCCTATTGGACACCCACAAGTATTTCGAAATGACGGCCTCCCAGCAGTGTCAGAAATTCTGTCAATGCAGGGCTTGATTATGTGCTCTATAATCCCCCCAATTAATTTATTCTTACCCGTATTACCCTTTAAAATTAACCTAAAACTGTATTTTGCACTGTGTAAAAAATGTGCGGATGAAAATAGAGTTTCTTCTTGTCATCACAGTGAAGAGCAAAGGTAGATTACCGGCACATGGGTTATGCCTGAGGTAGCCCTAGCCGTAAAGAAGGGTTATAAGATAAATAAAGTCTTTGAAGTTTGGAAATATGACTATACTGTTTATGATCCAGTAAAAAAAAGCGGTGGGCCTGTTTACAGAATACGTTAATACATTCTTAAAAATTAAACAGGAGGCGACTGGGTGGGGTGTTAAATGTATAACTGAAGAACAAAGAGATAGTTTTTTAAAATCCTATGAGATGAGAGAAAACATCGTTTTGGATAAAGCTCAAATTCGCAAAAATCCCGGTAGACGTAACACTGCAAAAATTTGTTTGAATTCTTTCTGGGGTAAATTTGCTCAGAGGGAGGACAGAAATTACACGAAGGCTCTAAATAATTTTAAAGAGTTCTGTAATTTTATTCAATCTTCTGGTATTGAAATATGCCCTTTAAACCCAATTAATGAAGGCACTATGTGGGTTACTTGGAAATATATAACAGAAAATCTTAACACGTTTCCTCATGTAAACATACCTATTGTTGCCTACACAACTACATTTGCCAGACTTAAACTTTATGAAGCGCTGGAAAAAGTTGGAAATAAAATTCTTTATTGTGATACAGATAGTTTAGTATTTGTAGACAATAAAGAAAATCCGTTTTTATTTACAGTTTCCGATTTTCTAGGGGACCTAACTGATGAAATTGATTGTTTTGGTCCAAACGCTTTTATCTCTGAATTTGTAAGCACCGGGCCTAAGACCTATAGCCTTAAAATTGAAACCGAGAAAGGTGCTGAGTATATTACCAAGTGTAAAGGAATAACAATAAATTTTGAAAACTCCCAAAATGTGAACTGCGAGTGTCTGAAATCAATGGTTGTCGATGAAAGCGGTCAAGATGCTGTATGCATAAAAAATGAAAAAAAAATTAAAAGAAAACGACCCGGAGTTGCTGTCTCCTCGGTAGAGAAAAAACACTTGTCTTTCACCTTTGATAAAAGAGTTGTTACCGAAGATTACTCTTCCTACCCATATGGGTTTAAAAAAATAAGTTAGAGTAGTTAAGAAGCAACATACTGTAAAAATTGTTTCAATTTTTATTTTTTTATTTCAATCAAGCGCCCCAAATTTTAAAAACTGTTAGTCAAGGATTAAATGTATGCAGATATGTATATGTATAATGTAGAGTAAGCAAATTATGTTATTATAAAAATGATTGTACTTTGGACAGGTGCATCGATAAAAGGTTAACAGAGTACGATATGAACAGGCAAACACAATCAACCGCAACAACAGCAAGACGATAAGTATTTTCTTGTTTGGGGGAAAGTCTATAGATGTTATTCTGTTACGTAAAGTTATACAAATTTACAGACAAATAATGTGGAAGAGTCGTGCTAAGAACTTCTCCGAGAATTTTTTCGGCATATAATGCGTTATCAAGTGTATAGCATGCGAGCTCGACAATGCTCGACTTAGTGCCATAACTAATCTTACTAAAGACATGGGGTGGAGTGCATTAAATAAAGAAATAGAAGAGCAATGCCGTCGTGGACTTATTATATGCGAATTATATCTAAATGATAAAATCGATATAGAGCTTTTCTGCGATTTGTTCTTATGTGTTAGGCTGAACGGGTACATCTGGGATCTAAGATATTCTCTACCTGAGGAAATTTCTTTCGATAATTACCAAATGCACTATTACAATAGCTGTGAAGAGTTCATAAACTCTAATATACATAGCAGTATTAACTGTAGAGGATGCAGCTGTAGCGACGAAGTTCGAAATTTGTTAAAGTGAGAGACACACATGCATATTATTAGTAAGGTGACCACCTCCCCTTAAAAATGCATTAGGTGCATAAGGGACAGCTGGTGGGAAGTGGGAAGTGTTTTTCGCCGGAGTGTTTTTCTGCAAGACGGTTCCCATCGGCGGTAAAGAGTGCTTAAGGGGGGAGCTGGATAGACACGTCCTTGTCAGGACCATTGTGTGCTAAAAATAAAAAAGTTGTGCTTTGTTGTTGGGGGAGGTTGGTTAGAGGGAGAGAGCATGTGTGGCCTGTGGCAGAGATAGCGATATTTGGAAAGAGTCGGCAAAAGCGTAGTCGGTTTGTTTGGCGTGTGCGAAGAGTTGCGCCATGAGTGGCTTTAGATGGCAAAAAGAAGAAAAATAGGAGGTAAACAGACGCGGTGATCGAGACTGAGCAGGTTTTGCGTGTGCGAAGAGTTATGCTGTGAGTGACTTTAGATGGCCAAAAGAAGAAAAATAGGAGGTAAACAGACGCGGTGATCGAGACTGAGCAGGTTTTGCGGGTGCGAAGAGTTATGCTGTGAGTGACTTTAGATGGCAAAAAGAAGAAAAATAGGAGGTAAACAGACGCGGTGATCGAGACTGAGCAGGTTTTGCGGGTGTGAAGAGTTGTGCTATGAGTGCCTTTATACGGTGAGAAGAAGAAGAAGAGGTAAACAAATGCGATGGGTAAGCTTAGCGGATATCTGAAAAAAGAAAAAGAAAAAAAAGACCAAAACGCGGTGATCGGGGTGAACGGCCATAACGTGTTTGAGAAGAATCAGTGCAGTACGTGCGATAAAGATGTAAAAGCGAAAGTAAAGATGCGGATAGTGAGGAAGAACTTGCCTTTTTCTTTCTTTTCGCGCGCAGAAATAACTTTTGTGGTAAGATCACCTGCTATGCGTACGTGATGCATTTTAAATGGTTAATGTCGCAATTTATGGGGTCATTGGGGGGAAATAATGAAAGACGAAAAAAAAAAACCTGTTCAGATACTTTTGGTTTTATTAACCGCAAGTTATTACATTTTTACTTTTATAAAATGAGTATGATTTAATTTTTTAGTCATCCTTTTTGAAAAATTTTATTTTCAGGAAGCCGCCCCTAGTGTCGTCTTTCCCTTCGAACGTTAAATAATATCCTGTCTGCTGGTTGAGCTCCTCAATCTGTCTCTGGGTTTTGATTTTTTCCGAAAATCTTGGGGGCGGGAAGATGTAAGTGTTGTTGGTGAAATGGGTTGTCAGGCGAAGTCCATACTTTGTTTTTACCACCTTGAAAGATTTGATCTGGTATTCCTTCCCTATGTCCAGAGATGCCACAGGTACAAGAGTGTCATAGACACCTTCGGCAACACTTTCCAATACTTCGAATGCGCTCTGCAAAAAGAGAAAAACTTTGATGTGTAACTGTTTTTTTTTTATTTAATATATTTGTACTTACCATTATAAGGTTGAAAATAATTAGAAAAAATGGTGCTTGTGCGGGATTCTGCTTCTGAAACTTTTCTGATTCTTTCACAGAAAGGTTTGGTGTTTATATACTATTTTACTTCACCACACAGTGACCCCCATGACAAAATACAACAAAGTTGTAGTATTAAAGTTGTTTTTTCCAGGAGGTTTGACCTCATAAAAGTAATTAATTTTAAGATTTCATACCCTTGTGATAAATTGCATCAAAGTTACAGTATTAAAAGTTGATTATTTCTAGAAACTTCGTCCTCCTGAGAGAAATTGATTTAAAGATTTTTTTTTTTTTGCTTTTTTGAGTAATTGTAGCAAAGTTACAGTATTAAAGTTGATTATATTCAGGAGGATCGGTAAAAGATGTGAAACTGATAACAAGTAATTATTTTTATTATTTCCTTGTGTTTATTTTTACCTTTTAGTGCGAATTTAATTTTACAAAATATGTATAAAGGCGTTGGTCACAAAGTAATTAATTGTAAGATTTTATGGCCTTGTGACAAAAATGAATCAAAGTTATGGTATTAAAAGTTGATTATAATCAGGAGGCTCGGTAAAAAGTTGTGAAATTGATAACAATTAATTATTTTTATTACATCCTTGTGTTTATTTTTACGTTTTAGTGCGAATTTAATTTTAAAAAATATGTATAAAAGCGCGGACTTAAAATGTAACGATACAGTCTGAATTTTCGCGTTCAAGTAGTTAAAAAGTGAACAAGTGACAGTAAAACTAAAAAAATTAGAGCCCTGAAAAATAAAGGTTTAAAAAAGTGTAGAAATAGAAGTGTATAAATATCTTAAATTAAAAAAGGTGCAAAGAAGTTGGAAAAAAGGGTAAGTACAAGACAGTTGTTTTTTTTAAACAGGTAAAATATTAATAAGTGTTTTTATCACCAGTTTTTAAGCAGATGGTGATACTGCAAGATAAAGAATTGCCGACTATTGAAGAACCACGGCAGGTAGCAGAGGTGCCGGCGTTTGAAGGAGCTGCCAGAGAAGAGAGGGACAGCGATCAAGAGGACAGCGTGGATTTTCTCGAATGGTATATAAATAAACGAAAACTTTTGGCTAGATTTAAGAAATTAAGAAAATAAAATGAATTCAAAAGAAATTATTTTACATTTACAAAGTGCTCTGAATTTAAATTCAGACATTTTTTTGTCCGCTCTAAACACCTGTATAAAGGTGATAAGAAGGGAAAAAGTAGTACTTTCAGACAGTGAAAAATTCTGTCTATTAACTCTGTTATCGAAATATTCAATTTCATATAATGTGCCTCTTTCACACAGTGAATTAAGAAGCACTACCGATTTCCTACAAATCAGTGAAGAAAACAACTCAACGGTCAGCGAATCTAATAGCGGAACGTCTGAAAGCGCTATTAACTTGGTTGATATAAGCGAAAAAGGCTCTCCTGAAAATGTAATACCAACAGGTAGTGGGTAGAATCGTATGGTTCAATGTGGCGGTGGATCACAAGCCGGTTATAAATTATTATCGAGAGAAGCGGTATATTTAAAAAAAATTCCATACCGAAGGTGTGAAAATGACGTTTCAGCTACAAGATTTCTGTAGTTCCGATAAAAACCCCATGGCGGCCTTAGAGAAAACGTTTGATAGTATACTCAGAGATCTTATACCAAATTGTGTGAAAGGTAGTAAGGTTAGCTTTTCACTTAAGCTTCCAAATTCACCTCATGTAAAGGCCATTTGGTCTTATCTCAGACCAATAACAGAATTATCCGGTGAATATATCATGGGCTTAATTGCAAATGTTATTCAATCTAACACACTCTTCCTTTCACATGATGTCTTGCAATTAAATGCAGATATTGTCAAATTTCCTTTCGCAGGAGTCAAAATTGATCCTAGGCGTACAGAAGAAAGTTTAGTTTTGTCTCGGAAAACCAGTGTAATAGATGTTGGTAAAGGTAATGATTTAAATTGTCTTCCTCGAAGCATTTGCTATGGTATCGAGATGGTGTCGGATAATTTCAATAATCAGAGTAATTTATCTTTTTTTCGCTCGTTGGATAAATTAGCAAAGCAGTTGTGCAAAGATTCAAACGTTGTTGTTAGTGATAAAGGGTGTAATTTAAAAGACCTTTATAAATTTCAAAAATTTTTTAAAAATTTTCAAATTATTGTCTTCGATGATTTAAAAAACCCAAACTCGATCCGTTTCAAACTACCTATTGAAGACAGCTTGGTAAAAAAAATTTTCCTTTATTACTCAGAAATGTCGAAGCATTTCTATGTAATTAAATCATTGACTGGGTTTTTTAATAAAAAGTATGCCTGCCCTTTTTGTGGCAAGTTAACGAATGTAAAAATGCACAAATGCGAGGCGAAATGTCGTTACTGTGACTCTTTTCCGCCGTGTGATTTTGTTGAAAAACTAAGAACATGTGAAAAGTGTAACCGTACATTTAGAGGTGTTAACTGTTATAGAAATCACTTTCAAAATAAAATGCATAATAAAAATGTGTGCGACACCTTTAAAATTTGTAAATTGTGTAGTAAATTTCTTGTTCTTAGTAAAAGGGAGTTAAAGGAACACACTTGCAATGACTATTTTTGTAAGATTTGCTCTAAAATTGTTCCACAAGAACATCTTTGTTATATTAAGAAGTATAAAGGAAACGTGGACAAAAAGTCGTTGATAATATTGTTCGATTGTGAAAGTACCCAGAACACCTTATACGAGAGTAGTAGTGCATCTTATTTACATGTGGTAAACTTGATTGTTGTACAACAAATATGCTACAACTGGTATAACAAGACAGATATTAAGGTAACATGTGATGTTTGTGGCGTCAGACAACACATTTTTGAACAAGGTACAGACGTTGTAAAACAATTTCTGGATTATTGTCTGAGTCCTCGTTCTTTTGTATCTAAAGTGTATTGCATCGCGCATAACCTGCAAGGATATGACGGGCACTTTATTATTTCCGAGCTAGTAGCTCGAAAAATAAAAATAGAACCAATAATGAACGGTACTAAAATTATGAAAATGACATGTGAGAATGTAACATTTATCGGTTCATTAAATTTTCTGGCGATTCCTCTTTCTAAATTTCCTGAAGTGTTTGATATTAAGGCTTATGAAAAGGGTTATTACCCTTATTATTTTAACAAAGCTGAAAATATTGATTACATTGGCAGTTACCCTTCCCCCGAGTTATATGGATATTCGGCTATGAAGGTTAAAGAAAGAGAAAAGTTTTTAATTTGGTATAATGCCGCATCCAAAGGAATTTTCAACAATAGAAAAGAAATGTTGAAATATTGTATAAATGGTGTCACTATCTTGCGTCTGGGTTGCACCCGATGTATGCAAGAATTTCTTGACATCACGGGAATAAATCCTTTTACATAGGCTTTGACTATTGCGTCAACTTGTATGCTTGTTTTTCGAAAAAACTACCTTAAAAATAATACTTTAGGCATAATGCCTAAGAATGGCTACTACAAATCCCAAAACCTTTCAGCTATTGCCACAAAATGGCTTATTTGGGAAAGTTTAAAAGCTAATCAAAAAATTACAGCTTCCCATAATACAGGGGAGGTAAAGTTGGAGAGGGGTGGTTTACAAGTAGACGGTTTTAATTCAGAGACAAATACGGTTTACGAATTCTTTGGCTGCTTTTACCATGGATGTATAGATTGCTTTAAAGTCCAAGATGTAGCTAATAGCACAGCACAAAAGATTGAGACTATGGGTCAAAGGTTTGAAAGCACTATGAAAAGAATTGAGACAATCAAACGGTTAAATTACAATTTACAATATATGTGGGATTGTGAATTTAGAAAATACTTGAAAAACAATCCTGATGTAGATCAAAAATTAAACGATCGTATTGCCAATATCCCCCTACCGCTTAATCCTATTGACGCTATTTTTGGTGGGCGTACTGAGGTCTTTAAGCTATATGAAAAGGTGAATGAAAATGAGGTAATTCGGTATTTAGACTTTACAAGTCTGTATCCATATATTAATAAATAATCACCTTACCCTATTGGGCACCCTAAAATATTTCGAAACTATGATATGCCTGCAGTATCTGAAATAGGTACTGTTAATGCACGGTTTCATTATGGGCTCTGTAATCCCACCTTCTAATTTATTTTTACCTGTGTTACCTTTCAAAACTAAGCTAAAGTTATATTTCGCTCTCTGTAGAAAATGTACAGATAAAAATCAAATTTCTGGGTGTCATCATAACGAAGATGAAAGAGTAGCTTTAGCTGTAAAAAAAGGTTATCAGATAAAAAAGATTTTTGAGGTTTGGAAATATGACTGCACCGTATATGATCCAGCTACAAAAACCGGTGGCTTGTTTACAGAATATGTAAACACTTTCTTAAAAATTAAACAGGAGGCAAGTGGTTGGGGCAGTAAATGTTTAACGGAAAATGAAAAGGATAGTTTTCTTAAATCCTATGAAGTAAGAGAAAACATTGCACTAGATAAAGATCAAATTTGTAAAAATTCTGGTAGACGAAACAACGCGAAACTTTGTTTAAATTCTTTTTGGGGTAAATTTGCTCAAAGAGAAGACAGAAGCTATACAAAGGTTTTTAGTGATGGTAAGAGTTTTGTGACTTTGTATAATCTCCAGGAATTGAAATTTGTTCCTTGCACCCAATTAATGAAGACACCATGTGGGTGACATGGAGATATATACAAGAATCTCTAAATAGTCTACCTCACATAAATATTCCCATTGCAGCCTACACAACTGCATTTGCCAGACTTAAACTTTATGAAGTGTTAGAAAAAGTGGGGGATAAAATTCTATATTGTGACACTGATAGCTTAATATTTGTAGATGACAAAACCCTGTTCCATTAGCCATATCTGACTTTTTGGGTGATCTAACAGACGAGATTGAATGTTTCGGGGCTAACGCCTATATTTCGGAATTTGTAACCACCGGACCAAAAACTTACGGCTTAAAAATTGAGACTGAAAAAGGTCATGAATATACTATCAAATGTAAAGGTATTACACTTAATTTTGAAAATTCTAAAATTATCAATTTTGAATGTTTAAAATCAATGGTTATTGGTGAAAGTTTCCAAGATAATGTATGTGTAATAAATGAGAGGAAAATTAGACGAAAAGGACCGGGAGTTATTATATCTTCACTGGAAAAAAAACATTTGTCTTTCACCTTTGATAAGCGCGTAGTTGCTGAAAATGACTTTCTTACCCATATGGTTTCAAAAAGCGGAAATTAGACAATTAATTAACTCGATACTGCATAAAAATTATTTCAAAGCTTATTGTGCACCTAAACCTTA
The DNA here is from genome assembly GCA_959613345.1 of Tolmerus cingulatus. Taxonomy (NCBI): domain Eukaryota; kingdom Metazoa; phylum Arthropoda; class Insecta; order Diptera; family Asilidae; genus Tolmerus; species Tolmerus cingulatus. The sequence goes on from CAUIJO010000068.1 coordinate 2,275,780, forward strand.
GAATTTTTAAAATTGTCAAAAATTAAATGTATTTAAATATAGTATGAATTAAGGATATATGTATGTATTTAGGAAATTGACTATTATAAATTAGTAAAATGTGTAGTTATAAGGATCAGTGTACTCCGAGTGAGCAACCATCATCGTCAACAGTAACAAAGTGATCAATAGCACTTTTTGATTTCAGTCGTAAAAAGACACAGCTAAACACAATGTGGATGCGTCATACTGAAAATTTGTCTGAGATCTATCCTGATTTAAAAAGCCTTATTAAGTGCATAGTATGCGAACTCAAAAATGATCAAGATAAATGTATAACTTTGTGGCGATGTATATCACCTTGGCAACCAGGTTGTTTATCGATTCTCGCAATCGACCCTGCGATGTATATCACCTTGGCAACCAGGTTGTTATTTTACTACATTATATAAGTCACACTTGAATTTTGAAAACCATAAATAAGAACCAAAATAAAATCTATGAAAGTAAGCTCTTACGCAAGTAGAACTTAGTTGTTTTACTTAAAGTAAGGGCCTAAGTGGTGACCCCGACGGTTAAAGAGGTATCCCCCCACCAGTGGTAAGGTGCCCTTTAACTTAGTCAACAGCTACCCATCAAGGATAGAAGTCCCACACGCAGAGGAGTTGCTAAAGTGGTATCCCCCCACCAGTGGTAAGGTGCCCTTTAGCCGAGCAGCAACCGCCCATCCAAAGTAGGGGTCCTATCTACCCTATCACGCAGTGATGAGTAAACCACCCACAGAGGAAGCCAGGGGCGTCCCGCTGCCCGAAGGAATGGGAAGGGTAAGCGTACGAGTTCCACCTTTCTGGAAGCAGAACCCGGACCTGTGGTTTCTGCAACTGGAAGCCCAATTCCACACCAGCGGTATAACCCAGGATGAGACGAAGTACTACACTCTGGTTGGTAACCTAGACGCCAATATCCTCACGGAAGTTAGAGATGTCGTACGGAAGCCGCCAGCAACTGAGAAGTACGACAAGCTGAAGACACAGCTTTTGCTGGCCTACCAGGAGTCTGAGCAGAAGCGCTTGCAGAAACTTCTCAACCAAGTTTCACTGGACGGGAGACGACCTACACAGCTTCTCAACCAAATGAAGGAGCTCGCATCAGATGGCATCACTCCTGAGGTATTGCGTACCCTGTGGCTCCAGCGGCTCCCCCAGCAGATTCAGGCTATCTTGGCGGTTAATGCTAGCCAAGACGCCAGTCAGTTGGCACCAATGGCCGACAAAATAGCAGAAACTCTATCGTGTGCAGATGTTTTGTTCGCCTCTACTACAATGCCAGAGTCATCTATAACTGAACTTCAACAGCAAATAGCCGCTCTGCAGACTGAAGTTGGGCAGCTCAGTCGGCAAAGCTCATCACGACAAAGCAAACCTGGCAGGTTTAATGGAAAAAATCGTTCACCAACAGCATCAAGAAAGGCATCCATGAACCAATCACTTTGTTGGTACCACCAAAAGTTTGGCAAAGCAGCTAAGCGTTGCCAGCAGCCTTGCAAATATCAGGGAAATTAAAGTGCGGGCTGCAATTGGCGGCTAGCTACCCCGCGTCTAACATCAGTCGTCTATATTTAACAGAGAGATCTTCAAACAAAAAGTTTCTTATTGACACCGGAGCCGAAGTATCAGTAATTCCACCAAACTTAGAAGAAAAACGAAGACACCCTGCAGACCGTATTCTATATGCAGCCAATGGAACCGTGATACCAACGTACGGACAGCGATTGGTACAACTCAATCTTGGTCTACGAAGGAACTTCAACTGGCCTTTTATCGTCGCTCGTGTAACTGAGCCCATAATCGGTTCAGACTTCCTGGCGCATTTTAACCTATTGGTCGATGTAAAAAACAATCGGCTAATAGACAATGCAACAAAGTTGCAAGCAACTATCTTCGATGCAACATCTGCTGATAGTGCGCTGCAACTAAGCACTATCAACATATTGTCACATCCTCTGTTGAAGAAGTACAAAGACATCACCGGGCCCATCACAACTGCTCGGATCAACCATGGTGTAACGCATCACATTCAGACGAAAGGACCGCCGATCCACGCCAAACCGAGACGACTATCTCAACAACAGCTCCAAATAGCAAAGAAGGAGTTCCAATACATGCTCGATCAAGGCATTTGTCGTCCATCAAGCAGCAGTTGGTCCAGCCCCCTCCACATGGTCAAAAAAAGTAACGGCGACTGGCGTCCATGTGGAGACTATAGAGGTCTGAATGCGATCACTATACCAGATCGCTACCCCATTCCACACATTCAGGATTTTTCTCATCAGCTGGAAGGAAAAAAGATCTTTAGCACCATTGATCTGACAAGAGCGTACCATCAAATTCCCGTGGAACCCGGTGACATCCCAAAGACAGCCATAACAACCCCATTTGGACTTTTCGAGTTCACCGTGATGACCTTTGGTTTGTGCAATGCCGCGCAAACCTTTCAGCGCTTTGTCCATGAGGTTACTCGGGGACTCGACTTCGTATTTCCTTATATTGATGACTTTCTTGTCGCTTCCAACACAGTCGAAGAACACCGAAAGCATCTGGAGAAGCTTTTTCAGCGCTTTCGGGATTATGGAGTAACGATAAATCCATCCAAGTGCATATTTGAGGGAAAAGCTGTGAGTTTCCTGGGTTACCTCGTATCTGAAGAGGGAACCAGGCCACTCCCATCAAAAGTGAAGGCCATCATCGACTACAAGAAGCCCGAGACAGTACAAGAACTTCGGAAGTTCCTGGGTATGCTTAACTTTTATAGACGTTTCATACCCTGGGCAGCAAAGATGCAGGCACCTCTTCATGAATGTTATTCTGGCAACAAGAAGAAGGACAAAACTCGCATCATCTGGACACCGGAGCGAACCAGCAGCTTTGAGCAGTGCAAGCAAGCACTAGAAAATTCAACTCTTCTGGCTCATCCATCAGCAAACGCTCCACTGGCCCTGATGGTAGACGCCTCGGCCACTGCTATAGGAGCGGTTGTACAACAAAAAAATTCTAAAGGGTGGCAGCCACTAGGATTTTTTTCTCAAAAACTCTCACCAGCTCAGATTAAGTACAGCGCATTTGACCGAGAGCTTCTTAGCGCTTACTCCGCGGTTAAGCACTTCCAGTTTTTGTTGGAAGGAAGGCAGTTTATTCTGTTCACGGACCACAAGCCTTTGACTTTTGCTTTTAACCAAAAGCCTGAGAAGTCTTCACCCAGGCAACTAAGACATCTGAGTTTCATAGGTCAATTTACAACCAACATCCAACATATTCCAGGAAAAAGCAACATTGTGGCAGACACTCTATCAAGAGTACAGGCTATGTCTTTGCCATCTCCCATCAACTACGATGACTTAGCAAAAGAGCAGGAGGAAGATTTAGAGCTTAAAACTCTACTATCCACTTCAACGCCTTTACGGCTCAAAAGGATAGCGTTTCCTAACTCATCCAAGGAATTATACTGTGATACACAAACATCCAAGGTTCGTCCATTTATCCCAGCATCTTACCGTAAACAGTTTTTTGATGCTGTGCACAACCTATCACATCCTGGTGTGAAGAAGACAACGCAGCTCCTGACTGAAAGATTCGTCTGGCCCAACATTAGAAGAGATAGCCGCACTTGGACTCAAGCATGTATCAACTGTCAGAGGAGCAAGGTGCATCGGCATACGAAAACACCAGTGTCCAAATTCCCAGTTCCCGAAGGTAGATTTCAGCATGTTCACTTGGACATCATAGGTCCACTACCCTACTCCGACGGCTTCAGATATGCTCTTACTTGCATTGACCGTTTTACCAGATGGCCCGAAGTCATCCCTGTAGTTGACATCACTGCTGAAAGTATTGCAAAGGCTTTCATGTCTGGTTGGATAGCCAAATTTGGAGTCCCAAAGGAGATCATCACTGATCAAGGACGACAATTTGAGTCATCTCTCTTTCGGGAATTGGCAAAGTTACTTGGAATAAAACGGAATCGATCATCGCCCTACCATCCGCAAGCCAACGGCATGGTGGAACGGTTTCATCGGACACTTAAGGCTGCAATTAAGTGTCACAACACACAACAGTGGTCGGATACACTTCCACTTGTTTTATTGGGTTTGCGAACATCGGTGCATGAGGACATCGGAGCATCACCCGCTGAATTGGTTTTTGGAACAACTCTAAAGATTCCTGGCGAATTCTTTTCTGCAGAGGAATTAGAGCTTGACTCCGAAGTCCTGCAACGATTCCAGGAGTACATGAGGGAGCTGCAGCCACAACAGCCACGAAGACACGGTACACACAGGGTTTTTACTCATAAAAATCTGGCAACGTGTACCCATGTGTTTATACGGAATGATGCTGTTAAGCGACCTTTACAGCAACCATTCGAAGGCCCATATTCGGTTCTATCAAGAACCCAAAAACACCTGGACGTTAACGTGAAAGGACAGCGCCGAACGATTTCATTAGATAGACTGAAACCCGCCCACATTTTGGGCAAGCAATTAGAAGAAGAAACATCTCCAACAAAAGCAGAAAAATCCCCAGCAACATCACCAAATGCAACAGCACTTCCAACACCACTACAAACAACTAGAAGTGGACGACGGGTAAAGATTCCAGAATTGTATCGTTGACACTGGGAGGGGAGTATTGTGGCGATGTATATCACCTTGGCAACCAGGTTGTTTATCGATTCTCGCAATCGACCCTGCGATGTATATCACCTTGGCAACCAGGTTGTTATTTTACTACATTATATAAGTCACACTTGAAATTTGAAAACCATAAATAAGAACCAAAATAAAATCTATGAAAGTAAGCTCTTACGCAAGTAGAACTTAGTTGTTTTACTTAAAGTAAGGGCCTAAACTTATTTTGCAATCGATATGGGCTGCAGGCCTTTAAATAAAGAGGGGGAGGAGAAATCTCGCCGCGGACTTATTATATGCGAGCTATATCTTAATGGTAAAATCGAGTTGGAACTTTTTTGCGACCTGTTCTTGTGTATCAAGCTGTATGCTTATCTCTGGGACCTAAGACATTTTCTACCTGAGGAGATTGCTTTTGAAAAATATTGCATGCATCGTTACAAGGACTCTGAAGAGTTCATGGACTCTAATATCCATGACAATATTAACTGTTCCGCATGCAGTTGTAGCGAGGAGATTTGCAACTTGCTAAAATGGGAAACCTGTATATATATATATATATATAATATATATATAAATGTTCACGCACGGTATTACCTCATACCGCATTTTATCCTCAAGTGATAATATGGACAAATTTATTCTGGACATGCAGTTTGTTTGCGGGAATAATGGCCATTACTTTATTAAAGAACTTGCCATCCTTGCTGTTGGAACGATCATCCCAGATGCTTATTATTTCATGCCTCCCTACCCATACCAGGAGTTATCATCAAAGGCGAGACGACAGATCCAGTATGACATGCAGAATATAAATGGTCCACGTTGGAATGACGGAGACATTAGCTACAATAACTTACCCGAAGTGTTTTCAAGATTTAAAAACACAACAGTGTATGTAAAAGGCGAGACCAAGGCTGCGTTTGTCAGGAAATACACACCGACTTCAGAAATCATCGAGCTTAAAGAAATACCTAGACTAAGTGAACTTACAAACTACCAATTTCTTTGTAAAAGCCACAATAATGTATCTTTTATTCGTTGCGCTCGGCAAAACTGTGTAAATATGTACCTGTATGTGTTAATCAATAAAATTATAAAATGAATTAAAAAACCTTATGTATTTTATTTAAAAAATTTATTAAATGTTTATTATATCACACAGAATATTGGTGCTGCAATACAAGGGTATTTCAAGGAAAAGTCTAGAATAATTCAGATGGACATAAGAGGTTCTAGACGGTATAAAAAAGTCTTCTTCAGGTAGTAAAATTAAATTTTTACTTCTGCATCTTTCGCAATATTTCTTATAGTACTCCTTCGCACTTTCGGCAGCGTTGTTATTGTGAAACATTACAATCTTGAAGATATCCTGCATATCAATTAATTTGTAGAGCTCATTAAGGGTCAACTCCTCCTCCGAACGGTACCCTCACCTTGTCGTGGTGGAGGAGCTTGCGCGCGTCGATGATTGACTGAGCTATGTCGACGGCAGCAGGGCGCTGCCGACAGGGTTTCCCATGTCGAACAGGTCAGACGAAGAAGGGTTACCACCAACCCAACTCCCATGGAAGGCAATCCTTTGGATATGTATTCTGCACGAGGTAACCAGCCTGTTGCTGGGAATCCTCCCGCTAAAGGAGCGGCCGGGGCAAGGAATGTACAGGCCCCACTTCCATGTACTGCCGAGGTGGTGAGTCCAGGCCAAGGAGGAAGCCCCCTACTGGACTCCGATGATAGAATGTCGCAAGACGGACTATCATCGATTGGCACATTGACACAGTCAATGGAGAGCCTACTTCTGGAACAGGAAAGGATCGGAAAGCAATCCGCTGCGACTACGGTTAATCCTGATCCCGCCACGGACAAGAACGCCCCCCCCTTCAGCCACTACCGAAAAAGCTGAGGGGTTGTCCAAACGACAGCTGCGACGACTGAGGAGCAAAGAGAATAGAGCTAAGGCTAAGGAAGCGAAAGCCGACTTTGTCAAGGGCTCTATCTCTTGCTCCTCGACTCCGGTGCCAGCTGCCGCCAAGAGAGGTAGGTCGGAGGAGGACTCGTCCACTCCGGCCACCTCGACTGGTGGAAGTTGCGCTGGAACTACCAGCAAGAAGCCCACGCAGCTCGTGAGCAAAAATAAACGTAGGAAAGTCGTTAAGACCGGTCTCCCACAAATTTGCTCACCGGACGAGGCAAAGGGGAAACCCGATCCTCGTTCCGAGTCGTTAGAAGGTGCGGCTCCGTCGGGTTCAAAGACAACGGCCGGGGCAGGGGGAAAAAGCTTCGCTGAGGCTGCTTTCCAAGCCCTTGTTGTTGTAATTGCAGCCGACAATCCACAAAGAGGAATGTCGCAACGACATGTAACCTTTGTGGAAGACCACATTTGGAAGCTTCTGGGAGAAACCAAAGAGGCGCTCAGGTTTGAGGGAATGGTCTTTCGTGACGGAACCTTAACAGTTCAGTGCACGAATGAACACTCTCTCGAATGGCTGCTTACAAATGTGGCAAAATTTCCAGCTTTGGATGGCATAAAATTTTCTGCTACAAGAGGTAGCGACATGCCTAAGCTGGTTCGGGCAGTAGTTTGGATCCCGGGCCCTCGCAAGGCACCTGGTGAAATCTTTGCCCGGCTACGTAACCAGAACCCGGGACTGGATACTAAGTACTGGCGTATTCGGGCGTTCAGTAGCAAGAGGAAGAACCCCGGTGATCCGGAAGGCTCCACTCTTGCTCTGGGCGTGGACACGGAGTCGCTAAAAGTCCTGGAGTCTGTTTACGGGCTTCGTCCCCATTTAGGTTTTGGAAGGGTGAAATTTCATGTTTCCAGAAAATAAATGCGGACAACGAGTGAAATGCGGAGCAGTCGATACCATGTCCACTGACTTGAATATCACTCAAATAAACCTGCAGCACAGTAAATCGGCCACTGCTATTCTCAGTGGAAGATTAAGTAAACTGCAGACAGTCCCCCAAATAGCACTAATACAGGAACCATGGGTATGCAGAAAGCGTATCTGTGGTCTCGGTATGATCAACTGGGGGCAACTCTTTCATTACGAAAGAACGGAACGACCGCGAGCGTGCGTGTTCGTTTCTAACACAATTGAAGCCACGATGTTAAGACAATATTGCAGTCAAGACGTCGTAGCAGTGAAAGTATCCTACAAGATTTCTGGGGCTAGGCAAGAGGACATTATTGTCTCAGCCTATTTACCCTACGAATCCATCAGTCCACCTCCCCCTCCGTGAACTTATGGAAATTGTAAGATACACAGAATCCAATAATTTAGGTCTGGTGATTGGATGTGATGCCAATGCTCAGCACACCATATGGGGTAGCAGTAAATGCAACCCTAGAGGTGTAAAACTATTAGACTTCGTTCTGTCGCACGATCTCGTGGTTAACAATGTGGGCAATGATCCAACCTTTGTCACGAGTAGGCGACAGGAAGTAATAGATCTGACACTCACCAATAGGAAGATGTCTAATATCATTACCAACTGGCGAGTCCTAGATGAGGAGTCTCTCTCGGACCACAGATACCTAAATTACAGAATAGCCATTGATGATGTACTCATCCCGGCTGGACGTAATCCAAGGAAAACTGACTGGGACAGGCACAAACAGATTCTCTCGGTGAAAGAAATCTATGTTCCCAAGCTCCGCTCAACCAAAGACATTGAGGATGAGACTCAGAAACTGAGTCGGACCTTGACAGACTCTTTTGAGGAAGCTTGTCCGGTTAGGAAATGCCGTAGTGGCAAAAGCGTCCCCTGGTGGAACAATGATCTTTCTAGGCTTAGGAAGAAAACCAGGAAGCTTCTAAATAGAGCTTTAAAAACTCAAAAAGAAGACGACTGGACAGCCTATCGAACCTTGCAGCGCGAGTATAAGTGCGAGATAAGAACTTCCAAGGTCTCGTCTTATAGAAGATACTGTGAGGAATTGACAGGCATGAGGGAATCAGCTAGGCTGTATAAAGTCTTTCAAAAAGACAATACTGCTAAACTTAACTCCCTCCGCAAACCTGACGGCGGATACACGGGTTCCAAACAGGAAGCTTTCGAGATCCTGGTTCAAAACCACTTTCCGGGCAGTCATAAGATTCAAAGGAATCAGAGTCTAGTAGGATCTCCAGAAAGGGTAACCATCACTAGACGGGACAGATACATAGCATCCAAAGTTGTGACGGAGGAGAAGATTGAATATGCTTTGTCCTCCTTCGAGAACTACAAGACCCCAGGTCTGGATGGTATATATCCGGCTATGCTAAAAGCAGGAGGTCACCCCCTAGTTTCAGCACTAAACAAGATATTTAGGGCCTGTTTAACCTGGGGTTACATACCAACTGCGTGGCGTAAGGTCAGAGTGGTCTTCATTCCTAAACCAGGCAGGGAAGACTATGCTCTGGGAAAAAATTTCAGACCAATCAGCTTGACATCGTTCCTGCTGAAATGTCTGGAATGGCTGGTAGAAAAACACATCAGAGGTGAAACGTTGAGGAGGCGTCCCCTTAATGAACACCAGCATGCCTATAGGAGTGGTAGATCCTGCGAGTCCGCATTGCACGATCTAGTCACAAAGATAGAAAGGGCTTCGGATGAGGGGCTCTACGCTCTTGGGGTTTTTGTTGACATTGAGGGGGCCTTCGATAATGCTACGTTCCCATCGATCTGTAACGCTGCCACCGAGTATGGGGTACATAACGTGCTTATTAGATGGATCTACTCTATGCTATCACAGGGGCTACTTTTCGCGGAATGCGGCACCGATACGGTAATGAAGGTAGAGAAAGGCTGCCCACAAGGAGGAGTACTCTCACCGTTACTGTGGTGCTTCTTAGTAGACTCACTTTTAGACGAACTACAAAGTCTAAATATACACATACACGCATACGCTGACGATGTGTGTGCACTTGTTTGTGGTGACTCGCTTAGTGTTGTCTGCAGTAAGATGCAGAAAACCCTAGACAAGATCCAGAACTGGTGCGAGAGACAAGGCTTATCAGTAAATCCTTTGCAAATAACACTTGTGTTGTTTACTAGGAAAAGGAAACTCGTTAACCTTAAGCTCCCAATTTTGAAAGGTGTAACCATTCAACTCTCCAAAGAAGTGAAATATCTAGGGGTAACTTTGGATAGTAAACTGACTTGGAAGGCTCATGTCAAACACAAAGCATCTCGAGCATTGAACGCCTTTTGGCAATGCAGAAGAGCTTTTGAGAAGACGTGGGGTCTAAAACCCGCTATTGTGCACTGGATGTACATAGCTATGATTACACCCATCATTACATATGCGTCAGTGGTCTGGTGGAGTAGAACGGGGCTAAAAACTACCTGTTGTATTCTAAACAGAGTACAGAGGGAGGTCTGCATAGGGATATCGGGAGCACTTAGCTCGACCCCTAGTGCGGCCCTCAACGCAATGCTTAAATTGCCGCCCCTGGACCTTGCAATCCAGGAAGAGGCAATGAAAGCTATATGTCGACTAAGAAAGTGTGGACTATGGCATGATGAAAATGCTATCGGACATGGCGTCTTAACCCGAAGGCTAGAAGAGCATATCGCTCCTCTTAACATGCCGACAGACGGTATGACGCATATTACGATGTTCGGAAGAAGATTTCAGATAAGTCTTCCGGTAAAGGAAAAATGGGACGATCCCAACACCTTGCTGAATGGATTAACTGACGTCTTCTATACAGACGGATCGAAAACCTTAACAGGCACGGGCGCTGGATGGTATTTGAACGAAACAGTCAAATACAGTATATCACTCGGTACAACCGCAACGGTTTTTCAAGCCGAAGTGTTTGCCATTCTCGAAGTGGCTAACTGGATAATTGCCCATAGGTGGAGGAGTAAAAGGATTGGCATCTGCAGCGACAGTAAGGCGGCTCTTGTCACTCTACTTAACCCTACCACCAGGTCAAGGATTGTCCAAGAATGTAAGAAAAGACTCAACTCTGCTGCCAAGCACAACCCGGTCCATCTTATATGGGTCCCCGGTCACCAGGGAATCGATGGTAATGTGGCCTCTGACGCTTTAGCGAAGGAGGGCGCGAACTGTCCCCCTATTGGACCGGAGCCAATCATTGGTGTTAGCCCCACACTGTTGAAAAACTGGATAACTAGATCCATAGATTCAATACATGGTCAAAGATGGTCCAATATATCAACATGTAAATTCACCAAATGGTTCATTAGCCGGCCGGACAGCAACACTGCTAAACTCCTACTTAACTTAGGTAAGATAGATTGCAGAACGCTGGTAGGGACGGTTACGGGACATAACACATGCGGTAAGCATATGAATACCCTAGGGATCATTAGCGACCCAACGTCGAGGTAGAATGTTGAGACAGATGCTGAGCCATAACGATGAAAAACTATTTTTGCCTCAAAAGAGATCGGATCAAATCCGAGGACAACCTTTTGATTATGGTGATGGTCCAGATGATATGTATAGTTTAGCAAAAGATTTTCGCCCGGGGCCTCTGATTGATTTTTAGCTCTTTTTGACCTAATGGGCCGAAGTTTTTGTTTTTTGGATTTTGCGTCCATCACTTTAAACTCTTCTGCACACACTCTTTTTGCACTTAATTGTTTAGTTTTTTTAGCTTTAGGTGCTGATTCCATCTTGAAGCGGAGCCTTATACTTTAGCAATAAATGGACTTCACCATCGTCTCGTATTTATACTCTTTTCTTCCGGTATACATAGTTGGTTATATTTACCCCCACCGCATTTTAAAAATTTCCTCAAGTATATTTTACGATATAAATTCACGACTTTATCATCATTTAATCTAAAATTGTTGAAGGAAAATTGTTTCAGAAAATGTTTTAAACTTTTTCCTTTACACCGAAAATACAGATACACACAACAATAATGACCACAGGTAGATGAAAGTGCACCTTGCAATCGTTTTTTAGTATAGGGTTTTCCAATTAGAGGTTTCATTTTGATTTATGGAAAAAACACGTATTCTTTGACAAAAATCATCGAATCTTTATTTCATTCGTTAGAGGACGACTTGCCATTAATAATGGAAAACAACATCATCCAAATGGCCTCCACGGCTATATTTGCAGGACCATACTCTTTTCATGAAATTTTGCATTACATGTTCACACATTTGCGGCTGTATTTCGTCGATAACGGCACGAATCTTCTCTTTGAGCTCTTGAATTGACTGAGGACCATCAGTATAGACTTTATCTTTCACGTAGCCCCAGAGAAAAAAGTCCAGAGGTGTTAAATCGAAGAAGTTGCGAAAGAGTCTATTACTGGGGGGCTACGTGAAAGATAAAGTCTATGCTGATGGTCCTCAGTCAATTCAAGAGCTCAAAGAGAAGATTCGTGCCGTTATCGACGAAATACAGCCGCAAATGTGTGAACATGTAATGGAAAATTTCATGAAAAGAGTATGGTCCTGCAAATATAGCCGTGGAGGCCATTTGGATGATGTTGTTTTCCATTATTAATGGCAAGTCGTCCTCTAACGAATGAAATAAAGATTCGATGATTTTTGTCAAAGAATACGTGTTTTTTCCATAAATCAAAATGAAACCTCTAATTGGAAAACCCTATACTAAAAAACGATTGCAAGGTGCACTTTCATCTACCTGTGGTCATTATTGTTGTGTGTATCTGTATTTTCGGTGTAAAGGAAAAAGTTTAAAACATTTTCTGAAACAATTTTCCTTCAATAATTTTAGATTAAATGATGATAAAGTCGTGTATTTATATCGTAAAATATACTTGAGGAAATTTTTAAAATGCGGTGGGGGTAAATATAACCAACTATGTATACCGGAAGAAAAGAGTATAAATACGAGACGATGGTGAAGTCCATTTATTGCTGAAGTATAAGGCTCCGCTTCAAGATGGAATCAACACCTAAAGCTAAAAAAACTAAACAATTAAGTGCAAAAAGAGTGTGTGCAGAAGAGTTTAAAGTGATGGACGCAAAATCCAAAAAACAAAAACTTCGGCCCATTAGGTCAAAAAGAGCTAAAAATCAATCAGAGGTCCCGGGCGAAAATCTTTTGCTAAACTATACATATCATCTGGACCATCACCATAATCAAAAGGTTGTCCTCGGATTTGATCCGATCTCGTTTGAGGCAAAAATAGTTTTTCATCGTTATGGCTCAGCATCTGTCTCAACATTCTACCTCGACGTTGGGTCGCTAATGATCCCTAGGGTATTCATATGCTTACCGCATGTGTTATGTCCCGTAACCGTCCCTACCAGCGTTCTGCAATCTATCTTACCTAAGTTAAGTAGGAGTTTAGCAGTGTTGCTGTCCGGCCGGCTAATGAACCATTTGGTGAATTTACATGTTGATATATTGGACCATCTTTGACCATGTATTGAATCTATGGATCTAGTTATCCAGTTTTTCAACAGTGTGGGGCTAACACCAATGATTGGCTCCGGTCCAATAGGGGGACAGTTCGCGCCCTCCTTCGCTAAAGCGTCAGAGGCCACATTACCATCGATTCCCTGGTGACCGGGGACCCATATAAGATGGACCGGGTTGTGCTTGGCAGCAGAGTTGAGTCTTTTCTTACATTCTTGGACAATCCTTGACCTGGTGGTAGGGTTAAGTAGAGTGACAAGAGCCGCCTTACTGTCGCTACAGATGCCAATCCTTTTACTCCTCCACCTATGGGCAATTATCCAGTTAGCCACTTCGAGAATGGCAAACACTTCGGCTTGAAAAACCGTTGCGGTTGTACCGAGTGATATACTGTATTTGACTGTTTCGTTCAAATACCATCCAGCGCCCGTGCCTGTTAAGGTTTTCGATCCGTCTGTATAGAAGACGTCAGTTAATCCATTCAGCAAGGTGTTGGGATCGTCCCATTTTTCCTTTACCGGAAGACTTATCTGAAATCTTCTTCCGAACATCGTAATATGCGTCATACCGTCTGTCGGCATGTTAAGAGGAGCGATATGCTCTTCTAGCCTTCGGGTTAAGACGCCATGTCCGATAGCATTTTCATCATGCCATAGTCCACACTTTCTTAGTCGACATATAGCTTTCATTGCCTCTTCCTGGATTGCAAGGTCCAGGGGCGGCAATTTAAGCATTGCGTTGAGGGCCGCACTAGGGGTCGAGCTAAGTGCTCCCGATATCCCTATGCAGACCTCCCTCTGTACTCTGTTGAGAATACAACAGGTAGTTTTTAGCCCCGTTCTACTCCACCAGACCACTGACGCATATGTAATGATGGGTGTAATCATAGCTATGTACATCCAGTGCACAATAGCGGGTTTTAGACCCCACGTCTTCCCAAAAGCTCTTCTGCATTGCCAAAAGGCGTTCAATGCTCGAGATGCTTTGTGTTTGACATGAGCCTTCCAAGTCAGTTTACTACCCAAAGTTACCCCTAGATATTTCACTTCTTTGGAGAGTTGAATGGTTACACCTTTCAAAATTGGGAACTTAAGGTTAACGAGTTTCCTTTTCCTAGTAAACAACACAAGTGTTATTTTCAAAGGACTTACTGATAAGCCTTGTCTCTCGCACCAGTTCTGGATCTTGTCTAGGGTTTTCTGCATCTTACTGCAGACAACACTAAGCGAGTCACCACAAACAAGTGCACACACATCGTCAGCGTATGCGTGTATGTGTATATTTAGACTTTGTAGTTCGTCTAAAAGTGAGTCTACTAAGAAGCACCACAGTAACGGTGAGAGTACTCCTCCTTGTGGGCAGCCTTTCTCTACCTTCATTACCGTATCGGTGCCGCATTCCGCGAAAAGTAGCCCCTGTGATAGCATAGAGTAGATCCATCTAATAAGCACGTTATGTACCCCATACTCGGTGGCAGCGTTACAGATCGATGGGAACGTAGCATTATCGAAGGCCCCCTCAATGTCAACAAAAACCCCAAGAGCGTAGAGCCCCTCATCCGAAGCCCTTTCTATCTTTGTGACTAGATCGTGCAATGCGGACTCGCAGGATCTACCACTCCTATAGGCATGCTGGTGTTCATTAAGGGGACGCCTCCTCAACGTTTCACCTCTGATGTGTTTTTCTACCAGCCATTCCAGACATTTCAGCAGGAACGATGTCAAGCTGATTGGTCTGAAATTTTTTCCCAGAGCATAGTCTTCCCTGCCTGGTTTAGGAATGAAGACCACTCTGACCTTACGCCACGCAGTTGGTATGTAACCCCAGGTTAAACAGGCCCTAAATATCTTGTTTAGTGCTGAAACTAGGGGGCGACCTCCTGCTTTTAGCATAGCCGGATATATACCATCCAGACCTGGGGTCTTGTAGTTCTCGAAGGAGGACAAAGCATATTCAATCTTCTCCTCCGTCACAACTTTGGATGCTATGTATCTGTCCCGTCTAGTGATGGTTACCCTTTCTGGAGATCCTACTAGACTCTGATTCCTTTGAATCTTATGACTGCCCGGAAAGTGGTTTTGAACCAGTATCTCGAAAGCTTCCTGTTTGGAACCCGTGTATCCGCCGTCAGGTTTGCGGAGGGAGTTAAGTTTAGCAGTATTGTCTTTTTGAAAGACTTTGTACAGCCTAGCTGATTCCCTCATGCCTGTCAATTCCTCACAGTATCTTCTATAAGACGAGACCTTGGAAGTTCTTATCTCGCACTTATACTCGCGCTGCAAGGTTCGATAGGCTGTCCAGTCGTCTTCTTTTTGAGTTTTTAAAGCTCTATTTAGAAGCTTCCTGGTTTTCTTCCTAAGCCTAGAAAGTTCATTGTTCCACCAGGGGACGCTTTTGCCACTACGGCATTTCCTAACCGGACAAGCTTCCTCAAAAGAGTCTGTCAAGGTCCGACTCAGTTTCTGAGTCTCATCCTCAATGTCTTTGGTTGAGCGGAGCTTGGGAACATCGATTTCTTTCACCGAGAGAATCTGTTTGTGCCTGTCCCAGTCAGTTTTCCTTGGATTACGTCCAGCCGGGATGAGTATATCATCAATGGCTATTCTGTAATTTAGGTATCTGTGGTCCGAGAGAGACTCCTCATCTAGGACTCGCCAGTTGGTAATGAAATTCCTATTGGTGAGTGTCAGATCTATTACTTCCTGTCGCCTACTCGTGACAAAGGTTGGATCATTGCCCACATTGTTAACCACGAGATCGTGCGACAGAACGAAGTCTAATAGTTTTACACCTCTAGGGTTGCATTTACTGCTACCCCATATGGTGTGCTGAGCATTGACATCACATCCAATCACCAGACCTAGATTATTGGATTCTGTGTATCTTACAATTTCCATAAGTTCACGGAGGGGGAGGTGGACTGATGGATTCATAGGGTAAATAGGCTGAGACAATAATGTCCTCTTGCCTAGCCCCAGAAATCTTGTAGGATACTTTCACTGCTACGACGTCTTGACTGCAATTATTGTCTTAACATCGTGGCTTCAATTGTGTTAGAAACGAACACGCACGCTCGCGGTCGTTCCGTTCTTTCGTAATGAAAGAGTTGCCCCCAGTTGATCATACCGAGACCACAGATACGCTTTCTGCATACCCATGGTTCCTGTATTAGTGTTATTTGGGGGACTGTCTGCAGTTTACTTAATCTTCCACTGAGAATAGCAGTGGCCGATTTACTGTGCTGCAGGTTTATTTGAGTGATATTCAAGTCAGTGGACATGGTATCGACTGCTCCGCATTTCACTCGTTGTCCGCATTTATTTTCTGGAAACATGAAATTTCACCCTTCCAAAACCTAAATGGGGACGAAGCCCGTAAACAGACTCCAGGACTTTTAGCGACTCCGTGTCCACGCCCAGAGCAAGAGTGGAGCCTTCCGGATCACCGGGGTTCTTCCTCTTGCTACTGAACGCCCGAATACGCCAGTACTTAGTATCCAGTCCCGGGTTCTGGTTACGTAGCCGGGCAAAGATTTCACCAGGTGCCTTGCGAGGGCCCGGGATCCAAACTACTGCCCGAACCAGCTTAGGCATGTCGCTACCTCTTGTAGCAGAAAATTTTATGCCATCCAAAGCTGGAAATTTTGCCACATTTGTAAGCAGCCATTCGAGAGAGTGTTCATTCGTGCACTGAACTTTTAAGGTTCCGTCACGAAAGACCATTCCCTCAAACCTGAGCGCCTCTTTGGTTTCTCCCAGAAGCTTCCAAATGTGGTCTTCCACAAAGGTTACATGTCGTTGCGACATTTCTCTTTGTGGATTGTCGGCTGCAATTACAACAACAAGGGCTTGGAAAGCAGCCTCAGCGAAGCTTTTTCCCCCTGCCCCGGCCGTTGTCTTTGAACCCGACGGAGCCGCACCTTCTAACGACTCGGAACGAGGATCGGGTTTCCCCTTTGCCTCGTCCGGTGAGCAAATTTTTGGGAGACCGGTCTTAACGACTTTCCTACGTTTATTTTTGCTCACGAGCTGCGTGGGCTTCTTGCTGGTAGTTCCAGCGCAACTTCCACCAGTCGAGGTGGCCGGAGTGGACGAGTCCTCCTCCGACCTACCTCTCTTGGCGGCAGCTGGCACCGGAGTCGAGGAACAAGAGATAGAGCCCTTGACAAAGTCGGTTTTCGCTTCCTTAGCCTTAGCTCTATTCTCTTTGCTCCTCAGCCGTCGCAGCTGTCGTTTGGACAACCCCTCAGCTTTTTCGGTAGTGGCTGAAGGGGGGGGGCGTTCTTGTCCGTGGCGGGATCAGGATTAACCATAGTCGCAGCGGATTGCTTTCCGATCCTTTCCTGTTCCAGAAGTAGGCTCTCCATTGACTGTGTCAATGTGCCAATCGATGATAGTCCGTCTTGCGACATTCTATCATCGGAGTCCAGTAGGGGGCTTCCTCCTTGGCCTGGACTCACCACCTCGGCAGTACATGGAAGTGGGGCCTGCACATTCCTTGCCCCGGCCGCTCCTTTAGCGGGAGGATTCCCAGCAACAGGCTGGTTACCTCGTGCAGAATACATATCCAAAGGATTGCCTTCCATGGGAGTTGGGTTGGTGGTAACCCTTCTTCGTCTGACGCCTCAAGACTGACCTGTTCGACATGGGAAACCCTGTCGGCAGCGCCCTGCTGCCGTCGACATAGCTCAGTCAATCATCGACGCGCGCAAGCTCCTCCACCACGACAAGGTGAGGGTACCGTTCGGAGGAGGAGTTGACCCTTAATGAGCTCTACAAATTAATTGATATGCAGGATATCTTCAAGATTGTAATGTTTCACAATAACAACGCTGCCGAAAGTGCGAAGGAGTACTATAAGAAATATTGCGAAAGATGCAGAAGTAAAAATTTAATTTTACTACCTGAAGAAGACTTTTTTATACCGTCTAGAACCTCTTATGTCCATCTGAATTATTCTAGACTTTTCCTTGAAATACCCTTGTATTGCAGCACCAATATTCTGTGTGATATAATAAACATTTAATAAATTTTTTAAATAAAATACATAAGGTTTTTTAATTCATTTTATAATTTTATTGATTAACACATACAGGTACATATTTACACAGTTTTGCCGAGCGCAACGAATAAAAGATACATTATTGTGGCTTTTACAAAGAAATTGGTAGTTTGTAAGTTCACTTAGTCTAGGTATTTCTTTAAGCTCGATGATTTCTGAAGTCGGTGTGTATTTCCTGACAAACGCAGCCTTGGTCTCGCCTTTTACATACACTGTTGTGTTTTTAAATCTTGAAAACACTTCGGGTAAGTTATTGTAGCTAATGTCTCCGTCATTCCAACGTGGACCATTTATATTCTGCATGTCATACTGGATCTGTCGTCTCGCCTTTGATGATAACTCCTGGTATGGGTAGGGAGGCATGAAATAATAAGCATCTGGGATGATCGTTCCAACAGCAAGGATGGCAAGTTCTTTAATAAAGTAATGGCCATTATTCCCGCAAACAAACTGCATGTCCAGAATAAATTTGTCCATATTATCACTTGAGGATAAAATGCGGTATGAGGTAATACCGTGCGTGAACATTTATATATATATTATATATATATATATATATATACAGGTTTCTCATTTTAGCAAGTTGCAAATCTCCTCGCTACACCTGCATGCGGAACAGTTAATATTGTCATGGATATTAGAGTCCATGAACTCTTCAGAGTCCTTGTAACGATGCATGCAATATTTTTCAAAAGCCATCTCCTCAGGTAGAAAATGTCTTAGGTCCCAGAGATAAGCATACAGCTTGATACACAAGAACAGGTCGCAAAAAAGTTCCAACTCGATTTTACCATTAAGATATAGCTCGCATATAATAAGTCCGCGGCGAGATTTCTCCTCCCCCTCTTTATTTAAAGGCCTGCAGCCCATATCGATTGCAAAATAAGTTATACATTTATCTTGATCATTTTTGAGTTCGCATACTATGCACTTAATAAGGCTTTTTAAATCAGGATAGATCTCAGACAAATTTTCAGTATGACGCATCCACATTGTGTTTAGCTGTGTCTTTTTACGACTGAAATCAAAAAGTGCTATTGATCACTTTGTTACTGTTGACGATGATGGTTGCTCACTCGGAGTACACTGATCCTTATAACTACACATTTTACTAATTCATAATAGTCAATTTCCTAAATACATACATATATCCTTAATTCATACTATATTTAAATACATTTAATTTTTGACAATTTTAAAAATTCTAAGGTTTAGGTGCACAATAAGCTTTGAAATAATTTTTATGCAGTATCGAGTTAATTAATTGTCTAATTTCCGCTTTTTGAAACCATATGGGTAAGAAAGTCATTTTCAGCAACTACGCGCTTATCAAAGATGAAAGACAAATGTTTTTTTTCCAGTGAAGATATAATAACTCCCGGTCCTTTTCGTCTAATTTTCCTCTCATTTATTACACATACATTATCTTGGAAACTTTCACCAACAACCATTGATTTTAAACATTCAAAATTGATAATTTTAGAATTTTCAAAATTAAGTGTAATACCTTTACATTTGATAGTATATTCAGGACCTTTTTCAGCCTCAATTTTTAAGCCGTAAGTTTTTGGTCCGGTGGTTACAAATTCCGAAATATAGGCGTTAGCCCCGAAACATTCAATCTCGTCTGTTAGATCACCCAAAAAGTCAGATATGGCTAATGGAACAGGGTTTTGTCATCTACAAATATTAAGCTATCAGTGTCACAATATAGAATTTTATCCCCCACTTTTTCTAACACTTCATAAAGTTTAAGTCTGGCAAATGCAGTTGTGTAGGCTGCAATGGGAATATTTATGTGAGGTAGACTATTTAGAGATTCTTGTATATATCTCCATGTCACCCACATGGTGTCTTCATTAATTGGGTACAAGGAACAAATTTCAATTCCTGGAGATTATACAAAGTCACAAAACTCTTACCATCACTAAAAACCTTTGTATAGCTTCTGTCTTCTCTTTGAGCAAATTTACCCCAAAAAGAATTTAAACAAAGTTTCGCGTTGTTTCGTCTACCAGAATTTTCACAAATTTGATCTTTATCTAGTGCAATGTTTTCTCTTACTTCATAGGATTTAAGAAAACTATCCTTTTCATTTTCCGTTAAACATTTACTGCCCCAACCACTTGCCTCCTGTTTAATTTTTAAGAAAGTGTTTACATATTCTGTAAACAAGCCACCGGTTTTTGTAGCTGGATCATATACGGTGCAGTCATATTTCCAAACCTCAAAAATCTTTTTTATCTGATAACCTTTTTTTACAGCTAAAGCTACTTCGGGTATAACCCATACACCAGTAATTCGTCTTTCATCTTCGTTATGATGACACCCAGAAATTTGATTTTTATCTGTACATTTTCTACAGAGAGCGAAATATAACTTTAGCTTAGTTTTGAAAGGTAACACAGGTAAAAATAAATTAGAAGGTGGGATTACAGAGCCCATAATAAAACCGTGCATTAACAGTATTTCTGATACTGCAGGCATATCATAGTTTCGAAATATTTTAGGGTGCCCAATAGGGTAAGGTGATTATTTATTAATATATGGATACAGACTTGTAAAGTCTAAATACCGAATTACCTCATTTTCATTCACTTTTTGATATAGCTTAAAGACCTCAGTACGCCCACCAAAAATAGCGTCACGTGGATTAAGCGGTAGGGGGATATTGGCAATACGATCGTTTAATTTTTGATCTACATCAGGATTGTTTTTCAAGTATTTTCTAAATTCACAATCCCACATATATTTTAAATTGTAATTTAACCGTTTGATTGTCTCAATTCTTTTCATAGTGCTTTCAAACCTTTGACCCATAGTCTCAATCTTTTGTGCTGTGCTATTAGCTACATCTTGGACTTTAAAGCAATCTATACATCCATGGTAAAAGCAGCCAAAGAATTCGTAAACCGTATTTGTCTCTGAATTAAAACCGTCTACTTGTAAACCACCCCTCTCCAACTTTACCTCCCCTGTATTATGGGAAGCTGTAATTTTTTGATTAGCTTTTAAACTTTCCCAAATAAGCCATTTTGTGGCAATAGCTGAAAGGTTTTGGGATTTGTAGTAGCCATTCTTAGGCATTATGCCTAAAGTATTATTTTTAAGGTAGTTTTTTCGAAAAACAAGCATACAAGTTGACGCAATAGTCAAAGCCTATGTAAAAGGATTTATTCCCGTGATGTCAAGAAATTCTTGCATACATCGGGTGCAACCCAGACGCAAGATAGTGGCACCATTTATAGAATATTTCAACATTTCTTTTCTATTGTTGAAAATTCCTTTGGATGCGGCATTATACCAAATTAAAAACTTTTCTCTTTCTTTAATCTTCATAGCCGAATATCCATATAACCCGGGGGAAGGGTAACTGCCAATGTAATCAATATTTTCAGCTTTGTTAAAATAAAAAGGGTAATAACCCTTTTCATAAGCCTTAATATCAAACACTTCAGGAAATTTAGAAAGAGGAATCGCCAGAAAATTTAATGAACCGATAAATGTTACATTCTCACATGTCATTTTCATAATTTTAGTACCGTTCATTATTGGTTCTATTTTTATTTTTCGAGCTACTAGCTCGGAAATAATAAAGTGCCCGTCATATCCTTGCAGGTTATGCGCGATGCAATACACTTTAGATACAAAAGAACGAGGACTCAGACAATAATCCAGAAATTGTTTTACAACGTCTGTACCTTGTTCAAAAATGTGTTGTCTGACGCCACAAACATCACATGTTACCTTAATATCTGTCTTGTTATACCAGTTGTAGCATATTTGTTGTACAACAATCAAGTTTACCACATGTAAATAAGATGCACTACTACTCTCGTATAAGGTGTTCTGGGTACTTTCACAATCGAACAATATTATCAACGACTTTTTGTCCACGTTTCCTTTATACTTCTTAATATAACAAAGATGTTCTTGTGGAACAATTTTAGAGCAAATCTTACAAAAATAGGCATTGCAAGTGTGTTCCTTTAACTCCCTTTTACTAAGAACAAGAAATTTACTACACAATTTACAAATTTTAAAGGTGTCGCACACATTTTTATTATGCATTTTATTTTGAAAGTGATTTCTATAACAGTTAACACCTCTAAATGTACGGTTACACTTTTCACATGTTCTTAGTTTTTCAACAAAATCACACGGCGGAAAAGAGTCACAGTAACGACATTTCGCCTCGCATTTGTGCATTTTTACATTCGTTAACTTGCCACAAAAAGGGCAGGCATACTTTTTATTAAAAAACCCAGTCAATGATTTAATTACATAGAAATGCTTCGACATTTCTGAGTAATAAAGGAAAATTTTTTTTACCAAGCTGTCTTCAATAGGTAGTTTGAAACGGATCGAGTTTGGGTTTTTTAAATCATCGAAGACAATAATTTGTAAATTTTTAAAAAATTTTTGAAATCTATAAAGGTCTTTTAAATTACACCCTTTATCACTAACAACAACGTTTGAATCTTTGCACAACTGCTTTGCTCATTTATCCAACGAGCGAAAAAAAGATAAATTACTCTGATTATTGAAATTATCCGACACCATCTCGATACCATAGCAAATGCTTCGAGGAAGACAATTTAAATCATTATCTTTACCAACATCTATTACACTGGTTTTCCGAGACAAAACTAAACTTTCTTCTGTACGCCTAGGATCAATTTTGACTCCTGCGAAAGGAAATTTGACAATATCTGCATTTAATTGCAAGACATCATGTGAAAGGAAGAGTGTGTTAGATTGAATAACATTTGCAATTAAGCCCATGATATATTCACCGGATAATTCTGTTATTGGTCTGAGATAAGACCAAATGGCCTTTACATGAGGTGAATTTGGAAGCTTAAGTGAAAAGCTAAACTTACTACCTTTCACACAATTTGGTATAAGATCTCTGAGTATACTATCAAACGTTTTCTCTAAGGCCGCCATGGGGTTTTTATCGGAACTACAGAAATCTTGTAGCTGAAACGTCATTTTCACACCTTCGGTATGGAATTTTTTTTAAATATACCGCTTCTCTCGATAATAATTTATAACCGGCTTGTGATCCACCGCCACATTGAACCATACGATTCTACCCACTACCTGTTGGTATTACATTTTCAGGAGAGCCTTTTTCGCTTATATCAACCAAGTTAATAGCGCTTTCAGACGTTCCGCTATTAGATTCGCTGACCGTTGAGTTGTTTTCTTCACTGATTTGTAGGAAATCGGTAGTGCTTCTTAATTCACTGTGTGAAAGAGGCACATTATATGAAATTGAATATTTCGATAACAGAGTTAATAGACAGAATTTTTCACTGTCTGAAAGTACTACTTTTTCCCTTCTTATCACCTTTATACAGGTGTTTAGAGCGGACAAAAAAATGTCTGAATTTAAATTCAGAGCACTTTGTAAATGTAAAATAATTTCTTTTGAATTCATTTTATTTTCTTAATTTCTTAAATCTAGCCAAAAGTTTTCGTTTATTTATATACCATTCGAGAAAATCCACGCTGTCCTCTTGATCGATGTCCCTCTCTTTTCTGGCAGCTCCTTCAAACGCCGGCACCTCTGCTACCTGCCGTGGTTCTTCAATAGTCGGCAATTCTTTATCTTGCAGTATCACCATCTGCTTAAAAACTGGTGATAAAAACACTTATTAATATTTTACCTGTTTAAAAAAAACAACTGTCTTGTACTTACCCTTTTTTCCAACTTCTTTGCACCTTTTTTAATTTAAGATATTTATACACTTCTATTTCTACACTTTTTTAAACCTTTATTTTTCAGGGCTCTAATTTTTTTAGTTTTACTGTCACTTGTTCACTTTTTAACTACTTGAACGCGAAAATTCAGACTGTATCGTTACATTTTAAGTCCGCGCTTTTATACATATTTTTTAAAATTAAATTCGCACTAAAACGTAAAAATAAACACAAGGATGTAATAAAAATAATTAATTGTTATCAATTTCACAACTTTTTACCGAGCCTTCTGATTATAATCAACTTTTAATACCATAACTTTGATTCATTTTTGTCACAAGGACATAAAATCTTACAATTAATTACTTTGTGACCAACGCCTTTATACATATTTTGTAAAATTAAATTCGCACTAAAAGGTAAAAATAAACACAAGGAAATAATAAAAATAATTACTTGTTATCAGTATCACATCTTTTACCGATCCTCCTGAATATAATCAACTTTAATACTGTAACTTTGCTACAATTACTCACAAAAGCAAAAAAAAAATCTTTAAATCAATTTCTCTCAGGAGGACGAAGTTTCTAGAAATAATCAACTTTTAATACTGTAACTTTGATGCAATTTATCACAAGGGCATGAAGTCTTAAAATTAATTACTTTTATGAGGTCAAACCTCCTGGAAAAAACAACTTTAATACTACAACTTTGTTGTATTTTGTCATGGGGATCACTGTGTGGTGAAGTAAAATAGTATATAAACACCAAACCTTTCTGTGAAAGAATCAGAAAAGTTTCAGAAGCAGAATCCCGCACAAGCACCATTTTTTCTAAATATTTTCAACCTTATAATGGTAAGTACAAATATATTAAAAAAAAAAAACAGTTAAACATCAAAGTTTTTCTCTTTTTGCAGAGCGCATTCGAAGTATTGGAAAGTGTTGCCGAAGGTATCTATGACACTCTTGTACCTGTGGCATCTCTGGACATAGGGAAGGAATACCAGATGAAATCTTTCAAGGTGGTAAAAACAAAGTATGGACTTCGCCTGACAACCCATTTCACCAACAACACTTACATCTTCCCGCCCCCAAGATTTTCGGAAAAAATCAAAACCCAGAGACAGATTGAGGAGCTCAACCAGCAGACAGGATATTATTTAACGTTCGAAGGGAAAGACGACACTAGGGGCGGCTTCCTGAAAATAAAATTTTTCAAAAAGGATGACTAAAAAATTATATCATACTCATTTTATAAAAGTAAAAATGTAATAACTTGCGGTTAATAAAACCAAAAGTATCTTAACAGGTTTTTTTTTCGTCTTTCATTATTTCCCCCAATGACCCCATAAATTGCGACATTAACCATTTAAAATGCATCTCGTACGCATAGCAGGTGATCTTACCACAAAAGTTATTTCTGCGCGCGAAAAGAAAGAAAAAGGCAAGTTCTTCCTCACTATCCGCATCTTTACTTTCGCTTTTACATCTTTATCGCACGTACTGCACTGATTCTTCTCAAACACGTTATGGCCGTTCACCCCGATCACCGCGTTTTGGTCTTTTTTTTCTTTTTCTTTTTTCAGATATCCGCTAAGCTTACCCATCGCATTTGTTTACCTCTTCTTCTTCTTCTCACCGTATAAAGGCACTCATAGCACAACTCTTCACACCCGCAAAACCTGCTCAGTCTCGATCACCGCGTCTGTTTACCTCCTATTTTTCTTCTTTTTGCCATCTAAAGTCACGCACAGCATAACTCTTCGCACCCGCAAAACCTGCTCAGTCTCGATCACCGCGTCTGTTTACCTCCTATTTTTCTTCTTTTGGCCATCTAAAGTCACTCACAGCATAACTCTTCGCACCCGCAAAACCTGCTCAGTCTCGATCACCGCGTCTGTTTACCTCCTATTTTTCTTCTTTTTGCCATCTAAAGCCACTCATGGCGCAACTCTTCGCACACGCCAAACAAACCGACTACGCTTTTGCCGACTCTTTCCAAATATCGCTATCTCTGCCACAGGCCACACATGCTCTCTCCCTCTAACCAACCTCCCCCAACAACAAAGCGCAACTTTTTTATTTTTAGCACACAATGGTCCTGACAAGGACGTGTCTATCCAGCTCCCCCCTTAAGCACTCTTTACCGCCGGTGGGAACCGTCTTGCAGAAAAACACTCCGGCGAAAAACACTTCCCACTTCCCACCAGCTGTCCCTTATGCACCTAATGCATTTTTAAGGGGAGGTGGTCACCTTACTAATAACATTTATATATGCATGTCTGTCTCTCACTTTAACAAATTTCGAACTTCGTCGCTACAGCTGCATCCTCTACAGTTAATACTGCTATGTATATTAGAGTTTATGAACTCTTCACAGCTATTGTAATAGTGCATTTGGTAATTATCGAAAGAAATTTCCTCAGGTAGAGAATATCTTAGATTCCAGATGTACCCGTTCAGCCTAACACATAAGAACAAATCGCAGAAAAGCTCTATATCGATTTTATCATTTAGATATAATTCGCATATAATAAGTCCACGACGGCATTGCTCTTCTATTTCTTTATTTAATGCACTCCACTCCATGTCTTTAGTAAGATTAGTTATGGCACTAAGTCGAGCATTGTCGAGCTCGCATGCTATACACTTGATAACGCATTTTATGCCGAAAAAAGTCTCGGAGAAGTTCTTAGCACGACTCTTCCACATTATTTGTCTGTAAATTTGTATAACTTTACGTAACAGAATAACATCTATAGACTTTCCCCCAAACAAGAAAATACTGATCGTCTTGCTGTTGTTGCGGTTGATTGTGTTTGCCTGTTCATATCGTACTCTGTTAACCTTTTATCGATGCACCTGTCCAAAGTACAATCATTTTTATAATAACATAATTTGCTTACTCTAGATTATACATATACATATCTGCATACGTTTAATCCTTGACTAACAGTTTTTAAAATTTGGGGCGCTTGATTGAAATAAAAAAATAAAAATTGAAACAATTTTTACAGTATGTTGCTTCTTAACTACTCTAACTTATTTTTTTAAACCCATATGGGTAGGAAGAGTAATCTTCGGTAACAACTCTTTTATCAAAGGTGAAAGACAAGTGTTTTTTCTCTACCGAGGAGACAGCAACTCCGGGTCGTTTTCTTTTAATTTTTTTTTCATTTTTTATGCATACAGCATCTTGACCGCTTTCATCGACAACCATTGATTTCAGACACTCGCAGTTCACATTTTGGGAGTTTTCAAAATTTATTGTTATTCCTTTACACTTGGTAATATACTCAGCACCTTTCTCGGTTTCAATTTTAAGGCTATAGGTCTTAGGCCCGGTGCTTACAAATTCAGAGATAAAAGCGTTTGGACCAAAACAATCAATTTCATCAGTTAGGTCCCCTAGAAAATCGGAAACTGTAAATAAAAACGGATTTTCTTTATTGTCTACAAATACTAAACTATCTGTATCACAATAAAGAATTTTATTTCCAACTTTTTCCAGCGCTTCATAAAGTTTAAGTCTGGCAAATGTAGTTGTGTAGGCAACAATAGGTATGTTTACATGAGGAAGCGTGTTAAGATTTTCTGTTATATATTTCCAAGTAACCCACATAGTGCCTTCATTAATTGGGTTTAAAGGGCATATTTCAATACCAGAAGATTGAATAAAATTACAGAACTCTTTAAAATTATTTAGAGCCTTCGTGTAATTTCTGTCCTCCCTCTGAGCAAATTTACCCCAGAAAGAATTCAAACAAATTTTTGCAGTGTTACGTCTACCGGGATTTTTGCGAATTTGAGCTTTATCCAAAACGATGTTTTCTCTCATCTCATAGGATTTTAAAAAACTATCTCTTTGTTCTTCAGTTATACATTTAACACCCCACCCAGTCGCCTCCTGTTTAATTTTTAAGAATGTATTAACGTATTCTGTAAACAGGCCCACCGCTTTTTTTTACTGGATCATAAACAGTATAGTCATATTTCAAATTAAATAAAGTCTTTGAAGTTAATTTTTAACTTCAAAGACTTTATTTATCTTATAACCCTTCTTTACGGCTAGGGCTACCTCAGGTATAACCCATGTGCCGGTAATCTACCTTTGCTCTTCACTGTGATGACAAGAAGAAACTATTTTCATCCGCACATTTTTTACACAGTGCAAAATACAGTTTTAGGTTAATTTTAAAGGGTAATACGGGTAAGAATAAATTAATTGGGGGGATTATAGAGCACATAATCAAGCCCTGCATTGACAGAATTTCTGACACTGCTGGGAGGCCGTCATTTCGAAATACTTTTGGGTGTCCAATAGGGTATGGCGAATATTTGTTAATATATGGATACAAGCTTGTAAAATCTAGATATCGTGTTATTTCATTATTTTTAACTTTGTGGTATAATTTAAATACCTCGGTACGTCCACCAAAAACAGCGTTACGTGGGTTAAGGAGAAGCCCAATATCCGAAACTTTTATTATACATCTAGCATTTGATTTTTGTCAGGGTTTTGTTTTAAAAATTGCTTAAATTCGCACTCCTAAATATAGACTAAATTATAACCATTCCGCTTGATTGTCTCAATCCTTTTCAGAGTACCCTCGCGCCTTTGACTAATAGTTTCAATCTTCTGACCTGTGCTACTTGTCACATCCTGCACTTTAAAACACTCGCTACACCCATGATAAAAGCAGCCAAAAAATTCGTAAACAGTATTTGTCTCAGAATTATAGCCGTCCACCTGTATCCCGCCCCTTTCCAACTTTATTTCCCCTATATTATTTGCAGAGACTATTTCAAGGCCTGATTTAACACTCTCCCAGGTAAGCCATTTGGATGCAATCAGTGAGTGATTCTGACCTTTAAAATAACCATTTTTAGGCATTATACTTAAAAGATTTTTTTTAAGGTAATTCTTCCGCTAAACCAGCATACAGGTTGACGCAATAGTTAAGGATTCTATAAAAGGATTTATTTGGGTAATATCAAGAAATTCTTGCATAAAGCGAGAACATCCTAAACGCAGGATATTGACATCATTAATGCAATATTTTAGCATTTCTTTGCGGTTATTGAAAACCCCTTTAGACACAGAGTCATACCAATCTAGAAACGACTTTCTTTCTTTCACTTTCATGCTTGCATAGCCATATAATTCAGGGGAAGGGTAGCTACCGATGTAGTCAATGTTTGCTGTTGTGTTAAAGTAATAAGTGTAATAGCCCTTTACATGATCTTTAATATCAAAAACCTCAGGAAACTTGGAAAGAGGTAGCGCTAGAAAATTTAAAGAGTCGATAAATATTAGGTTTTCGCATGCTAACTTCATTATCTTTGTACCATTCATTATCGGTTCTATCCTCAAATCTTTAGCTAGCAATTCAGAAATTAGAAAGTGCCCATCATACCCTTGCAAATTATGTGCAATACAGTACACATTAGATATCAAGGGGCGTGGACTTAGACAATAATCCAAAAATCTTTTTACAACAGACGATTCGGTACTGTATTCAAACAGGTGTTGTCTGTCCCCACAAACGCTGCATTTTTGTGTTATGTCGGGCAATCTATAACAGTTATAGCATATTTGTTGTGCAACAATCAGGTTGACAATATGCAGAAAAGAAGTGGTGCTATCCCCGTATAAAGTGTCTTGGGTATTTTCGCAGTCAAAAAATATTAGTAAAATTTTTTCTCTGCCTTTCCGCGGTATGGTTTGATGTAGCAAAGATGATCCGGCGGAACAATTTTTTAACAGATTGGACAATAAAACTCGTTGCAAACATGTTCGTCTACATTTATTTTAGTGAAAACTAGAAAATTAGTGCAAAATTTGCAAATCTTAAAAATGTCACAGACATTGTTTTTCATAATTTTATTCTGATTGTGATTGGTAAAGCATTTCTCACCTCTAAATACGCGGTTACAATCTTTACATGCTTTCACTTGTTCAACAAATTTACATGGCGGAAAAGAGTTGCAATAGCGACACCTTGCCTCACACTTGTGTAACTTTACGTCTGATAATCTATCACAAAAAGAACAGCAATATTTTTTATTAAAGAAGCCTGTTGGCGATTTAATAACATAAAAATGTTCTAGCGATTGCGAATAATAGAGATAGATTTTCGTTACTAGGTCATCCTTAATCGGAATCTTGAAAAAAACCGAATCAGGATTTTTCAGATCGTCAAAAACAATAATCTGGTAATTCAGTAAATGTTTTTGGAATTTGTAAAGATCTTTTAGGTTACAACCTTTTTTGCTAAGAACATCTCCGGCATTTTTACATAACCGTTTTGCCGACTTATCTAATGACCTTATAATAGAGGCTCTGTTCTGTCTATTTAGATTCTCTGATGCCAACTCAACACCGTAACAGATACTTCGCGGAAGGCAGTCTAAATCATCCTTTTTACCAACATCTATTACGCTTGTCTTCCTAGCTAAAACGACAGTTTCCTCTACATATTTGGGATTTATTTTACCTCCTCCAAAAGGAAATTTAACAATCTGTGCATCTAATTGTAGAACATCGTCGGAAAGGAAAACATCGTTAGACTGATTCACATTTGAAATCAACCCAATAATATACTCTCCGGATAACTGCGCGATAGGTTTAAGGCTAGACCAAATGGGTTTTACATGAGGCGAATTTGGTAGTGTAATTGTAAAACTAATTTTGCTACCTGCCACAGAATTTGAGATCACCTCTTTTATCACATTATCAAAGGCTTTTTTTAAATTCTCAAAAGGGTTTTGGCTGATGTCGCCAAGATCTTGTACTTGAAAAGTTAGTTTTATACCTTCAGTCTTAAACTTTTTAAAAAAGGTCGTGTGTTTTGATAGTAGCTTGTATCCTGGGTTTAATCCACTACCCTGCTAGATTATTTCGGATATATCACTATCATTTGCTGGAGGGATACTTTCCTCAAGTACACAGGCCACACGGCCGGTCTCCTCTCTATTATGTCCTTCGTGAATAATATTAAGGAAATCGATGGTGCTTTTAAACGCACTATCTGCCAGAGAAATATTAGCCGCTATCGAATATTTCGTGACTAGTTTTAACAAGGCGTATTTCTCCCGGTTTGGGAAAACTAAATTCTCGTCTTTCACCTCTTTGATTAACATATTAAGCGTAGATATAAAAATGTTTTTATTTATAGAAAGCGCGTTTTTTAAGTGTTTTATTACACCTTGTTGCGGTAGTTGACCTGTAGGGAACCCGGCTAAGCCCCTGTCCGACGGTATGCGGCTGCGGGAGCTGGCAGGCTAGCGTTTGCGGCAGCGAGTGGGGGGGTTTACCAAAAAACCGCGTTCAGCCGCCGGAATGGCCCACCACAACAACGAAAATTCTCCCGCGACGGAAAACGACAAAATCGCGAAGGGGGGAAAAACGACGGTGCAGGCTGGACCCCTGCAGCTGCCCGTGATTGGCTCTCAGGGGGGGTTCGGTTCGCGGTGAACCCCCCTTGGCCTGTTGCCCCAACCACCCTGTGACCTCCCGGCGGCCTTAATAATTGGGAGGTCCCTATGAAACACAAACGAAACTACGCAACCACCACGGCTGCAAAAGAGAATGAGAGAGGGGGACCGAGAGAAAAAAAAAACTTAACTCAAGGGAACATACCTTATATTATTTTTACTTTCACTAAAATCGCATAGACTAGGCTACTTAACTAGGACTCGTTGGGCGCCGTGCTGAATCGACGATTCCGCTGATGGTGGGGATTCCCGCGGAGAAACGATGAGGTGCGACGAGTGCGGAGGCACCCTGCCTCTTCAGGTGGCCCCGTCGTGGTGCCCTCCGCCGGCGATCAGCAGCAACCAGGTCAGGTCAGTTTTTTTTTTTTTTTTTTTTTTTATATTAATATTTATTACTTTTAATTTTTATTATTCTCTTTACTTTTTTTTTTTTTACTTTTTTATATTTTTTAAATGTATAGTATAATTTTATTAATGAATTAATTTTATGTTACATTTTTTTATTTATAAGTATTTGTATATAATTTTTAAAGAAAATATTTAATTCAAATAAATAGTTATATTAATATTTAAGATGGTTAATTTAGTAAGTATAGTTATATTTATTGTATTTTTCATAATTAATTTTTTTTATTATTTTAGTTAATTAAATAATTTTTATTTATTATTTTTTTCTCTCTTTTGGCAAATTTGTCTTAATAATTTTTTTTTTTTGTTGTTGTCGTTAATTGACGGTTTAAGTTAGGGTCGGCACTTTCCAATAGTCCTTGCGGTAAGTTTTTCAAAGTTCCACAAAAAAACGACAAATTGTCAAAAAACAATAAAATTTTTCCTTTTTTTTTGATTTTTTTTTTTTTTTTGTCTCCTGTCACCACTACTGAGTCACTCCGTAAGTCCCGATTTAATAAAAAGGCAAACAGTGGGCGACAGTGCGCTCGATTCGGACTCCAAAAAGGTACAAAAATAACTCAAGGAACCTTCGGACAGCAAACCCCAGTGATTAGGTCTTATCTCAATGCGACGATTTGTTTTCAAATATTTCCGTACATCACACTTTTGGCGCACAGTAATTTCCGAATTCGTTCACATTAACCACTTATAAAAATTGGTAGTCTTTACTCAATAAAAAAAAACCAACCCGCAATAAACAATTCGTCTTTTGCAAAATTCAAAAGCAAATCGCACAAAATAAATCACAATATTTTCCTCAGAGCAAGAAAACTGCCGGACCAAAAAAAATCCACACTATGGCAAACTTTTTCAACTTCTTCAGCCCACGAGCGATTCAGCAAAACTTTTCTTTTTTTCTACTACCTTCCTTACGGCTCGGTGATCCCAACTCGACTCCCAGAAAAATCCAACCTTACGCCACGCCGAAATCCACGCGCCCCGGCGACCGTTACGGGTCCCGCTGCAGCGCACTCCCACACTCACCGCCGCTGCCACTGCAGACACCGATGAGTGCAGGAGCCCGCAGCGCTGGGACGGCAACGTGCACCGAGGACGCCGCCCGCTCATCTTCAGCCTCCCGCAGCCATGCACCGGCCAGACGGTCGCTGAAATTTTGTATGGGACCGAAATCTGTGGCACCGCTTGAGGCTCGGTCGCTGAAATTTTTTGTATGGGACCGAAATCTGTGGCGATGCCCGGGGCTCGGTCACAGGGCTCGCGCCGGAGATTTTTTCTAGCTTGGGCTTGGCCTTGAGTTGCGACCGACGAATTTTGTGCCTTTTCGTGCAACGAAATTCGTCGCTCGCAACCCAAGGAACACAATCCCTTGCGGAACCGTCCAGAGCCGCCGTGAAGTTTCGGCCGAGCCCCCGGGCTATCGCCGAGGCCCATAGGGGGAGGGCAAAAATTTCCGCGTTTTTATGTTTTCATAGAACGTGCGGACTTGTGAGGGCTAGACTTTGTCCTCCCCTGACCACAACAACCTTTGGCTTCCATTCTTGTCGACTTTAACTTAAATTAGACTAACTTAGCTCTTTTTTGTGTATACCACTGTATAAAGTTCACGGTGTCTTCGTTTTCTAAATCTTGCGCCTCCCTTGCTTCGGCTGCAGTGTCCGGCTCGTCCGCTTCGGCTGAAGTGTCCGGCTCGTCCGCTTTGGCTGAAGTGTCCGGCTCGTCCGCTATGATTTCGACTTCCTCAACAGGTATAGATTGCTCGTCTGTTTGCACCGTCAGTGTAATAACATCCCCTTTAAAACAGAATTAGTAAAAATATGTTCGAAAATGTATTGAAATATCTATTTTTACCTTATCAACTTTATTTTCATTTTATTTACTTTTTAACTTTTTAAAGGTAGCACCTCGGGATCGAAGTAAGGACTGTATTTTTACATCCTCAAACCGTGCGTTTCTATACAATTTTTACCAAGCACCCTCTTCTTTGTTTTTTAAAAATGGTGCACAAAGATCATGGACTTTGCCTTGCAAAATTGAATTTTTAATAAACCCTTAAGCTCTATTTAGTCTTTTTTTAGCCTGACCGATCTCATTAAAATCATTCAGTAAATCCAGATTTTTAATCTTTTCAAACTTTTTTATTTGGATTGCACTCTTTGTTTCTACAGTCGCTAAAGTGCTAAATTCACAGCTGACCTTTATCATATCATACCTGTCTGTCAGGATGCTATTTTTAGACCCTTTTCGTACACTTTCATTATTAATTAATTTATTAATTTTAAGGTCTAGTTCTGGTAAAAAGCTGCTGAGTTGCAACTGCCTCAAAAAAAAAGCAGGGCAAAAATTACAACCAGGATGCTTTTAAATTAAAGGCCAAATAGGAAAGACAAAACCTTATCTTTGTCCTTTAAAACAAACACATTAGACTTGCTGAAGTCAACTAGTCTATGTTCTGGTAAAACGCCGCTGAGTTGCAGCTGCCTCAAAAAAAAGCAGGGCAAAAATACAATCAGGATGTTTTTAAATTAAAGGCCAAATAGGAAAGACAAAAACTTATCTTTGTCCTTTAAAACAAACACCTTAGGCTTGTTGAAGCCAACTAGTATATAAAGACCCAGGTGTTCTTCAGAAACTTCAGAAAATGTTAAGCAGTACCCCGATATTTTCCAACAGCTGATCCGGAAAAATGATAAGTAAAAATACTTATTATAAATCTAACATTGTTTTAAATATATAGTTTTTCAGAGCGCGTTCGAACTACTAGAGAGTGTTGCTGCAGGCACGTACGACACCTTGCTGCCAACAACATCGTTGGAAGTTGGTAAGGAGTACGTGATAAGGCGTTTCCGACTGGTGAAGACGAAGTTCGGTATTTGCCTTACAACCCATTTCACCGACAATACCTACATTTTTCTGCCGCCTAGATCGGAGAAAATAAAAACTCAGCGACAGCTTGAAGAGCTGAACCAGGGTGAATATTTTCTCAAATATGATGGGCAGGATGAGTCCAGAGGGGGGTTCCTCAAAATATCATTTTTTAAAAAATAAAGCAACAATTTAAAAACTATCTTGCTGGATAAAAAACTTAAATGTACCCATGTGTATCAACAGATAGTAATAAAGATATTTCGATCCATCAAATTTTTATTTAAAAGACCCGTCGTAACCGCCGCCTTCAACTGCGACGAACTTGTTCAGTTTTTTTTTTTTTTATTCAGAAACAAGTGTACCGGCCTACTCTTACGCATTCTTCCCGTCTACACTGTGAAGATATCACACGTGGTGCCCAAACAGCAAATGGTCAAAAACCAAAACATTCTCTCCGCCACCTGCTCATGCCCGACACACTCACCGCGCCTTTCTCTTAGCCGCGCTTCTTCTGAACACCACCGCGTCCTGCACACTTCTCGCGCCTTCCTTGCCGTTTTGTGTCTTCCGACCATTGCTTCAAACGAGTTCTTCCTCGCCGCTTTGTTTCTGCCGACCGTGGCGTGCATTGACTTTTCTTTTTGTTCACTCTTATTACCACCACGGAATCTTGCGCGTCTTTGGACTTTACCTTTCACACTTATGGCGTATAGCCCTACTGCAGTATCGCAACGTTTCACTATGCATCACAACCTGTTTTCAACATGGGAAGCTCCATATACTCGAGCTCTACACATCTGCGGTACATGGCCATAGCGTCGATGCGGCCTGTTTTAGGCTGTACCGACATCTTCTTAAACAAGCCTTCCTCTCGTTTTAGCCCGCCGCCTGCAACAACACAGTTCAACTTACCTTTTTTTAGGTCCAAATGGTCACGATAAGGACGTTTCTATCTAGTTCCCACCTATGCCGATCTTTCTGAGCGGTGGGAACCTGGTCTGCATAAAACCACCTCGGTGGGGTACCCACCAGGCAACCCGCAACGTTGTCCCTACCGCACGTTAAGCACTTCATACGGGAGGTGGGTACCTTACTACTAAATATTTCGTATAAACAATACATAGTAATAGAATTCAACTTTAAATCAGATCGTGTTGATGTAAAGAAGCGATCATATAACAATTTCTTCTTGTGTAACGAAAATGTCAATAAAGGATAAAATTGGTTTTATTGATATCTAGAGAGAGGTAATCATGTGCCTGTAAATATATGCAAAATGTTCCTGAGAAGATCATCAATATGAGTTTCGGTAGCTTAATCTTGATATACCAATAAACCAAATAAAATATTTCTTATACCTAAACAACATTAAAGGAATTGAATTTTTTGTATTGATAAAACAAATCGACAGAGCGTGCTTGCATGATGCAAAACCTATTTCTGAGAAGATAATCATAATGAATTATGATAGCTTAAACTAAATAAAATCAATAAACACAAGAAAATATTTAATATAAACAGTAGTAAGTGAATTCCTTGTTAAATCAGATGGTTTGATATAAAAAATCGATCCTATATCAATTTCAATGCAATGAAAGTGTCAATCAAAGATAAAATTGCTTTTATTGATATCTAGAGAGGGATATTAATGTGCAAAATCTTTCTGAGATGATCATCAATATGAGTTTCGGCACCTTAACCTTGATATATCATTAAACAAAATAAATATTTCATATACCTAAACAACGGCAAAGGAATTGAATTTTTGGTGTTGATAAAAGAATTCGACAGAGCGTTCTTGCATGATGTAAAAAAAAACACATGACCATGAATGGAACCGTATGGATAGTTCATATTTATAACTACTGAAGGAATCGGAAAAATATATCAAAATGAAATAAAGTGGATGGAAAAATGATTTAATTATTATTTAAAAAAGATATATATTCATAAAATATGAAGAATACTTCAAAGTCACTTCAGTAATCATATTTCTGATTTGTAATCGTAAGTCTTTAATAGTTCCGGTAACAATTTCCTCTTCTATGATGAAAGCGTCATTCGTAATGTCTTCAATCAAAGATAAAATTGCTTTATAAATCTCTGTTTAAGATTTAAATAAGTTCATGAAATTTCCTTTTAAATTAGCTAGCATAACCTAATAGTTTCTAGTTGAATTTGGCATTAGTACCCTTTGCATTGTAACGCTGCTTGGAAGTGCTTGAGTAGTATTTGTGCTTGTATTGTAATCTTAATTACATTTAGACTAAGTATCGTAGAATTCTCTTTGCTTGTTTGGTTGCAGTAATTTTTGTACTGTCTGTTAACTCGCTCTCTTGTATCCG
The DNA here is from genome assembly GCA_959613345.1 of Tolmerus cingulatus. Lineage (NCBI taxonomy): Eukaryota > Metazoa > Arthropoda > Insecta > Diptera > Asilidae > Tolmerus > Tolmerus cingulatus. The sequence continues at coordinate 2,312,698 of CAUIJO010000068.1, forward strand.
CCTTCGCTGAGTAATAATGCACTTCGACCTGAACGCCGCAAATCTTTTATTAAGCCTAAAGTCATTACTGAAAAGTCGCTGAAATTAACGTGTTAAGATTAAAAACAGTGATTTTCTGTGGAATCAAGAACGAATATTCGTACTATTACGAACATAATTTGTGGTACTTCGCGAGCCGGATAGGATCGGTGTGTGCGATCGCATGGCTGGTATGCTGAAGTGGACCCACTTCTAATCTGCTGGAGCAGTGCACTCATACTTTTTAATCTTAATTGCTGAACTAAAGCGGCGTCAAAGATTAAAAAAGTGCACAACATAATAATCAACATTAACGCGAATTCCTTGCATAAAGTACTCTTTTGAACTTACAGGTTGCTCCGAAAATAAAGTTTACTTTGAACTTTTGCGTATCACAGACATTGATTGCATATCACAGACGTCGCATTCTAAAGCGCTTCTATGTGATTCGGAGTTGACAAATTCGTTCGTGCATATCATTGAGGGGTTGCGGTGAATATTTGAAAGCTTTGGCGTTTAGCTTGATTTGAACTTGAGGTGCTTAGTGCAACTATTTTTGAACTAAAACAAATTTTACACAACGCTGCGAGGATACTAAACTGTGTATGTAACCAGTGCCATCTCCCTTTGCTCTAACGAAGGCGAATTTTTTCGCAACCTAAGGCGGACGAATTAGTTGCAAACTCACCATGAAGAAATTAAAAATTAAATTAACAACATACGGCGATCGTGTTGAAAAGTTCATGTCGAATTTATTGAAAACGGGGAAAGGATAATCGTACAGAGGTCTTTTTTAATGCGCTCTTAAAACTGCTTAACAGTTACTGGGAGCAATATTTAAAATATTACGATAGCCTATGGTAAGTAGCCACTAATGAACAGCTGAAAACAGATAAGGGCGTTAGGGGAGAAACATTTTCGCATGTTGAGTTTGTTTAAATTTACACTTTCTTCTGGATTGCTGAGCAAATACAATTATTTCGTTCTAATTCCACCTCTGACGAGGTCTAAATAAATTCCACAAATTCAACGAATTCTACTTCTCTCGGGCAAGCAATCAAACTGCCAAAAATTAGTTTGCCGTCTTTGAGCGGGTCGTACCTGGAATGGCCGGTATTTAGAGGCACGTACACATCGCTTATCCAAGAGAATTCATCGTTTGTGTAAGTGCAGAAAATGCACTTCCTAAAATCGTCCCTATCAGGCGAAGGATCTAAACTTAGCACTTAGTACCGACGGAAGCAAACTATTCAGCTTCCTGGCAGATTCTTTGCGATCGATATAATGACACACGGATCCTAGTTAGCTCGTACTTAAATGCTCTAGTTAATCTTCCTTCTATGTCATCTGAAACAGCTAACGAACTTCGACGTGTCGTAGATAGCTTCACCCAATATGTGCGAGTTCTTGCAAATCTCACCCGGTCAGTAGAGCAGTGGAATGATTGGTTAGTGTATTTCTTACCAAACAAATTGGAAATTTCTACAAGAAAATATTGGGAAGTTTCTCTTCGGCCAAGCTACCCTCGTTCGAGGATTTAAAGTTATTTTTAGAAAGACGAATCCATAAACTTAACGCTATTAAAAGACTTAAAACAAGCCGTAGAAACAACAAAACGGCCCCTGCATTTAAACTGCCAAAGCCTACAGCTAAAAGTTTTCATGCATCAACAACAAGTCAACGGTGCGCATTATGTCAACAAAAACAATTTATATTATTCTGTCTTCAATTCCGAGCAAAATCTGTCGAGAGCAGGTTTGCTACTGTGCAGGACAAAAAGTTGTGTACGAATTGCCTTCGGTGGAATCACAATCCACCGAATTGCAGGTTAGATAAACGATGCAAGCTCTGCCAGAATAATCATCATACTATGCTGCATAAGACAGAATCAACGTGTGTTCAGGGAATTTCTAATAATGCTCAAGCATCTTCCCATTCTAGCAATGCAGCCGGGCCTTCAGTGTCTGACTCTATGGCGATAACAACTAAATGCAGTTCTAATGGCTAAGTCCCTAGTGCAGTCAACTCGCACTTAGTTAACAATCAACGTTCGACCTCAACAGTTTTACTGGCCACTGCCCGAGCAGCTGACGGTCGTCTAATTAAAGCCCGCGCCTTATTAGATCAAGGCTCCGAAGGCAACTTTATAACGACAGCTTTAGCAAATCTTCTACGTCTACCGAAACATAAACTCAACGTTACGGTCAATGGAATTGGTGAAGCTAGAGTGGTGAAAGCTTATGTATGTCATGATATCATTTCCACGGTGCACTACACATGTTGTTATACAGTCCGGTCTTTGATTATGCCTATACTCAGACAACAAATGCCGTCAAAAAATGTCATTGGGACTAACTGGTCTCACATTTCAGGTCTTACGCTAGCAGACCCTGAATACGGCAAGCCCTCGCGTATTGATATGATCCTAGCGCTTGATATTTATTTATTTTTTATTCTGTGAGGTGAACAATGACGTGGTGATCCTGATTCTCCCATAGCTCAGTTGACAACGTTGGGATGGATTCTTTCGGGCAGTATCGATTCTTCTCCTGAGAATGCTAACAATGTTACTAGCCTTTACATCAGTAACGCTGATATTTATGCCACCCCCAAAAAGTTCTGGGAGTTGGAGGAACCACCTAAGTCATCCCCCTTAACTCCAGTAGAGCAAGAATGTGAGATTTTCACCGACACTCATAATAGAAAAGCTGATGGCAGATATATATAGTACGACTTTTACTAAACAAACTTTTCCCAAGACTTGGACAATCTAAAGCATTTGCACTCTGCGCCCTAACACGAATGAAGTCCAAGTTTTCTGCCGATCAAACGCTCTATGACTTGTGCTCTGCTTTTATGAAGGAATATCAGGATTTAGGGCACAAGAGCCCCGTGGAGCATAACTAAGGCGAGGACAAAGCATACTATCTACCGCATCACGCTGTTGCCAATGCAGCAGTACAACTACTAAGCTACGGGTAGTCTTCAAGGCTTCGAGAAAAACTTCTTCGGGTCTATCGCTAAATGATATTCTTCACACCGGACCTAAGCTTCAAACTAACGTTTTTACTATTATTCTCAGGTGGCGATTTTTTCCGTTTGTCTATGCGGCAGACATAGAAGATGTTTCGCCAGGTACTCGTTGATGAGAGGGATAGATATATGCAGCGTATCTTATGGCGAGAATCTACGTCGCAAGCTCTTTGTGCTTTTCGGTCGTGCACTGTTACGTGTGGCACAGCTTGTGCACCATACTTGACCTGCAAGGTTTTACAGCAACTAGCCGTGGACTACTCTAGTGAGCATCCTCAAGCAGCACGCATCCTGCAAAGCAATTTTTATGCAGATGACGCTTTATTTGGAGCCTGTGATAAAGAAACTGCTATAAGGCACCGATACGAGTTACGTTACCGGTTACAATAAGGCGGTCTTATGATACGCAAATGGGTTACTAACTCTCCAGATCTAATCCAAAACATGTCCGAGGAGGATCAAGATTTTAAAGACTCGGTAGAAATCATCAACGATCCTCTTGTGAAGGCATTGGCCATCAACTGGGGCCCTAAGGCGGACGAGTTCAGCTTTCATATTGAATTACCAGAGTCAGCTAACATCTCTAAACGGTCAGTGCTGTCGGTGATAGGTCGTCTTTGTGACCCACTAGGGTGGCTGTCCCAAGTCATCATCAACGCAAAAATATTTCTTCAAAAGCTGTGGCTTGCTAAATTTGAATGGGATGAAACTCTCCCGGAGAAGATGTGCGACTACTGGAACAACTTCAAACAAAGTCTGACGTCGCTGACGGACATTGCTGTATTTCGCTGGATTGGCACCACAAACGAATCTACTCTCGGCTTGGAACTGCACGGATTCTGTGACGGATCAATGCAGGTGTATGGAGCTGTAATATATATGCGGGTGATACATGACTTTGACAATATACAAGTTTCGCTGCTCGCTGCCAAAACTAGAGTAACTCCTCTAAAACCCGTCACTTTAAATAAGTTCATGAAATTTCCATTTCAATTAGCTAGCATAGTCTAATAGTAACTAATTGAATTTGACATTAGTACCTTTTGCATGTCAAGGCTGCTTTGAAATGCTTGAGTAGGATTTGTAATTGTATTGTAATCCTAATTACATTTAGACTAAGTACCGTAGAATCCCCTTTGCTTGCTTGGTTGCAGCAATTTTAGTACTACCTGTTAAATCGCTCTCTTGTATTCGCCTTCGCAGAGAAATAAAGCACTTCGACCTGAACACTGCAAATCTTTTATTAAGCCTAAAGTGATTACTGAAAAGTCTCTGAAAGTTATGTTTAAATTTAAAAACAGTGATTCTCTGTGGAATCAAGAACGAAAATTCGTACTATTACGAGCAATCTCAATTTTAAGATGAATCAGCTGTTGTTTGAAATTGATGTTTTGCAGTTCTGAGTCTACATATGTTTTTGTTACTACATCTTGTTCTGCACTGGGATTCTTAAGATTTCTTATAATCTTTTTCTGCATATCATAATCATTGCTTTGTCTTAATTTAAATCCCACACCTTCAACCCCATGTAAAACTTGAAGACCTTGTGGACCAAAGGAACCTTGAGGGCCTGGTGGTCCTTGAGGACCTGATGACCCTTGGGAACATGGTGGACCTGATGCACCCCGCTTTCCAAAGCCACACTTTAACGATCTTCCAAACTTATCAACACTCATTCTTGAAATGAAGAAATGTTTTCATATGTCTACAAATTTAAAGAATTATTTGAGCTTTTTTCAATTCTTCGATAATTGGTATAATTTCATTAGGATGACTATTATTTCCGACAGCTTGAGATGCAATTAGTAATCGTAGTCTATTAACTAACTCATTTACATCATCCCAGTAAACATAATCAATATTAGGTTTTGATAACTGAATAATACCAGTATCACTAGGAGCAAACCTGTTTTTTATTATTTTCGTATATTTGCGGCTACTGTTTCCGTTTATTTGCTGAGAAGCATCATATTTTCTTTCATGTCCACTTGTCTCTTCTAATATACTTATTTTTATATTCATCTAAATCAGTTTTGGTATAGACTTTATTAGATGGACTTTTCAGCTATAAGAGTTCAGTAAGACCTGGTGTTAATTCATAGGACTTAGTACCCACATGAATAGAGTCATCATCATATGATGCTATAGTATCTCAAATTTTTGAAACTCCATTAGTTACATCATATCGAACTCCATAAACTCTTTCTACTTGAGAAGAGCTTTTTAGATATCCCAAAGAACGAGGTAAAGCATCTTCATGATCAGATTGAATTCTTTGAGGAGGCGTTAGGTATGGTAATAAATTTTCATTTTCATTATCTTCACCATTACTCTCCAGTTTTTTAGATGTTTTATCGTCGAATGGTTCTATTTTTATTATCGACTTCTCTACCATTTTATGTAGAGGTGTCGTAATTGGTTTAAGTGCTTCTTTGAAATGATTTTCGAGTGCTATCTTTCCTTGCTTAATGACTTTCAATTTAGTTTCGATAACATCACGAGTTTTAAAAATATCCTTAACTGTACGTTTATGCATTTTTTATATTCTATTAATTTAGGTGTAGTTTAACACAAACTCTCAAAGCATTGTGGAAACAAAGTCACGTACTGCAAGCATTGCAGTTAGCCCTACTTGGGAGAGAAATAAAATAAGTAAGTCTGAGGCAGCCAGACGGAAATTTTCGCGTTTCTGGCAGCATGAAAATTAAAATTCGAAACAAGACAATTAATTAATTAAACCAAGTAATATGAGGTTCAGCAAAAATGCAGATGTGCTTAAGCTGTACGTAAGCCAACATCCGTCCTCTGCTGCACACTCTATTAAAAATTCAAACCAAGTGTCCAGCAGGGGCAGGGATAATATATTTTCCATCGATTCCATCGGCCAGCCTGGAACCAACAGAACTGCAGAGTAAAAAGATAGTAGATTATGTATTATGTAATTTTAGTTCTAAAGTTTGTTCGAAATTACTCTTGCGGCAACTTCGTGAGGAACATTAATATTTTTCAGACCAGAACATTTGTAGGAGACCAGAAGGACTAACATATATCGATTAAAATTTTTCTTCGCATTAAATTAGATTTCAAAATTATAATTACTTCAATCATTGTAAAATTGCATTAGAAGAAAAATAGAAGTAATTTACAGGAAGTGCAAAAAGAAGTGAGAGTTCCAGCCTCAATTCTTTTAATTACTTTCAAAGAGGCACAACAAAGAAGGCAATCAACAACTTTCGATCGTCCTGGATACCAATTTCGTGAAAGAATGATATCTCATTATCATAGCAGAAATGGAATTACGTGTTTAAATAGCTCTTTGCAAACAATATATTATTCTAAAAGCACTATTTGTTCGATTAAAAAACAACTCTGAACTATATTTCCCGCCCTGAATTCGAAGGCTATGCCATACAGATCTATAAATATATACGATTTATAATTTGTATAAAATTTATTGAGTTATTCTCCTTGTTTAAAGGAAACATTCAGAGTAAAATAGAAACAATAAATTTACAAAACAGCCAACGACTTTGTGATGAACAGGCAGTGCATGGAATTCACATAGTTGTTGTGTATTTTTTATGAAATAAAAATAATACCGGTAATGTTGGAAGTTGGGAAGCCCGGATAGTGCATGCGTGTGCGATCGCCTCTCTCACGCCTTAGGGTTGATAGCAGTGCGTCAACTCATAGTGGTAGGGAGCACGTGTGTATTGATGGTCCGAACAATTCCGATTTGAGTTATAAATAAATTTTTTTTTATTCAACTTGCTGTGCGGTTAAATGAAGACTAATAACTCTGACTGTATGCATACAACTTTATATGTATTAAATAAATGACTGTTTGGTATATTCAACAGAACAAGATGTCAGCGAAAAGAATCAGAGATTCGGAACACTCACCGAATAAAGATAATAGAGGTAATTGTTTCTATTTATTTAGAATATAGACAATTGTGTATAAGAGAAACCAGATCTGGTAATTTGTTTTTATTTTCTGTCTTCAAGGAAATAAAAACAAGGTTAGATGAAATAATCAGAATAATTGATCTATTTAAAAATCTAGAAGAACAATCAGAGATCCTGACGCCTCCGGGGTTACCTGTGATGTGCATGAAAACCCCGAGCGAACGTAGACTCAGAGCGGATCTGAGAGAAACTGTAAGGCGACTAGAGGCAACAGCGGAAGTAAATCAGAAGACAGCTGAGTCGATGGAAAAGTCAGCAAAGCTGATGGCAGACTCCATTACTAATTCAACGAGAGTCTTTAACATCAGAAGTTCAGAGGTAAATAATATGTCTTTATTAAATTCTACAACCAGAGGTGGGGATTTTGTAAATCCTGAGAATAAAACACAAGAGCCGAATTCAGAAGATCACGAGAATACTCAATCGACAGTAATAAATGAATTGAGCCAAACATTCAGGGAATTCAGACGCACACTAGACACAAGTAACAGTGTGAATAAATATAATATTAAAAGAAATTATAAACTAACCCGAAACATGCCTTTGAATGTTTGGATTAATTACCTAACCTCAGAACTACAAACACATGATTTACTCGAATTCATTCAAGAAATCATACCGACGAAAAAAGATTACAGTTCAGAGGAATTAAGGAAAAAGAAAAACTTAGTCAGAGATATAATAATTAATCATGTTGATAAAAAGATATTGAGTATTAAAGAACAAATAGAAATTATTCAGATGATTAGAGAAAGTCGAAAGGCCGAAGCAAATATTTCAGCATCCTCGGTCAGAGCACAATTATACAGTATGAGAATGTTACCTAATGAAAGCATAAATATTGTTTGTGACAAGTTTGACACAATTATTAGAGAATATGAAACATGTGAAGACATGATACCTCTGACAGAGAGGAGAAAAGATCAGCATTTTACAAAGCTGTTTCAGAGGCTCATAAAAGTGTGAGAACAGTAAATTTCACTAAGAAACAATTTAATAATACAGATATGACAATAGATGACATTAAAAATCATATTTTACAGATGGAATCAGAGTTGAAATCAGAGGAGAAAAATCAGAGGGAAAAACCGATGGCGAAATTAGCAACAAAATCAGACGTTCAGAAGTGCTTCAGATGTAATAAATTCGGGCACATGGCAAGAGCATGTCCATTGACAGAGTACGGTCTGTGGTACTGTTTTTACTGCCAAGGCGTCAGAAACCACAAGGGTGATGACTGCCCAAACAAGGCTACTCCAAAAGACGGGTATGTTAAAAATCAGAATTCACATATTTATAATAATACATATAAGTGGGAAAATAAAACAAACAAAAATAGAAGTAGAGTATTCAGAAGTAATAATAATAAAAGTAGAAATAAAGGCATATTCAGAGGAAATAACAATTGCGTGACAAAACCAAATTCAAAGCCAACAACATCAGTACAAAACCAAACGATAAAAAGGAAAATAAAGGCTTACAATGCAGGTAATAATGCAATTGTTAAAAATAAATCAGAGAATAAATTTAAGTCAGAAGAAGCAATTACATTCATTGCGGACTCAGGAGCAACTGAGCATATAATTGGCAAAGACATTTACGTACATAACTTTAAAATGAGTCAAGGGGAGACAATTAGAAGTGCCAACAAAAACAAATCTGCAAATATCATGGTGAATGGGAAAGGCGACTTATATATAAAGTCAAATATAAATAAACATGAAATTATTGTTGGATGTTTTTATATTTGCAAAATGAAGAACACAATTGTCTAGTACAGCTTAATATTTCTCTTCTATTAATCAACACAATGTTCACTCTGATTGTAAATTTAACACACTCTGAATACTTTAATTTATCTTAAAATAAGAACTCTGCTTATACTCTCACTACTTAAGACACTTGCGCTGCTCTGCTGTTGAACACGGAATGGGAAGAATCCTGGCAGCAGCTGACAGATCAGGGATAGGAAAAACATCGAACACTGAATAGGTGGATGGAGCCAACTTCATCCACATAGAATTGAGCGTTAGGTTGGACGAAGCCTAAACGTCTCAACAATTACCATCCATCTGAGTACACTTTACCGCGGACTCGTTGTCGCATCTGATAATTACTGGATACATAGTTTTTCCAATCATATCTCTGATAGCCTTATCTAGAGAAACCAGCTCTTGACAAGCGTCGCTCATTGCAATAGTCTCAGTTTGACAAGTTGATAGTGAGACATAATTTTGCTTATGGCTCCTCCAGGCAATAGTATCACCAAACAGTTTGATTACATACCCTCCTGTGGAAGATGAGTCATGACGGTCTCTGAAACTAGCATTTGACATTGCCTTTAATGTTTCTTCTTTTGCTCTGAATACTAAACCAAGGTTCTGAGTGCCTTTTAGGTATCTGAAAATCCTCTTGACCTCCTTCCAGTCATCTTCTGAAGGTTCCAGTTGTCGTCTGGCTAGGTAATTAACCGCGTAGGAAATATCAGGTCGTGTGGCGCTAGCTACATATAACAAACTCCCGATTGCTTCCCGGTAGGGAACTTTAGTTCGTTTCTGATTTTCATCTGAGTTGGTTTCCACAGCATTTCTGATCTCTCTTTTCTTTACTTGTCTGGCAACCATAAGTTTTCTCTGAGGTTTGCTCTCCAGCATATTGAATCGCTCAAGACATTTTTTAATATAGTCTGATTGTGTCATAGTTAGTAACTTGGTTGTCTTTTCTCTGAATATTTTCATACCTAGGAATTTTTCCGGTTCTCCTAAGTCCTTCATTTGGAATACTGATTTCAGTTTTCCTTTTACTTCTGACATTTTGTCTGAGTAATTACTTGCCAAGATCACATCGTCCACGTATACTAAAACTATGACCATTTTCCCTTCCTTTCTCCAAGTGAACAGGCAAGGTTCATTGATATCTTTTTCCAGCCCTAACTTGTGTAGTTCTTCTGAAAATCTCTGATTCCATCTCTTTGGACTAATTCTAAGGCCATACATAGCTCTTTTAATCTTGCACACTTTATTCGCTCTGGTGTGCTCACCTACCACTAGTCCATCTGGAATCTCCATAAATATATCTTCTTCCAAAGTTCCATTCAGAAAAGCAGTTTTCACGTCCATCTGACGCGCCTCAAGACCGTATTTGTTTATTATCGCGAACACTGTTCTGATTATAGGTATCCTAGATACCGGAGCATAGGTTTCTGTTAATTCATACTCCTTAGTATCTTTAAAACCTCTGATCACGAGTCTACCCTTGTATGAAACTTGTTTACAATCATCTAATTTCTTTTTGAATACCCATCCAGAGTCTATGATCTGAACCCTCTTTCCATCTTCTGATTTATTAGGTCTATCGACTAGTTCCCAAACATTATTTTCCTTCATAGATTTAAGTTCCTCTTGAACAGCTTTGATCCATTCTGATTTTTCGTCTGATTCCAATGCTTCTCTATAGTTAGCCGGATCTCTGTTAATTTTGGCTATGAGCGCATGCATAAATTGATCTTCTGAATTTATATGTTCTTCTAAACCCTTGACAAGATTAATTCCAATAGAACTTCTTCCTGCATCTTGTTTCGGATGTTCCGCACAAGCAGGTCGTAGGTGTGTCTATGTTGGCCTGTTTGTTTTGGCTGTTCTCTCTGGGTTTTTCCGCATCTTCCTTGGACAGTTCGCGGCAGTAATATCCTCTGACTTAATTTTTTAATGTGGAATCTTATCAGCAGTTTATGGTGACGTGGTTCTTATCTCTAGAGATGATTCGCACTCTGCAGTAAGATAAATTTTAAATTTTAGAAGTATATTTAACGTTAATAATATTATATATTTTTTGAGTTCTATGGATTCGAGATGATGTTTCCAGTTAGGGTATTGGTACTGTTGGGGAACAAATTTTAATCAAAAATCGTCTACGACCAACGGTTTCCGAGATATTTGCATATTATTTTTATTTTTGCTAAGAAAAAATTTTTCTTCAATATACTTCACACTTAGCCTTGTAAATGAGCCTATACATATATGGTGAATACACAAACAATATTTTCACTCGTTTGACAATTTTTATTTTAATATTTACTTGTAATGGAATTGTTGTTATTGCATAAGGTCTCCTAGAGATTTCGGATAGTTTATACTTTTCCTTTCTCCAGGGATGCTGCAGCATTTGCTGAGAGGGATTGACTGATGGATTGATTGATATATTAAATGCTATGACGGATTTGGATCAGTTCTTTTTCGGTCCTTGAAGAATTAGTGTCTCCAGTTAAGTTTCATTTTGAAAAGTAGAAAAGTTAAAAGAATATTTTATGTGAAAAGAACAGTTGTTTTAGTGTTAAAGTTAATTAAAAATGGTGCAAATAAATGATTGTGTGCAAAGGGCTAAGTCAGCCTTTGAGGATGCTAAAACTAATCACGGACTAGTGGATCAAAGTGCGAAAGTGTGTTCCACGGAGTTGAGAGCTCGTCGGAAAGCTCTAAAAAGGGCAAAGACTGTGGGTGAAAAGCAATGCTGTATAAATGGTATTAGTCACGTGCAGGGATATCGCGCACATATAAAAAAATTAAAAATAACTGGTGCTGGTTATATGAACCCACACCCTAATAGAGTTAATTACGTTAGCACCAAAGTAAAGTGGGAGGACGTGCAGTCAGCCTTTAATAATCGGTATGTTAATTTTTTTTTCATACAAATTTTAATAATTATTATTCGGCGGTACTATATACTTTTAATTTGTTGTAGCATTCGAACAGGGGTAATTATTAATCTTGCCCACAAAGGCCCTCTCGAATTCTTGGAGGATTGCGGAAATTTATTTGTTCGAAGGATCATAAATGCTTTGAAGAAAGAAGCATTTTTAAAGGTTAATAGTGTATTCTGCGGTCAATTTGTTAAGGCTTCAAGTGACGAAGAATTGGAAGAGATAAAATATATAAGCACAAAAAATATGGTTATATCGGAAGAAACCAACATAGCAGAATGGTTCGCCGAAAACATAATGAATAAAATTACTTCAGAATTAGAAGAATTCCAAGAAAGAGACTCAGGCTGGGCGCTCAAACAAGTAATTAAATTGATGATTAACATCAATAAGTATACACCACAGGTCGGATCGTCCTATATTGAGCTACCTCTTGAAATTAAACGTCGTGAGGCATGTATAAATGTAAAGAATAATGACAACGCCTGTTTTGCGTGGGCGGTAATATCTGCCTTACATCCGACAGAGGGCCATCCACATCGCGTAACTAAATATCCCCACTATTCCACAGTCCTGAAACTAGACGGAATAACATTCCCAATTACCAGACCACATATTGCAAAATTTGAGAAAATGAATGACGTCAGCATAAATGTATACATTTTGGAAAATAATAAGCAAAAGTACAAGGTAAACCCATCACGTCTAACGAAAAATCGTCAAGAACAACATGTGAATCTGTTGTTAATACAGGACCGATATGAAGAGAAGGGGGAGGAAGATTCTAGTACAAACAATGAGCCCATTCGCTATCACTATGTATGGATAAAGCACTTATCGCGGCTCCTTTCATCGCAATTATCTAAGAACGAGCATATGAAATATTTTTGCGATCGGTGCCTTCACTACTTCTACACGCAAGAAAAGCTCAGGCACCACTTGGAAGATTGTGAAAAACTCAACGAGTACAGAGTTACTTTCCCACCTGAGAAAAGTGTTAAATTTAAGAACTTCAAAAATAAAGAACGAGTTCCATTCATTATCTATGCTGATTTTGAATGTATATTGAAACCCATTTATAAAAAAATCGGAAAGACAGAACAATATCAACAGCATGAGCCGCACAGTGTTGGGTACTACTTTAAATGCTCATATGATGAACAACTTTCATACTACAACAGCTATAGAGGTTTAAACTGCGCAGAGTGGTTCGCAAAAGAACTAGAGAATATAGCGGGTCGAGCTCAAGATATTATTCAAAACCCTCAAACAATGTCCCCTCTTACACCCCAGCAAATTCAAGATTTTGTGCTTGCACAAACATGTCATATATGCGGAAAAGGATTCACTCCCACAGACATTAAGGTGAGAGACCACTGCCACCTCACAGGACAATACAGAGGCGCTGCACACCAAGATTGCAACATTAATTACAAGGACACCAGAACGATACCAATAGTATTCCACAATCTTAGCAAGTACGATGCTCATCTCCTCATTAGAGATGTTGCAAACAGCATCCAGGGACATCTAAAAATAATACCTAATAATACGGAAAATTATATTGCAATCATAAAGCATATCGAAGGCGGAGAAATCAGATATAAATTTATCGACTCTTTTCGCTTCATGCCATCATCGCTGGATAAACTCTCATCTTATCTAGCTGAAAAGAAAATTGTACGCTCTGAACTTCCAAACATAAGCGATGAAAAGTTCCAGCTACTGACAAGAAAAGGTGTCTTTCCATACGAGCATATCAAGGACTGAGAAAATCTTGAGGAGACCCAATTACCGGATCGTAAATCTTTTTACAACTCTCTAGGAAAATGCGAAATTAGCAGTGAAGATTATGAGCACGCAAAGAAAGTGTGGGTAGAGTTTGAGGTGCAAAATCTTGGTGAATATAGCGATCTCTACTTGAAAACTGATGTACTGCTCCTCGCCGACGTCTTTGAGAACTTCAGGGATGGTTGCATCAACAACTATGGATTAGATGCAGCGCATTATTATACCGCACCCGGGCTTGCATGGGATGCGATACTAAAATATACAGACGCAGAGATCGAACTTTTGCACGACGTTAATATTCTTCACTTTATGGAAAAGGGAATTAGCGGTGGTATGACCCAGTGCTCAAAAAGGTATGCACGAGCTAATAATAAGTACATGACGGACTACGATAACAGTAAGCCATCGTCATACCTCATGTACTATGACATAAACGCAATGTACTCTTGGGCTATGACCAAATATTTACCATACAAGGATATTCAATGGGTGGATGATGCATTAAACAAAAACATAAACATTAAACTTTAATATTGCTGATGACTCACCAACTGGCTACATATTAGAAGTTGATTTAGAATATCCAGTGGATATTCACGAGAGACAAAAAGATCTACCCATGGCTCCAGAAAAGTGTGCTCCACCAGGTTTCAAGGAGGAAAAAATGCTGGCCACATTATGCAGTAAGACAAATTATGTGATACACTACAGAAATTTGAAGCAGTACTTGGCTGAAGGCCTCAAGGTTACAAAAATTCATCGCGCCTTGCAATTCTCTCAGGCTGCGTGGATGAAGCCTTACATAGATCTAAACGCCAACTTGAGAAAGAAAGCCAAGAACGATTTCGAGAAGAATCTCTTCAAGTTATTGTACAATGCAGTATTTGGTAAAACGATGGAGAATGTTCGCCTTCGCCGAGATATTAAGCTTGTAACAGCGTGGGAAGGTCGGTATGGAGCCGAAGCACTGATATCAAAGCCCAATTTCCACTCCCGCTCGATTTTTGACGATCACTTGGTAGCTGTAGAATTACTTAAAACAGAAGTAATTTTCAATAAACCCATCTAAGTAGGAATGGCAATATTGGACATATCAAAAACTTTGTTGTACGAGTTCCACTACAACTATATGAAAAACCGATATGATACCAATTGTCATCTGTGCTACACCGACACAGATTCTCTTATATATGAAGTACAGACTGATGACATTTATGAGGATATGAAGCAACATCTTCATCGTTTTGATACATCCGACTACCCTCAAAATAATCCATACAACATATGCCAAGTCAATAAGAAGGTAGTACAGACAATTACAAATTATTATTTTTTAAAGAAACAAAAATACTTATATAATTTTTTCTATTTAGGTACCAGGCCTTATGAAGGATGAAAACAGCGGTGATATAATGCTGGAGTTTGTTGGTCTACGCGCTAAAATGTATGCATTGAGAGTGCAAAAAGAAGCCGGACGACATCGAACAACAAAGAAGGCAAAGGGCGTAAAAACTGCTGTGGTGAAGACGGAGATAACCTTTGAAGACTATGTGAGATGCTTAAACGAACACCTGGAGAGCACGCATACACAAAATAGCATAGTTTCACATAATCATATATTGTATAGCACTAAACAATCTAAAACAACATTAAGCCCTTTCGATAATAAGCGTTATTTAGTTGATAATAATAGTCATGACACTCTACCATGGGGCCATTATAGTATAAGGAATGTAGATTAATGTAATTAGTATCTATTATTATAATTAAGATATAATGTAAAATAAAAAGAGTATTTATAACGTTTTAATAAACAGTTTTATTCAAAAAATTCGTTAATATAAACACATTTTTCAGAGCACATTGTCCTTGGTGTAGAATGCAAGATGGTTCACTTGTTTCCAGAGTCGTTAGCTTGGGACATCCCTCTTCCTCTGCATCATAAAGTGTTAGTTTATTTCCAAAAATCTGTTTCAACCATCTCATCTTTTCGCTTCCTTTCACATAAATGTTTTTATCCCGCAATAATGGTGCTATTACGTCATAAATTCTGTGGTAATGGATATATCCATCAGCCCATTTAAATCCATGAAGGTTCAGTCGGACCCATTCAATTTGTTTCTTTTGTGCTCGAGTTAAATCCTTATAGGGAAATGGAGATTGGAATACATAGTGTTGTACATGATTTTAACTCGTTAAAATTGCCAGCTCTTTCAATATAAATGTATTGTGGTTGTCTTCAAATCCTTGCAAATCAATGATGATGATAGTCATTCTATACAAGTTTCCAGACTTCGTTGGTTAAAGGTGTATATCCCACAATACGATCGTGCAGCAGCAGACAGTATGCTGTTGTATCGGCTGGGACGTTTTCAGATGTCTTGAATTCCAGCCTAATACCCACCGGTCCAATTTTAATGCTCTCGTTTTGACGCGAACAATCAATTACTGCAATCGCTGCGTCATTCGCAAACTTCTCTCTTGAAAAAAGTGGCTGGAACTGACGACCATAGTACGATTGCTGGAATTTTATATTATATATATATTTGTATCTCACTGCCACTTTCAATAGTTTTTAGCAGGATCAACTTGTGGTCATCAGCAACGTTTACATGAGGAACACGCCGTTGAAGTTTGAAAAGGTTTACGCTTATTGCATCAGTAAGTGATACAACTGCATTGTCATCTGTACGGCTTCGTATGAATATCAGCTCATGCTTAGCATTTGCAATGATTTTCTTGTAGTCTTCAGCAAAGCCAAGCAATAATTTCAATGGTACACAAAAATTGAAAAATCCTTTGGGTGTTGTAATCGACTTTTCGGGAGACCACCCTGCGTTGAATAGTATTTCACTCTCATTTTGATTTAGCGATATATAATTTTTTAAGGTTGTAGCAATTCCAAGGTTTCGTGTTCTGTCAATTTCTACACCGTTGATCTCATAGCGAATTTCATCAAAGAGAAAGGCTACAGCATTATTGACCAGCTTTGCGGTGTCTGTTACTGTTCCCTCAACTTTGGTTAGTACTCCTTCAATATAAACAAACCTCTCTGCTGGCAGGATATACAAATCTTGATGTTGTACTGAAATGCGAATCCCATCGCTGTTTTTGAATGATGCGAGGAATGGTGAGTACGTGTGGTAATCGATCTTTGTTATACTATTGTCATATCCAACGTTTCGGGTAATATCCAAGATTTCACTCATTTTTCAAAATAAATCCCAATGTCTTTAGAAGCTCTTTATTAACAGCAGTCAGCGCACGTCTTGTACGTTTCAAGGTTGATGGTCGAATAATGACTTGCTCTTTATTACTGTTGTTTTTATTCATATTGTTAATATTAATATTACTATTATAGATAAGCATTCTGAGGCTTTAAGTGCAGTCTAGCGGTTATTGTTTCTCCTCTAAAATTTATCAAGTCACCGTCCTGATCTACAAGCTTTAATGTGAGAGTAGTTATACGTTTCGCGTTCACAGGTAAATAAATGACGTTCTTGGGCACCTCCACTATTTTATAGCCCGGGCCTACACTCGGAGAAAACTCATGGAGCGTATGCACATGATTACTGTTTATAAACGAACCTGATATAATGTTGCATTCAACTCTTATGGCGTTTACCTTGATGGTTAATCGGATGTCTGCAATATATTAGGCGCAAGGCCTTGTTTGCTGAATCCTAATAATGGAGCGATAGATTTTTCCTTATCAAAATAAATGACTTCCGAATATATCACTTCATTTTTCAAAGTATTATTATTTGCTTTGATTGAGATTGTTGTCTTGTTGTTACTCTTATTTAAACTTTGTTGCACATAGTTCGCTATATCATCAATCTCATATGATCCGACTGGTATTTCAATAACTGTCTTCCCCACATGCATCAAGTTGTTTCCCTCATCAATATTGGGAATAGAATTGTATGACGTACTCACCCACCAGTTCTAATGGTGGAATATACTCGGCAGTGAGCACCGATGAATTACCACTAAGGGAGAATGTAATCGGTTTGGAATAAAATAACCTCATTTTAATATAAAACCTTTATTTATATACATACAATTCTTATTAGAAAGGTTGAATATAATTATATAGAAACTCTAAACACAAGTGTCCACATATAACTGAATCATAACTTTGATGTGTTGTGTAATTGAATGTGGTGTTTTCGCCTAAATATCTCGCAACTTCTTGCGGAGGTTGTAGGTTTCCAAAGCTGTCAAAGTAATCAAAGAGGCTTCCTTTCTTTTTGTATGCTACCCAATGTGTTCCAGGTCCTGATGAAACATCTAGATTTATAATTCCACTCTCATTTTTCCACGGTCTCCTCGGTAATTGATCGCGCATAAAGACTCCTCTAAAATGTGGTACATGCTGCGCATATTTACGCATCTCGAGCTCATTAAGAGCTCTTTTAGGTAGCGAGCTTATTAGTTTTTTTACTGGGTTTTAAGAAAAAGGCCCAAGCCTTTTCTGTAGGGCTTCAGGAACAATCCCTGACCAGGTTTTCCCATCGCTATGGCCTCAATAGTTTCATTATGACGCTTTGCTTCTGCAAGCTCCTGACGTGCGCTGTTTGCAGCGTTTACCGCCTTAGCTATACCAGCTGCACCTCCTGATAATGCTCCAAGGGCCGAGAGTCCGGCAAATAGTGGGATGAGGAATGGTAGAACACCTCCAGTTTTTGGGATAGGTATCACACGTGGTGTCGTAATCATCTTCTTTTTTCCCTTGATGGCATCTCTCGCAGCACTTGTAGCAATTTTTATTGCTTCCACCAAATCTTTGGGTTTCCTCAGCTTTAGAACTTTCCGCGCATTACGTACAGCGTCACGAATAGACGGGCCCAACTTATTCTTCTCTTTAGCGCTGTTTATTTGAAATTTTGCCTTTACCCCCATTCCAAGCTTAAGTTTAGCTTTCATAGCGTTTGTTACCAGCAAAGCGTTGGCGCGTTCTCCCAGAGAAGCTTCTTTGGATTTCATGCGCTGCCAAGCTTTTTCTGCTAGTATACGATCGGCAATATGACGATCACTTGTGTCACGGTACTTCGAGTATGCGATATCGTGCTCTTTGCAAGCAGCGTCCAAGGGATTAATACCGGGATCACCTCGGGCTAATCTTTTAGCTAACTTTGTACCTGGACCGCAGTACTGATAGCCCGGTAAATGCAATTCTACCGGTAACTTGTTGATTAGAGAGTTAAATATTCCTTTCCCTCTGATGACCTTTCGCCGACTGAGGTAATTATCAGTATGATCATTCATCTTATGCGTTTGTGACAAGACTAATGGGTACCCAATAAAAGCAGCTGTTTTTATATGAATTTGGTTAGTACTCATCATGAAGTTTATAAAGCAACAAGAATGCTTGCCTGTTAGAAATGTTGAGGCATCAAATACAAGTGCAGAGAGGAAGAAACATGGAGGGCTGTTACCAAACAGCATAAGGGGGATTATTGTTCGTCCATCCAATTGCGGCAAGACAAATGTTATGATGAGTTTACTGGAACATCCTAATGGACTACGATTTGAAAATATTGACGTTTACTCAAAATCGTTAAATCAGACAAAATACGAGTATCTGAGAAAAGTTGTGGGACTTATATCTGGATTAGGCTATTATACACTTTCCAACAACTGTGACATCATACTGCCTGAAGAAGCAAAGCGAAACTCTATTTTCATTTTTGATGATGTGGCTTGCGATAAACAGAATAATATTAGAGCATACTTTTGCATGGGTCGACATAATGATGTAGACAGCTTTTACCTCTGTCAGACTTACACACATATTCCAAAGCATCTGATTCGGGATCATGCAAATTTGTTCATAATATTCAAGCAAGACGACCTGAACCTGAAACATATTTACAACGACCACGTGAATACTGATATGAGATTTGAAAAGTTCCGGAAAGCATGTGCCGAGTGCTGGAAAGACAAGTATGGATTCTTGGTAATTGATAAGGATAGTCCTATGGATAGAGGGCGATACCGGAAAGGCTTTGACGCCTTCATTAGACTATGAAAAAGGAACAACAATACAGATTACCTTCAATAGTTGTACAGACCTGTACAGCTACCAGTACAGCTAACTGTACAGACCTGTACAGCTACCTGTACAGAAGTCTGTATAGCTACCTGTATGTATGGATGTACAGACCTGCTGTTTATCAGTATAGCTGTGGCTGCCGTCACGACAACAACAACATGGATGAAAAGCTTACGAGGGATATTATAAAGACGAGCGATGCTATACGTAAAAAGTATAAAGCTCTCAAGACTGGTAAAATAGAAACGGAAGCTCAATTGAAGGAAACCTTTAAGCCAATTACCAGCACGCTAAAAGAGCTAACGACATCGGTAAAACTTGAGCCTAAAGAACAAATTAAGACAGAGACCGAACAAGAGAAGAGGCAAAGATATGATGATATATATACCCCACCAGCCTGTAAACACTTAAATTAACTTGAATTAACTAGCACACCTCTCCACTTTGAAGATTATTCATTGAATGATCTTCATGATGACTATGATGATGATGACGAGTTTGCTTCACCAATACAATCAACAACATTAAAAGAACATAGTTCACGTATAGTAGAATCGCCTAGCCAAATACTAAAAAAATATAAGCAGCTGGTTAGTCAGAACAGTACACAAATTGATAAAACCTATGGAGTGTATTACAGCGATGGCTGGAAGATTGGCAATTCATCGGTAAAACTTGAAGATGAAAATTTTGATATTGGAGGCAGACCATATAAGATAACCAAAGGTTTATTTGATCTGATTTTTAGAAACATCCTACCGGTTACAATAGTGAAGACTTGTACAATTATCGGTCAATTTAAAACGATACAAGCGCGCACAGACGTGATTTTAATGAAAATAAACAAATAAAAGGAACAAATACCTATAAATATAAAAAAATTATAAAAAAGTTAGTGAATACTTCTACACTGCGTACTGGAACAGGAATCATGAGAATTCCTAAAGAAAACATTGATTACCTATATTGGGATGATCCTAATGAACTTGTTGATAGACTTCGTATAATAATAGCATCCCAACAAGCTGGAAATAATAGTCATAATAATGAAATTATATCAATCATTGAGGAGCTGCGGGAAGCTGAAATAATTGTATAAATATCCATGCATAAAAATTACATCTCATTTTGAAAATGAGCGTTGACAAGTTTGGTCGATCAATAAGGAGTACTAAGTTTCAACAGGGCCCTCGCGGCCCTCCTGGCCCTCCAGGTCTTTCAGGAGAAGCTGGGGTTCCCGGACCTAAAGGAACCCCAGGACCGAAAAGAGATGGTTTCAATTTAACTCCTAAAGGCGACTACGATTTCAAATTCAAACATGTTACTCATCTAGGAGAACCGCTAGAAAATGCTGGTGCTAAACTAAAAACTATATCGATGTAAAAATGTCGTCATATGATGACGAAATACGCAAACATATTAATTTGAGTGTGAAAAACCTTACACTATATATTAATGATGAAATTGCAAAGATTGAAAATTATTTGTTCTCCAACATAGTTAATAAAAACCAAAAGAAAGAAGATGGAGTGTATTCTTAAACCTTCATAAAATTTAATGTTAAAAACAAACTCCTTCACTTGTCTACAGTATGAGTAAGAGACGAGTTGTCAATGAGCTTCACAAACCTGCTGGTCGAAATTTTAAAAGGCGTCGAGTCATTATTAAAGGGCTGGATGATCTATGGCAAGCGGATTTAGTGGAAATGGATACTTATAAGCATGCGAATAAAGGTTACCGCTTCCTGCTTACTGTTTTAGATACTTTCTCCAAATATGCATAGGCTGTGCCAATTAAAACAATAACTGGTACAGATGTGACTGAAGCCATGCAAACTATATTCCAAGAGGGCCGAAGACCTAAAAACTTACAAACAGACGATGGAAAGGAGTTTTACAACACACACTTTCAACGATTGATGAGTAAGCACAAAATTAATCATTACTCCACCTTTTCTACACTCAGAGCGTCGATAGTGGAACGTTTCAACGGAACTTTAAAGAGCATGATGTGGAAGGATTTTGGCATGAATGGTTCTTACAAATGGCTTGATATGATAAAAATATTGCTATCTCAATATAATATGAAAAAACATCAAACAATTAGGATGCGTCCTTGTGATGTAAATGCAAAAAATGAAAAGCTTCTTCTCGGTATAGTGTATAATCACATAAAGATTGCTGATTCACCTAAATATAAAGAAGGAGACCATGTCCGTATAAGCAAATATAAGCATGTATTTGAGAAAGGTTATACACCAAACTGGACATCGGAAATTTTCAAGGTTAGAAAAATTCAAGTGACTGATCCTGTGACATATCTGCTAGAGGACTACGACGGCAACCCTATAAAAGGAGGATTTTGCGAAATGGAGTTGCTGAAAGTGAAACATCCCCACCTCTACCTTGTTGAGAAAATTCTAAAGACGAAAGACGATAAAGTTTACGTGAAATGGTTGGGATTCTCATCAAAGCACAACTCTTGGATAAGTGCTAAGGATGTATTATTATAATTTAAAAATAAAAAATCATTGTTTCTGAAAAAGTTTAAATCAGCGTTTTATTTCTCAATCTCCTTATTATAAAATCTTGTATTGTATATTGTATTCCGATGGGGTTGGTTTAATATTGTCTCCAGAACTTTACTAGTATTGTAGATTCTTTGTTGAAACCTCATCCTATCAACGGCACATATATGCCACGTTCCCTTACGGCTGGCTCTGTATGCAAACTTCCAAACATATGCAATGTGCACTTGCGGTATTAGAACAAATCGAACCCTTTTCGGCATTCCTTACTGTTGTTTCTCGTCAACCGTATATACAATTTCATGAGGTGTTGAATTTCCCGGTTACATCGTTGTACATCATGACAACCGCAGGTATCTAGTCCCTCAGTTGCATCATCATACGCCCATGGACACTTGGTATAATGTTCACCATATATTGATTTTATTTTACCTATATTCTCATATTGTTTGAGAAATTGATAGCTTGCTTCAATTTGATTCTTATGCTCATCCAGTAATATTTCGGAAAACTCCTCAAGAAATACCGGGATATTCATCGGTTATTTACAATTGAATTTCAATTTTATATTGGTATAAAGTTTATTTGCAATACATACTTACATTTTATTTATCTTTCAATTGTTTGTAGCGTATATCTGAAGTATTCTTACTTTCAGATATAGTCATTGATTTTGTAGCTGGTTTAAGTGAAACAGAATTAAGCTTATACTGCAATTCTTTTGCTTTACTTCCCTTATCAGTCTCTTCCTTCAGCAATTTCGTTGTATCTTTAAAACTGCTCATTACAACCCCTTGAAGCAGATTAATTGAAAAATTGGGAGTCAGTCTATTTATAGAATTTGGGGGGGGGGGGGGCAGGGATATTATTGGAAAATATGAAAGATGCTTTTTTTTGGTTTTATTTTTAGTATATTTCATTTTTATTGTTTTTTTAATAATTATACTCGTTTGGATTGAAGTATGTCATGTTGACATTGAGGTTGTCCTCGTTATCATGCTGAGTAAAGATAAGCTCCGATGTATCACCAAGAGGTTTCAAGTTCTTGATGTAAACGTTGTCCAGTTGATTAATTTCCTCCAAAACGCTATCAGGCAAGCTTCCATATCTGACAGGCAGGAACATTTGCTTATCTTGTAGCTCCACTAGGACTCGCTTTCCGTATTTTGTAGTTATTTTCCTTATTTTATATATTTTATAAGTTGCATTCTGCTCCATGTCGCATACTTTAAAGTGTTGTTTAAAGCTATACGAATTGATGATGTCCAGGGCTCCAGAACTACTTTTGCGAGCGGGCATCTCCTCAGCACATGGTTGTTGTTTGTGTTGTTGCTGCGACATTTTTCACTATTTATTTAATTGATATTTTTTAACTGTTAACTTTCAGAGCACACAGACGAAACTGAATTATAGTCTGAAATTCGCTCTGTATTTATAGTTATTTTTTCATCTTGCACCTCTGTCCTTTTATTCTCATCATTTCATTCCCTCGGCGATTATTCAGAAAAAAACACTAAATCACGACGTTCTTCACCTAAACCACATTCCGTACAATTAATGTGATCATGCAAATCAAAGTTAATATCATCAACGTCCTCTTCTTCTGAATTATCCAGTTGATGTTTAGAAAACAATTTAGTGTATTTTATTACAAGATTTTCTGGTAGAAAGTCTTTCAAGTCCCACAGAAAACAAGTTAATTTAATGCACGCTAGCAAGTCACAGAACGTTTCCAAATTCAAAGATTTACACAAATACTTTTCACATAAAATAATCCCTTGCTGATATTGCTTTTCCTCGTTTCTGTAATTTTCCTCGTCCCAGCAATCATATCCTCTATTTTGGTTTAATATAGCTGAAAATTTATAATCCTGAAATTGACGGTTAATCCTTTTAACTGCACTCTCTAAATCGACAGCCTTGGGCCATGACTCTGCTGCATAGCACATCCACATAATTCGCTTTTCAAATTTAAACTTAACTGGAGACACTAATTCTTTAAGGGCCGAACAAGAACTGATCCAAATCCGTCAGAGCATTTAATATATCAATCAATCAATCCCTGTCAGCAAATGCTGCAGCATCCCTAAACAAATAACTCTTTGTTTTGACTAATTCATTCCATTCTAATCTAATGTAAACAAAGCCACCTGCAACCCAAAAATATTGCAATTCAGCGATCGCATCGTCCAAAGCTAGATATAAGAAACACAATCAAATGCCTCGCACTCTGCTCATTTCTCCTGATTATTTCGCAATATCACAAGACGTATCACGACGAAGTAAGAGCAGGGGCGGGGGACCCCACCCCACCCAAACACAACCCCTAGCGCCTGATGCCACCCCAAACACAACCCCTACTGCCTGATGCCACCCCAAACACGCACAAAAGAGCTTTCAGCTGATCGTCCAAGACCAGAAGAAGCTTTCATGAGGTCACACACCTCAAAACTGCTCGTCCAAGACCAGAAGAAGCTTTCGAACGCTCCTCCACGTCCAGACCGAGAGCTTTTGAAGCAAAAGTGAGAATTTTTTTGCCCTGTACATTTCTTATGGGAAAAGTGGCCTAGAACCGGCATAGCCTATCTACTGAGGCGTGTCAGATGGACGTGAAAACTGCTTTTCTGAATGGAACTTTGGAAGAAGATATATTCATGGAAATTCCAGATGGACTAATGGTAGATGAGCACACCAGAGTGAATAAAGTGTGCAAGATTAAAAGAGCTATGTATGACCTTAGAATTAGTCAAAGAGATGGAATCAGAGATTTTCAGAAGAACTACACAAGTTAGGGCTGGAAAAAGATATCAACGAACCTTGCCTGTTCACTTGGAGAAAGGAAGGGAAAATGGTCATGGTTTTAGTGTACATGGACGATGTGATCTTGGCAAGTAATTACTCAGACAAAATGTCAGAAGTAAAAGGAAAACTGAAATCAGTATTCCAAATGAAGGACTTAGGAGAACCGGAAAAATTCCTAGGTATGAAAATATTCAGAGAAAAGACAACCAAGTTACTAACTATGACACAATCAGACTATATTAAAAAAATGCCTTGAGCGATTCAATATGCTGGAGAGCAATCCTCAGAGAACACCTATGGTTACCAGACAAGTAAAGAAAAGAGAGATCAGAAATGCTGTGGAAACCAACTCAGACGAAAATCAGAAACGAACTAAAGTTCCCTACCGGGAAGCAATCGGGAGTTTGTTATATGTAGCTAGCGCCACACGACCTGATATTTCCTACGCGGTTAATTACCTAGCCAGACGACAACTGGAACCTTCAGAAGATGACTGGAAGGAGGTCAAGAGGATTTTCAGATACCTAAAAGGCACTCAGAACCTTGGTTTAGTATTCAGAGCAAAAGAAGAAACATTAAAGGCAATGTCAAATGCTAGTTTCAGAGACCGTCATGACTCATCTTCCACAGGAGGGTATGTAATCAAACTGTTTGGTGATACTATTGCCTGGAGGAGCCATAAGCAAAATTATGTCTCACTATCAACTTGTCAAACTGAGACTATTGCAATGAGCGACGCTTGTCAAGAGCTGGTTTCTCTAGATAAGGCTATCAGAGATATGATTGGAAAAACTATGTATCCAGTAATTACCAGATGCGACAACGAGTCCGCGGTAAAGTGTACTCAGATGGATGGTAATTGTTGAGGCGTTTAGGCTTCGTCCAACCTAACGCTCAATTCTAAGTGGATGAAGTTGGCTCCATCCACCAATTCAGCGTTCGATGTTTTTCCTATCCCTGATCTGTCAGCTGCTGCCAGGATTCTTCCCATTCCGTGTTCAACAGCAGAGCAGCGCAAGTGCCTTAAGCAGTAAAAATACAATTAGAGTTTTATTTAAGTTAAATTAAATATTCAGAGTGTTAAATTAAATAATCAGAGTGAACATTGTGTTTAATAGTATAATAGAAATATTAAGCTGTAGTAGCTAGTTGTGTTTTTCATTTAGTGCAAATAAAAACATCCAACACTTAGCAATAAAAAACTAATAAATAACCGTTAAGAGGTAACAAAATAACACATAGAAAAACAGGTTGAAGGAAATCAAAATATTTTGAATTTAGAGAATATTCAAAGGCTCGAATGTGACGATTGCTTCTCTGAAACTCTGATGACCGCCGCAGGATTGAAGACTTAATTTATCGTTTTTACTGGAAGAGTAGTGTTGTTGGTACACTTACTGGAAGTTACTGACAACTGTAAATTACTCCAACTTTAAGTTACCATCGCCTTTAAGTAAGAAAACTTAGGGTGCCTTGACAAAATAAATTTGTCATTTCTGGCGTTAGTTTCTTAAAAGGAACAACATAAAATATTATAAGATTTAAATGCTTTAAAATTGATGCACTCTTGTTATTTTGTTTTTGGTAAATTGTTTGCATAGTGCTGAGCTGATGTTCGCCTCCATTTCGATGTTAGACTTTATGCAGGTTGAAAGTGATTTTTCTATAGAATATGTTATCCGTCTGATAACTGATTCATTTTTAAAACATTTTGATTTTATCATTCTCCTTAAGATGTTCTAATAAAAATTAAAAAGTACAGTGCGGTAAAATGGGATTTTTAATAACCTTTTCAATTGTTGGGCGTTTTCGAAAATTCGTATTTGATGTACTACAAATCAAATCAATATATATATGTATGTATATATTTGTAATACTATACTTTTCGCGGTGAACTTTCAAACACATTAAAACGATGATTATCGAACATTTCCGCGCATCATTGATAGAAGTATGAGTACGGCACGAAGAATTTTCTCAAATATGTGCCGAATTTTCTACATTAATAAACATTTTAAAAAGTGGCCAAGAGGTTAAGAAACCAATTATATTAGGGGGATTCGAAACGTAGTGGGGTGTGCGAGTGAACTTAGAATCTTTGTTTGTTTGATTATTATTTCTTTTTTTCCACTGACTTTACATTTTATAAAAGATTTTACAATAAACAATATTAAAATTTGCTTTACCTTTTATAACAATATTAAAATTTTCTTTCGAGTTAACCTTTTGCACATCTAGATCAAGACTGACTTTTGAGCCGAGAGTTAAGTTGCATTACCAGAGAAACAGAGTTTACATACTATAATCGTTTCTTGTTTTGTGGCAACGTGATGTTTGCGGCGTTTCCGTAGAACTTGGGACCCGTCAGCACAAAAAAGATTTTCATTTGCAAAAACAATTAAGAAATAAGAGTATAATGAACGTTAGGAATTTAGCGGATTAAAATTTCAAGACATTGGTATTTAAAAAAAAATGAAATAATTATTAGAATATTTGTGAATTGTTTCTAGATTTTGGGGACTTGATTCATTTGGTAATGTAACTCCTCTCTCCCTAAATTGATGGTTCCCTGAATCATTTTGACTTTAACTTTCTGTTTGTAAAGTACGACACATATTATTATAATTATTAAAATAATGCTTTCTGTACCTAAACTGTAGTTAACTATTTTGAGGAAGTGTAGCTCTTTTATTTCTCTGATATTATTTTCCTGATGCAAATTAATCTTTTCAAATTTTAAAGTTTTATCATGTAGTGTAATACTTCCTTTATTTGGTATTGCAAATCTTTCCGTAAATGTTGATATTTATTACTGAATATCTCATTGTCAATTTTAATTGAACAGCTGACAAAGTTTATGACAAATTCTCATTTAATACAAATCTTCTTTCATCACATGAACTTCTAAAGTTTTATTCTTAAATTGTTTAGGATTTTTTTTTTTATTTTTTTTATTTTAATTTTTTTTTTTTTTATGGAAGTGGGGAAATGCAGTTACGCACGCTGTGCCGGACTCCCTGGCCCAAAGGCCAGGCCTACCGGCTAAAACCCCACTCCCCCCTCCAGGAACCCCACCCCGGAACCGTCTTATTAGACATTACTTCGGGGTGGGGACCTTTCATCAGGCGAAGCCCAGCCCCAACGATCCAACAGGAGCTCCCTTAGGAACCCCTGTTGTTGTCTCTTTCTTTCTGGCGGAGGATCCCACTCACGAATGAGGCAACCCTCCGCCAGAAATCGTCATCTTGCAGCATAACCCCGACTATGTTGTCCGGGGTTATGCTGCCTGTCGCGCGCTCTAACTCGGCCCGCTCCGCCCTCCAGCGACAACATTCAAAGAATGTGTGGAGAGCGGAGTCCGATGGGGAATCGCAGTATATGCAGCACGGGCTCGGCGCTTTCCCCATTTGGTGGAGGAAGGCCCGAAAGTGCCCGTGCCCCGTCAGCATTTGGGTGAGGTAGTAATCCACCTCCCCGTGCCGACGGTTCAGCCAGGTGTCCAGCTGGGGAATCAAACGAGCTGTCCACCGGCCCCGCGACTCCCCATCCCACCGTTCTTGCCAGGACGCCATTGTCCTGGCCCGGGCCACTCTCGCGGCTTCACTTTTGCCCAGCACAGCTTTCTCCGTGTGGACGGACTGTCGTTCGCCGGCTAAGAGGTCAATTGGTATGACCCCCGCGACCACCAATACCGCCGGTTCCGAGACCGTGCGGTAGGAGCACGCGATGCGGAGTGCCGCACGGCGTTGTACCGCCAACATACGTCTGCGGTACTTTTCCCACCGCATCGAGTCGGCCCAGACTTCCGCTCCGTAGAGCATAATAGCCTCAGCGGTGCGGAGCAGCAGGCGCCTTTTGTAGGGCCTGGGGCCAGAAGTGTTGGCCATGACCCTACTCCAGGCCGCTGTCACCGCAGCCGCCTTATCAGCCCGGCCCTTGATCTCCTCCCAGAAGGTGAGCCTACAATCGAGGCTCACCCCCAGGTATTTGATCGCAGGCCGTGTCTGCACCGACAAGTCTCCTACCCGCATCTCCAGTAGCAAGGGGATGCGCTTCTTCGTCAGAAGGACGATCTCGGTTTTGGCCAGGGCTAACTCCAGCCCGTGGTCGCGCAGCCAGCGACCGACCCGACGCATCACCTGATTGAGCCTCATCTGAGCCTTCTCGACATCTCTAGCGGTGATGACCGCAGCGATGTCGTCGGCGTACCCAACCAGGAAAGACCCTTCAGGCATCTCCATACGAAGGATCCCGTCATATGTGTAATTCCATATATCGGGACCTAGTATGGAGCCCTGGGCCGCCCCTGCCGAGAGAATCCTCGTCTCCGGGCCATCCTCCGTGTCGAAGGTGAGGGTGCGGTCCTTCAGGTAATCCCTCATCATCTGTAAAAGATATTGAGGGACCCTAAAGTCCCGCTCCAGCGCATTAAGCGCGTCCCCCCACCTCACCGAGTTAAAGGCGTTACGCACATCTAAAGTGACCAGCAGGCACACCGGACGAGTATAATAACTCCCACATTCGGTGGCCCGGGCCGCATCGACCACCTCCTGGATAGCATGTACCGTCGACCTCCCTTTCCGAAAGCCATACTGCCTCTCGAAAAGGTCTCCGGCAGCTTCGATAGCTGCCTGGAGGCGAGGCTTCAGGAGCTTCTCCAGGAGTTTGCCGGCCGTGTCGAGCATACACAGCGGCCTATACGACCCGGGGGACCCTGCCGGTCCCTTGCCCTTGCTGATAAGAACCAGCCTTGCTGCCTTCCAGCGGGAGGGAAACACTCCCGCTGTCAAGCAGGCATTGTACATATCGAGCAAGAGCCCTGGATGGCTCGCCGTCAACGCCTTCAGCACCTCTGCTGGGAGTCCGTCGGGCCCTGGTGCCTTCTTATTTTGAAGGCTTTGCGAGGCACTAATTAACTCCTCCATTGTGAATGGGGGAGGATCGAGTGCCTCACGGGCCGCGAAATTTGGCACCAGCGGATGGGTGGGGAAAAGGGCATCGACGATGGAACGGACCGTCCCCGCATCAAGGGGAGCACTCGGTGAGAATGCTCCCAACTTGCGGAGGACGATCCGATACCCCAATCCCCAGGGATTATCATTCAGATCTTCAACCAGGCGCTGCCAGCATCGGCGCTTACTCCTCTGGATAGCCCTACGAAGATTCTTCTTCGCCTCCTTATGATCGGCAGATCTGCGGGCTGCGTCGGCATCGCGTCGGTCGGCTCGTTGGGCCAACCGCCTGAGGCGGAGACATATCCGCCTCAGTTCCGCGATTTCGTCCGTCCACCAATACACAGGACGGCGCTCTCCTTTATAGGCTTTCTTCCTTGGCACGGTCTCTCGGCAGGCCCGATGGATGAGATTCATGGTAGAATCCACCACTTGCGCGGCCCACTCGAGAGGTGGCAAAGCCTCCGGTGTCCCATCGACGGTTTGCCGGCCGCGTTCGATGGCTAGAGACAGCTTCTCGGCGTCCATCCTGGCGACATCCCATCTGGGCGGGCCCTGCGAGCGCCGGACCCGCACTGGCGCTACATCACGCACGCGGAACGTAATGTATTGGTGATCGCTGGCTGTATAGTCCTCGATCACCCGCCAGTCCTGCACACGTGCAGCCAAATTTTCCGTCGCTAGGGAAACATCAATGATTGTTTCCCTATAGCCAGGACGCCTGAAGGTGGACGTCGAGCCTGTATTCAGGACGACTAAACCGGCCCTGGACGCCAAGTCCAGGACCCGTCCACCGCGGGAGTCAGTTGCAGACTCCCCCCATTCTGAGGCTTTCGCGTTAAAATCTCCAGCCACCACCAGTTCCCCGTCCATGTCGCGGATCGCGTCCATCAGGCCATCCAATTTGGCCTGGAAGTCCGCGATTGACTCGTTGGGGGTGAAATAACAGCTGACATATGTAACGTCATTGCTCCTCACCCAAACGAAGCCAGCGCCCGCGCCATGGTCCACGACGTGAAAGCGTCGCAGATCGGGGACCCAGATTGCCGCCGTGCCAAGGGTATCACGATACCAAGCTGGCTCAGACCCGTCTCGATACTGTTCACTGACTAAGACGACGTCAGTGTTTTTCTCGAGGCAGATCTGAGCCAGCAGATCGTGGGCCGTCCTGCTCCTGTGCATATTGCCTTGAAGGACAACAGGCATTACGCTTTCTTGGCTTCCTGCAGGGCTTTACGGAAAGCCCTGCATTCCCCCGAGCCTGCCATATGTCGCAGCGAGTCGCACCTCCCTGCCTCTTCAGGGCAGAGGAAACACCGCGGGCTGGCTTTACACTCCTTGAAGTTATGCCCGCCCTCGCCGCACCGGAAGCAGAGTTTGCTCCGGTCCGGTCCTTTGCAGGCCCCGCTCTGATGACCGTATCCCAGGCAGCGGAAACACTTGGGTACCATTACCCGCCTGCGGATTCTGCTTTCCACCCATCCGACCTTGATCCGAGCCGTTCGCAACAGTCGTGCAGCCGCCGACTCGTCCAAATCCACAATAGCCAGGCATTGGCCACGGCCGTTCGGACGGGTCAGCCCGACCTGGAGGTGGCCGCTATAAGTCCCTAGGGCCTTCCTAAGGGCTTCCGCGACCTCCTCCTTGGTCGTGCAGGCATCAAGTTCCCGGATCTCTAACGTATCCCTGGGTACTAGCTGCCTGACACTGCTTGCTGCCCCGACCGCACCTTTCAGGGCTTTGGAGAAGGCCGCACGACTCTCCTCAGAAGACTGCCCGAGCTCGAGCAATACCTCTCCGGTCCTGGTTTGCCGGACCGCCTTGATCTTAACCCCGCAGCTTTCCGGGTTAACCGCCTTGCGGACCGTGCAGAGCACCTCCGCAAAGGTCTTTCCCGCTGCAGGTCTAAGTACCACGGCCTCCGGCTTCACCTTCCTCTTCTGAGCCGGTCGACTGGGCGCCAGAGTCGAGACCGGAGCCGAAGCTTCCGCGTTTTTTTCCAGCGCGGCTGCCTTGCTCACCTTCTTCTTCTTCTTCTTCTTCTTCTTTTTCTTCGCCTCCTCTGCCGGGGTCCCCCCCGCTAGAGTGGCTTTAGCCCCTTTACCCTTCCTGACCACTAGGGTCCAGGCTGGGGCCGGCTCCTCCTTTCTTTTCTTTCTGGTCCCGCCCTCCGGTTGGAGCGGGGGACTGGAGGCCCCTCTCTTTCCCGTCATCGACATGTCACCGGCACACACTGGCCCAACTGGCGCAGTTTGTGTGCCCAGGGATTTCGTTGCCGGCCTCTGCGGAGGGTGGCACCCTCCCCCTAGTGGTCCGGCCTCAGCAGACGCCACTCTGGACGACTCCAATTCGTCGAGAGCCTCCTCCAAGGCCGGGAGACCATCTTTAATGATCTTGGAGATGTTTGGCTGTTTCTTCAGGGCAGCCAACATCCCCCTTATAAGCTCCCTTATGCGAGGGAACCCCTTCTCCACACGCCTCTCCTCCGCACACGGCCTGCCTTCCGGCCTCGTTAAGAGTGGGGTAGTCCTGGCCGTCGCTACATCCGGTGATCGCATCGCGGCCCCCGTCGCATGAGACGAGGACTCCCGTGACCGAGGTTGGTCCCCCGGCGTTTTCAACACCGGCGACCGAAGCACTCGCGAGCTCCTTGCGAAGGGATTGACAGACCTACTGTCGCTCCCCTCAATCGCCCCTAAATCTCCAACTGATTTTGACTTTTTATTGTCCATGTTATTGGGTCCCAGCTCAAGACCGTTATCTCGGCCCGGTCGTGCGCAGTCACCTTAATGATCCCATGGTTATCCTTTGCAAGCAGGGAGGGCCATGCGAGGGTTGACACAAGTCCTTATGAGAGCATGTGTTCAGAGCCGGATCGGTGCTAATCAGGAGTACCTCAACTGAACCTGCGCCACCGACTCAACGGTGCCAAGCCGAGAGCGTTTCCTGAGACCTGCCAAGGTTTTAACGGGACGGAGGCGATTGCGGCATTAGCCTGAAAGCCATTTCTGCGGAATGTCACTTCCGCATACTGAGGTAACAGAATACCGCAATCGTCAGCCCTATAGCAACAGTTCCATCACATGGTCCAGTATACCATAATTAAGACCCTACTGGGCTCAGGTCTTAATGCCTATCTATATAGGCGTCCAGAATCGTACCCTGTCCGCATGTATCCCTTTCCCCCTCCCTCCTGACCTTACCGATGGGTGACCCTACCAGAAGCAAAAGCTTCCGACGGCATCGCTCTGAGGGCTCGAAGTGTGCTACGGATCGCGAACAGTGCCTCCTTCACCCGGACTGCTCTTAGTAACACGGTTGCGCGCCTGGATTGGCGGGCAATCGTGCTAAGCCCCCCCACCACGTCAAGGTGGCAGTCCGCGGGGGGGAAATTTTTTAGGATTACAAAATCATTTCCTATCTCTATAATTTCTTGTTCAGCGCTATCAACTAGTTTACATCTTTTCTTTATAACGCAAAGTTTGCTTAATTTTAGTTCTTGTAGACATTTGCCGGATTCATATACAAAAGTTTTATTTCTAATGCTAACTACATATTCAAACTCTTCGTTAATTTGTTTACTATTTGAGTTAGCAATAGGAACTATTAATTTCTTATTTGTCTTTAAAGACTTTATTGGAATTTTTGTAGCGAACACGATGTCTATTATTTCTTTTTCAAAGTTTTCAATAAGATTTTATTTGGAAAGAATTTTATTTCTGTCTGCTTTTATTTATAATATCCTTTAGTAATGTAAATGAATTCTTAAAATTTTCATTAATTTTTATTTGCTGATTAATCGTTTCTATTGCTATATGATTGTTTTCATCTGTTAGTTTTAAATGTGTCTCGATTTCTTGTTTATCGTCTTCGTCAAGTGTACCGAAAAGCCATTTCAGTCCTTTTCCTACATGGTTAATTAAGCCTCTTCTACTTCTATTGAGTAATAGTGTCAGTGTTTTACTTCTAATGGAGTCAATTTGCTCTAATAAGTACATGTTTGTTAGTAATATTTAAAATTTGGATGTTATGCCTCAAGTCGATTAGGATATTTAAAATTTCATTTGGATGGATTACATGTAGGACTATATCGAACCTGTCTACTATTTCCACTTCATCCATTCGTATCGTGACGAATCCGAATTCTGAGTGTAGTTCCTCAATTAGGAATGTGGCGAACGCTAGGGCCAGCATCCATTTTAACCCGATTCGAAAGATTTATTTGTTTTGTTTTTGCCAGTCGGAATTATTCAAAATGCTCAGCCAAATTAAGCATAAAATTACTAGTATAAAGTCCAAGAAATTGGAAAGCAGGTTTCGAACTTGTGTTCGCATACGACGTTTAAATGAAGCCCATCGGTATATTCCAAAAGCTGGAAAGCTGCTTCAACGAGCATGTGATATTTTTCTGGACGAGGAGTTGAAGAGCGAATGTGTTAGGTCCGAAGAAAAAATCAGTGGAGTTATTAGGAAATTCAAAAATTTGAACAGCACAACATTTTCCTACTTTCTCACCGCTGCGCTACTGGACTATTCCGAAGCAGCCATCAAATTAGCAGCAAGGGGATTTGAGCTGTTTCATCAAATGCACGTGAAGCAGTTGAAGAAAAGGGTGCTGACTCTACGAAAAGGTGGCGGAAATAACAATCTTTTATCTTTCCAAGGCATGGTAGTAATACATTGCTACACCCAGGTAGAACAGTCAGTAAAAAAAAAATAACTTTTAACCCTCGATTAATAGAAAAGAATTCATAAAAACGAAAATATGTTCTTAAAGGCGCACCCCATTATATGTTTCGGAGCCCCCTAATATTATCGCTTTCTAAACCTCTGGCCACTTTTTAAAAAGTTGTTTATTAATATAGAAAATTAGGCACATAGTTCAGAAAATACTTCGTGCCATACTCATACTTGTATCAAAGATGCGCGGAAATGTTTGATAATTATTCTCTTAATGCGTTTCAAAGTTCACCGCGAAAAGTTTATCATTATAAATATATACATATATTGATTTGATTTGTAGTACATCAAACACGAATTTTCGAAAACGCCCAACAATTGAAAAGGCTATTCAAATTCCCATTTTACCGCACTTTACTTTTAATTTTTATTAGCACATCCGAAGGAGAATGGTAAAATTAAAATGTTATTAAAAACGAATCAGTTATTAGACGGATAATATATTCTATAGAAAAAACACTTTTAACCAGCAGAAAGTCCAACATAGAAATGGAGGCGAACATCACCTTTAGCATTTTTGATGAATTTTGGGTTGAATGATTTCTGTTGCCCGAATCAATATTTTGAAGAGAGTTTTTCTCAATTTTAAAATGTTTAATATTATTTTACAAAACATAAGTCCGAACTGAAAATTTTTTTCATAGAGGTATAATTAGATGTGTTTGTTCGAGAACGTAGATTCGCGCCTACGTCTCGATATTCATTCACAATACAGGTAGGTGGGAGTTAGGAATTTAAGATAGGTTGAGAAGATTTTAATAGAAATACCAGGTTATGCTATACGAAAAAATGTGTTTATTCTTATCAATATTCAAACTAATTTATTGAATTTACTTTGATTTTACATTGATTTTACGTTGAGGGAAAAAGACCAAAGTGATCATAAAAAACCCTCGGGTAGAGAAGGGAGGAACAAGGATAAAATTGGAAGGAATGATGTTTGAAAGATGAAGAATTATGTTGTGTGTGTGTGTGTGTAAGAGTACGAATACTTCCTCTGACGTGTACGTATATGAATCCCTTAGGGACGTATAACGAATCTCTTCTTGTAAGAAGAACGAATTGTGTGTATGTGTGTGTGTGTGTGTGGGTGTGTATGTGTGTACGAATCTCTTCCTCCGCACTCGGTGCCCTTGGAGGAAGCCAGCCTGGACACCTCTGCAGCGGGCCAGGAACGATATATGGCGGGTTTTATGTCGCTCGGCGACAACCACGCACGGATAGATGGGACGTCCCTAAAATGGCGGACTCGGCCGCACGACGGCGGGTTCTTGTGTCGCTCGGCGACAACCACGCACGCATTCGCGGGACGTCCCCAAAATGGCGGACTCGGCCGCACGACGGCGATATGCGCGACTCAGGGACGGCACGACGGCGCCGCGGAAAATGCAGGCACCCGCTAGCACACCACACCTTCCGGGCTCCACTCGCTCCCCGGATGACGACACAAACAAACGACAACGATTTAACTCAGCCGCACGACGGCAAGATGCGCGACTCCAGGGAGGCACGAACAATGCGGGCACCCGTCAGCACACCACACTTTCCGGGCTCCACTCACTCCCCGGATGACGACACAAACTCGCGAAAACGAATTGGGCACCGACTCGGCGGTAAAATACAACCCCACTACGGTGGGTTCACGAATACGCGGTCAAGAAAAGTAAGCTGCACCGGCAGCCTGAGATTGAGTCGATTAAAAATGAATAATAATTAATCTGATATTTCTGGCAAGAGTCGCACGTCCTTCCCAGTCGAGAACACTCAAGCAAGTGACGAGAAGAGCCGCTGCAACCGACTCGGCGGCCGAAGCGTCGTGCGCGTGCCGTTTCTTCTCGGAAAAACGAATAGAATCCCCAGAACTCGAGACACGAGCCATCTTCGTGATTCGGTTCGGCTAAAAATCGATAAACAGGGCGCGCGCGACGTTGCCAGATCTCGGTCAGGCACATATGAAATGTAGGGGGTTAAGATGTTCGTGACGTTCGACGGAACAAGATGTATGTTTTAAAGGTAACGATATCCTGATTTTGCCGGAATTTAAAGTTCTTATTAACTATTAGAAATAATTCTAATAGAATATACTAAAAATGTTCGCTTTTAACCGTTTTAGAGTTAAAATACAAATATTAAACAAAAGAGAAACGAGCCACCTCATTCGGGCATTTGACAATTCTCGAAATTCAATATATTTTGATTTCCTTCAACCTGTGATTTTATATGTGTTATTTTGTTACTTTTTAATTGTTGTTTTTTAGTTTTTTATTGTTAAGTACTTAAATGCTTTATCTGTATAAGCAGACGAAATTCATTTACCACGACCAAGATGAAGACTGTAATACATTTATTTATGCAAAACCAAAACCAAGATTGAATTTGCAAGAACCAGGCCTATCACAATTTTAATTTATGGTAGTTAAATAAGTTTATTACAACAGTCATCTTAAATTTTAGATAAAATATAAATCGTATATATTTGTAGATCTGTATGGCATAGCCTTCGAATTCAGGGCGGGAAATATAGATCACAGATGTTTTTTTATCGAAGAAATAGTGCCTTTAGAATAATATCTTCTTTGCAAAGCGAAATTCCATTTCTGCTATGTTAATCAGAAAGCATTCGTTCAGGAAATTGGAATCCAGGACGGTCGATAGTTGTTGATTGGCCTTCTTTGTTGTGCCTCCTTGAAAGTAATTAAAAGAATTGAGGCTGGAACCCTCACTTCTTTCTGCGCTCCCTATAAATTACTTCTGTTTTAATTGTAATGCAATTTTACAATGTTTCAAGTAATTAAAATTTTAAAATGTAATTTAATGCGAAAAAAATTTCTAATTTACATATGTTAGTCCTTCTGGTCTCCTCCAAATGGTCTGGTCTGAAATATATTAATGTTCCTCACGAAGTTGTCGCAAGAGTAATTTCGAATAAACTTTAAAACTACAATATACATAATACATAATCTACTATCTTTTAACTCTGCAGATCTGTTGCTTCCAGACTGGCCGACGCAAACGATCTCTGCCCCTGCTGGACATTTGGTTTGAATTTTTAAAATAGTGTGCAGCAGAGGACGGATGTTGGCTCACAGTCAGCTTAAGCACATCTGCATTTTTGCTGAACCTCATATAACTTGGTTTAACTAATTAATTCTCTTGTTTCGAATTTTAATTTTCAGGTTGCCTGAAACTTGAAAATTTCCATGTCTGGCTACCTCGAACTTCATTTTTTTTTTCTCTCTCCCAAGTAGGGCTAACTGCAATGCTTGCAATACGTGACGTGGTTGCTACAATGCTTTAAGAGTTTGTTTTTACTTCCCATTTTCACCCCTTGGCTAATTTCCTTGTTTCATGACTGCGACAATAGTTTAGGGAATCTTTTACTGGCGTTGGACAAGAGTAAGCACACTAAAAAAACCAGTTTAATATACTTTTACAAACTTCGATAAAAGAATAATTACCACGTCATTTTAAAGTTAACATCCGCTGATCCTCATTGGGACCGTCGACGGGCACACACGTTCCCAGGAAGGGTGGTTTCAAAAAAAAGTCCTGATTTGCGCTCAACTATTTTAATTTATTGGCGTTAGAGGAAAAAGCCTGATTGGCATAAAAAACCTCTATGAAATTACAATCTTTTATAAAAAAACACAGCTTAGTGGCATCTGCTGTGGCAGTCGATCGAGCAGTGAACTGAATTCTAGAATTCTTCTTCCCAGCAAACCGCGACACAATCGACATTTTTCTTTATGACTTCTCCCGAAATCCTTAATTACGGTTAAGTCACAAATGGACCTAAATAGGTATCTTATCTCTGTCGCCGTTTGCTGCCTCTGCATTATGGTGAAAACGCATGTTTACCCAGCACATGCTGGCAGCTGCTTACAATTACGAAGTAAGACTTAAGCGCCGACAACCTTATGTTGTTGCAGTTTTGGAGTTACAAATTCTCCTTTCGCCTTAACAACTTCAACACAACATATACATTAATAAAAAAGTATCCAATGTAGTGCAATTAACAGCATTTTCGGGTATATGTATGTGGCTGAAAATCGATACTCAGAAACTGATAGTTTTCGTTTAATTTAGCTCACATAATCTCATACAACTAATAGGTTTTGTCATGCAATTTAAATATGTATATTCAGATCAAACGAAGTTTTGTGCAGTACAAGACAAATGCAATTTTAACGCGATGTATTATCACACTTTTCATTCAATTATGTCACTCCGTTTTGCTATGTAATAGCATGCATTCCGTTACGTAAAAATTAAACAAAATTGACGGCTGACATGAAATGAGAGCATTTCTAATTTGTCGTGTTTACTCTATTTATAGGCTACTACTGAAACTATTACAATATTGCAAATATTATTTACTTATTTATTTTCAAAAATACAGGAACATATATATGGCGCATCCTAACAAAACATAAATAACTACAAATTATACAATTAGCAATATAAATCCACTTTCAAAATCAAATTAATATTGAATATAATATCAAAAATTTAAAATAATCCAATTCATATTTATCACAAGCTAATTAACATTTTTTTTGTTTTGTTTTGAGAAGCAGTTTTGTCCTGCGGGACAAAACACAATCCACATCTAACGATGGTAAATTATAATAATATTAATATTAATTAGAAATAAAGAACAAAACCAAATCAAATTTATAAGAGGAAAATGTTCGCTAGGCAGTTCAAAAAGCAAAATATTGCCTTCGTTTTCCGTTATCAGTGTTGACGGTACTTTTCCTACAAGCTTAATCTACGCCAATACTCTTGATAGCACTGTTTGAGTAGGTAGGCTATGAGAGTTCGGGGCCACTTTTCCCATAAGAAATGTACAAGGGCTCAGAAAACTACAAAACGGTCCCAAAAGCTCTCGGGCTGGACATGGAGGAGCTTTTGAAAGCTTCTTCTGGTCTTGGACGAGCTGTTTTGAGGTGTATGACGTCATTAAAGCTTCTTCTGGTCTTGGACGATCAGCTGAAAGCTTTTTTGTGTGTGCTTGGGGTTGCATCAGGCGGTACGGGTGGCATCAGGCGAGTTACATATATAGATATGCAACCTGACCAAGAGAAGGCAGACGGCATGGAAATGCAAGGTGGTAGAAAATGCTCGTTACCGGACACCCACAAAATTAAAACTAAGCCAAAGCCAATGGCCTGGTAAAGGAAATGAAATATCAGATGGCATCATAGTTATGCAGTACGACGAATTCTTTTAAAATGTGCTTAGAAAAGCAAAGATAGCGAACTTGACGGATAGGAGGTGTTGGTAATGAGTGTAGTCGGTTGCCAGCCACGAAAAAGTAAGAGCCTTATTAAAAAAAAGAGAAGTAATATTTTTTATAATTTTTGGATATAAAAGAAAACTGTTGTAAAACCCTTTTATAAAAAAAAGTAAAGGGTTAATAGCGTTTCGTTATATAATAAAAAAAAAAAGGAATACCTTTGTAAGTTCCATATAAAAAAAGATTGTTGTGATTGTAAAAAGTGATGTAAAAGTAAAGGTACTGGACGTTTGGAATCAAATAATAAATAATAAAAAAACAAGGAAATTTTAATAATGAAAAAAAAGCCTCAAAATAACACCCTCTCTTCAACATCAGGCAATAAAAAAATAACCAAATAAAAGTTCCAAAATAAAATTGGCGCAGTCGGACTGGGCTTCAGAAAGAGAAACCCTAATTTAACCAGTTTTTTTTTTTTGTAAAGTGTGATACGCAGTAGTTTAAAGTGCAATTTAGTAAACCGCGAAGAAACGACCACTGAAGAAGCTGTCAAGAAGAGAAAAAAGGAACAGAATGGTGGACCAAAACACAGGAATGAAACAGCAGGATAATGGCAATTTATTGATGAGGCAGTGCCTGGCGGTACTGACGGATATCCTAAGTCCACAAACGCAACCAGAAACCCTAAGACGAAGAATAGAAAAGGGCCTGAGGTACTTACCCAACTTCGAAGGAAAAAGCGGAACCCTACCATATTTTATAACAGCGGTGGAAAGAACACTACAGGACTATGGAGAACAAGCGGAAGAGGCATACCACATCATATACAACGAGAAGATACTGGGAGCAGCGAAGAACTTCTTGGAAACCTCACCTCCAACGTCGTGGGAAGAGTGCAAGGCAAAGTTGAAGCTGCAGTACAAGCCGTCCAAGAACCAAGGAAAAATAATGCAGGAAATAAGTTCGCTTAAGGTATGTACTGTGGAGGAATTAAGTAATAAAATAAGAGGTTTCGTGGATGATATATCAGAATGCTTAATGTTTAGTGACTTTCAAACCGAATTTTTTAATAATTTAAGCAGTGTTTTGGTGTTAGAAATCACAGAAATAACAGCGGGAGCATTAGCAGCAGAATTGTGTAATCAGTTCAGTTTGGAAGAAATTAGAAAAGTACTAAATAAATACATAGGTCAGGATCATTTCAATTTAAAGTGGAATAGAACAAATTTTAGACAAAACAACCTTCAATCAAGTTTTAACACTGAAAGATACAACACTAATTTAAGACAGGACAGAAGAAATCAAGCATACAATAATGATAACCAAACACGAAACTATGCCTTTAATAATGGAAGATATAATAATAATGTAAGACAAGAAAGAAGAAATCAGGTACACAGTAATGACAACCGACCACGAGACTACAGTAATACAAATCACATAGGAAATCATAACAATTCGGTTCAAATACAGACTGGTAATCAGACAAGACAAATACAAAGAAACAATTATAATCAAAATAATAGACATAACAGCAATAACTCTAGAAAAAATAATATTCACCAGGTACGTAACGGACAAAATAGCAACCAAAATAAGTAGATAGGCTATGCCGGTTCGGGCACACTTTTCCCATAAGAAATGTACAGGGGCTCAAAAAACTACAAAACGGTATCAAAAGCTTTCGATCTGGACGTGGAGGAGCATTTGAAAGCTTCTTCTGGTCTTCGACGAGCAGTTTTGAGATGTGTGACGTCATGAAAGCTTCTTCTGGTCTTGGGCGATCAGCTGAAAGCTCTTTTGTGTGTGCTTGGTGGTTGCATCAGGCGGTAGGGGGTGGCATCAGGCGCTAGGGGTTGTGTTTGGGGTGGCATTTTTACCCCTCCCCCTCCCCCGCTGAATTCTGTTCCCCTCCCTCCAATGCTGAGATCTGTTCCCCCTGCCCCTCCTGCTGAGATCGCTCCCCCGCCACCCGCTCTTACTTCGCCGTGATACGTCTTGTGATATTGTGAAATAATCAGAAGAAATGAGCAGAGCGCGAGGCATTTGGATTTGTTTCTTATCTCTAGCTTTGGACGATGAGATCGCTGAATTGCAATATTTTTGAGTTGCAGGTGGCTTTGTTTACATTAGATTAGAATGGATTGAATTATTTTATTAATAATAATATTGCATAATGTAGATCTTGTCTGAGTATATTTAAACCTATGAGGATGCTTGATGCAGATTTTCGCAGGAGGCAATTATCAATCACACGATCATATTTTCTTAACAAATTGGATTTAATTTTGTTTAATTAAGGATATTCATAAAACCCTACATACAATTTTCCTTCGATATACTTCACATTTAGCCTTGTAAATGAGACTATACATATATTGGTGAATACACACGGCGAATTTATTGCTCTAGTATTCTGTAGTTCCATGAGTTAAAACGCTGTTAATACGCAATATTTTCGCTCGTTTGACAATTTTTATTTTAGTATTTACTTGTAATGGAATTGTTGTTATTGGATATGGTCTTATAGAGATTTCGGATGGTTTATACTTTTCATTCTTACTCTTTAATGGGACTTTATCTCCTATGTGGAATGATATTAGCTTGGCACTTTTGTAATAGCGTTCTTTAGATTTCTGTTCTTACTGGTTACGTTATTTATTCATGACAGCTCGCCGTTTACAATTTTTCGTATTAATAGCAAGGTGGGAGAAACATTTTCCACAGGAATTTAGGCCCCCCAATCTTTATTACAATTCATATTGCTAGTTCGATTCAAATTAAGTACATTACTGAATCAAGGTTAAACTTAAGATTCTTCCCCTATTACACTGAACGAAATCCTTAAGTCTATATGAAAAAAAAATTATCAAGCTAGCAAAATTGTAGTCAATATAGCGTCAACAGAAAAACATAGTCATTACGATAAAAATCCAAACTTTTTGTTAAATTTGACAAAAAATCGTTGACAAATATACAACATTTTTGTCACGATTAGTTATTCAGGATAACAAAAACAAATTGTCTCTTCGAAATAGTACTTTATCGAGGTAAGAATAATTTGTTCTTATTATGTTTGTAAATTTTGTCAATTGAACAAAAGCCCAAGTAGAATAGACAAAATATTTTCATCAGGAACAAAAATCTTTTTGTCAGCAACACAAATCTTTGTGTTATAACTGACAAATATTTTAGTCAATTAAACAAAATCATTTTTTCGAATATGCAAAAATTTTCTGTAGAATGGACTTAATTATTTTGTTAGCAATCACTTCGTCGACTGAAAATTGAATTTTCGTATGTAGGTACCATTTTGCCATTTTGAAGTGAAGATAATATCCTCAATAAAACTTCAAAATGGCAAAATGGTACCTACATACGAAAATTCAATTTTCAGTCGACTATATGATTGCTAACAAAATAATTAAGTCCAATCTGCAGACAATTTTTGCATAAAAACAAAAAAGTTTTTAATTGATGAAAAATAAAATGGTTTGCGATACAAATTTAAAAGTCCGACCAGTTTTTCCTATGTAGGAATTAGTGATTTATGCTACACTAAAATAAAGATAGGTATAAAGGTGATAAATATAAGAAGTAAAACGAAGTATTTGTATAAATTCCAGTATATATTATATCTCATACAATAACTTATAATTAACACGTTAATTCATTGCAAAGACAACTTATTAAATGGGACTGCTTATCAAATTTTGTTGAAACATTGTAATTTTGTTAGAGCAACAAAAACTGTTGTAGGTCAGAAACATTTTTGTAATTTCAATAAAAATCTTTCCTAATTTAACAAAAATTTTATCGCAACGAATATTTTTTTTGTTAAATTCTTGTTCACAGTAACAGAAATTTTAGTCAATAGAAAAATCTGAGATTTTGTACATATGACTGCATTTTTGTTAACTTAACAACAGCTTTTCAGAGAAAACATGAAAAAGATTTATTCATATTGACTAATTGTCAGATTTACAAAAAACTGATAATAAATTTTGTAAAATTGAAAAAAACGTTTTATCATCTTTTCATATTTACAAAAATTTGTCAAATTGAAAACGAAATCAACAAATGAATAATCAGCATAACAATAATTACTTCTTACTGACAAAACTTGCTTCTGTACATTTAACAAAAAATTTTAATTAATACGACTTAAGGATTTCGTTCAGGGTAACAAATACTTTTGAGATCAGCAATTTGACGTTTAAATTTTTTCTTATTAATAGCGAGCTGAGGGAAACATTTTTCACTGGAATTT
Organism: Tolmerus cingulatus; assembly: GCA_959613345.1. Lineage (NCBI taxonomy): Eukaryota > Metazoa > Arthropoda > Insecta > Diptera > Asilidae > Tolmerus > Tolmerus cingulatus. The sequence goes on from CAUIJO010000068.1 coordinate 2,356,796, forward strand.
AGACCATAATGTTCATTACAGTTCGCTCGTTATAGAATTAAGCTTATGGTTGAATCAATTTTAAAAATCTAGATTGAGAATTGAAACGCTGAATTAAACTTCTTCGCAAAAATTATTTTTATTTTAAATTATAATACTACATCTTTAGGATTTAACCAAGAGCTTTGCTTTCAAGAGAGTCCCAGCCATTTCACGTAAACTTTATCGCCATTCGTTGAGGAGCTACGGGTGGCTGAAATAATTACGTAAATATTGGCATATACGTTGAATACCTACATTTGGTCATATCCTATCTCTACAAACTAATCAGAGAAATGATACAACGTTGGATGACGGCAAGTTCGATCACTTTAAAAGGTTGATGAACAAGCACAACATTAATCACTACTTGACGTTTAATACGCCCAAAGCATCGATTGTGGGATAATTCAAAAGAGCTTTAAAGAGCATGATGTAGAAGGAGTTCAACATGAATGGTTCTAACAAATGGTTTGAATTGCTAAAAGTATTACTATCTCAGTAAAACATAAAAACACATGAAACAATTACGATGCACCCTTGTGATGTAAATACATACAATGAAAAGCACCTTCTCGGTACAGTGTATAATCACATTAAGATTGCTGATTTAGCTAAATGTAAAAAAGGAGACTATGCCCGTATAAGTAAATATAAGCATGTATTTGAGAAAGGCTATACACTAAACTGGACATCGGAAATTTTCAAGTGACTAATCCTGTAACATATCTGCTAGAGCACTACGAGGGTAACCCTATAAAATGAGGATTTTACGAAATGGAGTTACTGAAAGTGAAACATCCCCACCTCTAACTTGTTGAAAAAATTCTAAAAAACGAATGACGATAAAGTTTACGTGAAATGGCTGGGACTCTCTTCAAAGCAAAGCTCTTGGTTAAATGCTAAAGATGTAGTATTATAATTTAAAATAAAAATAATTTTTGCGAAAAAGTTTAATTCAGCGTTTTATTTATCAATCTAGATTTTTAAAATTGATTCAACCATAAGCTAAATTCTATATCGAGCGAACTGTAATGAACATTAAGGTCTAAATTCCAGTGAAAAATGTTTCCCTCAGCTCGCTATTAATAAGAAAAAATTTAAACGTCAAATTGCAGATCTCAAACGTATTTGTTAATAGGGGAAGAATCTTAAGTTTAACCTTGATTCAGTCACGTACTTAATTTTAAATCGAACTAGCAATATGAATTGCAATAAATATTGGGGGGCCTAAATTCCTGTGGAAAATGTTTCTCTCACCTTGCTATTATTAAGAAAAATTGTAAACGGCAAGCTGTCATGAATAAATAAGGTAACCAGTAAGAACAAAAATCTAAAGAACGCTATTACAAAAGTGCCAAGCTAATATCATTCCACATAGGAGATAAAGTCCCATTAAAGAGTAAGACGGAAAAGTATAAACCATCCCATATCTCTATAAGACCTTATACAATAACAACAATTCCATACTACTAAAAACTACCTGGCTGAAAAGAGGAAGGAGGGAGGGATACCCTTTACAAAAAAAAGTTAAATCATTTTGACATACCTATATTTATATTGCTAGGTTCTACAAGCAAGTTTTTGAACGAATTCGACCGTTGGGCGCCATGGCAGGAACGGAAGCTGCTGCGGTAGTTCTCACTGCGGCCGTTGATGAAATATGATGGTGATGTTGAGCGGAAATGTTGAGAGGTGTTGTAAGGCTGGGTGCTGGTATTGAGTGTTGGTAGCCGGCGGGTTTATCCACTCAATAAATCGTCTCAATTTATAAACCACTTTTTTTTTTTTGTTGTTGTGCGGAACTCAATAAATTTGTTGCGTAATAACTCAACATCCATGTTCATGTCAGCTGTTTGGATAAGAAGCCTCCTCTGCGTTGTGTGCTGTCTTTTGCTTTTGCCACAAAACATAAAGTTCTCTTTTGTAAAACTGCTTATCATATCTCTAGGGTCCTATAAAACATCTTTAAGTACTTTCAGAATCGACTCTTCGCCGTATTAGTTCCTGTATGTTTTAATTAATCCAAAAGTTGCTTAATTGCTTAGTCGTATCCATTTGTCGCAATGCCTTCGAGACTTTACATATTCCCGTTTAATTTTCATAAGTATATCTACCACTGATGTTTAAATCCTATATCTTATACTTTATGAATTGGATATAAATGGTTGGTTCTTACAATAAATGCTCTAATCGAACGACTCGCATCTTGTGTTACTTACTTAATGTGAACATGTATCTAAGAATCTTGGAATTTCTAGTATTGTTCCCAGTTGCGTTGTGTGAATATGTTAAACGGCAATAAGTTGTAATCATTTGCTTGAGCAATTTTTTTAAAAATTCTGGATCCGCAGCTTTTATGTCGGCGTATTACGTTCCCTCAGCGAGTGGATAAAGAAAGCATTTTATTTGTATTCTTGAAACATGGACGCAGAAACATTATTTTGACGAGCGCTCTCTGAACGTCGGGCACTTTACAAATGACAAATATTAATAACCCAAAGTCATTAATAATGAAATTTCGTATGAAATAAAAGCAATTCTTTATGGTCCAGCTGAAATAAAATTCATAGAGAGCTTTTGAATGGCACGTAGAGTTTCTGCGGAGTCATCATTTTTCCAGTCTCTGTTGAATAGCATTTCAAAATGCCATAAATCAGTTTTCTTCTTTAATGAACCCATCATTGTGCACTAAGCCCATTTGTTCAACGGTAAAGTTTTTTTTTTCCTCCGAACCCTATAAAGCCTTATTCCGGCAAAAATTTGTAATATATTCAGCTCATCAAAGACTCCCAGAAAAGCGGGCATTTTTATTCTTTAAGACATCGTGTGCCCTCGGGTCCGTCTCTAATCGCGTTGCATAAGTTGTGGCTGCTCGTCAAGCGATATGAAATTTCAATAAGTTTTTAGTCTACTTTAATCTACTCTAGTATACTTTATACTACTACTCGGTTAACACCAAAGAATCTTCTACCGATAGTTCTCAATCCACGGAAGCAAACTCTGAAACCAGAAATGGCTCAACGGCTGCAGTTGAGAAAAGGATAATCTTGTCGCTTGTACTTCTCCTGGTAGAAACGGCAATGAAACAATTGGAAACCAAAGGACGGAATTTTGTTAAACTGGAGAGTAATTCAGAACGCGAAATTGAGCGACTCACGTACTTGTGGCAGCAATTAATTACGAAGCGGTTGATTATTTTCCGTCCCGGAATTTCGACCTCACTTCGCTATCCAAATATGGATATGGATTCATACAAAAGATCGTCAAAAATTTTCTTTTCAGACCATGTTTATTTATTTCCGTCATTCCATCAAGTTGCGAAAGTCTTCGGAACGGATCGAGTTTGAGATCTTCTCAAGGATTTGAATATGAATGTGTTAGAGTGTTCATTTGGAACCAAAATGGATGATGCTGAAGAAACAATAATTTTTTTTCGGTCACTTGAATCACTTGTATGCTTCCCGAGATATCTAACTTCAAAATGTGGAAAATTAATATGTTCCTACCACGATTTTTATGTTTAGACAAAGTTCCGATAAAAGTTATTATATATAAACCTTAAATTATAGACTTATCCATCATGTCATTCTAAAACAGTTCTTCAAGAACCTTTAAAATGAATGAATTAAAAATAAAATCTATTTGTCCCACGCACGTGGGGCGATTGTAAAAAAAACCTACTTAAAATTGCAGTCGGAAAAAGCAATATTTAGCACTTTCTGACCTTTCAGAAATAAATTTACACATATTGTAGTAAGCAAGAAAAGTATATTTGAAGATTTTCTAACACTTTAAATATATATTTCAATCAAAAGAAAATTATAATTGAGGCTCTCTTATAGGTACTTGAAGTTTAAATTCGAATTTAACTTTACTTGATTATTCGAAGAGCATAAAGTAATTACAATTTTTATAAAGGCACATTATTCATTAGAATATTGTTTAAAAAGCCCATTCAGTCATTACACGCAATTTCTAGTCGATATTTGCATGAGTTATATCAAACTTAAGATAGCTCCGAGCTCCATAGTGAAAATTAGGCAAAATAAGGATCGTGCAAAAAGTTTAGGACATAAAGGATACACCTCATGTGGCCAGAAAGCCAGAGAGAGCTATAAGTTTTAGCTCGAAAACTCTTAACATGATCGCAGCAGCTAAGACGGTTATTCAACTTTACATCCAACTCCGTATAAGAAGTAATTCTAATGATAAGTCTTTATCTTGATAGATATTACACATATGTGTATAAATACATATGTGCATACAGTGTGTATATGACGGCCTTCTTTTTGTTGTTCGTGAGTTTGAAGTTACAAACTGATCTTAAGAATACGGAATAAACTAAAAAATCCTTCAGAACTCTTCGAAATTCAGTTTTGAGGATAAAAATAAACAATTCAGCGATATTGAATTGAGTATTTATTATGAATTAATGATGCTTTCATTATAAAAACAAAACTTGATATAATCATAGGTGTTAACAAAAGCACGTTCAAGACCTTCAGAAGATGATAAAGATAACTCAGTCCAGAAAGATGTAAAATATTGGAACATTATCGTTCCACAAATTGCAAATAAAAAACGGATTTTTTCATATTTATCGAAACATCAAAAGAAGTGTAATTGTGGACAGCTAGGATTTAAATTTAGTACTTAAATTATAATTTTCGATTTTTCATAACATCAGATTAAATGACAGGTTTAAAATTACCTCGATTTTTATTCCAAATTACGCTTGCTTATAATGTATACATTTGCATAGTTTGCGGTGTTCTCATGAATTTGTGTCCTTCTTTAAGAGAACTTTCATTTGGGATTAATAATAATAGATATTTTAAAAACCCGAATTAAATTTTCCAGTATATCTTTGAATCTCGTAGCGTTTCTCAGCGTATCTCAGCAACACTCGAGGGCATCTAGCAGCATAATCCGACTTAGCCAGTGTACTATATATACTATTTGAAAAAAACACTCTATATATAATCTATAGTAGGCTTTGAAAGGAGTGCTTGGGTCACTTGTGGGAAAACTGTTGTCATACAAATAGCAGGATATACAATTTTACGAATTTTATTTGTTTTAAAAATTGGTTTTTTTTTCTAACAGGCGCTTGTGTTTCCGAGGTGCTGACGGGGGTTTTGAAGGCTTAGTCATAGTCATCCCGTCTCTCTTGGTGATATTAAAATTTCAAAATACTACATGCCAGATGTAGACTTTTGTCGTTCGAATTTCGAATATTCTTGGACAATAAGGTCCTCTTTCACGAACCTCGAGTAAAGTGTTGATTAGTTACTTTTCAAGCAACGCTAATTGGCAAGTAAAAGTCGCGGGTAAATTCTATCAATTTCACAAACGAAATCATAGTTTAAAGTAACGAATTATTCGTTAAGTGAAATATCGTAAGAAACCAGACGTGAATTCGTTCAGTATTACGTCCAGTTTTAGAGTTTTGAATCGCGTGTATTATTTATTTTCGTCTTGCGGTGAGTACAAATATTTATGGAGAAAGTAAAAAGGGAAAGAAGTGCGAACTTTACCTTGCAGGAGAGGGATATTTTAATATCCCTGGTAAAAAAATACCAAACTGTTTTGGAGAACAAAACAAGCGATGCTTCTACATGGAAGAAGAAAGAAGCCGTTTGGGAAAATATCCAAAATGAATTTAATGCTCGATCTGGAGGAATATTCAGATTTGTAAAAACAATGAAAGTTAAGTACGAGGGTCTGAAACGTACTGTTAGAAAAAAGTCGGCTGCATTACGCTCGCAACTGTATCGTACCGGAGGTGGTAGGAACACTGCAACTCCTCTGGATAGTGTGGAGGAACAAATTAAGGCAATGATCTCCTTAAGCACTGACGGCTTAGAAAGTATCTTCGACTCAGATATATTACCCCCAACCCAAGAGAATCAAGGTAATTTGTTATTTACAAAAATAAAATAACTGTTTTTTCTAAAATACACAATTTTTACAGATGACATTAATATTACCGTAGTGGAGGAGGACTTTATTAAGAAACCAGTAGTCCCAATAGATATGGAATCTGAGGTGGTGGAAAATGTAACTACTCAAACCAGTAGTAAGTAATAAGGCTTGTTTATTACTAATTACAATGCATTATAAAACATCAAAATTTGTTCTTAACTTGTTTGTAAACGGATTCTCTACTCTTTAACAGATATTCTACTTTTTGATAAAGAAGAAAATTCGGGAAATATTTCCACAAAGGAGTGTGATGTATTGCCGAACACTAGTTCAAAAATATTTTCAGAAGCAAAGACTGCTCTTGAAGATGTGAATGGTATGTTTTGATAAAATTTTGAATACTTTTAATTTTCAGATAATTAAACTTTGTGTAACTCAAATACTGATGTATTTAAAAAAATTTATAATAACTTTTAGGACAGTATCACATTTACAACACCACACCACACCAGTATGATACTATTGAGTATTGGCACATGTTGTTTCTTTACTAGTAAACTTAATGTTTAGCAAGCACCATATTCTTATAAACTAAGAGTCTCCTTTCTCATGCAATAATATATGGCATAATGTGTTTTTTTCAGACCAAGCTTTAGATGATACTTCAAGAGCAAAATGTCTTATTACTCCAATTACTTCAACAAGTAGAAAGTGCGATGCTACTAGTAGGAAGAATTTAAAATCGAGGAAGCATCCTGCACTAATTGGTAAGACATTATAATACATATATGTTCTTTTTAAACATAACTTCACTATTTTTGTTACCTTTAAAGCTAAAACAGAAAACAAGTCGCTTTTTGATGACCTAACTAAAGCTAAGTTGGAACTGGTTCAACTACAAAAAGAACTTCTAGAAGCAGAAATTCTAGAAAAAAAGAAGGAATGGGAGTTTCAAGAAAAAGAACGAAACTGGAAGGAAGAGGAGTATAAATTAAAATTAGAAAAATTAAAAAAAAAATTAAATGATTAGATTTACAAACATTTGTTTTATTTAAGTATTGTTCTGTAATGGTGAAAAATATTCCTGCACCAGTTTATTTCTTGCATCATTAGTTGCTTCAGAGCTTTGGTTTACAAGTTCTTCAAATGTTTGTGATTCATAGTTGTCCCCAAAGTTTCTTTCATTTGTATCAATTGCAATGTTATGCAGTACAAGGCATGCAACTATTATAAGGTTGTACACGATTTAATTTTAATGTTATCTGTCGAATAAGGACAGGAAACCTATTTTTGCACACTCCAAAACATCTTTCAATAGTATTCCTTGTTCGTATATGTGATTCATTGTATAAATTTTCTGCGGCGGATGAGGGGTTCAAAAAGGGTGTTAAAAGATATTGCTTCAACTCATATCCACTATCTCTGAGAAGTAAGCCATCTCTAAAATGTCCACTTTCAAATTTTTGTTTCAAGGATGAGTTGTTGAAAATCATCTGATCATGAACAGATCCTGGCCATCTCGCTACAACATCTAGGCATCTTAATTGGCTATCACAAGCTACCTGAACATTAATAGAGAAGTTTGACTTCCTATCTCTAAAATTTTCAGCTGAAGCACCTCCTGAAATGAAAAGTAATAAATGTTATTGCAACATGGGTGCAATCAATGGCTGCTATTACCCTTGGGAATATTGCAATTTGATAAAAACCTTCTTGTAGTGCGCTTAAGTCATCAGAGAATTTTATTATAACTGGGCGTAGTTGTGCAATAGCCGCAGTAACTTTCTTAACGATACGACTTGCCGATGGTGGACTGACGCCACAAAAATCAGCTGCACATCTTAAGAAAGATCCAGTGGCTAGATATCTTAATGTTAACAATAGACTTGCTTTTGAAGAAACCGCTTGATTTCTGGATTAAGATTTGATTGCTTATTTAGTTTTGAAACTACTTGAATACTAAGAACTTACCTTTGCGTTTTAGAACTTATTTTATGTTTTATAAAATTATGCACTTGATTCACTGCAGCCTTCGATAGGCGAAATCTAGCAAAAAAATCAGTTTAATCTAAGTCTGTAAAATAATCAACACGGAATTTAAACACACGAATTCGCGGCGTCCCTCGCAACCAAAATTTTTCTATTTCATCTGATTGATGATCAATTAACTCGAACAAATCCATTTTTTTAATTTTATTTAAATATTTAATAAAACACAAATTATAACTGTTACTCGTCAATTAAACACGCTACTTGGCAGACGGACTGGCAATTAAGTTACGGGCTACTTTATTCATCGGCTAATGTTACTCGATGATTGTGAAATTCGTAGGCATAGTTACTGGTGACTTTAACTGGCGGTTAGCCTACTTGCTGCTTTACTTGGAGTTCGTGAAAGAGGCCCTTAGTCCATCAAAATACCGTAGGTCGAAGTTAGAGTTTTCCAGTTATTACTACTTTCCATGAGTGAGGGACACAAACTCAGTGCGAAAAAATTATAGAAACAATCGTAACTTTGTGAGCAGCATTACAAAATTTCATATATTTTTGTGCATAACAAGGTTTGCTATGAAGAGTTTCGTAGAGCTCATTACATATTAAGTTGTTAACAAATATTTTAGGTACTTCTTAGGATTATTTCGTTGGACATTTTTCAAAAAAAAACAAGATAGAAATTATGCCACGTGGTAAAATTTTAACAGCAGACGAAAAGAGGAAAATTACCGCTTATCGCGAGTTACATCTGAGTTTAAGGGAAATAGCAAAACGTCTGAAGAGAAGCGTTAAAGTTATTTATAGTTTTATAAAACTGAAAGAGGTCTATGGTACAAAACAAAAATTGGCAGGCCGGAAACCGAAATTAAGTCAAAGGGACGTAAGGGACATAAAACGATTAGCAGTTAATAGTTCTGTCAGTCCATCGGATATAAAGCGCCATTTGAAGTTAGATGTATCTGTACGTGGAATACAGCAAATTTTACATGACGACAAAAATTTGTCATACGAAAAACGGAATACTAAACCTAAACTTTTGCCACGTCACAAAACGGCTCGATTAAGGTTTGCTGACAAATATCAGTTTTGGGATAAGGAGTGGAGTAAAGTCGTATTTAGCGACGAAAAAAAATTTAATTTAGATGGGCCTGATGGTTTTCAAAAATATTGGCACGATAATCGACAAAAAAAACAAGACCGTTTTTCGCGAAACTTTGGAGGAGGCTCGCTTATGGTATGGGGTGCCATTGGATATGCAGGAAAGACTCCAATATGTATTGTTTCTACCAAAATGAATGCTGCCTATTACATTAACCTCTGGAATGTGAATTAGTGAATTCAGGCGATCATTGTTTTGACCTTGATTACATATTCCAGCAAGACAATGCGGCAATTCATTCTGCTCGACTCACAAAAGACTTCTTGGCTAATCACAACATTCCATTATTGGATTGGCCAGCCTGTAGTCCGGATCTCAATCCGATTGAAAATGTTTGGGGACTACTGGCCAATAATATTTACAAGAATGGACGTCAATTTGAATCTGTAAAACATCTTAAAAATGCTATAATCAGCGAATGGAACAAAATTGACCAACAATATCTGCAAAATTTAATCAATTCGATGTCCAGGAGGCTCCAGCAAGTCATTTTGAACTCAGGTGGAAATACAAATTATTAAATGTCTCTGATATCATACATAATTATGATATATTTTTCATGATATGTTGAATTATTGTTTTGTTTCTATAATTATTTCGTTCTTACAATTTTGTATAATACGCTACTTTTTTCTGTTAATAATATAAGAAATGAATTATATAAATTGTAATGATATTTTTTAAATAGCAATAGCCTAAACGTAGTTTTGATAACAAGAATTTTAAAACATTTCGTTTTTATAATTAAAATAAGTCCAAACATTGGAGCTTTCGTTTTTGTTTCTATAATTTTTTCGTGGGGTGTAGGTGACAAGGTACTGGTAAAAAACCATACCAGAAAAAATAAATTGTCCCCTTTATGGGAAGGACCTTACGAGGTAATAGACACAACCTCGGCAGAAAATTCTATAGTCAGAATAAAAAACAAAAATAAGAAAATTCACAACAATAATTTGAAATTATTCAAAGAATAAAGCAATCCTTCTCCTCCCTCACCAGACAGTTTTCGAATTAAGCAAGAGAATTAACGCTCTAAAAGAGGAAGAGAACGAAGGATTACGCTCAATATCTGTGCACGATGTGCACCATTATACAGTAATTTACGCCATATCGGCACTACTTATATCTTTTGGAATGATTAAAATAATAAAACATTATATAAAAAATAGACCAGCGGAAGAAGCCCCTCAGGCTATAGAAGAACAGATTGAGGAACCACGTAGAGTTCCTCTAAGCAGAGTAACTGCATAATAATAAATTTTTACTGATAATAAGGCACATGTAATATACTTTAAGAAATTTTGTACAACATATTATTATTCATAATTAATTTAAGTTTGTAACCCTTTTTTGTAAACTTCCTGACTTGCGTCAACAAAAAAAAAAAAAAAAATTTTTTTTTCTCTTAAAAAAAAAAAAATTTTTTTTCATTAAGGGGGAAGGTGTTATGAATCCCAAATTCATAACTCACCACCAGCCTAAAAGCCGGCAATCAAGTAGCCTTAAGCCTAAAAGCCGGTGGCGAGTGACATACCGCACACCCAACAGCGCCGCTTCCGAGTCACATTACCAAAGCGCCGCAAACACAGCATGATCGCGCAGTAGCACCGCCAGCATCAAGTGATCGCACCAAGCGTGGGAAACTTAAGACACCCACAACTAACGGTGACGCACCACTCTTTTAGCTCGTGCCGAACAAGGCCTCTGACCGCGGCCGGCACACGCCGGTAAGGTTAAGCATAACGCTACCGGGGTGTAAACTGACACGATGCAAATGGCTCAATTGAGCAATGCACTTGCAGATCGGTGTTTGTCACCAGCTCAGAATGCAATTATGCATTTTTGGATTATGTAAACTCGGAAAACGCACTGATTGGACAAAACGATACTTTATCGATCAAAGGGGCGGATCCTCCCCAAATATATTTTGAATAAAAGGAGATGTTCCCGTTACGACAAGTCAGAAGTGATCTAGATTTTAACCAGGCATTGTCCCCCTACCAAAGGTAAGGCTTTCCTGGAAACTAGACTAGTATTTTTAAAAAGTGTTTAACTCAGCCAATAAAAAGTATCTTTTTTAAACCGTGAGTCTAAGTTGTTTTAATTTCGCGTTCTACGGATCCCTCAACAGGATCCCAACATCGGTGTAGCAATGTATTATTACAATGCCTTGGAAAGATAAAAGATTGTTATCTCCGCCACCTTTTCGTAGAATCAGCACCCTTTTCTTCAACTCCTTCACGTGCATTTGATGAAACAGCGCAAATCCGCTTGCTGCTATTTGGATGGCTGCTTCGGAATGGTCCAGTAGCGCAGCGGTGAGAAAGTAGGAAAATGTTGTGCTGTTCAAATTTTTGAATTTCCTAATGACTCCACTGATTTTTTCTTCGGACCCTACACATTCGCTCTTCAACTCCTCGGCCAGAACAATATCACATGCTCGTTGAAGCAGCTTTCCAGCTTTTGGAATATACCGATGGGCTTTATTTAAACGTCGTATGCGAACACAAGTTCGAAACCTGCTTCCCAATTTCTTAGACTTTACACTAGTAATTTTATGCTTAATTTAGCTGGGCATTTTGAATAATTCGGAATGGCAAAAACAAAACAAATAAGTCTTTCGAATCGGGTTAAAATGGATGCTGGTCCTAGCGTTCGCCACATTCCCAATTGAGGAACTACACTCGGAATTCGGATTCGTCACGATACGAATGGATGAAGTGGAAATAGTAGACAGGTTCGATATAGTCCTACATGTAATCTATCCAAATGAAATTTTAAATATCCTAATCGACTTGAAGCATAACATCCAAATTTTAAATATTACTAACAAACATGTACTTATTAGAGCAAATTGACTCCATTAGAAGTAAAACACTGACACTATTACCCAATAGAAGTAGAAGAGGCTTAATTAGCCTTGTAGGAAAAGAACTGAAATGGCTTTTCGGTACACTTGACGGAGACGATAAACAAGAAATCGAGACACATTTAAAACTAACTGATGAAAACAATCATAGAGCAATAGAAACGATTAATCAGCAAATAAAATTTAATGAAAATTTGAACAATTCATTTACATTACTAAAGGATATTATAAAAGCAGACAGAAATAAAATTCTTTCCAAATAAAATCTTATTGAAAACTTTGAAAAAGAAATAATAGACATCGTGTTCGCTACAAAAATTCCAATAAAGTCTTTAAAGACAAATAAGAAATTAATAGTTCCTATTGCTAACTCAAATAGTAAACAAATTGACGAAGAGTTTGAATATATAGTTAGCATTAGAAATAAAACTTTTGTATATGAATCCGGCAAATGTCTACAAGAACTAAAATTAAGCAAACTTTGCGTTATAAAGAAAAGATGTAAACTAGTTGATAGCGTTGAAGAAGGAATTATAGAGATAGCAAATTACTTTTTAATCCTAAACAATTTAAGAATTAAACTTTTAGAAGTTCATGTGATGAAAGAACATTTGTATTAAATGGGAACTTTGTCATAAATGTTGTCAGCTGTTCAATTAAAATAGACGATAAGATATTCAGTAATAAAATATAAACCTTTACGGAAAGATTTGCAATAACAAATAAAGAAAGTATTACACTGCATGATAAAACTTTAAAATTCGAACAAATTAATTTGCATCAGGAAAATAATATCAGAAAAATAAAAGAGCTACACTTCCACAAAATAGTTAACTACAGTTTAGGTACAGGAAGCATTATTTTAATAATCATAACAATATGTATCGTACTTTACAAATAGAAAGTTAGAGTCAAAATGATTCAGGGGAACCATCAATTTAGGGAAAGAGGTGTTACATTACCAAATGAATCAAGTCTCGAAAATCTAGAAACAATCCACAAATATTCTAATAATTAATTCTTTTTTTTTTTAAATACCAACGTCTTGAAATTTTAATCCGCTAAATTCCTAACGTTCAATATACACTTATTTCTTAATTGTTTTTGCAAATAAAAATCTTTTTTGTGCTGACGGGTCCCAAGTTATGCGGAAACGCCGCAAACATCACGTTGCCAGAAAACGTGAAACTATTATAGTATGTCAACTCTGTTTCTTTGGTAATGCAACTTAACTCTGGGCTCAAAAGTCAGTCTTGATCTAGATGTGAAAAATGTTAACTCGAAAGAAAATTTTAATATTGTTATAAAAGGTAAAGCAAATTTTAATAATGTTTATAGTAAAATCTTTTATAAAATGTAAAGTCAGTGGAAAAAAAGAAATAATAATCAAAGAAACAAAGTTTCTTAATTCACTCGCACACCCCACTACGTTTCGAATCCCCCTAATATTATCGGTTTCTTAACCTCTTGGCCACTTTTTAAAATGTTTATTAAGGTAGAAAATTAGGCACATAGTCCAGAAAATACTTCGTGCCCTACACATACTTGTATCAATGATGCGCGGAACTGTTTGATAATCATCCTCTTAATGCGTTTGAAAGTTCACCGCGAAAAGTTTATTATTATAAATATATACATACATATATTGATTTGATTTGTAGTACACCAAACACGAATTTTCGAAAACGCCCAATAATTGAAAAGGCTACTAAAATTCCCATTTTACCGCACTTTACTTTTTAATTGTTATTAGCACATCCGAAGGAGAATGATAAAATTAAAGTGTTATTAAAAACGAATCAGTTATTAGACGGATAATATATTCTATAGAAAAAACACTTTCAACCAGCAGAAAGTACAACATCGAAAAGAAGGCGAACATCAGCTCAGCACTATGCAAAAAATTTACCAAAAACGAAATAAAAAGAATGCATCAATTTTAAAACATTTAAATTTCATAATATTTTATGTCGGTTCTTTTAAGAAGCTAACGCCAGAACTGACAAATTTATTTTGTCAAGGCACCCTAAGTTTTCTTACTTAAAGGCAAAGGTAACATAAATTTGTGAGGAATTTACAGTTGTAAGTAAGTTCCACTAAATGCGCCCTTCCAGTAAAAACAATAAATTAAGTCCTCAATCCTGCGGAGGTCATCAGAGTTTCAGAGAAGCAATCGTCAAAAAAGATTACGAATGAGAAGGTTATTTTGATTAAAATATTTTTGAAAATGGTAAAACATTTGTTTATCTGATCTGAAAAATTTTTCGACCTGTGACAATACTGGATTTATGATGAAATTTGGGTTGATTGATTTCTGTTGCCCTAATCAATATTTTGAAGAGACTTTTTCTAAATTTTAAAATGTTTAATATTATTTTACAAAACATAAATCCGAACTGAAAATTTTTTTCATAGAGGTATAATTAGATTTATGTTTTAAAGGCAAAGATATCCTGATTTTGCCGGAATTTAAAGTTCTTATTAACTATTAGAAATAATTCTAATAGAATATACTAAAAATGTTCGCTTTTAACCGTGTTAGAGTTAAAATACAAATAATAAACAAAAGAGAAAACGAGCCACCTCATTCGAGCCTTTGACAATTCTCTAAATTTAATATATTTTGATTTCCTTCAACCTGTTCTTTTATATGTCTTATTGTGTTACTTTTTAATTGTTGTTTTTTAGTTTTTTATTGCTAAATACTTAAATGCTTTATCTGTATAATCAGATGAAATTCGTTTACCACGACCAAGATGAAGACTGTAATACATTTATTTATGCAAAACCAAAACCAAGACCGAATTTGCAAGAACCAGGCCTATCACAATTTTAATTTATGGTATTTAAATAAGTTTATTATATCAGTCATATTAAATTTTAGATAAAATATAAATCGTATATATTTATAGATCTGTATTGCATAGCCTTCGAATTCAGGGCGGGAAATATAGATCACAGATGTTTTTTTATCGAAGAAATAGTGCCTCTAGAATAATATCTTGTTTGCAAAGAGAAATTCCATTTGTGCTGTGTTAATCAGAAAGCATTCGTTCAGGAAATTGGAATCCACGACGATCGATAGTTGTTGATTGGCCTTCTTTGTTGTGCCTCCTTGAAAGTAATTAAAAGAATTGAGGCTGGAACCCTGACTTCTTTCTGCGCTCCCTATAAATTACTTCTGTTTTCATTTTAATGCAATTTTGCAATGTTTCAAGTAATCAAAATTTTAAAATCTAATTTAATGCGAAAAAAATTTCTAATCTACGTATGTTAGTCCTTTTGGTCTCCTACAAATGTTCTGGTCTGAAAAATATTAATGTTCCTCACGAAGTTGTCGCAAGAGTAATTTCGAATAAACTTTAAAACTACAATATACATAATACATAATCTACTATCTTTTAACTCTGCAGATCTGTTGCTTCCAGACTGGCCGATGGAAACGATGGAAATTATATTATCGCTGCCCTTGCTGGACACGTTGTTTGAATTTTTAATAGAGTGTGCAGCATAGCATGGATGTTGGCTTACAGTCAGCTTAAGCACATCTGCATTTTTGCTGCACCTCATATTACTTGGTTTAATTAATTAATTCTCTTGATTCGAATTTGAATTTGCAGGTTGCCAGAAACGCGAAAATTTCCATGTCTGGCTGCCACGAACTTACTTATTTTATTCTCTCTCGCAAGTAGGGCTAACTGCAATGCTTGCAATACGTGACGTGGTTGCTACAATGCTTTAAGAGTTTGTTTTTACTTCCGATTTTCACCCCTTGGCTAATATCCTTGTTTCCTGACTGCGACAATAGTTTAGGGAAACTTTTACTGGCCTTGGACGAGAATAAGCACACTTAAAAAACCAGTTTAATATACTTTTACAAACTTCGATAAAAGAATAATTACTTCTGTTTGAGTCATTTTAAAGTTAACATCCGCTGATCCTCATTGGGACCGACGATGGGCACACTCGTCCCCAGGAAGGGTGGTTTCAAAAACAAATCCTAATTTGCGCTTCACTATTTTAATTTATTGGCGTTAGAGGAAAAAGCCTGATTGGCATAAAAAACCTCTATGAAATTACAATCTTTTATAAAAAAAACACAGCTTAGTTGCATCTGCTTTGGCAGTCGATCGAGCAGTGAACTGAATTCTAGAATTCTTCTTCCCAGCAAACCGCGACACAATCGAAATTTTTCTTTATGACTTCTCCCGAAATCCTTTATTACGGTTAAGTCCCAAATGGACCTAAATAGGTATCTTATCTCTGTCGCCGTTGGCTGCCTCTGCATTATGGTGAAAACGCATGTTTACCCAGCACATGCTGGCAGCTGCTTACAATTACGAAATAAGACTTAAGCGCCGACAACCTTATGTTGTTGCAGTTTTGGAGTTACAAATTCTCCTTTCGCCTTAACAACTTCAACACAACATATACATTAATAAAAAAGTATCCAATGTAGTGCAATTAACAGCATTTTCGGGTATATGTATGTTCCTGATAATCGATACTCAGAAACTGAAAGTTTTCGTTAAATTTAGCTCACATAATCTCATACAACCAATAGGTTTTGTCATGCAATTTAAATATATTCAGATCAAACGAAGTTTTGTGCAGTACAAGGCAAATGTAATTTTTACGCGATGTATTATTACACTTTATTAGAGGAGCTATGTATGTCCTGGGACCCAAAAATGCGCTCTGGCATCCCTTTTATGTTTTTAAAATGCGCTCTGGCAACACGTTCCCGTATTTGCGGAATTGGTTGGTGTCTTGGGTTGGCCGGATGTATGTCGGAGCTTTATGTTAATGATCTTGCAAGAATTTTAAATGGATAGGTTTGTGTCGTGGCCGTGTCGCAGCTTTATATTGATGATCTTGCAAGAATCTAAA
Source organism: Tolmerus cingulatus (assembly GCA_959613345.1). Taxonomy (NCBI): domain Eukaryota; kingdom Metazoa; phylum Arthropoda; class Insecta; order Diptera; family Asilidae; genus Tolmerus; species Tolmerus cingulatus. The sequence goes on from CAUIJO010000068.1 coordinate 2,373,655, forward strand.
AGCCATTGGTTTGTGTCTGAGCTCTATATTGATGATCTTGCAAGAATGTTTGTGTCGTTGTTGTGTCGAAGCTTTGTGTTGATGACCTTGCAAGAATTTTACAGTCATTAGTTTGTGCCCTGAATGAGTCACAGTTTGGTGCTATCATTTTGAACTTCAGGAGTTTTGCAACAGATGGTGTTAGAAATATTAAACAATTTTCAAAGCGATTATATTTATGTAGTGCATATTCAGAGACAAGAAAAAAAATATAATTTCGAATTTATCCCCTTTTATAAGTCGGATGGTGTTTAATTAACATCCCCACTACTTTCCTCTCGGTAGTCCTATAAAACCCGCAATTCAATCATTTTTATTCATTCATTTTCAAACAGATATTCCCCTAGTGTTTGCACATTAAATTATTACATAAACAAAAATCATTAAAATGGAAACACCTAAGGAAATTTGCAGAAATATTATTCAAACAATAAAAGAAGTGACCCCTTTAGTGAGAGAATGCGGTGAACAAGCAGAAGTAATAACTTGGATAAATTATTGTGAAAAAAGTGGAGGTTTGATGAATGAACTATTGCAAGGTGCCAATTCTTGTGGTGAAAAAAGAAATATTGAAACAAGTATCGGAGTTTTGTATTATTATTATGAAGCTTTGAAATCATGTATTCATGTTGGAGGTGGTGTTCATTTAAAATATAATGCATCCAATTTAATAATTTGGAAGGATATTCAGTCAGCCTTTAAAAGTCGTATACGTACATCAGTGTTGGAAAATCGCGGTTACAAGGACATTAAAATGTTTTTACGAGATGGCGCACTTTTGATAATATCCAAATTAAGAGGTTTTAAAAGAGTTTAATACAATAAAAATTGGTGTAATTTTATGCTGTGAATTCTTCAAGAAATCAGCTAACAGTGAGATTTGTGAATTCAAATACTTAACAACACCTAATAAAAGTATAGACCACGGTACGGACTTAAATATTGTGATATCCGCAATTAATGAAAAACTTTTAACTGAACTGGATGAGTTTCAGGAGCGTGATAGTGGATGGTCTCTTAAAGAATTTATTAATATCAGTGTTAATGTAAATAAGTATTCACCCCTATTGGCATCATCATATATAGATCTGCCAACTTCAATAAAAAGTAAAAAGGCGTGTATAAATGTTAAAAACTCTGATAACGCATGCTTTGCATGGAGTGTTGTGAATGCATTGTTTCCGACGAATGGTTTCGCTAATTCATCGAGAACATCCTCTTATCCACATTACACGGAAGTATTAAACTTAGATAATATTAAACTTACAATAAATATTAAAAATATACCAACCTTTGAGAAGATTAATAACCTAAGAATAAATGTATATATGTATTATTGCTCAATAAAACCAAAATGTGATTGTTCCAATATATTTAAGTGGCAGTGAATACAATCAATGCATTCACCTTTTAATGTTTAATGACAACAATGAAAGAATTGAAGTTAATGGTGTTGACGGTAATAATTTGTATAGAAATTATCACTTCTGTTGGATAAAAAATTAATCTATGTTGATTAGCTCTCAGCTATCCCGGAATACATAAAAAAAGTGGATATGCGACAGATGTCTACACTATTTTTACTCAAAAGAAAAATTAGAAAGTAATACAATATATTGCATAGGTGTTAGGTGTCCGTTTGTGATTTATGCGGATACTGAATGTACAACACGTAATATTAGCGACGATAATCAATCCTCCACAAGAAACACTACCCGCTATCAACATCATGCGGTTTATTGTATCGGGTATTACTTAACATGTGTTATGAGCCGTGTGGACTCGGGGGCCCGGCTAAAGCACCCCGTCCGGCGGTATGCGGCCGCGAGAGCTGGCAGGCTAGCATTTGCGGTAGTGTGGGGGGGTTTGCCGAAAAACCGCTTTCAGCCGCCGGAACGGCCACCGGCTATAACGAAAAAAAATTCTCTCGCATACGGGAGACGACGAATCGCGAAGGGGGGAAAAACGACGGTGCAGGCTGAACCCCTGCAGCTGCCCGTGATTGACTCTCAGGGGGGGTCCGGTTCGCGATGGACCCTCCTTGGCCTGTTGCCCCAACCACCCTGTGACCTCCCAGCGGCCTTAATAATTGGGAGGTCCCTTTCAACCCTGCGAACTCACATGTATCTCATGGCTGCAACGGGGAATGGGAGAGGGGGAACCGAGAGAAGAAAAAATTTAATTTATGGAAACATACCTTCTTTTATCTTTTCTTATTCAAAAATACATGGACTTATAGTTACGTGGGAGCTCGTTGGGCGCCGTGCTGATCTGTTGAGTCCGCCTATGATGGGGGTTCCCGCGGAGAAGCGATGAGATGGAACGTTGGCGGAGGCACCCTGCCTCTTCAGGTGGCCCCGTCGTGGTGCCCTCCGCTGGCGAATCGCAGCAACCCGGTCCAACCGACTCCAATAAAATTTGTATTCTTTGTTTTAAATTTTACTTTAAATTTCTTTTTTTTTTCTTGGTTATGTTTTTGTTTTTTTTTTTTTTATTTTTATTTTTATTTTTAATAACGTCCAGAATATATTTGGGGATTAGCCACCCTCTTTACATTTTTTCCCTTTTTTTTTTCTTCTTTTAGAATTATACAATGGTCCAAAAACAAAATCAACGGTGAGTGTTCACTAATACATAGCTTGAGGGCTTTTCAAAAAAAATTTAACTTTACATTTTTTCTTTTCTTCTTTTAGAATTATACAACGGTCCAAAAAAAAAATTAACGGTGAGTGTTCACTAATACATAGCTTGAGGGCTTTTCAAAAAAAATTTAACTTTACATTTTTTCTTTTCTTCTTTTAGAATTATACAACGGTCCAAAAAAAAAATTAATTAACGGTGAGTGTTCACTAATACATAGCTTGAGGGCTTTTCAAAAAAAAATTAACTTTGCATTTTTTTTTTTTCTTCTTTTAGGATTATACAACGGTCCAGAAAAACATTACCGGTGAGGGTTCACTAATACATAACTTGAGAGCTTTTCAAAAAAATTAACTTTACATTTTTTTCCTTTTCTTCTTTTAGAATTAATCCACGCGTCAGAAAATTAATTGCCGGCAGAATTTTGGACACTTGTGACACAAGTAAGAATTATGTGCTAAAGGGATATCACTGCATATCTATTATGCGGCCGGAAAACCGCAGGTATATTATCCGCATCACCATAAATGAGTTGGGACAGTAACTTTTATGCGTCCAGTAAAAATTAGCACTCGATTAACCCGATGCAAAAAAAATGACTGTCTCGAGACGAGATTAATTTCATCCGAGATTTATGAACTTCGAAACTTGGAAAACTTGGTAATTGATCTGATGCGGCGATTAATTAGAAAACATTCCGTAAAAGACTTTCCGATATCCAGGCGACGCGATTTCCCAAACTCTACTTTTCCGCACGGCGATCGAAACTCGACCCCCCATGAATAATCCGTCTTTTGCAAAATTCCAAAGCACATCAACCAAAAAAAAAATCACAATCTTTTCCTCAACGCAGAAAACTGCCGGACCAAAATTAATCCGCACTATCGCAAACTTGTTTCACTTTTTCCACCCACGAGCGATGCAGCCAAAAAAAAAAAAAAAAGAAACAAAAAAAAACTTTTTTTTTTTTTTTTTTTTTCTAATGCCTTCCTTATGGCTCGGTGATCCCAACTCGACTGTCATCAATAATCTGCCTTACGCCCGCCGAAAAATCTACGCGCCCCGGTGACCGTTACGGATCCCGCTGCAGCGCACTCCCACACTCACCGCCGCTGCCACTGCAGACACCGATGAGTGCAGGAACCCGCTGCGCTGGGATGGCAGCGTGCACCGAGGACGCCGCCCGCTCATCTTCAGCCTCCCGCAGCCATGCACCAGCCCGTCGGTCGCTGAAATTTTTGCATGGGACCGAAATCTGTGGCGATGCCCGGGGCTCGGTCTTGAAAATTTTTTGTATGGGACCGAGATCTGTGGCACCGCTTGAGGCTCGGTCCCAGGGCTCGCGCCGGAGATTTCTTCCTAGCTTGGGCTTGGCCTTGAGCTGCGATCGACGAATTTTGTGCATTTTCGTGCACGAAATTCGTCGCCAGCAGCCCAAGGAACGCAATCCCTTGCGGTACCGTCCAGAGCCGCCGTGAAGTCTCGGCCGAGCCCCTGAGCTATCGCCGAAGCCCATAGGCGGAGAACAAAAATTTCCGCATTTCTGTGATTTTATCACACGGGCGGATTAATGGGGCCAGACTGGTTTTCCCCCTGACCACAACACATGTTCATTTAATCCCTCTTTGAATTATTATCGTGCCCACCGAGGAAAAAACTCTCAAAAGTGGTTTGCTACAGAGCTCAACAATATTGCGAGAGTTTTTAATAACATATTTACAATTGAAGTACCAATGGAAACTATTTCCGACAACATGAAGATTCAATTAAATTCCCAGAATATATGTAATATATGTGAAGAAACATTTGGAATATATAGTACTCGGGTAGTGGATCACTGTCACCTAACAGGAAAGATTCGAGGTATGGTTCATCAAAATTGCAACCTTAACTTTCAGGACAGTCATGTAGTACCTGTTGTATTTCATAATTTAACTGGATATGATGCTCATTTTATAATCAAAGATATTCCAACAAGGATTGATGGAAAAATTGTTTTATTGCCCATAACTAAGGGGAAGTATATTTCTTTCACCAAATATTTTAACGGAACGGATATAAAGCTCCGATTTATTGACTCTTTTCGTTTTCTGCCATCATCCGTCGAAACATTGGTATCATACTGCAAAAACTTCGAAAATCTCCAAAAGGTATTTCCGACAAACTACCAACTATTATGTAGAAAGGGTGTCTTCCCTTACGATTATATGGATGAGTGGAAAAAGCTGGATGAAACACAATTACCCACAAAAGAAAAGTCTTATAATGAATTAAATGATATAGAAAATGTAGATGATGATTATCAACATGCTCAAAATATATGGACATCATTTAATATACTGACATTAGGTGATTATTCTGATTTATATATAAAATCTGATGGGTTACTGGTAGCTGATATTTTCGAGAAGTTTCGGAATAGTTGTATTAATAGTTATAAACTGGACCCGGCACACTATTTTACTACACCAGGATTAACTTGGGATGCAATGCTGCTTCATACAAAATTATATTAGAGCTAATATCTGACATCGATATTGTACTATTTGTAGAACGTCGAATAAGAGGTGGTGTAGTTCAATGTAGCGGGCGATATAGTAAAGCTAATAATAAATACATGACTGATTGTAATACAGAAGTTGATGAAAAATATATAATGTATTATGATGCCAATAATTTATATGGATGGGCTATGTCACAGTTCCTACCAACAGGAAATTTTAAATGGGTAGAGAATATTGACGTTACGAATATTCTAGATGACTCACCAGTTGGTTACTTATTTGAGGTGGATTTGGAATATCCAACAAATATACATGATATACATAAAGATCTTCCAATTGCACCAACTAGTTCAAAATGCCCGACTACAAAACAACTAAAACTTTAGCTTACCCAATACACCAAGAGAAAATATGTTATTCATTATAGGAATTTGAAACAATGTTTGCAATATGGCTTGATATTGACAAAAGTATACAGAATACTCAGTTTTGCACAGGGGCCATGGTTGAAAAAATATATTGATCATAATATTGCATTAAGGACTCAAGCAAGTAATGAATTTGAAAAAAAATTTTTCAAACTAATGAATAACGCTATATTCGGTAAAACCATGGAGAATGTACGGAAAAGGGTGGATGTAAAACTTCTTACAAACTGGAGAGGTCGATATGGTGCAGAGGCTTTAGTGTCTAAACCTAATTTTCAGAGCCTATCTATTTTTGATGAGAACCTTATTGCTGTAGAGCTTCGTAAATTAATTCTGAAAATCAATAAGCCCATTTATATAAAACAGGCGATTTTAGATATTTCAAAAACTTGTATTTATGACTTCCACCTATCATTTATGAAGAAAAATTATCCTAATAATGCTAAGTGTCTTTACACGGACTCGTACTCGCTCATTTATGAGTTTACTAACATCAATCCTTATGAAATTATGCAAGAACATCCACACAAATTTGATACCAGCGAATATAGCCTTAATAACGTACATAAAATTATGCTATGTAATGCAAAAATACCAGGTCTTATGAAGGATGTATGCAATGGCAAACTCGTATCTGAATTCATAGGACCTCGGGCTAAAATGTATAGCATAAAGGTAGAAGATAAGGAATGCATTAGTAGAGCAAAGGGGGTAAAAAAATGTGTGCTCAGGAACACAATCACCTTCAATGATTATTTGAACTGCCTTCAGAACTCGAACGAATTGTCCCGAAGACAAAATCTAATAAGATCGAGTGGCCATCAAGTTTATATATTAGTATTCATCAACGAAAAATAGCTCTATCTCCACATGATGATAAACGGTATTTGATATCACTAACCACAGATACACTACCATGGGGACATTATACTATTTCAAATATACCTGAGATATAATAATTTACTTTCGTGTAAACAAAACCAAAAAAAATTGTATTATATTAAGTACCTTTAATAATATACAATAAATGTAAAAAAAACATATATTTATGTGTACAATTTGGTATTATAATAAATCATCTTTGTTTGTCCAAGAATTATGTTTTAATGAAAATCCTAACCATTTTACATAGGCCTTATCTCCTCTCGTTTTTAAACTTTTTTCAATTAGATAATAATTTGGATTACTTGTCTTTAATAATTCCTTCTCATAAAAACCCCCTTTTATAGGTTGATCTTCATAATCTTCTAAAAGATATGTTACCGGATTTTTATTTTGAACAACTCTTATTTTAAAAATTTCAGTTGTCCAATTAGGCGTGCATCCTTTTTCAAAGATGTGTTTATATTTGCTAATTCTTACATAGTCACCAACTTTATGCTTTTATTTGTGGGCAATTTTTACATGGCTGTATACTGTTTTCAATAACAAATTCTCCATAGATTTATTAAAGTGGGCTGGAACCATTTTTATTGTACTATGTTTTTGATTGTTGTAGGCTATGACAAGTTTTTCTATTAGATTGTCCCATCGGTAGGTTCCATTCTTACTAAATTCTTTCCACATACTATTTTTCAATGTTTTATTGAATCGTTCTATAAGTGATGCTTTTAGTGTTGAGTATGTTGAATTATGATTAATTCTATGTTTTTCTATAAGCTGTTTAAAGTTTTGATTATAAAACTCTTTTCCATCATCTGTTTGGAGATTCTTAGGAATGCGCCCACCTTTAAAAATATTCATCATGGCAGTTGTCGTTTCCCTACCCGTTTTAGATTTTATAGGGACTGCCGAGGCATATTTTGAAAATATATCGTTATATCCATTATTTTCTTTTGAATACGGTAACATTTCCACTAGACCAGCCTGCCAATGGTCATCGAATCGTTTTATTATTACTCGACGTCTAAGGAAATTTCTCCTCGCAGTCGTATGTAATTCCTCAACAACCTCTTCCTTACTCATTATACTAATAACTAACTAATCGTATACTTACACTGTAAGTATATGGTATACATATGTTTATTATTTATTCAATGATTGCCAATATTACATTTAATATTTATTTTTGAAATATATTCATTAAATTTTCTGAAGCAATCTTGTCTACAAATAAGCCTTATCACATTTTCACATCTATTTTGTTTTGGAATCATTGGAAGTGATAGAATTATATGTTTAAAATATTCCTCAAATCGCAACATATATGAAAGTCTCAATAGCTTAATACCTAAGATAAAATTGTAGTCATGAATTTTAGATTCAGAGTATTCCATAAAGAGTTCATATAAATCATCTAATAAATCATTGTCTACGTCTATATCAATATGTTTAATGAATAATGCTTCAAAATATCCTTGCCATTTGATTATTTCCTCCATATTTTTTACTCACAACTCACACTCGTAAACTAAGCATAAAACATTGTGAAACTCACTTTAATATATTTTTCTCATAACATTGATATTTAAAGAGATAAGAAGGCATATGCAAGACATTTCTGAGAAATTCACCATCATGTATTTTGAAAGCTTATCCTAAATAATATCAACAAATATAAGAAAAAATTTCGTATAAATACATAGCAATAGAATTCAACTTTAAATCAGATCGTGTTGATGTAAAGAAGCGATCATATAAAAGTTTCTTCTTGTGTAACGAAAATGTTAATAAAGGATAAAATTGGTTGTATTGATATCTAGAGAGAGGTAATCATGTGCCTGTGTAATATATGCAAAATGTTCCTGAGAAGATCATCAATATGAGTTTCGGTAGCTTAATCTTGATATATCAATAAACCAAATAAAATATTTCTTATACCTAAACAACATCAAAGGTATTGAATTTTTTGTGTTGATAAAACAAATCGACAGAGCATGCTTGCATGGTGCAAAACCTATTTCTGAGAAGATAATCATCATGAATTTTGATAGCTTAAACTAAATAAAATCAATAAACATAAGAAAATATTTAATATAAACAGTAGTAAGTGAATTCCGTTTTAAATCAGATGGTTTGATATAAAAAATCGATCCTATATCAATTTCAATGCAATGAAAGTGTCAATCAAAGATAAAATTGCTTTTATTGATATCTAGAGAGGGATAGTAATGTGCATCTGTAAATATATGCAAAATCTTTCAAAGATGACCATCAATATGAGTTTCGGCACCTTAACCAGGATATATCATTAAACAAAATAAATTTTTCATATACCTAAACAACGGCAAAGGAATTGAAGTTTTTGTGTTGATAAAAGAATTCGACAGAGCGTTCTTGCATGATGTAAAAAAAACACATGAGCATGAATGGAACCGTATGAATAGTTCATATTTATAATTACTGAAGGAATCGGAAAAATATATCAAAATGATATAAAGTGGATGGAAAAATGATTTAATTATTATTTAAAAAAGATATATATTCATAAAATATGAAGAATACTTCAAAGTAACTTCAGTAATCATATTTCTGATTTGTAATCGTAAGTCTTTAATAGTTCCGGTAACAATTTCTTCTTCTATGATGAAAGCGTCATTCTTTATGTTTGCAATCAAAGATAAAATTGCTTTATAAATCTCTGTTTAAGATTTAAATAAGTACATGAAATTTCCATTTAAATTAGCTAGTATAACCTAATAGTTTCTAGTTGAATTTGGCATTAGTACCCTTTGCATTGTAACGCTGCTTGGAAGTGCTTGAGTAGTATATGTACCTGTATTGTAATCATAATTACATTTAGACTAAGTACCGTAGAATTCTCTTTGCTTGCTTGCTTGCAGTAATTACAGTGCATAATCGAGTAGTTGGTGCGATAAATATACGGGACTAGTACGCTAACGGTACAACAATTCATCCGCGATCGCGTGGGTGGTATGCTGAAGTGGACCCACTTCTAATCTGCTGGAGCAGTGCACTCATACTTTTCAATCTTAATTGCTGAACTAAAGCGGCGTCAAAGATTAAAAAATTGCACAACATAATAATCAACATTAACGCGAATTCGTTGCATAAAGTGCTCTTTTACAGATTGCTCCGAAAATAAAGTTTACTTTGAACTTTTGCGTATCACAGACATTGATTGCATATCACAGTGTTATGAATCCCAAATTCATAACTCACCACCAGCCTAAAAGCCGGCAATCAAGTGGCCTTAAGCCTAAAAGCCGGTGGAGAGTGACATACCGCACACCCAACAGCGCCGCTTCCGAGTCGCATTACCAACGTGCTGTAAACACAGCATGATCGCGCAGTAGCACCGCCAGCATCAAGTGATTGCACCGAGCGTGGGAAACTTAAGACACCCACAACAAACGGTGACCGCTCTTTTAGCTTGAGCCAAACAAGGCCTCTGACCGAGGACGGCACACGCCGGCAAGGTTACTCATAACGCTACCGGGGTGTAAATTGACACGATGCAAATGGCTCAATTGAGTGCAATGCACTTGCCGGTCGATGTTTGTCACCAGCTCAGAATGCAATTATGCATTTTTGGATTATGTAAACTCGGAAGACGCACTGATTGGGCAAAACGATACTTTATCGATCAAAGGGGCGGATCCTCCCCAAATATATTTTGAATAAAAGGAGATGTTCCCGATACGACTAGTCAGAAGTGATCTAGATTTTAACCAGGCATTGTCCCCCTACCAAAGGAAAGGCTTTCCTGGAATCAAGACGAGTATTTTTTAAAAGTGTTCAAACGCAGTCAATAAAAGTGTCTTTTTAACCGAGAGTCTAAGTTTTTTAAATTTCGCGTTCCACGGATCCCTCAGCAGGATCCCAACAACAGACGTAGCATTCTAAAGCGCTTCTAAGTGATTCGGAGTTGACAAATTCGTTCATGCATGTCATTGAGCGGTTGCGGTGAATATTTGAAAGCTTTGGCGTTTAGCTTGATTTGAACTTGAGGTGCTTAGTGCAACTATTTTGAACTGAAACAAATTTTACACAACGCTGCGAGGATACTAAACTGTGTATGTAACCAGTGCCATCTCCCTTTGCTCTAACGAAGGCGAATTTTTTCGCAACCTAAGGCGGACGAATTAGTTGCAAACTCACCATGAAGAAATTAAAAATTAAGTTAACAACATACGGCGATCGTGTTGAATAGTTCATTTCGAATTTATTGAAAACGGGTAAGGATAATCGTACAGAGGCCTCTTTTAATGCGCGCTTAAAACTGCTTCACAGTTACTGGGAGCAATATTTAAAATGTTACGATAGCCTATGGGAAGTAGCCACTAGTGAACAGCTGAAAACAGTTAAGGGCGTTAGTGGAGAAACATTTTCGCATGTTGAGTTTGTTTAAATTGACACTTCCTTCTGGATTGCTGAGCAAATACAATTATTTCGTTCTAATTCCACCTCTGACGAGGTATAACTAAATTCCACAAATTCAACGAATTCTACTACTCGTAGAAATTCTCTCGGGCAAGCAATCAAAATGCCAAATATTAGTTTGCCGTCTTTGAGCGGGTCGTACCTGGAATGGCCGGTATTTAGGGGCACGTACACATCGCTTATCCATGAGAATTCATTGCTTGCGCAAGTGCAGAAAATGCACTTCCTAAAATCGTCCCTGTCAGGCGAAGCATCTAAACTTAGCACTTAGTACCGACGGAAGCAAACTATTCAGCTTCCTGGCAGATTCTTTGCGATCGATATAATGACACACGGATCCTAGTTAGCTCGTACTTAAATGCTCTAGTTAATCTTCCTTCGATGTCATCTGAAACAGCTAGCGAACTTCGACGTGTCGTAGATAGCTTCACCCAATATGTGCGAGTTCTTGCAAATCTCAACCGGTCAGTAGAGCAGTGGATTGATTGGTTAGTGTATTTCTTATCAAACAAATTGGAAATTTCTACAAGAAAAGATTGGGAAGTTTCTCTTCGGCCAAGCTACCCTCGTTCGAGGATTTAAAGTTATTTTAAGAAAGGCGAATCCATAAACTCAACGCTATTAAAGAACTTAAAACAAGCCGTGGTATCAACAAAACGGCCCCTGCATCTAATCTGCCAAAGCCTACAGCTAAAACTTTCCATGCATCAACAACAAGTCAACGGCGCGCATTATGTCAACAAAAACAATTTATATTATTCTGTCTGTCATACTATTTTGCATAAGACAGAATCAACGTGTGTTCAGGGAATTTCTAATAATGCTCAAGCATCGTCCCATTCTAGCAATGCAGCCGGGCCTTCAATGTCTGACTCTATGGCGATAACAACTAAATGCAGTTCTAATGGCCAAGTCCCTAGTGCGGTCAACTCGCACTTAGTTAACAATCAACGTTCGACCTCAACAGTTTTACTGGCTACTGCCCGCGCAGCTGACGGTCGTCTAATTAAAGCCCGGGCCTTATTAGATCAAGGCTCCGAAAGCAACTTTATAACGACAGCTTTAGCAAATCTTCTACGTCTACCGAAACATAAACTTAACGTTACGGTCAATGGAATTGGTGAAGCTTATATATGTATGTCATGATATCATTTCCACGGTGCACTACACATGTTGTTATACAGTCCGGTCTTTGATTATGCCTGCACTCAGACAACAAATGCCGTCAAAAAATATCATTGGGACTAACTGGTCTCACATTTCAGGTCTTACGCTAGCAGACCCTGAATTTGGCAAGCCCTCGCGTATTGATATGATCCAGCGCTTGATATTTATTTATTTTTTATTCTGTGAGGTGAACAATGACGTGGTGATCCTGATACTCCCATAGCTCAGTTGACAACGTTGGGATGGATTCTTTCGGGCAGTATCGATTCTTCTCCTGAGAGTGCTAACAATGTTACTAGCCTTTACATCAGTAACGCTGACATTTATGACACCCCCAAAAAGTTCTGGGAGTTCGAGGAACCACCGAAATCATCCCCCTTAACTCCAGAAGAGCAAGAATGTGGATTTTCCACCGATACTCATAATAGAAAAGCTGATGGCAGATATATAGTTCGACTTTTACTAAAACAACTTTTCTCAAGACTTGGACAATCTAAAGCATTTGCACTCTCCGCCCTAACGCGAATGGAGTCCAAGCATTCTGCCGATCAAACGCTCTATGAGTTGTACTCTGCTTTTATGAAGGAATATCAGGATTTAGGGCACATGAGCCCCGTGGAGCATAACAAAGGCGAGGACAAAGCATACTATCTACCGCATCACGCTGTTGCCAAACCAAGCAGTACAACTACTAAGCTACTTGTAGTCTTCATCGCTTCGAGAAAAACTTCTTCGGGTCTATCGCTAAATGATATTCTTCACACCGGACCTAAGCTTCAAACTAACGTTTTTACTATTGTTCTCAGGTGGCGATTTTTTCCGTTTGTCTATGCGGCAGACATAGAAGATGTTTCGCCAGATACTCGTTGATGAGAGGGATAGATATATGCAGCGTATCTTATGGCGAGTATCTACCTCGCAAGCTGTTTGTGCCTTTCGGTTGTGCACTGTTACGTATGGCACAGCTTGTGCACCATACTTGGCCTGCAAGGTTTTACAGCAACTAGCCGTGGACTACTCTAGTGAGCATCCTCAAGCAGCACGCATCCTGCAAAGCAATTTTTATGCAGATGACGCTTTATTTGGAGCCTGCGAAAAGAAATTGCTATAAGGCACCGAAACGAGTTACGTTACCGGTTACAATAAGGCGGTCTTATGTTACGCAAATGGGTTACTAACTCTCCAGATCTAATCCAAAACATGTCCGAGGAGGATCAAGATTTTAAAGACTCGGTAGAAATCATCTACGATCCTCTTGTGAAGGCATTGGCCATCAACTGGGGCCCTAAGACTGACCAGTTGAGCTTTCATATTGAATTACCAGAGTCAGGTAACATCTCTAAATGGTCAGTGCTGTCGGACATAGGTCGTCTTTGTGACCCACTAGGGTGGCTGTCCCAAGTCATCATCAACGCAAAAATATTTCTTCAAAAGCTGTGGCTTGCTAAAGTCGAATGGGATGGAACTCTCCCGGAGAAGATGTGCTACTACTGGAATAACTTCAAGCAAAGTCTGACGTCGCTGACGGACATTGCTGTATTTCGCTGGATTGGCACCACAAACGAATCTACTGTCGGCTTGGAACTGCACGGATTCTGTGACGCATCAATGCAGGTGTATGGAGCTGTAATATATATGCGGGTGATACATGACTTTGACAATATACAAGTTTCGCTGCTAGCTGCCAAAACTAGAATAACTCCTCTAAAACCCGTCACTTTAAATAAGTTCATGAAATTTCCAGTAGTAACTAATTGAATTTGGCATTAGTACCCTTTCCATATCAAGGCTGCTTTGAAATGCTTGAGTAGTATTTGTACTTGTATTGTAATCCTAATTACATTTAGACTAAGTACCGTAGAATTCTCTTTGCTTGCTTGGTTGCAGCAATTTTGGTACTACCTGTTAAATCGCTCTCTTGTATTCGCCTTCGCAGAGAAATAAAGCACTTCGACCTGAACACTGCAAATCTCTTATTAAGCCTAAAGTGATTACTGAAAAGTCTCTGAAAGTTATGTTTAAATTTAAAAACAGTGATTCTCTGTTGAATCAAGAACGAAAATTCGTACTATTACGAGCAATCTCAATTTTAAGATGAATCAGCTGTTGTTTGAAATTGATGTTTTGCAGTTCTGAATCTACATATGTTTTTGTTACTACATATTGTTCCGCACTGGGATTCTTAAGATTTCTTATAATCTTTTTCTGCATATCATAATCATTGCTTTGTGTTAATTTAAATCCCACACTTTCAACCCCATGTAAACCTTGAGGACCTTGTGGACCAGAGGAACCTTGAGGGTCTGGTGGTCCTTGGGGACCTGATGACCCTTGTGAATATGGTGGACCTGATGCAACCCGCTTTCCAAAGCCACACTTTAACGATCTTCCAAACTTATCAACACTCATTCTTGAAAAGAAGAAATGTTTTCATATGTATACAAATTTAAAGAATTACTTGAGCTTTTTTCAATTCTTCGATAATTCATTAGGATGACTATTATATCCGACAGCTTGAGATGCAATTAGTAACCGTAGTCTATTAACTAACTCATTTACATCATCCCAGTAAACATAATCATTATTAGGTTTTGATAACTGAATAATACCAGTACTACTAGGAGCAAACATGTTTTTTATTATTTTCGGATATTTGCGGCTTCTGTTTCCGTTTATTTGCTGAGAAGCATCATATTTTCGTTCATGTGCATTTGTCTCTTCTAATGTACTTATTTTTATATTCATCTAAATCAGTTTGGGTATAGACTTTATTAGATGGACTTTTCAGCTATAAGAGTTCAGTAAGACCTAGTGTTAATTCATAGGACTTAGTACCCACAGGAGTAGAATATCGTGTCAAATTTTTGAAACTCCATTAGTTACATCATATCGAACTCCATAAACTCTTTCTACTTGAGCTTTTTAGATATCCCAAAGAATGAGGTAAAGCATCTTCATGATCAGATTGCATTCTTTGAGGAGGCATTAGGTAAGGTAATAAATTTTCATTTTCATTATCTTCACCATTACTCTCCAGTTTTTTAGATGTTTTATCGTCGAATGGTTCTATTTTTATTATCAACTTCTCTACCATTTTATGTATAGGTGTCGTAATTGGTTTAAGTACTTGTTTGAAATGATTTTCGAGTGGTATCTTTCCTTGCTTAATGACTTTCAATTTAGTTTTGACAACATCACGAGTTTTAAAAATATCCTTAACTGTACGCTTATGCATTTTTTATATTATATTAATTTAGTTGTAACTTAACACAAACTCTCAAAGCATTGTGGAAACAACGTCACGTATTGCAAGCATTGCAGTTAGCCCTACTTGGGAGAGAAAATAAAATAAGTAAGTCTGAGGCAGCCAGACGGAAATTTTTTCGTTTCTGGCAGCATGAAAATTAAAATTCGAAACAAGACAATTAATTAATTAAACCAAGTAATATGAGGTTCAGCAAAAATGCAGATGTGCTTAAGCTAACTGTAAGCTAACATCCGTCCTCTGCTGCACACTCTATTAAAAATTCAAACCAAGTGTCCAGCAGGGGCAGAGATAATATATTTTCCATCGATTCCATCAGCCAGCTTGCAACTGACAGAACTGCAGAGTTAAAAGATAGTAGATCATGTATTATGTACATTTTAGTTTTAAAGTTTGTTCGAAATTACTCTTGCGGCAACTTCGTGAGGAACATTAATATTTTTCAGACCAGAACATTTGTAGGAGACCAGAAGGACTAACATATATCGATTAAAATTTTTCTTCGCATTAAATTAGATATTGAAATTATAATTACTTCAATCATTGTAAAATTGCATTACAAGGAAAACAGAAGTAATTTACAGGAAGCGCAAAAAGAAGTGAGAGTTCCAGCCTCAATTCTTTTAAATACTTTCAAAGAGGCACAACAAAGAAGGCCAATCAACAACTTTCGATCGTCCTAGATACCAATTTCGTGTAAGAATGCTTTCTCATTAACATAGCAGAAATGGAATTACGTGTTTAAATAGCTCTTTGCAAACAATATATTATTCTAAAATCACTATTTCTTCGATTAAAAAACAACTCTGAACTATATTTCTCGCCCTGAATTCGAAGGCTATGCCATACAGATCTATAAATATATACGATTTATAATTTATATAAAATTTAATATGATTGATATACTAAACTTATTTAACTAAATTAAAATTGTGATAGGCCTGATTCTTGCACATTCGGCCTTGGTTTTGGTTTTGCATAAATAAATGTATTATAGTATTGATCTTGGTCTCGGTAAACGGTTTTAATCTGCTTATATATGTTATGAGCCGTGTGGACTCGGGGGCCCGGCTAAAGTGGTGGAAAATTTGTTCTTCGACATATGTGCAGATGTTTGAGGTACTGGCTTTTCGTAAAGGTTTAAGAAGAGGATATTTTGAGAAGTGATCAAGAGCGATCAAAATACAGACTTCACCTTTTTTGGTTCTAGGGTAGGGACCCAGGAGGTCGAGATAGATTCTTTGCCAAGGCCGTTCAGTTTTGGCCTGTGTGCCCATGGGTGGTCTTAATGTGGTGTTAGAGGGTTTCACCTCTTTACAGATGTCGCAAGAAAGAATATATGCACGGGTTTCTACAGTCATACCCGGCCAATAGAAATGTCGACGAAGTCTCTCTAAAGTTTTGCCAATTCCGCCATGAGCTGCCAAAGGTGGATCGTGAGCTCGCGATATTACGTCGTTGGTTAATGCGTTAGGGACCCATAATTTCCAAGCTTCTTCCTCTTGAACGGGATCACCTGATCGAGGTTGAGTTCGGATATAAACGTAACCATCACGAACTATTAAATCAGGGAAACGGTCTTTATTTTTCTCAATTCGTTCGATAAGCTCTTTATATTCGGAAGACTGGAAGTGAGGTGATTCAAGATCGATTTCTGGACCAGGGTTTTCTAGAGGGCTAGCGTCAATTTGGTCGCAATGGATTCGAGACAAGGCGTCTGGCACAACATTCAGTGTTCCTTTACGGTGTTCAATGCTGAAGTTGAAGCCTTGTAATTTTAAACTCCAACGAGCCAGACGACCACTAAGATCTTTTTGGGTCATGAGCCACTGCAAGCTAGCATGGTCAGTAATAATCTTGAACGGCATTAGTTCAACATACGCACGGAATTTTTTCAGACTTATTATTGCCGCCAGACATTCCAATTCCGTTACGGTATAGTTACGCTGGGCAGAATTTAATTTCTGTGATACATACGCGATTGGTCTTTCTCTCCCTTCGTCGTCTAATTGAAGAAGCACGCCTCCTACCCCTTGACTACTCGCATCGCACTGAATGATAAAGGGTTTAGAAAAATCAGGACTCGACAGTAATGGAGCGGTGGTAAGTAATTTCTTTAGTTCTTCAAAAGCTGCTTGAGCTTCGGCAGTCCACGTATACTTGTTCGACTTTTTCAACGTGTCTGTAATTGGCGAAGTCAGGTCTGCATAATTGGGAATGAACTTTCTATACCATCCGGCCATACCGAGAAAACGACGAGCCTGTTTAAGAGTTTTAGGCGACGGATAGTCTACTATTGCAGCGATCTTGTCTGGGTCCGTCCTGATGCCCCCTTCTCCGACGATGTATCCCAAGTACTTAGTCTCTTTCAAGCAAAATCTGCTTTTTTCTACATTGATCGTAAGGCCTGCCTTTTTCAGACAACTGGCCACTTGAGACAAGAGTTCTAAATGGGTATCGACATCTTCGGATAGGACTAAGAGGTCATCAAGATAGACCAAGACATTCTCGCGCAAATTGTATGGGATCACTTTATCCATGAGCCTGCACATTGTCTGAGGAGCGTTGCAGAGCCCGAATGGCATCACTGTGAAGTGATAGAGGGGATGGCCAGGCACCGTAAAAGCGGTCTTCTCTCTGGAGCTTTCCTCCAGTGGTATCTGCCAGAAAGCGTCTTTAAGGTCTAAGCTGGTTATAAATTTAGCTGACGGAAGGCGACTCAGGATGCCCTCGATCTGCGGTAAAGGATAGGCATCCTTTTTTGTCACGGAGTTCACCTTCCGGGCGTCGAAACACAGCCTGACCTTGTCGGGCTTTCGCACAAGTACCACTGGGGAGCTCCACGGGCTTTGGCTTTCCTCTATCACCCCAAGCGAGAGCATTCGGCTCAGCTCGGCGTCCATCAGTTTTTGAACGGCAGGTGACACAGGATAAAAACGTTGTTTAATTGGGGCGGCTTCACCGACATCAATCACGTGCTCAAGAAGATTGGTTTTACCTAAACCCAGTGTGGCGAAAGATGGAAATAAAGACTTGGCGTATTCTAGCCGACGGTGTTCAGAAGGAGGGAGAATATGTTGTTTGGACTCGGTCGACTCCACGATCGGTGTGTCCAACGAAGCCAAAGACCCTAGCACATCGGGAGCCAAACCAAAAGCCTTCCAAAAGTCGACTCCTAAATACAAGGATTGAGTCAGACTAGGAACGAGATAGAAACGTATAGGCTTGGTTTGTCCGCGAAAAGTGACGTCTAGGTCGGCATGCCCATGTACTTCAGGCTTGGCGCCGTTGGCCACCTCGATCGCGGAGCGATATTTCGTCCCAGCAATTTTCTTCTCGGACAACATCTGCTCCGATCCTTGGCCAAGTATGCTCACGCTGGCCCCGCTATCTAATAGACCGGTCAGTTTTCTTCCTAAAATTTGGACTTCGGCATAAGGCCTTACGTCCTTGTGAACTGACACGAAAGCTGTAGCTAGTCTACGACGATTAGAAATTACGCGTCGCCAAAAGGAACGTAGACGAAGTGACGAGCGTTTAAATTTTTTTATATTTCGCACACTGGACTCGGAATGATTCAGAGAGTCAAGAGCCGACACGAATATTCTCTCCCGAGCAGCTCGATACTCCTTCAACCGCTGATGGAAAGGTTTTCGCGGGTGAACAACTGGGGCGGAAATTTGAATTCCTACTGGCCGTTCAGGCCGTGTTAAAATCGTAACTGCTCGGCAGGGAGTGACATGTGATTCTGTCTCTTCATTATCGCACTCAGCACAATCTTCCACCGTAACTATTTCGACATCTGATTTTGGGAAAATGGACACGTCAGGTAAAATCGTTAAGTCAGAGGAATTCGGCAACTTGCCTACAACAGGGGAAACCTCCGGTCCTCCCATCAGGGCAGCGGAGGGGAGGGAAAAGTCTCGCCCGATGTCGCAGCTGTCAGCATCGCTCGTTGGGGTCGGGAACGGGTGTTGTTGTTCCCGGCCCGAGACTGGTTTTTTTGCGAACAGCTGGGGCATCGGGGTTTGACTGTCCCCTTCCGGCCGCAGCCGTAACAGAAGAAGCCCGTTGGCTCCTTCTCGCAGTCTTGGTAAAAATGCCCTTCGGCTTCACAGTTCCAGCATTTGATCTTCGGTGGTGGGTATCTCGTCACCATCCCAACCGCGTCGACCACCTGCTCACCACTTTCTGGTGGCTCAACGACGAGCGGACTGTATTCCTCCACCCTAGCACGATGTTGAGCAGGCGACAACAGCGCCGCTCGAGACCGCTCCCTCGTAGTTTGCACCTCCGTAACCAGCCTACGCAACTGGCCTATGGTGTCGGCACGATGAAGGCAAATCTGCTCCTGTATGTAGCAAACCTGCTCTCACCGTCTCGACGAATTCTGTTTCGGCCATCGGACTCTTAAGCTGATTCCGGAGCGAAATGAGGGACTGATAGTATGAGACGAAAGTCTCGCGAGGCTGCTGCCGCCTACTCAGCATCTGCCTACGGATATCGACGTCGCGCAAGCGATCACCCCAATCAGCTCTCAGAGCATATTTTATTTGGTCCCAAGTTGGGCGGGGTACACCTCTTAAGTAAGTCCAATACCAATTGACTAAAGAGTCGCTCAGCAACTGGTGGAAATTCCTGACTAGCAGGGAAAAATCACTACGCAGGGTGTTATGCGTTAGCGTTTCTGCCCGGAAGATAAATTCTTCCACGCTCAGCTTTTTATTATCCCCATCGTACTGCAGCTTCCAGTTACGGATCGGGCTGCTACTGCGTCGGGGGGGTGGATAGTGCCCCAGATGGTTGTAATTTGGAGGGGGCCTATAAACCACTGAACCTGGAAGGCCCGGGCCTTCTGGTTGTCTGCTAGGGGGTTGCTGAGTGGCTGTTGGCGGAGATGGAGTCGTGAAGCTATGCTTAGAAGCGTCTCTCGACACTTGGTCTTTTATTTCTTTGACTCCTCTAGCAACCTCGTCTCGTACGAGACTTGAAATTTGTTGCTGAAGACCCGCCAACAGAGATTGGGTTGGAATCCATCCCGACTCAGGTGGGGCCAGAGCGACTTCTGGGGGCTCTCGACGTGGGCGGAAAGTCTGGGCTTGCGCGGGCGGGGCGCCGGCTTGAGACAGCAAAGGAGTGTCTATTTCTTGGTCGCGAACATGTTCTACCGGCGGTGCATCTACGGTTCGCGAATCATTATTCGGGTTTAGCAGGCTAGCTGCTCCCGCCTCTTCCTGTGCGTCCGAAAGCAAAAGCTGTCGTCTCCCCGTTTGCCGGGTATTATACGGATTTTTCGTTGGTGAGTTAGGCTTAGGCATTATGAAGAATACGCGGAGCGATCAAATTACCAATGTAAAAAACCGACGGAAAGAAGGATATTAGGGCGCGCCGAAGGTTCTTTCGTATTCGTGGCGCGCCGATTCTCCAAACGCGGGCGATAAAACCGAAATGTGACTTCAAGAGAATACAAAAAAGGAAAAAAATTTTTGTGGCAAGCAAAACGTTACGTGCTGGTGACCCAAACTTACAATAATTTTTTACAACTAGTTGCTATTAATATTACTCAATTATGGCTATCTTGTAAATTAAAATAACTTTTATCTATTGAAGCATAAAAAATATTAGGCAAAAGGAGAAAAAGTGAAACTAAAACTGAATAAGAAACATTATAGTACTCATCACTCGTTAATTATTAATATTCTTATAAGCTAATAACTAGATTTTAATTTTTTAGAAATTTACTCAGAATTTTTATATTTCCGGTGTTTGCGGCCGAGATTATTTAAACCTTATTCAAAACAACCTAATGCAAAATTTCATGAAAGCAAAACCTATGTTTTAAGAGCTATTCCAAGATGATAAATTTATATCAGTTACAATTGAATACATCTGTCTATGATCAACTTTTGTTACAGAAAAAAAACTTTATGTACAACAAAATGCATCTTGCAAAAATAATTACAGGAAGTTACAGCCCAAATTTTAGTTATACAAAATGAATTGATATATAAATTTTTCAAAATGATACCAATTATATTACTTCATAAAAATCTCTGGTCCCAACTCCCACTCTCTTCTACAGCCATGGGAAGAAAATGGTTAAAATTCCGTTAATTTTTAAAAAAAACTGGGAGCCAATTCCAGGCCACCGAGCATTCAGCCTGCGAAGGAAGTAGTTGAGGGAAGGGCCCTTCCCAGTTTCACCTGCGGGGACTGCGAGACGGAGAACGAACGAGGTGTCCTCCCGGTCAGGAGGCTGGCTCTATTAACAGCCAACCCCTGCAATTCCAGGGAGGAACCTTGTACGTCTCAGCCACGCAGGCCCGGCAGGGTCCGCTAGTAAGGACCCCCCGCTATCAGCTTCTCCCTAGGATGGGGTGCTCCCCGAGACCTCGAGTAGGCTTACTGGCTGAAGAAGCCAGTATCCTCAATTCTCAAGAGGCCTCCGGGAGACCCCAGCCACGGGAGTCGCCGATAGGGCCTCGAAGGAAGAAACATGAAGGTGAGTAAAATTGGGGAGACTTTCGCTCCAAAGGGAAGGGAAAGGAAGGCCCCACGTTGGGCGCCATATTGTTATGAGCCGTGTGGACTCGGGGGCCCGGCTAAAGCACCCCGTCCGGCGGTATGCGGCCGCGAGAGCTGGCAGGCTAGAATTTGCGGTAGTGTGGGGGGGTTTGCCGAAAAAAAACCGCTTTCAGCCGCCGGAACGGCCACCGGCTATAACGAAAAAAAAATTCTCTCGCATACGGGAGACGACGAATCGCGAAGGGGGGAAAAACGACGGTGCAGGCTGAACCCCTGCAGCTGCCCGTGATTGACTCTCAGGGGGGGTCCGGTTCGCGATGGACCCTCCTTGGCCTGTTGCCCCAACCACCCTGTGGCCTCCCAGCGGCCTTAATAATTGGGAGGTCCCTTTTCAACCCTGCGAACTCACATGTATCTCATGGCTGCAACGGAGAATGGGAGAGGGGGAACCGAGAGAAGAAAAAATTTAATTTATGGAAACATACCTTCTTTTATCTTTTCTTATTCAAAAATACATGGACTTATAGTTACGTGGGAGCTCGTTGGGCGCCGTGCTGATCTGTTGAGTCCGCCTATGATGGGGGTTCCCGCGGAGAAGCGATGAGATGGAACGTTGGCGGAGGCACCCTGCCTCTTCAGGTGGCCCCGTCGTGGTGCCCTCCGCTGGCGAATCGCAGCAACCCGGTCCAACCGACTCCAATAAGATTTGTATTCTTTGTTTTAAATTTTACTTTAAATTTCTTTTTTTTTCTTGGTTATGTTTTTGTTTTTTTTTTTTTTTTTTTTTTTTGATTTTAATAACGTCCAGAATATATTTGGGGATTAGCCACCCTCTTTACATTTTTCCTTTTTTTTTTTTCTTCTTTTAGAATTATACAATGGTCCAAAAACAAAATCAACGGTGAGTGTTCACTAATACATAACTTGAGGGCTTTTCAAAAAATTTAACTTCACATTTTTTTTTTTTTTTCTTTTAGGATTATACAACGGTCCAGAAAAACATTACCGGTGAGGGTTCACTAATACATAACTTGAGAGCTTTTCAAAAAAAATTAACTTTACATTTTTTTCCTTTTCTTCTTTTAGAATTAATCCACGCGTCAGAAAATTAATTGCCGGCAGAATTTTGGACACTTGTGACACAAGTAAGAATTATGTGCTAAAGGGATATCACTGCATATCTATTATGCGGCCGGAAAACCGCAGGTATATTATCCGCATCACCATAAATGAGTTGGGACAGTAACTTTTATGCGTCCAGTAAAAATTAGCACTCGATTAACCCGATGCAAAAAAAATGACTGTCTCGAGACGAGATTAATTTCATCCGAGATTTATGAACTTCGAAACTTGGAAAACTTGGTAATTGATCTGATGCGGCGATTAATTAGAAAACATTCCGTAAAAGACTTTCCGATATCCAGGCGACGCGATTTCCCAAACTCCACTTTTCCGCACGGCGATCGAAACTCGACTCCCCATGAATAATCCGTCAAAAATTAATCCGCACTATCGCAAACTTGTTTAACTTTTTCCACCCACGAGCGGTGCTGCCAAAAAAAAACTTTTCTTTTTTTTTCTAATGCCTTCCTTATGGCTCGGTGATCCCAACTCGACTCCCCTGAATAATCTGCCTTACGCCCGCCGAAAAATCTACGCGCCCCGGTGACCGTTACGGATCCCGCTGCAGCGCACTCCCACACTCACCGCCGCTGCCACTGCAGACACCGATGAGTGCAGGAACCCGCTGCGCTGGGATGGCAACGTGCACCGAGGACGCCGCCCGCTCATCTTCAGCCTCCCGCAGCCATGTACCAGCCCGTCGGTCGCTGAAATTTTTGCATGGGACCGGAATCTGTGGCGATGCCCGGGGCTCGGTCTTGAAAATTTTTTGTATGGGACCGAGATCTGTGGCACCGCTTGAGGCTCGGTCCCAGGGCTCGCGCCGGAGATTTCTTCCTAGCTTGGGCTTGGCCTTGAGCTGCGATCGACGAATTTTGTGCATTTTCGTGCACGAAATTCGTCGCCAGCAGCCCAAGGAACGCAATCCCTTGCGGTACCGTCCAGAGCCGCCGTGAAGTCTCGGCCGAGCCCCTGAGCTATCGCCGAAGCCCATAGGCGGAGAACAAAAATTTCCGCATTTCTGTGATTTTATCACACGGGCGGATTAATGGGGCCAGACTGGTTTTCCCCCTGACCACAACATATAGATAAAGAGTTGTAGTACTTAGCAATAAAAAACTAAGAAATAACCATTAAAAGGTAACAAAATAACACCTAGAAAAAACAGGTTGAAGGAAATCAAAATATTTGGAATTTAGAGAATATTCAAAGGCTCGAATATGACGATTGCTTCTCTGAAACTCTGATGACCGCCGCAGGATTGAAGACATAATTTATCGTTTTTACTGGAAGAGTAGTGTTGTTGGTACACTTACTGGAAGTTACTGACAACTGTAAATTTCTCCAAATTTAAGTTACCTTCGCCTTTAAGTAAGAAAACTAAGGGTGCCTTGGCAACATAAATTTGTCAGTTCTGGCGTTAGTTTCTTAAAAGGAACAAAATAAAATATTATAAGATTTAAATGTTTTAAAATTGATGCACTCTTTTTATTTTGTTTTTGGTAAATTTTTTGCATAGTGCTGAGCTGATGTTCGCCTCCATTTCGATGTTAGACTTTCTGCTGGTTGAAAGTGATTTTTCTATAGAATATGTTATCCGTCTGATAACTGATTCGTTTTTAATAACATTTTAATTTTATCATTCTCCTTCAGATGTTCTAATAAAAATTAAAAAGTAAAGTGCGGTAAAATGGGATTTTTAATAGCCTTTTCAATTGTTGGGCGTTTTCGAAAATTCGTGTTTGATGTACTACAAATAAAATCAATATACATATGTATGTATATATTTGTAATACTATACTTTTCGCGATCAACTTTCAAACACATTAAAAGGATGATTTTCGAACATTTCCGCGCATCATTGATACAAGTATGAGTACGGCACGAAGAATTTTCTCAAATATGTGCCGATTTTTCTACATTAATAAACATTTTAAAAAGTGGCCAAGAGGTTAAGAAACCGATAATATTAGGGGGATTCGAAACGTAGTGGGGTGTGCGAGTGAACTTAGAAACTTTGTTTCTTTGATTATTATTTCTTTTTTTCCACTGTCTTTACTTTTTATAAAAGATTTTACAATAAACAATATTAAAATTTGCTTTACCTTTTATAACAATATTAAAATTTTCTTTCGAGTTAACCTTTTTCACATCTAGATCAAGACTGACTTTTGAGCCCAGAGTTAAGTTGCATTATCAGAGAAACAGAGTTTACATACTATAATCGTTTCACGTTTTGTGGCAACGTGATGTTTGCGGCGTTTCCGTAGAACTTGGGACCCGTCAGCACAAAAAAGATTTTCATTTGCAAAAACAATTAAAAAATAAGTGTATATTGAACGTTAGGAATTTAGCGGATTAAAATTTCAAGACGTTGGTATTTAAAAAAAAAATGAATTAATTATTAGAATATTTGTGGATTGTTTCTAGATTTTGGGGACTTGATTCATTTGGTAATGTAACTCCTCTCTCCCTAAATTGATGGTTCCCCTGAATCATTTTGACTTTAACTTTCTGTTTGTAAAGTACGATACATATTGTTATAATTATTAAAATAATGCTTCCTGTACCTAAACTGTAGTTAACTATTTTGTGGAAGTGTAGCTCTTTTATTTCTCTGATATTATTTTCCTGATGCAAAATAATTTTTTCAAATTTTAAAGTTTTATCATGTAGTGTAATACTTCCTTTATTTGGTATTGCAAATCTTTCCGTACATGTTGATATTTATTACTGAATATCTCATTGTCAATTTTAATTGAACAGCTGACAACATTTATAACAAAGTTCCCATTTAATACAAATGTTCTTTCATCACATGAGCTTCTAAAGTTTTATTTTTAAATTGTTTAGGATTACAAAATCATTTCCTATCTCTATAATTTCTTGTTCAGTGCTATCAACTAGTTTACATCTTTTTTTTATAACGCACAGTTTGCTTAATTTTAGTTCTTGTAGACATTTGCCGGATTCATATACAAAAGTTTTATTTCTAATGCTAACTACATATTCAAACTCTTCGTTAATTTGTTTACTATTTGAGTTAGCAATAGGAACTATTAATTTCTTATTTGTCTTTAAAGACTTTATTGGAATTTTTGTAGCGAACACGATGTCTATTATTTCTTTTTCAAAGTTTTCAATAAGATTTTTTTTGGAAAGAATTTTATTTCTGTCTGCTTCTGTAAAATCCTTTAGTAATGTAAATGAATTGTTCAAATTTTCATTAATTTTTATTTGCTGATTAATTGTTTCTATTGCTCTATGATTGTTTTCATCTGTTAGTTTTAAATGTGTCTCGATTTCTTGTTTATCGTCTTCGTCAAGTGTACCGAAAAGCCATTTCAGTCCTTTTCCTACAAGGTTAATTAAGCCTCTTCTACTTCTATTGGGTAATAGTGTCAGTGTTTTACTTCTAATGGAGTCAATTTGCTCTAATAAGTACATGTTTGTTAGTAATATTTAAAATTTGGATGTTATGCTTCAAGTCGATTAGGATATTTAAAATTTCATTTGGATAGATTACATGTAGGACTATATCGAACCTGTCTACTATTTCCACTTCATCCATTCGTATCGTGACGAATCCGAATTCCAAGTGTAGTTCCTCAATTGGGAATGTGGCGAACGCTAGGACCAGCATCCATTTTAACCCGATTCGAAAGATTTATTTGTTTTGTTTTTGCCAGTCGGAATTATTCAAAATGCCCAGCCAAATTAAGCATAAGATTACTAGTGTAAAGTCTAAGAAATTGGAAAGCAGGTTTCGAACTTGTGTGCGCATACGACGTTTAAATGAAGCCCATCGGTATATTCCAAAAGCTGGAAAGCTGCTTCAACGAGCATGTGATATTTTTCTGGCCGAAGAGTTGAGGAGCGAATGTGTTAGGTCCGAAGAAAAAATCAGTGGAGTCATTAGGAAATTCAAAAATTTGAACATCACAACCTTTTCCTACTTTCTCACCGCTGCGCTACTGGACTATTCCGAAGCGGCCATCAAAATAGCAGCAAGAGGATTTGCGCTGTTTCATCAAATGCATGTGAAGCAGTTGAAGAAAAGGGTGCTGACTCTACAAAAAGGTGGCGGAGATAACAATCTTTTATCTTTCCAAGGCATTGTAGTAATACATTGCTACACCGAGGTAGAACAGTCAGTAAAAAAAAAAAACTTTTAACCCTCGATTAATAGAAAAGAATTCATAAAAACGAAATTATGTTCTTAAATGCGCACCCCATTACAAGTTTCGGAGCCTCCTAGTATTATCGGTTTCTAAACCTCTGGCCACTTTTTAAAAAGTTGTTTATTAGGTTGCCAATTAGGCACATAGTCCAGAAAATACTTCGTGCCATACTCATACTTGTATCAATGATGCGCGGAAATGTTTGATAATCATCCTCTTAATGCGTTTGAAAGTTCACCGCGAAAAGTTTATTATTATAAATATATACATACATATATTGATTTGATTTGTAGTACACCAAACACGAATTTTCGAAAACGCCCAATAATTGAAAAGGCTACTAAAATTCCCATTTTACCGCACCTTACCTTTTAATTTTTATTAGCACATCCTAAGGAGAATAATAAAATTAAAATGTTATTAAAAACGAATCAGTTATTAGACGGATAATATATTCTATAGAAAAAACACTTTCAACTAGCAGAAAGTCCAAAATCGAAATGGAGGCGAACATCAGCTCAGCACTGTGGAAAACATTTACCAAAAACAAAATAAAAAGAGTGCATCAATTTTAAAACTTTTAAATTTCATAATATATTATGTTGGTTCTTTTAAGAAACTAACGCCAGAACTGACAAATTTATTTTGTCAAGGCACCCTAAGTTTTCTTACTTAAAGGCGAAGGTAACTTAAATTTGGAGGAATTTACAGTTGTAAGTAACTTCCACTAAGTGTGCCCTTCCAGTAAAAACAGTGAATTAAGTCCTCAATCCTGCGGAGGTCATCAGAGTTTCAGAGAAGCAATCGTCAAAAAGGATTACGAATGAGAAGGTTACTTTGATTAAAATATTTTTGAAAATGTTAAAACATTTGTTTATCTGATCTGAAAAATGTTTCGACCTGTGACAATACTGGATTTATGATGAAATTTGGGTTAATTGATTTCTGTTGCCCGAATCAATATTTTGAAGAGACTTTTTCTCACTTTTAAAATGTTTAATATTATTTTACAAAACATAAGTCCGAACTTAAAATGTTTTTCATAGAGGTATAATTAGATTTATGTTTTAAAGGCAAAGATATCCTGATTTTGCCGGAATTTAAAGTTCTTATTAACTATTAGAAATAATTCTAATAAAATATACCAAAAATGTTCCCTTTTAACCGTTTTAGAGTTAGAATACAAATAATAAACAAAAGAGAAAACGAGCCACCTCATTCGAGCCTTTGACAATTCTCTAAATTTAATATATTTTGATTTCCTTCAACCTGTTCTTTTATATGTCTTATTGTGTTACTTTTTAATTGTTGTTTTTTAGTTTTTTATTGCTAAATACTTAAATGCTTTATCTGTATTAGCAGATGAAATTCGTTTACCACGACAAAGATGAAGACTGTAATACATTTATTTATGCAAAACCAAAACCAAGACCGAATTTGCAAGAACCAGGCCTATCAGAATTTTAATTTATGGTAGTTAAATAAGTTTATTATATCAGTCATCTTAAATTTGAGATCAAATATAAATCGTATATATTTATAGATCTGTATGGCATAGCCTTCCAATTCAGGGCGGGAAATATAGATCACAGATGTTTTTTTATCGAAGAAATAATACCTTTAGAATAATATCTTGTTTGCAAAGTGAAATTCCATTTCTGCTATGATAATCAGAAAGCATTCGTTCAGGAAATTGGAATCCAGGACGATCGATAGTTATTGATTGGCTTTCTTTGTTGTGCCTCCTTAAAAGTAATTAATTACCAAGTTTGGTAAGAATAGAGTTGTTTATTTGAATAATTATTTATTTTTTTTAGGTGAAACTTTAAAATTATAGGATGCCTGTTTTTATTAACTTATTTCTAAAATTTTAATTTTTAACTAGGATTAGATACCCGATTATTTTAATATGTATGTTTACATGCCTAGGTAGTATTAGTTATGGTCTTGAAACTTAAAAAATTGGGCGGTATTTTAGTCTGTTCAGATTGAGGTTGGAACCCTCACTTCTTTCTGCGCTCCCTATAAATTCCTTCTGTCTTGCTTGTAATGCAATTTTACAATGTTTCAAGTAATTAAAATTTTAAAATCTAATTTAATGCCAAACAAATTTCTAATCTAAATCTACATATGTTAGTCCTTCTGGTCTCCTCCAAATGGTCTGGTCTGAAAAATATTAATGTTCCTCACGAAGTTGTCGCAAGAGTAATTTCGAATAAACTTTAAAACTACAATATACATAATACATAATCTACTATCTTTTAACTCTGCAGATCTGTTGCTTCCAGACTGGCCGATGCAAATGATCTCTGCCCCTGCTGGACATTTGGTTTGAATTTTTAAAAGAGTGTGCAGCAGAGGACGGATGTTGGCTCACAGTCAGCTTAAGCACATCTGCATTTTTGCTGAACCTCATATAACTTGGTTTAACTAATTAATTCTCTTGTTTCGAATTTTAATTTTCAGGTTGCCTGAAACTTGAAAATTTCCATGTCTGGCTACCTCGAACTTCATTTTTTTTTTCTCTCTCCCAAGTAGGGCTAACTGCAATGCTTGCAATACGTGACGTGGTTGCTACAATGCTTTAAGAGTTTGTTTTTACTTCCCATTTTCACCCCTTGGCTAATTTCCTTGTTTCGTGACTGCGACAATAGTTTAGGGAATCTTTTACTGGCATTGGACAAGAGTAAGCACACTAAAAAAACCAGTTTAATATACTTTTACAAACTTCGATAAAAGAATAATTACCACGTCATTTTAAAGTTAACATCCGCTGATCCTCATTGGGACCGTCGACGGGCACACACGTTCCCAGGAAGGGTGGTTTCAAAAAAAAGTCCTGATTTGCGCTCAACTATTTTAATTTATTGGCGTTAGAGGAAAAAGCCTGATTGGCATAAAAAACCTCTATGAAATTACAATCTTTTATAAAAAAACACAGCTTAGTGGCATCTGCTGTGGCAGTCGATCGAGCAGTGAACTAAATTCTAGAATTCTTCTTCCCAGCAAACCGCGACACAATCGACATTTTTCTTTATGACTTCTCCCGAAATCCTTTATTACGGTTAAGTCCCAAATGGACCTAAATAGGTATCTTATCTCTGTCGCCGTTTGCTGCCTCTGCATTATGGTGAAAACGCATGTTTACCCAGCACATGCTGGCAGCTGCTTACAATTACGAAATAAGACTTAAGCGCTGACAACCTTATGTTGTTGCATTTTTGGAGTTACAAATTCTCCTTTCGCCTTATCAACTTCAACACAACATATACATTAATAAAAAAGTATCCAATGTAGTGCAATTAACAGCATTTTCAGGTATATGTATGTGCCTGAAAATCGATACTCAGAAACTGATAGTTTTCGTTAAATTTAGCTCACATAATCTCATACAACTAATAGGTTTTGTCATGCAATTTAAATATATTCAGATCAAACGAAGTTTTGTGCAGTACAAGACAAATGTAATTTTTACGCGATGTATTATTACACTTTTCAATCAATTTTGTCACGCCGTTTTGCTATGTAATAGCATGCATTCCGTTATATAAAAATTAAACAAAAAATGGCGGTATACATGAATAGTGAGCATTTTTAATTTGTCGTGTTTACTCTATTTATAGGGTACTACTGAAACTATTACAATATTGCAAATATTATTTACTTATTTATTTTCAAAAATACAGGAACATATATATGGCGCATCCTAACAAAACATAAATAACTACAAATTATACAATTAGCAATATAAATCCACTTTCAAAATCAAATTATTATTCAATATAATATCAAAAATTTAAAATAATCCAATTCCTATTTATTACAAGCTAATTAACATTTTTTTTGTTTTGTTTTGAGAAGCAGTTTTGTCCTACGGGACAAAACACAATCCATATCTAACGATGGTAAGTTATAATAACAATTCAGTTACACATATATATTAATTACAAATAAAGAACGAAACCAAATCACATTTATGAGTGGAAAATGTTCGCTAGGCAGTTCAAAAAGCAAAATATTGCCTTGGTTTTCCGTTATCGGTGTTAACGGTACTTTTCCTACAAGCTTAATCTACGCCAACACTCTTGATAGCACTGTTTGAGTAGGTAGGCTATGAGAGTTCGGGGCCACTTTTCCCATAAGAAATGTACAAGGGCTCAGAAAACTACAAAACGGTCCCAAAAACTCTCGGGCTGGACATGGAGGAGCATTTGAAAGCTTCTTCTGGTCTTGGACGAGCAATTTTAGATGTATGACCTCATGAAAGCTTCTTCTGGTCTTGGACGAGCAATTTTGAGATGTATGACCTCATGAAAGCTTCTTCTGGTCTTGGACGAGCAATTTTGAGATGTATGACCTCATGAAAGCTTCTTCTGGTCTTGGACGATCAGCTGAAAGCTCTTTTGTGTGTTCTTGGGGTTGCATCAGGCGGTAGGGGGTGGCATCAGGCGCTAGGGGTTGTGTTTGGGGTGGCATTTTTACTCTTCCCCCTCCCCCGCTGAGATCTGTTCCCACTCCCCACCCCTGCTGAGATCTGTTCCCCCTGCCCCTCCCCGCTGAGATCATTGTCCCACTCTCTCCTCGCTGAGATCGCTCCCCCGCCACCCGCTCTTACTTCGCCGTGATACGTCTTGTGACATTCTGAAAAAATCAGAAGAAATGAGCAGAGCGCGAAGCATTTGGTTTTGTTTCTTATCTCTAGCTTTGGACGATGAGATCGCTGAATTGCAATATTTTTGAGTTGCAGGTGGCTTTGTTTACATTAGATTAGAATGGATTGAATTATTTTATTAATAATTATATTGCATAATGTAGATCTTGTCTGAGTATATTTAAACCTATGAGGATGCTTGATGCAGATTTTCTCAGGAGGCAATTATCAATCACACGATCATATTTTCTTAACAAATTGGATTTAATTTTGTCTAATTAAGGATATTCATAAAACCCTACATACAATTTTCCTTCGATATACTTCACACTTAGCCTTGTAAATGAGACTACAAATATATGGTGAATACACACGGCGAATTTATTGCTCTAGTACATATTCTGTAGTTGCATGAGTTAAAACGCTGTTAATACGCAATATTTTCGCTCGTTTGACAATTTTTATTTGAGTATTTACTTGCAATGGAATTGTTGTTATTGTGTAAGGTCTTATAGAGATTTGGGATGGTTTATACTTTTCCTTCTTACTCTTTAATGGGACTTTAGCTCCTATGTGGAATGATATTAGCTTGGCACTTTTGTAATAGCGTTCTTTATATTTTTGTTCTTACTGGTTACGTTATTTATTCATGACAGCTTGCCCTTTACAATTTTGCTTATTTATAGCAAGGTGAGAGAAACATTTTCTACAGGAATTTAGGCCCCCCAATCTTTATTACAACTCATATTGCTAGTTCGATTTCAAATTAAGTACATGACTGAATCAAGGTTAAACTTAAGATTCTTCCCCTATTAACAAATTCTTTTGAGATCAGCAATTTGACGGTTAAATTTTTTCTTATTAATAGCGAGCTAAGGGAAACATTTTTCACTGGAATTTAGACCTTAATGTTCATTACAGTTAGCTCCTTCATGCTCTTTCAAGCTCCTTTGAATTGTCCCACTATCGATGCTTTGGGCGTATTAAACGTCAAGTAGTGATTAATTTTGTGCTTGTTCATCAACCTTTTAAAGTGATCGAACTTGCCGTCATCCAACGTTTTATCATTTCTCTGATTAGTTTGTAGAGATAGGATATGACAAAATGAATGTATTCATCGTATATGCCAATATTTATGTAATTATTTCAGCCTCCCGTAGCTCCTCAACGATTGATATAATTTCATTAGTATGACTGTTATTTCCAGCTTGTTGGGATGCAATTAATATACGAAGTCTATCAAAAAGTCATTAGGATCATCCCAATAGAGGTAATCAATGTTTTTTTTAGGAATTCTCATGATTCCTGTTTCAGTACGCAGTGTAGGAGTGTTCACTAACTTTTTCATAATTTTTTTATATTTATAGGTATTTGTTCCTTTTATTTGTTTGTTTTCATTAAAATCACGCCTGTGCACGCTTGAATCGTTTAAAATTGATCTATAATTGTACAAGTCTTCCCTATTGTAACCGGTAGGATGTTTCATAAAAATCAGATCAAATAAACCTTTGGTTATCTTATATAGGCCGCCTCCAATATCAACATTTTCATCTTCGACTTTTAGCGATGAATTGCCAATCCTCCACCCATCGCTGTAGTACACTCCATAGGTTTTATCAATTTTTGTACTGTTCTGACTAACCAGCTGCTTATATTTTTTTAATATTTGGCCTGGTGATTCTAATATCCGTGAACTATGTTCTTTTAATGTTGTTGATTGTATTGGTGTAGCAAACTCATCATCTTCATCATCGTCATCCTGAAGATCATCCAATGAATAATCTTCAAAGTGGAAAGGTGTGCTAGTTGATTCCATCTTTAAGTGTTTACGGGCAGGTGGTGTGTGTACATAATCATACCTTTGCCTCTTCTCTTGCTCGGGCTCTGTCTTAATTTGTTCTTTATGCTCAAGCTTTACCGATGTCGATAGCTCTTTTAGCGTCCTGGTAATTGGCTTAAAGATGTCCTCCAATTGAGCTTCTGTGTCCATTTTACCAATCTTGAAATCTTTGTACTTTTTTCGTATAGCATCGCTCGTCTTTATAATATCCCTCGTGAGCTTTTCATCCATGTTGTTGACGTGATGGCAGTTACAGCTATACTGATGGACAACTATACAGGTCTGTAAGTAAGTTAAATCAAAGCACGGCCCATCATCCCACAGTTCATCAGCAAGGCGAGCAGTAACGATGTAGCGGAATTGGAGGCAGCAATACACCTCCCGAAGTAACGCCTACACGGGTTCCCAGGTCTAAACATCCATGACCTACACCACTATAGTAGCACGTATCTTCTACTCGGCAGCGTGTTGTTAATCCTACTGTATATCTGGTATAAATGGACACCTAGGGTTAAACTCTGCACCAAGACAATACCTACTCCCGCATCAAGCTGCCAACAATCAACATCGAAGCGGTACTCAACACTGCAAGCAATGCTATTAATGAGTAAGTATTTTGTACGAATGAACGAACTGCAAGCAAGTAAGCATGCGCCCTGTATATGTTATTTGATGAGTAAGTGTTAGCGTAAGTATAATAATTTGGTTAAATTCTTTTTTCTATTTTTATTAGCAATAAGCATAATTTGTGTATAAATATTGTTGTTCGGGAAATAAAGTTAATGCGATTATCAGACGTGCAGTCAGTCATTTCAGTCATCCATAGCTACAATAATAATTTGGATATCTTGTCTTTAATAACTCCTTCTCATAAAAACCCCCTTTTATAGGTTGATCTTCATAATCTTCTAAAAGATAAGTTACCGGATTTTTATTTTGAACAACTCTTATTTTAAAAATTTCAGTTGTCCAATTTGGCCACCTTTTTCAAAGAAGTGTTTATATTTTCTAATTCTTACATAGTCACCAACTTTATACTTTGATTTGTGTGCAATTTGTATATGACTGTAAACTGTTTTCAAAAACAAATTCTCCATAGATTTATTAACGTGGGTTGGAACCATTTTTATTGTATTATTTTTTTAATTATTGTAGGCTATAACAAGTTTTTCTATTAGATTGTCCAATCGGTAGGTTCCATTCTTACTAAATTCTTTCCACATACTATTTTACAATGTTTTATTAAATCGTTCTATAATTGAAGCTTTTACTGCTGAGTATGTTGAATAATGATTATGTTTTTCTATAAGCTGTTTAAAGTTTTGGTTATAAAACTATTTCCATTATCTGTTTGGAGATTTTCAGGAATGCGCCCACCTTTAAATATATGCATCATGGCAGTTGTAGTTTCCCTACCTGTTTTACATTTTAGAGGGACTGCCCAGCATATTTTGAAAATGTATCGATTATGGTAAGTAAGTACTTATACCCACTGTTTTCTTTTCAATACGATAATATTTCCACTATATCAGCCTGCCTAAGGTCTTCGAATCCTTTTATATACTCGCCGTGTAAGGAAAATTCTCCTCGCAGTCTTATGTAATTCCTCACAACCTCTTCCTTACTTATTATATTAATAACTAACTAATCGTATACTTACACTGTAAGTATATGGTATACATATGTATATTATTTATTCAAAGATTGCGAATATTACATTTAATATTTATTTTTGCAATATATTCATTAAATTTTCTGAAGCAATCTTGTCTAAAAATAAGCCTTATCACATTTTCACATCTATTTTGTTTTGGAATCATAGGAAGCGATAGAATTATATGTTTAAAATATTCCTCAAATTGCAACATATATGAAAGTCTCAATAGCTTAATACCTAAGATAAAATTGTAGTCATGAATTTTAGATTCAGAGTATTCCATAAAGAGTTCATATAAATCATCTAAGAAATCGTTGTCTAAGTCTATATCAATATGTATACTGAATAATGCTTCAAAATATCCTTGCCATTTGATTATTTCTTCCATATCTTTTACTCACAACTCACACTAGTAAACTAAGCGTAAAACATTGTGAAACTCACTTTAATATATTTTTCTCATAACATTGATATTTAAAGAGATAAGAAGGCATATGCAAGACATTTCTGAGAAAATCACCATCATGTATTTTGAAAGCTTATCCTAAATAATATCAACAAATATAACAAAATATTTCGTATAAACAATACATCGTAATAGAATTCAACTTTAAATCAGATCATGTTGATGTAAAGAAGCGATCATATAAAAATTCCTTCTTGTGTAACGAAAATGTCAATAAAGGTTAAAATTGGTTGTATTGATATCTAGAGAGAGGTAATCATGTGCCTGTGTAATATATGCAAAATGTTCCTGAGAAGATCATCAACATGAGTTTCGGTAGCTCAATCTTGATATATCAATAAACCAATTAAAATATTTCTTATACCTAAACAACAATCAAAGGAATTGAATTTTTTGTGTTGATAAATCAAAGCGACAGAGCGTGCTTGCATGATGCAAAACCTATTTCTGAGAAGATAATCATCATGAATTTTGATAGCTTAAACTAAATAAAATCAATAAACATAAGAAAATATTTAATATAAACAGTAGTAAGTGAATTCCGTTCTAAATCAGATGGTTTGATATAAAAAATCGATCCTGTATCAATTTCAATGCAATGAAAGTGTCAATCAAAGATAAAATTGCTTTTATTGATATCTAGAGAGGGATAGTAATGTGCATCTGTAAATATATGCAAAATCTTTCAGAGATGATCAAAATGAGTTTCGGCACCTTAACCTTGATATATCAATAAACAAAATAAATATTTCATATACCTAAACAACGACAAAGGAATTGAAGTTTTTGTGTTGATAAAAGAATTCGACAGAGCGTTCTTGCATGATGTAAAAAAAAACACATGACCATGAATGGAACCGTATGGATAGTTCATACATATTTATAATTACTGAAGGAATCGGAAAAATATATCAAAATGAACTAAATTGGATGGAAAAAAATATTTAATTATTATTTATAAAAGATATATATTCATAAAATCTAAGGAACTCTTCAAAGTAACTTCAGTAATCATATTTCTGATTTGTAATCGTAAGTCTTTAATAGTTCCGGTAACAATTTCTTCTTCTATGATGAAAGCGTCATTCTTTATGTTTTCAATCAAAGATAAAATTGCTTTATAAATCTCTGTTTAAGATTTAAATAAGTTCATGAAATTTCCATTTAAATTAGCTAGTATAACCTAATAGTTTCTAGTTGAATTTGGCATTAGTACCCTTTGCATTGTAACGCTGCTTGGAAGTGCTTGAGTAGTATTTGTACCTGTATTGTAATCATAATTACATTTAGACTAAGTACCGTAGAATTCTCTTTGCTTGTTTGCTTGCAGTAATTTTGGTACTGCATGTTAACTCGCGCTCTTGTATCCGCCTTCGCTGAGTAATAAAGGACTTCGACCTGAACGCCGCAAATCTTTTATTAAGCCTAAAGTCAATACTGAAAAGTCTCTGAAATTAACGTGTTAACATTAAAAACAGTGATTTTCTGTGGAATCAAGAACGAATATTCGTACTCTTGCGAACATAGTTTGTGGTACTACGCGAGCCGGATAGGGTCGGTGTGGTTAAGCAAACATATGGACTAAAAACGATAAATGTAGACCCCTCTACTGCTTTATTGATAACTATTGCGCACTTTCGAGTCAACGCCGCTGAAACTACAGTGCATAATCGAGTAGTTGGTGCGATAAATATACGGGACTAGTACGCTAACGGTACAACAATTCATCCGCGATCGCGTGGGTGGTATGCTGAAGTGGACCCACTTCTAATCTGCTGGAGCAGTGCACTCATACTTTTCAATCTTAATTGCTGAACTAAAGCGGCGTCAAAGATTAAAAAATTGCACAACATAATAATCAACATTAACGCGAATTCGTTGCATAAAGTGCTCTTTTGAACTTACAGATTACTCCGAAAATAAAGTTTACTTTGAACTTTTGCGTATCACAGACATTGATTGCATATCACAGTGTTATGAATCCCAAATTCATAACTCACCACCAGCCTAAAAGCCGGCAATCAAGTGGCCTTAAGCCTAAAAACCGGTGGCGAGTGACATACCGCACACCCAACAGCGCCGCTTCCGAGTCGCATTACCAACGTGCTGTAAACACAGCATGATCGCGCAGTAGCACCGCCAGCATCAAGTGATTGCACCGAGCGTGGGAAACTTAAGACACCCACAACAAACGGTGACCGCTCTTTTAGCTTGAGCCAAACAAGGCCTCTGACCGAGGCCGGCACACGCCGGCAAGGTTACTCATAACGCTACCGGGGTGTAAATTGACACGATGCAAGTGGCTCAATTGAGTGCAATGCACTTGCCGGTCGATGTTTGTCACCAGCTCAGAATGCAATTATGCATTTTTGGATTATGTAAACTCGGAAGACGCACTGATTGGGCAAAACGATACTTTATCGATCAAAGGGGCGGATCCTCCCCAAATATATTTTGAATAAAAGGAGATGTTCCCGTTACGACTAGTCAGAAGTGATCTAGATTTTAACCAGGCATTGTCCCCCTACCGAAGGTAAGGCTTTCCGGAATCAAGACGAGTATTTTTTAAAAGTGTTCAAACGCAGTCAATAAAAGTGTCTTTTTAACCGAGAGTCTAAGTTTTTTAAATTTCGCGTTCCACGGATCCCTCAGCAGGATCCCAACAACAGACGTAGCATTCTAAAGCGCTTCTAAGTGATTCGGAGTTGACAAATTCGTTCATGCATGTCATTGAGCGGTTGCGGTGAATATTTGAAAGCTTTGGCGTTTAGCTTGATTTGAACTTGAGGTGCTTAGTGCAACTATTTTTGAACTGAAACAAATTTTACACAACGCTTCGAGGATACTAAACTGTGTATGTAACCAGTGCCATCTCCCTTTGCTCTAACGAAGGCGAATTTTTTCGCAACCTAAGGCGCACGAATTAGTTGCAAACTCACCATGAAGAAATTAAAAATTAAGTTAACAACATACGGCGATCGTGTTGAATAGTTCATTTCGAATTTATTGAAAACGGGTAAGGATAATCGTACAGAGGCCTCTTTTAATGCGCGCTTAAAACTGCTTCACAGTTACTGGGAGCAATATTTAAAATGTTACGATAGCCTATGGGAAGTAGCCACTAGTGAACAGCTGAAAACAGTTAAGGGCGTTAGTGGAGAAACATTTTCGCATGTTGAGTTTGTTTAAATTGACACTTCCTTCTGGATTGCTGAGCAAATACAATTATTTCGTTCTAATTCCACCTCTGACGAGGTCTAACTAAATTCCACAAATTCAACGAATTCTACTACTCGTAGAAATTCTCTCGGGCAAGCAATCAAAATGCCAAATATTAGTTTGCCGTCTTTGAGCGGGTCGTACCTGGAATGGCCGGTATTTAGGGGCACGTACACATCGCTTATCCATGAGAATTCATTGCTTGCGCAAGTGCAGAAAATGCACTTCCTAAAATCGTCCCTGTCAGGCGAAGCATCTAAACTTAGCACTTAGTACCGACGGAAGCAAACTATTCAGCTTCCTGGCAGATTCTTTGCGATCGATATAATGACACACGGATCCTAGTTAGCTCGTACCTAAATGCTCTAGTTTATCTTCCCTCTATGTCATCTGAAACAGCTAGCGAACTTCGACGTGTCGTAGATAGCTTCACCCAATATGTGCGAGTCCTTGCAAATCTCAACCGGTCAGTAGAGCAGTGGAATGATTGTTAAGTGTATGTCTTATCAAACAAATTGGAAATTTCTGCAAGAAAAGATTGGGAAGTTTCTCTTCGGCCAAGCTACCCTCGTTCGAGGATTTAAAGTTATTTTAAGAAAGACGAATCCATAAATTTAACGCTAAAACCAGCCGTGGTATCAACAAAATGGCCCCTGCATCTAATCTGCCAAAGCCTACAGCTAAAAGTTTCCATGCATCAACAACAAGTCAACGGTGCGCATTATGTCAATAAAAACAATTTATATTATTCTGTCTTCAATTCCGAGCAAAATCTGTCGAGAGCAGGCTTGCTACTGTGCAGGTCAAAAAGTTGTGTACGAATTGCCTTCGGTCGAGTCACAATCCACCGAATTTCAGGTTAGATAAACGATGCAAGCTCTGCCAGAATAATCGTCATACTATGCTGCATAAGACAGAATCAAGGTGTGTTCAGGGAATTTCTAATAATGCTCAAGCATCTTCCCATTCTAGCAATGCAGCCGGGCCTTCAGTGTCTGACCCTATGGCGATAACACCTAAATGCAATTCTAATGGCCAAGTCCCTAGTGCAGTCAACTCGCACTTAGTTAACATTAAACGTTCGACCTCAACAGTTTTACTGGGCACTGCCCGAGCAGCTGACGGTCGTCTAATTAAAGCCCGCGCCGTATTAGATCAAGGCTCCGAAAGCAAATTTATAACGACAGCTTTAGCAAATCTTCTACGTCTACCGAAACATAAACTCAACGTTACGGTCAATGGAATTGGTGAAGCTAGAGTGGTGAAAGCTTATGTATGTCATGATATCATTTCCATGGTGCACTACACATGTTGTTATACAGTCCGGTCTTTGATTATGCCTACACTAGGACAACAAATGTCGTCAAAAAATGTCATTGGGACTAACTGGTCTCACATTTCAGGTCTTACGCTAGCAGACCCTGAATTCGGCAAGCCCTCGCGTATTGATATGATCCTAGCGCTTGACATTTATTTATTTCTTATTCTGTGAGGTGAACAACGACGTGGTGATGCTGATTCTCCCACAGCTCAGTTGACAACGTTGGGATGGATTCTTTCGGGCAGTATCGATTCTTTTTCTGAGAATGCTAACAATGTTAGTAGCCTTTACATCAGTAACGCTGATATTTATGTCACCCCAAATAAGTTTTGGGAGTTGGAGGAACCACCTAAGTCATCCCCCTTAACTCCAGAAGAGCAAGAATGTGGGTTTTCCACCGATACTCATAATAGTAAAGCTGATGGCAGATATATAGTTCGACTTTTACTAAAACAACTTTTCTCAAGACTTGGAAAATCTAAAGCATTTGCACTCTCCGCCCTAACGCGAATGGAGTCCAAGCATTCTGCCGATCAAACGCTCTATGAGTTGTACTCTGCTTTTATGGAGGAATATCAGGATTTAGGGCACATGAGCCCCGTGGAGCATAACTAAGGCGAGGACAAAGCATACTATCTACCGCATCACGCTGTTGCCAAACCCAGCAGTACAACTACTAAGCTACGTGTAGTCTTCAACGCTTCGAGAAAAACTTCTTCGGGTCTATCGCTAAATGATATTCTTCACACCGGACCTAAGCTTCAAACTAACGTTTTTACTATTATTCTCAGGTGGCGATTTTTTCCGTTTGTCTATGCGGCAGACATAGAAGATGTTTAGCCAGATACTCGTTGATGAGAGGAATAGATATATGCAGCGTATCTTATGGCGAGAATCTACCTCGCAAGTTGTTTGTGCCTTTCGGTTGTGCACTGTTACGTATGGCACAGCTTGTGCACCATACTTGGCCTGCAAGGTTTTACAGCAACTAGCCGTGGACTACTTTAGTGAGCATCCTCAAGCAGCACGCATCCTGCAAAGCAATTTTTATGCAGATGACGCTTTATTTGGAGCCTGTGATAAAGAAACTGC
Source organism: Tolmerus cingulatus (assembly GCA_959613345.1). NCBI lineage: Eukaryota > Metazoa > Arthropoda > Insecta > Diptera > Asilidae > Tolmerus > Tolmerus cingulatus. The sequence goes on from CAUIJO010000068.1 coordinate 2,415,115, forward strand.
TATAAGGCACCGAGACGAGTTACGTTACCGGTTACAATAAGGCGGTCTTATGTTACGCAAATGGGTTACTAACTCTCCAGATCTAATCCAAAACATGTCCGAGGAGGATCAAGATTTTAAAGACTCGGTAGAAATCATCTACGATCCTCTTGTGAAGGCATTGGCCATCAACTGGGGCCCTAAGACTAACCAGTTGAGCTTTCATATTGAATTACCAGAGGCAGGTAACATCTCTAAATGGTCAGTGCTGTCGGACATAGGTCGTCTTTGTGACCCACTAGGGTGGCTGTCCCAAGTCCTCATTAACGCAAAAATATTTCTTCAAAAGCTGTGGCTTGCTAAAGTCGAATGGGATGAAACTCTCCCGGAGAAGATGTGCGACTACTGGAATAACTTCAAACAAAGTCTGACGTCGCTGACGGACATTGCTGTATTTCGCTGGATTGGCACCACAAACGAATCTACTGTCGGCTTGGAACTGCACGGATTCTGTGACGCATCAATGCAGGCGTATGGAGCTGTAATATATGTATATGCGGGTGATACATGACTTTGACAATTTACAAGTTTCGCTGCTCGCTGCCAAAACTAGAGTAACTCCTCTAAAACCCGTCGCTTTAAATAAGTTCATGAAATTTCCATTTCAATTAGCTAGCATAGTCTAATAGTAACTAATTGAATTTGGCATTAGTACCCTTTGCATGTCAAGGCTGCTTTGAAATGCTTGAGTAGTATTTGTACTTGTATTGTAATCCTAATTACATTTAGACTAAGTACCGTAGAATTCTCTTTGCTTGCTTGGCTGCAGCAATTTTGGTTAAATCGCTCTCTTGTATTCGCCTTCGCAGAGAAATAAAGCACTTCGACCTGAACACTGCAAATCTTTTATTAAGCCTAAACCGATTACTGAAAAGTCATTGAAATTTTTGTGTTAAATTTAAAAACAGTGATTCTCTGTGGAATCAAGAACGAAAATTCGTACTATTACGAGCAATCTCAATTTTAAAATGAATCAGCTGTTGTTTGAACTTGATGTTTTGCAGTTCTGAGTCTTCACATCTTTTTGTTACTACATCTTGTTCTGCACTGGGATTCTTAAGATTTCTTATAGTCATTTTCTGCATATCATAATCATTGCTTTGTGTTAATTTAAATTCCACACCTTCAACCCCATGTAAACCTTGAGGACCTTGTGGACCAGAGGAACCTTGAGGGTCTGGTGGTCCTTGAGGACCTGATGACCCTTGGGAACATGGTGGAACTGTTGCACCCCGGTTTCCAAAGCCACACTTTAACGATCTTCCAAACTTCTCAACACTCATTCTTGAAAAGAAGAAATGTTTTCATATGTATACAAATTTAAAGAATTACTTGAGCTTTTTTCAATTCTTCGATAATTGGTATAATTTCATTAGGATGACTATTATTTCCGACAGCTTGAGATGCAATTAGTAATCGTAGTCTATTAACTAACTCATTTACATCATCCCAGTAAACATAATCAATATTAGGTTTTGATAACTGAATAATACCAGTACCACTAGGAGCAAACATGTTTTTTATTATTTTCGTATCATTGCGGCTTCTGTTTCCGTTTATTTGCTGAGAAGCATCATATTTTCGTTCATGTGCATTTGTCTCTTCTAATATACTTATTTTTATATTCATCTAAATCAGTTTTGGTATAGACTTTATTAGATGGACTTTTCAGCTATAAGAGTTCAGTAAGACTTGGTGTTAATTCATAGGACTTAGTACCCACATGAATAGAGTCATCATCATATGAAGCTAAAGTATCTCAAATTTTTGAAACTCCATTAGTTACATCAAATCGAACTCTATAAACTCTTTCTACTTGAGAAGAGCTTTTTAGATATCCCAAAGAATGAGGTAAGGCATCTTCATGATCAGATTGCATTCTTTGAGGAGGCGTTAGGTATGGTAATAAATTTTCATTTTCATTATCTTCACAATTACTCTCCAGTTTTTTAGATGTTTTATCGCCGAATGGTTCTAATTTTATTATCGACTTTTCTACTATTTTATGTAGAGGTGTCGTAATTGGTTTAAGTGCTTCTTTGAAATGATTTTCGAGTGCTATCTTTCCTTGCTTAATGACTTTCAATTTAGTTTTGATAACATCACGAGTTTTAAAAATATCCTTAACTGCACGCTTATGCATTTTTTATATTATATTAATTTAGGTGTAGCTTAACACAAACTCTCAAAGCATTGTGGAAACAACGTCACGTATTGCAAGCATTGCAGTTAGCCCTACTTGGGAGAGAAAATAAAATAAGTAAGTCTGAGGCAGCCAGACGGAAATTTTCACGTTTCTGGCAGCATGAAAATTAAAATTCGAAACAAGACAATTAATTAATTATACCAAGTAATATGAGGCTCAGCAAAAATGCAGATGTGCTTAAGCTGACTGTAAGCCAACATTAGTCCTCTGCTGCACACTCTATTAAAAATTCAAACCAAGTGTCCAGCAGGGGCAGTGATAATATATTTTCCATCGATTCCGTCGGCCAGCCTGGAACCAACAGAACTGCAGAGTTAAAAGATAGTAGATTATATATTATGTACATTTTAGTTTTAAAGTTTGTTCGAAATTACTCTTGCGGCAACTTCGTGAGGAACATTAATATTTTTCAGACCAGAACATTTGTAGGAGACCAGAAGGACTAACATATATCAATTAAAATTTTTCTTCGCATTAAATTAGATTTTAAAATTATAATTACTTCAATCATTGTAAAATTGCATTACAAGGAAAACAGAAGTATTTTAAAGAAAGCGCAAAAAGAAGTCAGAGTTCCATCCTCAATTCTTTTAATTACTTTCAAAGAGGCACAACAAAGAAGGCCAATCAACAACTTTCGATCGTCCTGGATACCAATTTCGTGAAAGAATGCTTTCTCATTAACATAGTAGAAATGGAATTACGTGTTGAAATAGCTCTTTGCAAACAATATCTTATACAAAAATCACTATTTCTTCGATTAAAAAACTACTCTGAACTATATCTCCCGCCCTGAATTCGAAGGCTATGCCATACAGATCTATAAATATATACGATTTATAATTTATATAAAATTTAATATGATTGATATACTAAACTTATTTAACTAAATTAAAATTGTGATAGGCCTGATTCTTGCACATTCGGCCTTGGTTTTGGTTTTGCATAAATAAATGTATTATAGTATTGATCTTGGTCTCGGTAAACGATTTTCATCTGGTTATATAGATAAAGAGTTGTGGTACTTAGCAATAAAAAACTCAAAAATAACCATTTAAAGGTAACAAAATAACACATAGAAAAACCAGGTTGAAGGAAATCCAAATATTTTAATTTAGAGAATATTCAAAGGCTCGAATGTGATGATTGCTTCTCTGAAACTCTGATGACCGCTGCAGGATTCAAGACTTAATTTATCGTTTTTACTGGAAGAGTAGTGTTGTTGGTACACTTACTGGAAGTTACTGACAACTGTAAATTTCTCCAAATTTAAGTTACCTTCGCCTTTAAGTAAGAAAACTAAGGGTGCCTTGGCAACATAAATTTGTCAGTTCTGGCGTTAGTTTCTTAAAAGGAACAAAATAAAATATTATAAAATTTAAATGTTTTAAAATTGATGCACTCTTTTTATTTTGTTTTTGGTAAAATTTTTTGCATAGTGCTGAGCTGATGTTCGCTCCATTTCGATGTTAGACTTTCTGCTGGTTGAAAGAGTTTTTTCTATAGAATATATTATCCGTCTGATAACTGATTCGTTTTTAATAACATTTTAATTTTATCATTCTCTTTCGATTTTAAACCCTAATCTAGACCTTAGCCTTAAAAAGTAAAGTGCGGTAAAAGGGGAATTTGAATAGCTTTTTCAATTGTTGGGTGTTTTCGATAATTCGTGTTTGATGTACTACAAATCAAATCAATATACACATGTACATATGTATATATTTGTAATACTATACTTTTCGCGGTCAACTTTCAAACACATTAAAAGGATGATTATCGAACATTTCCGCGCATCATTGATACAAGTATGAGTACGGCACGAAGAATTTTCTCAAATATGTGCCGAATTTTCTACATTAATAAACATTTTAAAAAGTGGGCAAGAGGTTAAGAAACCGATAATGGTATGGGGATTCGAAACGTAGTGGGGTGTGCGAGTGAACTTAGAAACTTTGTTTCTTTGATTATTATTTCTTTTTTTCCACTGACTTTACTTTTTATAAAAGATTTTACAATAAACAATATTAAAATTTGCTTTACCTTTTATAACAATATTAAAATTTTCTTTCGAGTTAACCTTTTTCATATCTAGATCAAGACTGACTTTTGAGCCCAGAGTTAAGTTGCATTATCAGAGAAACAGAGTTTACATACTATAATCGTTTCACGTTTTGTGGCAACGTGATGTTTGCGGCGTTTCCGCATAACTTGGGACCCGTCAGCACAAAAAAGATTTTCATTTACAAAAACAATTACGAAATAAGAGTATAATGAAGGTTAGGAATTTAGCGGATTAAAATTTTAAGACGTTGGTATTTAAAAAAAAAAAAAATGAATTTAGTATTAGAATATTTGTGGATTGTTTCTAGATTTTGGGGACTTGATTCATTTGGTAATGTAACTCCTCTCTCCCTAAATTCTCCTGAATCATTTTGACTTTAACTTTCTGTTTGTAAAGTACGATACATATTGTTATAATTATTAAAATAATGCTTCCTGTACCTAAACTGTAGTTAACTATTTTGTGGAAGTGTAGCTCTTTTATTTCTCTGATATTATTTTCCTGATGCAAATTAATTTTTTCAAATTTGAAAGTTTTATCATGTAGTGTAATACTTCCTTTATTTGGTATTGCAAATCTTGCCGTAAATATTGATATTTATTACTGAATATCTCATTGTCAATTTTAATTGAACAGCTGACAAAATTTATGACAAAGTTCTCATTTAATACAAATGTTCTTTCATCACATGAACTTCTAAAGTTTTATTTTTAAATTGTTTAGGATTACAAAATCATTTCCTATCTCTAAAATTTCTTGTTCAGCGCTATCAACTAGTTTACATCTTTTCTTTATAACGCAAAGTTTGCTTAATTTTAGTTCTTGTAGACATTTGCCAGATTCATATACAAAAGTTTTATTTCTAATGCATATTCAAACTCTTCGTTAATTTGTTTACTATTTGAGTTAGCAATAGGAACTATTAATTTCTTATTTGCCTTTAAAGACTTTATTGGAATTTTTATAGCAAACACGATGTTCTATTATTTCTGTTTCAAAGTGTTCAATACGATTTTATTTGGAAAGAATATTATTACTCTCTGCTTCTATTTATAATATCCTTTAGTAATGTAAATGAATTGTTCAAATTTTCATTAATTTTTATTTGCTGATTAAGCGTTTCTATTACTCTATGATTGTTTTCATCTGTTAGTTTTAAATGTGTCTCGATTTCTTGTTTATCGTCTCCGTCAAGTGTACCGAAAAGCCATTTCAGTCCTTTTCCTACAAGGTTAATTAAGCCTCTTCTACTTCTATTGGGTAATAGTGTCAGTGTTTTACTTCTAATGGAGTCAATTTGCTCTAATAAGTACATGTTTGTTAGTAATATTTAAAATTTGGATGTTATGCTTCAAGTCGATTAGGATATTTAAAATTTCATTTGGATGGATTACATGTAGGACTATAACGAACCTGTCTACTATTTCCACTTCATCCATTCTTATCGTGACGTATCCGATTTCCGAGTGTAGTTCCTCAATTGGGAATGTGGCGAACGCTAGGGCCAGCATCCATTTTAACCCGATTCGAAAGATTTGTTTGTTTTGTTTTTGCTATTCGGAATTATTCAAAATGCTCAGCCAAATTAAGCATAAAATTACTAGTGTCAAGTCTAAGAAATTGCAAAGCAGGTTTCGAACTTGTGTTCGCATACGACGTTTAAATAAAGCCCATCGGTATATTCCAAAAGCTGGAAAGCTGCTTCAACGAGCATGTGATATTTTTCTGGCCGAGGAGTTGAAGAGCGAATGTGTCGGGTCCGAAGAAAAAATCAGTGGAGTCATTAGGAAATTCAAAAATTTGAACAGCACAACATTTTCCTACTTTCTCACCGCTGCGCTACTGGACCATTCCGAAGCGGCCATTAAAATAGCAGCAAGGGGATTTGCGCTGTTTTATTAAATGCACGTAAAGCAGTTGAAGAAAAGGGTGCTGACTCTACGAAAAGATGGCGGAGATAAAAATCTTTTATCTTTCCAAGGCATTGTAATAATACATTGCTACACCGAGGTAGAACAGTCAGTAAAAAAAAATAACTTTTAAACCTCGATTAATAGAAAAGAATTCATAAAAACGAAAATATATTCTTAAATGCGCACCCCATTATACGTTTCGGAGCCCCCTAATATTATCGGTTTCTAAACCTCTGGCCACTTTTTAAAAAGTTGTTTATTAATATAGACAATTAGGCACATAGTCCAGAAAATACTTCGTGCCATACTCATACTTGTATCAATGATGCGCGGAAATGTTTAATCATCATCCTCTTAATACGTTCGAAAGTTCACCGCAAAAAGTTTATTATTATAAATATATACATACATATATTGATTTGATTTGTAGTACAGCAAACACGAATTTTCGAAAACGCCCAACAATTGAAAAGGCTATTCAAATTCCCCTTTTACCGCACTTTACTTTTTAAGGCTAAGGTCTAGATTAGGGTTTAAAATCGAAAGAGAATGATAAAATTAAAATGTTATTAAAAACGAATCAGTTATCAGACGGGTAATATATTCTATAGAAAAAACACTTTCAACCAGGTGAAAGTCCAACATCGAAATGGAGGCGAACATCACCTCAGCACTATGCAAAAAATGTACCGAAAACAAAATAAAAAGAGTGCATCAATTTTAAAACGTTTAAATTTCATAATATTTTATGTTGTTTCTTTTAAGAAACTAACGCCAGAACTGACAAATTTATTTTGTCAAGGCAGCCTAAATTTTCTTACTTAAAGGCGAAGGTAACTTAAATTTGGAGGAATTTACAGTTGTAAGTAACTTCCACTAAGTGTGCCCTTCCAGTAAAAACAATAAATTAAGTCCTATATCCTGCGGAGGTCATCAGAGTTTCAGAGAAGCAATCGTCAAAAAGGATTACGAATGAGAAGGTTATTTTGATTAAAATATTTTTGAAAATGTCAAAACATTTGTTTATCTGAACTGAAAAATGTTTCGACCTGTGACAATACTGGATTTATGATGAAATTTGGGTTGATTGATATCTGTTGCCCGAATCAATATTTTGTAGAGACTTTTTCTCAATTTTAAAATATTTAATATTATTTTACAAAACATAAATCCGAACTGAAAATTTTTTTCATAGAGGTATAATTAGATTTATGTTTTAAAGGCAAAGATATCCTGATTTTGCCGGAATTTAAAGTTCTTATTAACTATTAGAAATAATTCTAATAGAATATACTAAAAATGTTCGCTTTTAACCGCTTTAGAGTTAAAATACAAATAATAAACAAAAAAGAAGACGAGCCACCTCATTCAAGCCTTTGACAATTCTCTAGATTCAATATATTTTGATTTCCTTCAACCTGTTTTTTATATGTGTTATTTTGTTACTTTTTAATTGTTGTTTTTTAGTTTTTTATTGCTAAGTACTTAAATGCTTTATCTGTATAAGCAGATGAAATTCGTTTACCACGACCAAGATGAAGACTGTAATACATTTATTTATGCAAAACCAAAACCAAGATCGAATTTGCAAGAACCGGGCCTATCAGAATTTTAATTTATGGTAGTTAAATAAGTTTATTATATCAGTCATCTTAAGTTTTAGATAAAATATAAATCGTATATATTTATAGATCTGTATGGCATAGCTTTCGAATTCAGGGCGGGAAATATAGATCAAGATGTTTTTTTATCAAAGAAATAGTGCCTTTAAAATAATATCTTGTTTGCAAAGAGAAATTCCATTTCTGCCATGTTAATCAGAAAGCATTCGCTCAGGAAATTGGAATCCAGGAAGATCGATAGTTGTTGATTGGCCTTCTTTGTTGTGCCTCCTTGAAAGAAATTAAAATAATTGAGGCTGGAACCCTCACTTCTTTCTGCGCTCCCTATAAATTACTTCTGTTTTCATTGCTATGCAATATTACAATGTTTCAAGTAATTAAAATTTTAAAATCTAATTTAATGCGAAAAAAATTTCTAATCTACATATGTTAGTCCTTCTGGTCTCCTCCAAATTTTCTGGTCTGAAAAATATTAATGTTCCTCACGAAGTTGTCGCAAGAGTAATTTCGAATAAACTTTAAAACTACAATATACATAGTACATAATCTACTATCTTTTAACTCTGCAGATCTGTTGCTTCCAGACTGGCCGATGGAAACGATGGAAATTATATTATCGCTGCCCTTGCTGGACACGTGGTTTGAATTTTTAATAGAGTGTGCAGCAGAGCATGGATGTTGGCTTACAGTCAGCTTAAGCACATCTGCATTTTTGCTGCACCTCATATTACTTGGTTTAATTAATTAATTCTCTGGATTCGAATTTGAATTTTCAGGTTGCCAGAAACGCGAAAATGTCCATGTCTGGCTGCCACGAACTTACTTATTTTATTCTCTCTCCCAAGTAGGGCTAACTGCAATGCTTGCAATACGTGACGTGGTTGCTACAATGCTTTAAGAATTTGTTTTTATTTCCCATTTTCACCCCTTGGCTAATTTCCTTGTTTCGTGACTGCGACAATAGTTTAGGGAAACTTTTACTGGCCTTGGACGAGAATAAGCACACTTAAAAAACCAGTTTAATATACTTTTACAAACTTCCATAAAAGAATAATTACTTCTGTTTGAGTCATTTTAAATTTAACATCCGCTGATCCTCATTGGGACCGACGACGGGCACACACGTCCCCAGGAAGGGTGGTTTCAAAAACAAATCCTGATTTGCGCTTCACTATTTTATTTTATTGGCGTTAGAGGAAAAAGCCTGATTGGCATAAAAAACCTCTATGAAAGTACAATCTTTTATAAAAAAACACAGCTTAGTTGCATCTGCTGTGGCAGTCGATCGAACAGTGAACTAAATTCTAGAATTCTTCTTCCCAGCAAACCGCGACACAATCGACATTTTTCTTTATGACTTCTCCCGAAATCCTTTATTACGGTTAAGTCCCAAATGGACCTAAATAGGTATCTTATCTCTGTCGCCGTTTGATGCCTCTGCATTAGGGTGAAAACGTATGTTTACCCAGCACATGCTGGCAGCTGCTTACAATTACGAAATAAGACTTAAGCGCCGACAACTTTATGTTGTTGCAGTTTTGGAGTTACAAATTCTCCTTTCGCCTTAACAACTTCAACACAACATATACATTAATAAAAAAGTATCCAATGTAGTGCAATTAGCAGAATTTTCGGGTATATGTATGTGCCTGAAAATCGATACTCAGAAACTGATAGTTTTCGTTAAATTTAGCTCACATAATCTCATACAACTAATAGGTTTTGTCATGCAATTTAAATATATTCAGATCAAACGAAGTTTTGTGCAGTACAAGACAAATGTAATTTTAAAGCGATGTATTATTACACTTTTCATTCAATTATGTCACGCCTTTTTGCTATGTAATAGCATGCATTCCGTTACATAAAAATTAAACTAAAAATTACGGCTGACATGAAATGTGAGCATTTTTAATTTGTCGTGTTTACTCTATTTATAGGTTACTACTGAAACTATTACAATATTGCAAATATTATTTACTTATTTATTTTCAATAATACAGGAACATATAAGTTAATTTTAAATTGATTAAAAACTTTAAAAAAAACACAAATTTTATTTTTACGATCAAACTCACGATTTGATCTTATCGAGTTTATTGCCGGAACGAAACTTAACTGCTAATTACAAAGGTGGTCTATTTATTGCTTAGCTTAATCCTGTGTCAGCAATCATGTGTCGATGGGTCGATGGGAAGATCGTCAGACATGGTGTCAGCAATCATGTGTCACCTGCTGTCGATGGGTCGATGGGAAGATTGTACCTGACCAGACATGGTGTCAGCAATCATGGTAGCCGGCGTGGGAACGTGTTTCGAAACTGTGTGAATTTGGGGTTGTAATATTTGCGGTGTTAACTCCTCCCATCTTAAAAAATGAGGATGTCCTCATTCTCAGAAGTAGGGAATCTGGCTTATCCTGGTCGTCTCCGTTAGGGATGAAGTTGACCCCTGGTTTTGTATGGTAGGTCCTGTTGTTGGTATGACGGTAACTGCTTCTATTGTAGGTGCTATGTTGGAAGGATTAGGCCTCTTGCAATGTCTGTTCAATTTCGTGGCTACTGTTACTGCTAGGAAAATGATCACCAAGGTAGTTAGGCCAAGGCTGACAGAATAGCCTATCCTATTCTCTTCTTCGATTAGCTCGATGCGTCCTGTGTTGTTTAAGTGCAGTTCTTTCATCGTGTGGAGAGTCAGGATTTCTTCGAATGTTCTGAAGTTGGAGTCAGGTTGTATGATTGGAGGTAGCGGTTTCATGGTGATTAGTTCTCGGGATAGAAATACTTGATTGTTGACTTGGATGGTTGTATTCTGATGCTGAATGACGAATGTTCCCTTTAGTTCCATGGCCTCACCGTCGACAATTATAGTGCCATTGAATTGATTTAGCAGCAATGTTCCGGGGAAGATTTCCTCTGTGGTCGGGATGTGTCTGTTATCTATCTCGGTGCAGTTGGGAGGTCTACTTGTGAGCAAATTTGGAATACAGCTGGACTGACTTAAGTCTATGATTTGCCTATTTTTACAAATTGTTAATTTACTATTGGATGAACATTTTTCTTTAATTGCGTATATTCTGTTTTCACATTGTAGTAAAGTTTCGTAGGTTACTTTAGTTATAATATTTCCTCTTTTTACTGGTTTTATTAGCAAAGTTTTACAATTTTCTGTTTCCGTATTCGGTATACTTAAAATATATAGGAGTGTGGAATTACTAGAGGCAATTTTAATTTCGGCGAAATCAATAGCTTCTTCGAGATTTAAATAAGGTACATTATTTTTTTCGAAAAGTTCTCTAACAATATTAAGTTCACTGTTTGACAAAATAAATGAATTTACAATACCTGCTTTAGCCCAATGTAGGGCGTAATCTACGTTAACTATTTCCTCTTTTATTAGGTCTAGTTTGTTTCTAATGTTTGTAATAATTTTATTTTTCACATCTTCATTTGTTCTGAGCATGTTTACAATATTATTTGTTATATTCGTAATGTCGTTGATTCGATCGATCGCGGATTTATTGATTATTATTTGTCTATTATTATTTTCCAACACTTCATTAATTTTGGCTTTTAATATTAAAAAGTCGTCATGGTCCGGGCTTCCAGCGAGCCATTTCCATGCGCTTCCGAGGAAATTTAATGACCTTTTTAGCCTTGTTTTAGGTTTTAGTCGGTTTAGTAAGGATATGATTTGTGTAGTTTCGTGGGTGAGGAATGGATGCATGGGATGGTTCTTATCAACTTCATTTGCGATTTTTATTTTCAGATCTTCAAGTGTTTTTTCGTACGACTCCAAATCGATAACATGAATTAACTTGAGTGCTCCAGTTTTTATTCTTGCGGTTCCCGTGTTTAGCGTTATTATTTTTGAATTCGAATAATCTAAAATTTGGACCTCTGCGAAGCAGTAGGCTAGGGATAATCTGTAAAAGAAAAAGAACATAATGCTAGCTTTTAATATTACATTTATGCACTACTTTGCCTGATTCTGTCAGAACGGTCTTAGAATGATTTTCTTTTACTATTTCTTTCCTGTATCGCGGTGATAGTTTCGTGCCTATGCGTTTATTTAATTTTATGAAAATAGTTTCGCCGGGGGAATAGTCTTTGATTGCCTGTCTGCGCTTATTGTGGTTGCTTATGTCGATTTTTTGTTTTTCTCTAAGCCGAGTTATGTTTTCCTGTCGGGACTTGTCAAAATCTTCAGGATTGACGCTGACATTTCTGCCAAAGAAGACTTCAAGTGGTCTTTTGCCTGTGGTAGAGTGAATGGAGAAATTGTACTCATAGACTGCAGTATCTAGAAGTTCTGGAAAAGTCCTGCGAATGCCATCCGCTTTAAGGCACCGAAGTATTTCAGAGAGTGTTGAATGGAATCGTTCCACTTGGCCATTTACTGAGCTAACATATGGAGGTGTTTTGAAAATTTGTATTCCGAGTTGGTCTTCGACCATGAAGCTAATTGAGGCAGAATTTAGTGATCTTTCATTGTCTATAACGATTATTTTGGGGACGCCAAATGAAAACAGAATTTCGCGAAGTGGAGTTTTTATATCTTCGATGGACTTTGATTTAAGTAGCTTTACTTGTGCGTATTTTGAGAATTTATCGATCGCTGTCAGTATCAGTTTCTTTTCTGTGAGGTAGATATCTATATGTAGGATTTCGCCTGGATATTGGGGAATAGGTGTTTCTTTGAGGAGTGGTTTATGGGGATGCCTGTCATATTTCTGCTCTTTGCACACTAGGCATTGCTTAACAATTTCGTTAACTTTAGAATTCATTTTTGGGAAGTAATATTTTTCTATTAATTGCATTTTATTTTCCCGAGCATTGCGATGCGCTCTTCTGTGGACCTTTAGTATTTCTTCGTTCTGCTGTTCTGTACCCTTAAGGTCTTCGACTCGGGTTTGGGTGAAACGGACTTTAAAATTTCTGAAATGTAAAGGGTATATTTCCTGGATTTTTCCCATTAGTGCTTCTGAGGTCCATAAACCGTTTATGACGCTTGGGTTGAGGTACCTCTTCAATATTGTTATAATTTCGTTCTCGGAGTAATCTGGTTGAACTAGGGTGTGCCTGTGATAGGTAGGGAAGGGGATTTCGAATCGATAACTCTTCTTTACGCTTGTTTTTAAAATTACCTGATTTTTAAACGCATTAATGGGTGCTACTGTGGTTGGTATTAAGTCGTGGGCCGAACTTTCGCTGCTATGCTGTGTTGCTGTTAGTGAGTTTGATGGGGAGGTTCTCGGGGGTCTAGACAAGGCGTCTGCAACTACGTTTGTTTTTCCTGGAGTGTATTTCAACTCATAATTGTACTCCTCGGGTATGGCCTTCCATTGTTTAATTTTGTTATTATTATTTTTGCTGCTTAAGGCATAGGTTAGTGGTTGATGGTCTGTGAAGATTTGGACCTGAGTTGTGCCGTAAAGGTAATTTCTTAGTGAGTTTAGGGCCCATATAATAGCCAACATCTCTTTTTCATTGGCAGCGTAATGCTCCTCTGGCTTATTGAGAGTCCTTGAAATGAAGATTATAGGTCTTTCGTCTTGAGATAAAACTGCCCCGATCGCATAATCCGAGGCGTCGGTGGTTAATTGGAACTTTTTCTTAAAATCGGGATAGGCAAGTAAAAGATCGTTTGAAGTTAGTGAATTTTTGATTTTATTGAAGGCCTCGATGGCTTCGTTGTTGAGGCAAATGAGTTTTTTATTCGAAGCATTTTTGGAGATTCTCCCTCCCTCGCCTCTTAAAAGGGCTGTAAGGGGTTTCGCCAGATTTGCGTAGCCTTTTATAAATCGGCGATAATACCCTGAAAGGCCGAGAAAAGATCTCAGATCTTTGAGAGTTTTTGGCTGTGGGTAGTTGACTATCGCTTTTACCTTAGCTGGGTTAGTCTTGATACCGTTGGCGGAAATAACGAAACCTAGGAACTCGACTTCGTTTCGAAGGAATTCGCACTTATCAAGCTGTACCTTCATGTTGGCTTTCTGCAAGGTTTCGAATACCGTTCTTAGGTTCTGGAAATGTGTGTTTTCATCTTTGCTAAAAATTACTATATCGTCGATATAGACATAGCAAATTTTTCCGATGTGTTCTCGTAAGATATCATCAAGAGCCCTTTGAAATATAGACGGCGCATTCTTTAGGCCAAACGGCAGCCTCGTGAATTCGTATTTGCCGTTATTCACCGAAAATGCCGTTTTCTCTATGTCCTTCTCCCTGAGGGGAATTTGATGAAAGCCGCTCTTGAGATCGATGACTGAGAACCATTTGCTTTCGCCTAACTGTGCTAGAACCTCATTTATCTCAGGGATTGGGTATTTATCCGGAATGGTGATTGTGTTTAATTTACGGTAGTCTACTACCATTCTGTATTTCCTTTCACCTGATGCATCGGTCTTCTTCGGTACGATCCACACGGGAGAGTTGTACGGGGATCTTGAGGGTCGAATAATTCCGTCGTTTAGTAGTTGTTTCACCTGTTTCTCGACTTCGTCCTTTAGAGACATGGGATAAGGGTAAAACTTGGAAAATACAGGGGAATCCGAAGTCGTTCGGATTTCTCCCTTGACTACTGTTGTGAATGTTAGTTTTTCGTTGGGTTCGGTAAAGAGGTTTGGGAACTGCCGAACAAGAGCATTCATTTTGTTTTTCTGTTCTGTCCCCATATGATCTGTTCTGATATCGATTTTATTTACCGCCGTGTAGGCTTGTTGCTTTATCCGAATTCTGGTTTTATTTTTTATCGTCATGTAATTTTCCCTAGTGTGAATGACTGCAGAGAGTTCTTTTAGACTGTTGTTTCCCAAGATACCATGAAATGATTTGAGGGTAGGTAGCAAAAAGAATTCTATATTGGTATCTTGGAGTCCAAAAAGATTTACTATTGTATGATGACTAATTTTAATATTTCCGGCTATGGAATTCGCATAGAATGGTACTGCATTGGGCTTAGGGTTAGGCACAAGACTAGCTTGAATATAATTCTTGTTAGATCCCGTGTCTATCAGAATTTTAAGTATTTGGCCGCTCTTCGTTCTGCACTCGAAGTAGGGCAGCGAAGAGCAGTTTAATCTAAAAAATGGATATCTGCATAATCATTGGAATTTTGCCCGTCGATCTCATTTTCCTGATTGCGTTCTGGGTATTCTACATACTCTGAGAGGGGTTGTTCGAATTTTTCATCTTCAGCATCTCGAACCTGCTCGTAATCATTAAGGGTTGTGTCTTGAGTCTCTAGGTGGAAATTTCTCTGGTATCTATTGGGATGATTTGGGACCTGCGCGCTCTGTGGCGGTCTTTTCCCATAGAGTGGCCCTTGTGTGGGTCTATTCATATAATTTATGTTCCTCGTCTGGATGGACTGATCGACGTCCATCGGTTCGGGTGGTGGTTGTGGTTTAGGCGCGGAAGGACGATTTGGACCGGCTTGGGTGTGTTGGGCCTGATTTCGGAAGTTGTTTTGATTGAATGCTGGTGGCGTGTGAAGATTTTGAATCCTGTATGGGTTAAGATTTGCTTGAGGTTGAGGCAAGTGTGCCAATTGCGGGTAGAAAGGTCGTCCATTCTGATTGGTATTTACCCTATTGTGGTTGCCTGCGGGTCTACGAGGTGGAAGAGAGGGTATAATTTGACTATGGGTTGCACGGGGTGGTCCACCGTGAGAGTTTGCGTATTGCGTCCTGTAGTTTTGGTTTTCGAGCTTAAGACAAAGGTGCAGTGCTTGCGGCAAATCCGAGGGTTCTCGAATGCCCAAGAGCCTAGGCAAATCACCTCTGAGACCTCTTATAAAGGTATCTAGGGCTTTGTCTCTGTATGTTTGCGTCAATATGGTTATGGATTCGTTACCGACATCCATGCATCCAATTTTGTTCAAAATAAGCGAAAGATGTGAATAGACTGAATGATAAAACTCTTGAACTGATTGTTGACCCTGAACTAGTGAGGTCATCTGATATTCAAGTGTAGATAAGTCACGCTTATCCGCATAATGCATAGTGAGGCAACGCGCTATGCATTTCCAGTCTAGCGGAGTGTTATATGATTCCAATACTATGTCCGCTTGCCCTACAATCTTATTCCTCACGACACTCAGTATCCCAAAGTACTTGGGGGTACCTTTGTAGCTTTCGTATAATTTCAATATCCTATCGACACTTTTCTTCCAGGAATTGAATTCTCCTGGAATTCCGAAGAAATCTTTCAGGCACCTAACTACGTCGGGGATTTTATCTAGATCGGATAAATTATCTTCGTAACGGGGGTCGATAGATTGATCGATCCCGCTGAACTGATCGGCATTTGGATTGATTATAGTTTGAATTATATTTCGGCATTCACTCTGAAGTGCGCGATTGACTATTCCCATGATCATTCTTTCTAAATTTTCAAGATTATTCGCTCCCTCACTATTCGATGTCGAGGCTTGTCGCATTGAAGCGTGAACTGAAGGTACAGGGGGAGGATTCGATACCGGTAAATTAATCACGGGAGGCCTGATTAAATTATTCGGGTTAGCCATATTTCTGCGGTTTGTTCTTCCGATAAACAAATATTATTTTTGATCTTCCACTCGCTCACTTACTTTTAAGCTTAATTAAATTGTTTATTAGGTATACGAATTGATGTAAAATTTTAAATAGCGTTGGTAGTGATACCTGCTTTTGTACCTTCTCAATGGATACGATAGTGGTCACAATTGATTGAATATTAAAGGTTTTAACGATTATTAATTGATTTCTTCTCGTTGATTTTTACTTTACTTTTACTACGCGCGATCGATTGATCAACTTAACAAAAATTTTCAGGGTTGTTTATACGATAATTTCGAGGAAGTCAAAAAAAAGTTCACAATTGTTTCACAAATTCACTTCTTACATAATAACATCAAATTAAATCTTATGACTTACAGTACTAAGTGAAGAACGTTCGGCATGTCCGCGTAGAGTGGCTGCTAGGACTCCTAGCTACTTTTCCTCCGTGTGTGTACGGTTACTGGGGGGCCTTATTTCCTCTACGGGTGTTGATTGTGGACCCAGGTACTGGGTTCTACTAGCTCCTTTGTGCTTCGGCTGATGTGGTGCTTCTTGAGGACCTTTCGGCAGTGTTGTGCTTCTTGAGGACTTATCACTTTTCGCTTCGCTTTTATCACTAATCACACGGTCGCGGTGCTGCTTGAGGACCTTATGCGAATCTAGGACAAATTTTAATTTCCTAGCGCGGACTAGCTAATAGCGAGTAAATCGATTTTACAAATAGACCGAATTTATTCAACCGAAAACCGTACCTGGTCCCTGCTCGGGCGCCAGTTAATTTTAAATTGATTAAAAACTTTAAAAAAAACACAAATTTTATTTTTACGATCAAACTCACGATTTGATCTTATCGAGTTTATTGCCGGAACGAAACTTAACTGCTAATTACAAAGGTGGTCTATTTATTGCTTAGCTTAATCCTGTGTCAGCAATCATGTGTCGATGGGTCGATGGGAAGATCGTCAGACATGGTGTCAGCAATCATGTGTCACCTGCTGTCGATGGGTCGATGGGAAGATTGTACCTGACCAGACATGGTGTCAGCAATCATGGTAGCCGGCGTGGGAACGTGTTTCGAAACTGTGTGAATTTGGGGTTGTAATATTTGCGGTGTTAACTCCTCCCATCTTAAAAAATGAGGATGTCCTCATTCTCAGAAGTAGGGAATCTGGCTTATCCTGGTCGTCTCCGTTAGGGATGAAGTTGACCCCTGGTTTTGTATGGTAGGTCCTGTTGTTGGTATGACGGTAACTGCTTCTATTGTAGGTGCTATGTTGGAAGGATTAGGCCTCTTGCAATGTCTGTTCAATTTCGTGGCTACTGTTACTGCTAGGAAAATGATCACCAAGGTAGTTAGGCCAAGGCTGACAGAATAGCCTATCCTATTCTCTTCTTCGATTAGCTCGATGCGTCCTGTGTTGTTTAAGTGCAGTTCTTTCATCGTGTGGAGAGTCAGGATTTCTTCGAATGTTCTGAAGTTGGAGTCAGGTTGTATGATTGGAGGTAGCGGTTTCATGGTGATTAGTTCTCGGGATAGAAATACTTGATTGTTGACTTGGATGGTTGTATTCTGATGCTGAATGACGAATGTTCCCTTTAGTTCCATGGCCTCACCGTCGACAATTATAGTGCCATTGAATTGATTTAGCAGCAATGTTCCGGGGAAGATTTCCTCTGTGGTCGGGATGTGTCTGTTATCTATCTCGGTGCAGTTGGGAGGTCTACTTGTGAGCAAATTTGGAATACAGCTGGACTGACTTAAGTCTATGATTTGCCTATTTTTACAAATTGTTAATTTACTATTGGATGAACATTTTTCTTTAATTGCGTATATTCTGTTTTCACATTGTAGTAAAGTTTCGTAGGTTACTTTAGTTATAATATTTCCTCTTTTTACTGGTTTTATTAGCAAAGTTTTACAATTTTCTGTTTCCGTATTCGGTATACTTAAAATATATAGGAGTGTGGAATTACTAGAGGCAATTTTAATTTCGGCGAAATCAATAGCTTCTTCGAGATTTAAATAAGGTACATTATTTTTTTCGAAAAGTTCTCTAACAATATTAAGTTCACTGTTTGACAAAATAAATGAATTTACAATACCTGCTTTAGCCCAATGTAGGGCGTAATCTACGTTAACTATTTCCTCTTTTATTAGGTCTAGTTTGTTTCTAATGTTTGTAATAATTTTATTTTTCACATCTTCATTTGTTCTGAGCATGTTTACAATATTATTTGTTATATTCGTAATGTCGTTGATTCGATCGATCGCGGATTTATTGATTATTATTTGTCTATTATTATTTTCCAACACTTCATTAATTTTGGCTTTTAATATTAAAAAGTCGTCATGGTCCGGGCTTCCAGCGAGCCATTTCCATGCGCTTCCGAGGAAATTTAATGACCTTTTTAGCCTTGTTTTAGGTTTTAGTCGGTTTAGTAAGGATATGATTTGTGTAGTTTCGTGGGTGAGGAATGGATGCATGGGATGGTTCTTATCAACTTCATTTGCGATTTTTATTTTCAGATCTTCAAGTGTTTTTTCGTACGACTCCAAATCGATAACATGAATTAACTTGAGTGCTCCAGTTTTTATTCTTGCGGTTCCCGTGTTTAGCGTTATTATTTTTGAATTCGAATAATCTAAAATTTGGACCTCTGCGAAGCAGTAGGCTAGGGATAATCTGTAAAAGAAAAAGAACATAATGCTAGCTTTTAATATTACATTTATGCACTACTTTGCCTGATTCTGTCAGAACGGTCTTAGAATGATTTTCTTTTACTATTTCTTTCCTGTATCGCGGTGATAGTTTCGTGCCTATGCGTTTATTTAATTTTATGAAAATAGTTTCGCCGGGGGAATAGTCTTTGATTGCCTGTCTGCGCTTATTGTGGTTGCTTATGTCGATTTTTTGTTTTTCTCTAAGCCGAGTTATGTTTTCCTGTCGGGCCTTGTCAAAATCTTCAGGATTGACGCTGACATTTCTGCCAAAGAAGACTTCAAGTGGTCTTTTGCCTGTGGTAGAGTGAATGGAGAAATTGTACTCATAGACTGCAGTATCTAGAAGTTCTGGAAAAGTCCTGCGAATGCCATCCGCTTTAAGGCGCCGAAGTATTTCAGAGAGTGTTGAATGGAATCGTTCCACTTGGCCATTTACTGAGCTAACATATGGAGGTGTTTTGAAAATTTGTATTCCGAGTTGGTCTTCGACCATGAAGCTAATTGAGGCAGAATTTAGTGATCTTTCATTGTCTATAACGATTATTTTGGGGACGCCAAATGAAAACAGAATTTCGCGAAGTGGAGTTTTTATATCTTCGATGGACTTTGATTTAAGTAGCTTTACTTGTGCGTATTTTGAGAATTTATCGATCGCTGTCAGTATCAGTTTCTTTTCTGTGAGGTAGATATCTATATGTAGGATTTCGCCTGGATATTGGGGAATAGGTGTTTCTTTGAGGAGTGGTTTATGGGGATGCCTGTCATATTTCTGCTCTTTGCACACTAGGCATTGCTTAACAATTTCGTTAACTTTAGAATTCATTTTTGGGAAGTAATATTTTTCTATTAATTGCATTTTATTTTCCCGAGCATTGCGATGCGCTCTTCTGTGGACCTTTAGTATTTCTTCGTTCTGCTGTTCTGTACCCTTAAGGTCTTCGACTCGGGTTTGGGTGAAACGGACTTTAAAATTTCTGAAATGTAAAGGGTATATTTCCTGGATTTTCCCATTAGTGCTTCTGATGTCCATAAACCGTTTATGACGCTTGGGTTGAGGTATCTCTTCAATATTGTTATAATTTCGTTCTCGGAGTAATCTGGTTGAACTAGGGTGTGCCTGTGATAGGTAGGGAAGGGGATTTCGAATCGATAACTCTTCTTTACGCTTGTTTTTAAAATTACCTGATTTTTAAACGCATTAATGGGTGCTACTGTGGTTGGTATTAAGTCGTGGGCCGAACTTTCGCTGCTATGCTGTGTTGCTGTTAGTGAGTTTGATGGGGAGGTTCTCGGGGGTCTAGACAAGGCGTCTGCAACTACGTTTGTTTTTCCTGGAGTGTATTTCAACTCATAATTGTACTCCTCGGGTATGGCCTTCCATTGTTTAATTTTGTTATTATTATTTTTGCTGCTTAAGGCATAGGTTAGTGGTTGATGGTCTGTGAAGATTTGGACCTGAGTTGTGCCGTAAAGGTAATTTCTTAGTGAGTTTAGGGCCCATATAATAGCCAACATCTCTTTTTCATTGGCAGCGTAATGCTCCTCTGGCTTATTGAGAGTCCTTGAAATGAAGATTATAGGTCTTTCGTCTTGAGATAAAACTGCCCCGATCGCATAATCCGAGGCGTCGGTGGTTAATTGGAACTTTTTCTTAAAATCGGGATAGGCAAGTAAAAGATCGTTTGAAGTTAGTGAATTTTTGATTTTATTGAAGGCCTCGATGGCTTCGTTGTTGAGGCAAATGAGTTTTTTATTCGAAGCATTTTTGGAGATTCTCCCTCCCTCGCCTCTTAAAAGGGCTGTAAGGGGTTTCGCCAGATTTGCGTAGCCTTTTATAAATCGGCGATAATACCCTGAAAGGCCGAGAAAAGATCTCAGATCTTTGAGAGTTTTTGGCTGTGGGTAGTTGACTATCGCTTTTACCTTAGCTGGGTTAGTCTTGATACCGTTGGCGGAAATAACGAAACCTAGGAACTCGACTTCGTTTCGAAGGAATTCGCACTTATCAAGCTGTACCTTCATGTTGGCTTTCTGCAAGGTTTCGAATACCGTTCTTAGGTTCTGGAAATGTGTGTTTTCATCTTTGCTAAAAATTACTATATCGTCGATATAGACATAGCAAATTTTTCCGATGTGTTCTCGTAAGATATCATCAAGAGCCCTTTGAAATATAGACGGCGCATTCTTTAGGCCAAACGGCAGCCTCGTGAATTCGTATTTGCCGTTATTCACCGAAAATGCCGTTTTCTCTATGTCCTTCTCCCTGAGGGGAATTTGATGAAAGCCGCTCTTGAGATCGATGACTGAGAACCATTTGCTTTCGCCTAACTGTGCTAGAACCTCATTTATCTCAGGGATTGGGTATTTATCCGGAATGGTGATTGTGTTTAATTTACGGTAGTCTACTACCATTCTGTATTTCCTTTCACCTGATGCATCGGTCTTCTTCGGTACGATCCACACGGGAGAGTTGTACGGGGATCTTGAGGGTCGAATAATTCCGTCGTTTAGTAGTTGTTTCACCTGTTTCTCGACTTCGTCCTTTAGAGACATGGGATAAGGGTAAAACTTGGAAAATACAGGGGAATCCGAAGTCGTTCGGATTTCTCCCTTGACTACTGTTGTGAATGTTAGTTTTTCGTTGGGTTCGGTAAAGAGGTTTGGGAACTGCCGAACAAGAGCATTCATTTTGTTTTTCTGTTCTGTCCCCATATGATCTGTTCTGATATCGATTTTATTTACCGCCGTGTAGGCTTGTTGCTTTATCCGAATTCTGGTTTTATTTTTTATCGTCATGTAATTTTCCCTAGTGTGAATGACTGCAGAGAGTTCTTTTAGACTGTCGTTTCCCAAGATACCATGAAATGATTTGAGGGTAGGTAGCAAAAAGAATTCTATATTGGTATCTTGGAGTCCAAAAAGATTTACTATTGTATGATGACTAATTTTAATATTTCCGGCTATGGAATTCGCATAGAATGGTACTGCATTGGGCTTAGGGTTAGGCACAAGACTAGCTTGAATATAATTCTTGTTAGATCCCGTGTCTATCAGAATTTTAAGTATTTGGCCGCTCTTCGTTCTGCACTCGAAGTAGGGCAGCGAAGAGCAGTTTAATCTAAAAAATGGATATCTGCATAATCATTGGAATTTTGCCCGTCGATCTCATTTTCCTGATTGCGTTCTGGGTATTCTACATACTCTGAGAGGGGTTGTTCGAATTTTTCATCTTCAGCATCTCGAACCTGCTCGTAATCATTAAGGGTTGTGTCTTGAGTCTCTAGGTGGAAATTTCTCTGGTATCTATTGGGATGATTTGGGACCTGCGCGCTCTGTGGCGGTCTTTTCCCATAGAGTGGCCCTTGTGTGGGTCTATTCATATAATTTATGTTCCTCGTCTGGATGGACTGATCGACGTCCATCGGTTCGGGTGGTGGTTGTGGTTTAGGCGCGGAAGGACGATTTGGACCGGCTTGGGAGTGTTGGGCCTGATTTCGGAAGTTGTTTTGATTGAATGCTGGTGGCGTGTGAAGATTTTGAATCCTGTATGGGTTAAGATTTGCTTGAGGTTGAGGCAAGTGTGCCAATTGCGGGTAGAAAGGTCGTCCATTCTGATTGGTATTTACCCTATTGTGGTTGCCTGCGGGTCTACGAGGTGGAAGAGAGGGTATAATTTGACTATGGGTTGCACGGGGTGGTCCACCGTGAGAGTTTGCGTATTGCGTCCTGTAGTTTTGGTTTTCGAGCTTAAGACAAAGGTGCAGTGCTTGCGGCAAATCCGAGGGTTCTCGAATGCCCAAGAGCCTAGGCAAATCACCTCTGAGACCTCTTATAAAGGTATCTAGGGCTTTGTCTCTGTATGTTTGCGTCAATATGGTTATGGATTCGTTACCGACATCCATGCATCCAATTTTGTTCAAAATAAGCGAAAGATGTGAATAGACTGAATGATAAAACTCTTGAACTGATTGTTGACCCTGAACTAGTGAGGTCATCTGATATTCAAGTGTAGATAAGTCACGCTTATCCGCATAATGCATAGTGAGGCAACGCGCTATGCATTTCCAGTCTAGCGGAGTGTTATATGATTCCAATACTATGTCCGCTTGCCCTACAATCTTATTCCTCACGACACTCAGTATCCCAAAGTACTTGGGGGTACCTTTGTAGCTTTCGTATAATTTCAATATCCTATCGACACTTTTCTTCCAGGAATTGAATTCTCCTGGAATTCCGAAGAAATCTTTCAGGCACCTAACTACGTCGGGGATTTTATCTAGATCGGATAAATTATCTTCGTAACGGGGGTCGATAGATTGATCGATCCCGCTGAACTGATCGGCATTTGGATTGATTATAGTTTGAATTATATTTCGGCATTCACTCTGAAGTGCGCGATTGACTATTCCCATGATCATTCTTTCTAAATTTTCAAGATTATTCGCTCCCTCACTATTCGATGTCGAGGCTTGTCGCATTGAAGCGTGAACTGAAGGTACAGGGAGAGGATTCGATACCGGTAAATTAATCACGGGAGGCCTGATTAAATTATTCGGGTTAGCCATATTTCTGCGGTTTGTTCTTCCGATAAACAAATATTATTTTTGATCTTCCACTCGCTCACTTACTTTTAAGCTTAATTAAATTGTTTATTAGGTATACGAATTGATGTAAAATTTTAAATAGCGTTGGTAGTGATACCTGCTTTTGTACCTTCTCAATGGATACGATAGTGGTCACAATTGATTGAATATTAAAGGTTTTAACGATTATTAATTGATTTCTTCTCGTTGATTTTTACTTTACTTTTACTACGCGCGATCGATTGATCAACTTAACAAAAATTTTCAGGGTTGTTTATACGATAATTTCGAGGAAGTCAAAAAAAAGTTCACAATTGTTTCACAAATTCACTTCTTACATAATAACATCAAATTAAATCTTATGACTTACAGTACTAAGTGAAGAACGTTCGGCATGTCCGCGTAGAGTGGCTGCTAGGACTCCTAGCTCCTTTTCCTCCGTGTGTGTACGGTTACTGGGGGGCCTTATTTCCTCTACGGGTGTTGATTGTGGACCCAGGTACTGGGTTCTACTAGCTCCTTTGTGCTTCGGCTGATGTGGTGCTTCTTGAGGACCTTTCGGCAGTGTTGTGCTTCTTGAGGACTTATCACTTTTCGCTTCGCTTTTATCACTAATCACACGGTCGCGGTGCTGCTTGAGGACCTTATGCGAATCTAGGACAAATTTTAATTTCCTAGCGCGGACTAGCTAATAGCGAGTAAATCGATTTTACAAATAGACCGAATTTATTCAACCGAAAACCGTACCTGGTCCCTGCTCGGGCGCCAGTTAATTTTAAATTGATTAAAAACTTTAAAAAAAACACAAATTTTATTTTTACGATCAAACTCACGATTTGATCTTATCGAGTTTATTGCCGGAACGAAACTTAACTGCTAATTACAAAGGTGGTCTATTTATTGCTTAGCTTAATCCTGTGTCAGCAATCATGTGTCGATGGGTCGATGGGAAGATCGTCAGACATGGTGTCAGCAATCATGTGTCACCTGCTGTCGATGGGTCGATGGGAAGATTGTACATGACCAGACATGGTGTCAGCAATCATGGTAGCCGGCGTGGGAACGTGTTTCGAAACTGTGTGAATTTGGGGTTGTAATATTTGCGGTGTTAACTTATATATGGCGCATCCTAACAAAACAAAAATAACTACAAATTATACAATTAGCAATATAAATCCACTTTCAAAATCAAATTATTATTCAATATAATTTAAAAAATTTAAAATAATCCAATTCATATTTATCACAAGCTAATTAACATTTTTTTTGTTTTGTTTTGAGAAGCAGTTTTGTCCTACGGGACAAAACACAATCCATATCTAACGATGGTAAATTATAATAACAATTCAGTTACACATATATATTAATTACAAATAAAGAACAAAACCAAATCAAATTTATAAGAAGAAAATGTTCGCTAGGCAGTTAACAAAGCAAAATATTGCCTTCGTTTTCCGTTATCAGTGTTGACGGTACTTTTACTACAAGTTTAATCTACGCCAATACTCTTGATAGCACTGTTTGAGCAGATAGGCTATGAGAGTTCGGGGCCACTTTTACCATAAGAAATGTACAAGGGCTCAGAAAACTACAAAAAGGTCCCAAAAGCTCTCGGGCTGGACATGGAGGAGCATTTGAAAGCTTCTTTTGGTCTTGGACGAGCAGTTTTGAGGTCTATGACGTCATGAAAGCTTCTTCTGGTCTTGGACGATCAACTGAAAGCTCTTTTGTGTGTGCTTGGGGTTGCATCAGGCGGTATGGGTGGCATCAGGCGCTAGGGGTTTTGTTTGGGGTGGCATTTTTACCCCTACCCTTCCCCCGCTGAGATTTTTGTCCCTCCCCCGTTGAGATCTGTTCCCCTCCCACTCCCCCGCTAAGATCTTTGTCCATCTCCATCCCCCCTGAGTTCGGTCCCCCTTCCCCGCTTTTACTTCCTCGTGATACGTCTTCTGATATTGCGAAATAATCAGGAGAAACGAGCAGAGTGCGAGCCATTTGGTTTTGTTTCTTATCTCTAACTTTTGACGATGCGTTCGCTGAATTGCAATATTTTTGAGTTGCAGGTGGCTTTGTTTACATTAGATTAGAGTGGAATGAATTATTTTATTAATAATAATATTGCATTATGTAGATCTTGTCTGAGTATATTTAAAACTATGAGGATCCTTGATGCAGATTTTTTCAGGAGGCAATTATTAATCGCACGATCATATTTTCTTAATAAATTTGATTTAATTTTGTCTAACTAATGATATTCATAAAACCCTACATACAATATTCCTTCGATATACTTCACACTTAACCTTGTAAATGAGCCTATACATATATGGTGGATACACACGACGAATTTGTTGCTCTAGTATTCTGTAGTTTCATGAGTTAAAACGCTGTTAATTCGCAATATTTTCGCTCGTTCGACAATTTTTATTTTAGTATTTACTTGTAATGGAATTGTTGTTATTGTATGAAGTAAGATGGGTGTCGGGGGACCGATATCAGCTGGGATGGGGAGGGACAGAGAACTCAGCGGGTGAGGAGAGTGGAACTGATCTCAGCGAAAGAGGCTGAGGAGCATATGTCTCAGCGGGTGAGGGGGATGGGTAAAAATGCCACCACAAACACAACCCTTACCTCCTGATGTAACCCTAAACACACACAACAGAGCTTTCAGCTGATCGTCAGAAGCCAGAAGCTTTCATGACGTCGCACATCTCAAAACTGCTCGTCCAAGACCAGAAGAAGCTTTCAAATACTCCTCCACGTCCAGACCAAGAGCTTTTGAAACCGTTTTGTAGTTTTCTAAGCCCCTGTACATTTCTTATGGGAAAAGTGTTCCCGAACTCTCATAGCCTATCTACTAATTTCTGAATGTGAAACGTAAAAAGGTGCAAATTTTATAAAAAAGGCAAAATGAAATCCCCGCTCGATAGCATTTGCCTGTTAAACATAAGAGTTTTAGAGATAGTTCTACTCAAACAAAAATTATTTTTAAAAAGGGTGAATCAACGCAAACTTCACCGATAAAAGAGAATAAATTTGAAAAGGCCCCTTTTGAGATCAAAGAACTTCTTTTTGAGCAGCCGCATGAAAAAACACCGCCATGAAGGTTTTTATCTCTAGCTGCTAAACGACGTTTATCAGCTAGTGGGATAGCAAAAAGTCTTAAACCCCCTGCAAAAATACCAAAAGTTCACGATAAAGACTATAGAGTAATAACTGGTACTGACGGTATAACTCAGTACACTATGCCTACGGATATGAGTGCTGACGAAATTTCTAGCTTTATAGAGGAGTTTGAACAAGACACTCCCCAAGGGAAGCCCCCGACTAAACAACATATATTAAGGCCATCACTACTTGATCCTGGCCAATACGAGCTTGCATATCCTGCGAAAAAAGGACTGCGGTAAAGTGAACATATATAAAGTAAAAGAAGCGAAGTTCGAGTGTACCAGACGTTGCTTGGGTTAGGCTTTCAAATATAAAAAATGCCTTCAGATATAGTAAATAACAACTTTTATGTATGTCTTTTATGCACCATTTCTTTGCAATTTTATCCTGAAAACACTCTGTCAGTTTTTACAAATGCGCTTGCTAGCTCATGTAAGCTTTCTAATACCTGGTGCGTTGAAGTGACTGAAATTTCATTGACAGTAAAAATAAATGACAATGTTAAACTTGAATGGACAAGAGAAAGTCTTGAACAAGCTGGCTATAGAGCAGCACAAATAAATTTTTCTGCATTTCTACTAACATTTTACAATGCAGTCAGTCCTTCTTGGTATACTATGATTTTAGGCGACGTTAAAAAAGCAATGTGGGGGATCGGCTAGAGGCTGACTTTTTGGATAATGTGATACCTGAAATACGCTACAAACAGGCACCGGACGAGTTTATATTGCACATTTATCAGGGGAGAAAAACTTCAGAAAATGTCGTTTTAATGTGCAAAGACCATGAGTCAGTTGAAGTATTTATTGATGACATTATTGGGCAAATTCCTTGAAGAAAAAGAAAGTATATTATAATACCAAATTCAATTGACAATTACACACATCCTGCCCTTAGCATTAAAAGAACTCGAGATAAAGCAATAACAGGTACCGCCAAAAAGCTGCATGATATGTTCGAACTACGACTAGAACATTTGGAGGTAACAATAAAGATAAAGAAGCCATTACCATCACACCTTAATGTCAAAGACCTTGTGATGCTTCTAATATCAATTTTGCATTTTGACGATCAGATAATTAGCGAGCAAGAAAAGCAGGAGAAGGTTATTCAAATTAAAGACACAATTTTCGGTGTTTTAAACAGATTACAAAAACATTCAATAACTGCAAAAACACCTAATCAGCGGCAAATTACTAAAGATAGTGATGTTTTGGACGTACCATACGAAAAGCAGAAATCGGGTGAATTCTTGACAACATCAGTACCTATTGATACAAATATAGGCAATTTGTCGGACTTTTTTACAGATATATTTCTTCAAACGCCTGAAGAAAATCGTAAACCTAATGCTATACTTTCGGAAATAAAAGAATCATTTAACACTGCTGGGCTACGTCAGGAGTATACGTCAATTATTGAAAAATTAGTGGTCTGAAAAGTACAATCAACGAATTAATACAAAGGTTCCCCCGAGTATCTATGAAGATATCAAAAAGATGTTATTATAAAAACCCAATTTTCATTTACACCGATATTATTAAGCCGAGAATTATTGGCAATAAACTAACTCGATACTTACGAGTGATACCAATACAATCATGTGAGGGCGAGCTAAGATTTGAACATGTAGAATACTGCCCCATCGAGAAAACATTTATAGAAAGTATTTCTATAAGAATAACTGATAGCCAGGTCGAATTAATTAATTTTAAACCAAGTTATATATCGACGTATGTAATGCTACATTTTTAAGGACAATAAAGTATAAATATATGTATGTGCACAACCCCCATGCCAGTTTTTAATTTGATAGCATTGTGCTTGCCTTTAACCTCTGATAAAAATGAATTCTTATTATACACGATACTACTTGCTACAAAGTGGTGGTAACTTGTCGAATATAGGTGAATTGTACCGAGCGCCGCTTACCAACCAGCAAGGAAGAGGTACTGGCAGTTTTTTCAGCGGGCTATTTCGTTATTTGCAACCATTAGTCGCTTCAGGAGCCAAAGTTATAAAACAGCAAGCACTAAAAACTGGAAAAACAATACTGCAAGAAATTGGTAGCAAGCCGGTTAAGGATATTTTAAAAGACCAGGGAAAAGCTGCTGCACAAAATCTAGCGCAAAGAGGCATAAATAAACTCTTCGATAGTATGGGTGGCGCAGGTATAAATAATCGCACAATTATTAAAACAGCTAATCCATTTACGACGTTATGCCTAACCAAGTCACCTAAACGAAAAAGAACTTCAAAACAAATAAAACGGTCTGCAAAGAAAAAAGCAAGCAAGAGGAAAAAGCCTATAAAAAGCAAACGCGGTTCTCTTAAATGAGCATTGGATATTATTGATAAATAAACAAAATGTCCACGTTTAGCGAATGCATGAAATCTGAGCTGGATCTTTTCTCTACAACAGTTATTCATAGTAATATTTTAAAAACCGAAGAAGTAGCATACAAACCTATAGCCCCATTAGATAACTCATCAGTTTTAGAATGTGTCTCTCTGGGACATGGAGATACATATCCTGACCTGTCAAGTGTATACCTACGTTTAAAAGTGCAACTGATTAAAATTAAGGACGGAAAAGAAGAACTTTATACTGGAAGGGACATTATCGTAACTAATCCAGACGGTTCCCTGAAGACTGTGACTGCTGAGGGCCCTGGCGTTGTCAATAACATACTTCACTCACTCTTTCGTTAATATACCATTTACCTAAATCGGAGACCGGTTGTTCAAACTGACAATAACTACAATTATAGGGCTTATATTGAAAACTTGTTAAATTACGGAAAAGATGCAGCATCAACACATCTAGAATTTGTTGGCTGGTATACTGATGAAAACAATATGGAGATTGTTCAAGATGGCGGCCAGAATATAGGCTACTCAGCAAGGCGAAGACTTTTCAATAAGCGTAACGTTGTCTAGCCAATGGGAAAAATACATGCTGATATGTTTAACCAAGATAAATTATTAATGATTTGTTTAGATCTACGCGTTGTGTTATCACTTGAAAAACCCAAATTTGACCTTTTGTCCAAAGATGACGACAACTCTCCACGAATTAAGATTGTAGAGGCTACTATGTAATGAATCACGCAACTATTAATCCCAGCATCATGCTGGCTCATGCAGCCGTTTTACAACGATCAAATGCTACAAGCGAGTCGAAGTCAAAACATATACTAAACCGGCAAAAACATTCACATTATACTAAGATAATATTGTCGTAGGACAATTACCAAATTTATTAGTGTTTGGTATGGTTGATAATGAAGCATATACAGGAAACCGAAGAAAAAATTCCTACAATTTTAAACATAATAACATCACAAGGTTTAATTTATCAGTAAACGGCGTGCAGATGCCTAACCAGCCTATAGAATTTGATTATTCAAGGGAATATCCTATTAGTACAAGAAGATACACCTCCTTGTTCAAAGGAACTGGAATACATTATCTCGATAAAGGACATCAGATTTCAAAAAAATTCTTTGACAACGGCTGTTTTCTTCTTGCTTTCAATTTAATTTCTGATCGGTCATGTAATTCAACCTGCGGAAATCTATTAAACCCAGGTACGGTTAGAGTTGAAGGAAGATTTAAGGAGGCTTTGAAGACAACAGTAACTTGTATCGTGTATGCTGAATATGACGGTAGTGTGGAAATTGACAGACAGGAACATATACACCAGCTTCTAAAATAAAGAAGCTATATAAAATGATACAATTTAGAATTAATCACAGTGTATAGACAGTGAAGCCACTTATCATTAGTTGTCCGATAAATGTCGAATACTTTTCTGGAGGTTGCTTAACCTTTTTAAAAAAGGTTTCTTTTGCTGGTTTTACAGTACGAGTTCAATTATTTACAAAGGAAATTATCTTTAAAAACCCTATATCAACTCTAGGATGTATTGAGAAATCAGATAAATTGGGAAACATTGAACTTAGACGTTTAGATGAAGAACTTATTAAAATATTAGCAAAATTTACTACAATACTTGTCTGCGATGTATCAATCAAGGAGTTTATAAATAACTATGTTACATCCTATACCAAGGTTATTGACGTAGGAGCAGTAACTTTGGATTCGGAACAAGAATGAGCACGATCGATCTTACAGAGTCACTGGCAAATAACCCTACTACAAAAAGATTTTTTAGAGGGGTATTTGCTTGTGACCGTTTGCCAAAAGAAATAAAAAAGCCCGCATGCGTCATAGCTAATACAGACCCTGCGGGAAAGGATGGCACCCACTGGGTTGCATTTTACATTCCGAAAAAAGGCCCCGCAGAACACTTTTTTTCGAAACTTTTTACACACTAATTCAGATGTTTTTGTAAACAATAAAATGTTTTTTCAAAGTGCATTTTCATCCACCTGCGGACATTATTTTTGTGTGTATTTGTATTTTCGGTGCAAAGGAAAAAGTTTAAAATATTTTCTAAAACAATTTTCCTTCCATAATTTTAGATTAAATGGTAATAGAGTTGTGGATTTATAACGCAAAATATACTTAAGAAAATGTTTAAAATCTGGTGGAGGTAAACATAACCAGGTATGTAAACCGGAGTATAAATACGAGACGATGGTGATGCTCGTTTAATGTTAAAGTCTTCACTTTAAGATAGATCCAGTACGTAAAACTAGAACACTTAAACAGTTGAGTGCAAAAAAATGCGTGCAGAAAAGTTTGAGGTAAGAGATCCAAAACCCAAAAACCAAAAACTTTGACCAATACGTAAAAAAGACGACCAAGGTCCAGAGGCCCCGGGGGAAAATTTTTTGCTGAACTATACCTATCATCTGGATCATCATCATAATCAGAAAGTTGCCCTCGGATTTGACCCGATCTCGTTTGAGGCAACATTCTCTCAACATTCTACCTTGGCTGGAAGTATACAAACATCTAACCAAACTAAAAAACGAGGTTATTCCCGACATGTTACCGCCAAACCAAGAGGAGCTTCAGACGAAATACACAATTCCCGTTGGTGCAGGCAATATTGAGTTAAATCTTAATGAACTCTACAAATTGATTGATATGCAGAATTTCTTTAAGATTGTAATGTGTGAGGGTTCCTGCAAAACAAAAAGAAAAATAATAAACATTAAACTCCGAACGATCCCTTCGGGAAGGAGGCTTCAGATGCACGTTAGCGATCCCCACGCCAACTGGGTGTGAGAAAAGGAGACGTGTTTCACATGGCCATGCCTGGGCACAACCACGCTACGGGAAGACATCGGCTCGGCCATTTCGATCTGACAGCCGAGGACACGAGACGAAGTAAGTGCGTCCGCGAGTTATTCCAGTTTAACAAAAACCAAAAAAGAAAAAAAAGACATTCGAGAAAGGTAATTATAAAATGGATCATAGAACCTATAGAATTTTTTTTAACAAGTGGATTTCGTGCAGAGCCCTCGTTACGATATACAGGGCCACCCACGACCAATCGAAAGAGACGGCCCGCAGCTACAATTAGCCGCCAGGCAGTCGAAAAGAAAAAAGAAAAGAAAAGAAAAACTCCTTCCCCCCCCCCCCCCCCCCCCCAAGGAATAAGACACATTTTGGTGCGCGCCCCGTGGGCCAGGAAACGCCGCGCTCAGTTATTATCACACCCCCCCTGGTGGCGACTCTCTGAACAAAAAACAAAAAAACGCTGAGGACTGTGCCTGAATCTCGGAGCTCGCGGAAGCCCCGATCCCGCTTAGGAGCAACCCAGCTGTCATCATTGCAGCAGACCCCCGGAGCCGCTACAAGTTTTCCTGGAGTACTACACCGCTGGACCGACCACACGCTTCCGCGCTGACGAGGACAAGGGCAGCTATTCGCCATCCCGGCTCACACCCCTCATGGACCCTGAGTATCCACTCCTAGTGGCAAATTAGTAGTTATAGAAGAGATACATTACATTTTTCTTTTTTCGGCAAAAACAAAAAAAAAAAATTCTGTAAGGAGCATACGGTGAGCTGCCAGGGTGATTACTCTCACTTCAACATTCCAGTTTTGTGGTCCGCAGGCGACACCTTCCTTCCCCTTTTTGGCACAACTAGCTTACAGATATTTCAGTTCACCATCAGGGCGCTGCTGAGTCGACTCAACGCAGGACCCCGGTGAGTACAAAATTGTTTTTTTGCTTTTTTAGAATATTTATTTACTGGCTGAAAAGAAAAAAAAAGGGCAGTAAAGCCAAGACACGGAAAGGGAAGGCGGTATCCCTCGGCTTCCGTATATACTTGTAATTCCCCAAATTCGAATTATACTTGCATTTCAAAAAAACAACAAAAAAAACAAAAATAATAAAAGAAAACAAAAAGGAGACGATAAACTCCAAGCATTCCCATAGGCCCGGCAGCAATCTCTACGCTACATTCGGGTTCGCTAGTAGTTGTAGGTACGGTTTCAGATTAATCTCGATGAATTATTTTGGGTGTTAATTAAAGGTGTTTTCTGTTTAAAATGACTTGACTTCTTTTTAGTTACCCTCAGCCTTAGATGCCGATCTCATGTAACTGGTCCCCCCCCCCCTTCCTTCGGGTGGGAGCGGAGATTAAAATTTTATGGAGGGGTCGCCAAATTGTAGAGAGTGGCGCACTGTTGATAGGGTGGGAAGAAGGTGGCAGATCGTGAGGAGGCAGATCTACCACTCATCTCTACATCGGGGTAAGGCGGGCCTCGTAATTTTTGACGTCCCTATTTTCTTTATACAGGTGCTTTTGTGGGGTAACAAAAAAAAAAAAAATTCTAGAGGGGAATTCTCCACCCCCCTAGGGAGCGGTAATAATTCCCTGGGGTGCCCTTTGGGTCAAGTCCCCGAACCCCCCCATCCGGCGAGCTGGCTCGTGCCGACGACAGGACGCTCCATGGACTTGACACTGGGCACTCACTTTCGGGCTGCACGCCCCCCCTTATGGTAGCGTGGTTCAATTCGGGACTAGGCAACCATTACAATAAAATGGCGCCCAACGTGGGGCCCGAATCAGATAGGAAACTGTCTCGTTTGGGTCACCACATTAGCCTTTACGGCATAATAAATTCGTCGTGATGTTCGGTAGGCATCACCTTTCACCTCTCTAGTAGTGGAAGTGAGAGGAACTGCTTGATATTTGTCCCTTATTACTTTCCCTCCCTTCTAGCGAGTTTGTCCTGTACCTCCCTATCGGGAGGTGTTCAACGAGCCAGAACGTGGCGAGAGCTCCGGAGCTCTGTCATTGCGACTTGGGGTGGCTCCTCCAGATGAGGGTAGGGCTTGCTGGGATTGATGGGGGCGCGTTGCGTGTCAGTGCGGGACCAGTGTCTTGCGAGACCTCGCCCTTGCGACATGCCACGCTCCCTCCTGACATCTCAGAGCACACAGGATAAACACAGCTCGGACGGATCGAGTGGCTGTCCTGGAGTATGATGAGAGATCATGGCTGAGAGGGTTGTGACCCCTCTCTCATTGCCTCACGGGTTCTCCCCCCAGCTGCAAAGGTCGAAGTAAGTTTGCGAGTCTTGAAGGAGACTAGAGAGTTCGGTATGGTTCAGGCCCAGCCGACCTGCTTGCCTCAGGTTATCCTTCGGGGCTACGTTAGTTGCTGTCGAGCTGAGTTAGAATTCCCGTCCTTCCGTCATTCCTATCCCTTCCTTGCCAAAATAATACCATAGTATAGGGTTATTTGTGGGATTGACCTTCTGAAAGTCCTCCGTTTCTGAATTTTCATAATACTTCTATTAAGGTTTGTCGAATACACTAATTTTTTTTTTTTGCAAGGTAGATTATGTCTTAAAATTGGTACTCAAGTTGTTGGTTTTAGTAAAGTACAGTCGGAATTTCCCTTGTTAATGATTACGGTTTTTTTTTGTTTCGGTCTAATTTAACGCTCGCAAGTCCAGTTACTACGAGATAGGGAATAAGGCACATAGGGTCATATGGTATAAAAATTTTTTTTTTTGTCAAGTTTTTATAGACATTTTGAGTTTAGGATATCATAATAGGAGTTAAGTTCTCTACTGAATTATTGAATTAAATCAGCGTGCGGAAAGAATTCGGACGCAGCGATAGTTACTCATTTGTTTCATAATTAATTTTTCCACTATTTTGTTGGTTAGTGGGTGTAATAGCTGAATTAAATTTTATTATTCACGCGCAAAGTACAGTTTTAAAGAGTAGTAGGTCCCCCTGAGGCAGAGTCCAGAGGGGTGTGTTTGGAATTATTTTGTTTTGGCCATTATGATTGGGAAAGCAGGCGCGTCTCAAGACAGTAGCCTAGACGACACGGTGGTCGAGAGACCTGGAGGTACCACACGCAGCGACTCAGGCGTTAGATTACCCTCGCAAGTAACGGACGACAGCCCCTCGGCTTTAGACACCTTACGTACGGAGTTACACGGGTTGCGCGACGCCCTCAATGAAATCAGGAGCGGTTATGGACTGGTTCCTATAGGCGTCAGTCAGCAAGGTAGTACTAGCGTACGAGGCAGAGGCACCCCCACAAGACCCAACAATGCCTATGCAAATCGCGGACGGGGCAGAGGTCGTCCCCCGAGGTCTGGCACACGCACCGGTTTGAGGAGTCAAGCCGATAGATCTGCACCGGTTTCAGACACCCCTAATTTCGATGAGGAGAGGGGCCCCGGAGAACGCCACCCAGGCGCACGCGAAAGTGGAGTTCCGGGAGCTCATGTAGAACCAAGTCCCCCCTCACAACGTAGTGGGTTTGCCTCAGGTGACATTTCTGATTTGACTGCGCCAAGGGACGGTCTACACTATGTACCGACTCGGAAGTCCGTAATGCTGTCTTGGAATTTCACATTCAATGGAGACGCAAAAGGTATGACAGCCGAGGACTTCATATACCGCACCGAATGTGTGGCAATATCTTGTGGAGTGAGTGAAGGGGAACTTTGCTCCAATATCCACTTCTTACTAAAGGATAAAGCCGAAGTATGGTTCTGGACAGTTTTCCGGAGACAATTTAGGAGCTTTACCTGGCTCATCTTCAAACACCAGTTACAGGAAAGGTTCCGACCGCCCCAGACTAATCACCGCATTTTGCAAGCGCTGATGACGGCACGCCAACTGCCGACGGAGAATTACGCGGATTTTGAGCAGCGTATATTAGCGCTACAGTATAAGTTGGATCGACCCTTACCTGAAGCGGAGTTGGTGAAGATTATTAAAGATGGCCTTAGTCCACGGTTAGCACACCTAGTTTACGTACAACCTGCCTTTACACTACTAGAGCTACGCCATACCTGTAGGCAGGCAGAGCGCCTACAGACGAATACATCTCGCTTCAATAGTAACACAAGAGCAGTGTTCGGTAAAGTTCAGGAGCTAAATTCAGAAGATGGAACGGTGTGTGCAACAGATGTAGAGGAAGCAAGGATCGATGCCATTAGCGAAGGCCCGGCGGAGGTCAAATGCTGGAACTGTCACAGACTTGGACATTATTTCCAGATGTGCCCAACTGAGCAGAGGAACCTTTTCTGCTACAGATGTGGTAGCCCTGGAACCACCACCCCGAGATGCTATAAATGTTCGGGAAACTCAACTACGGGCAGCACTACAGCCGGAGTGCCGCGCCAGTCTCCAACCCAGAGCCCGGCATCGATCAAAACGGAGTCTGCAAGAACCCCTCGCCCGAACCTACCACACAAATCCTAAGAGGAGTACCTCTTATAAAGACGCGGCCACCTGACTCGACTATTTACTCATCTGATTGGTCCCTAAAAATATCTAATACACCTTCTACCCCAGCTAGATCACTTGCCCATTCTAACGAGACTTTCACCTTCCCAGTTACGCAATCTACAGCCCTAAAGAAGAACTCGGGATTATCACTACATGAACGATGGACAAGGTACCAACAAGTTCGTGACCGTATATTTACCTCAAGTATTGACACAGCCATTACTAAAAACAATCCTGATTTTAAATGTACCCATCGCAAGTACAAGTCCTTGTTGAGGGTACGAAGGTTGGCGGCGGAACGCAAGCAGGTTGTAAGGGAGATAGCAGCTAGCATTGTACAAGTTTCTAATGACGATAGGCCATATGTCAAAGTCCAGATAAATGGCACTCCGATAATTGGCCTGTTGGACAGTGGGGCAAGTGTAACCTGTTTAGGGAAGGACTCAGAAAAGTTTATCCAGCAAGCGAATTTGGCACCGGTTGAGTTGAGAAGGTCAGTAGCCACAGCAGACGGGCAAGCACAAGAAGTCACAGGCCACGTGAAGGCCTCAGTCACTTACCGTGGTGTCACGAGACCCCTAACGATCTGTATTGTACCCAGCTTGGCCCAAGAACTTTATCTGGGTGTAGATTTTTGGCGTAGCTTAAATCTAGCCCTTGGCCTTGTATCAGAGCTCTCCATCTTGCCCAGTTCTGATGACTCACGCCACCACTTGTCCCCCGAACAAGCCTTACAACTGGAGAACACTATTGCCAAATTTCCTAGCTTTGCAATACATGGCCTGGGCAAAACTCACCTGATGGAGCACGTCATAGATACACAGAATGCAATACCCATTAAACAGCGCCACTATCCCGTCTCGCCAGCCATACAAAAATTAATGTATGAAGAACTAGATCGGATGCTATCTTTAGGAGTGGTAGAAGAGTCCAACAGTCCCTGGAACTCGTCAGTGGTGTTAGTGCGAAAACCTGGAAAGAATCGGCTTTGCTTGGACTCTCGAGCAGTCAAAAAAGTAACCGTTAAGGACGCATATCCGTTGCCGCATATAGATGGTCTCCTTGGGAGGCTGCAGGATACTCGGTTCATCAGCGGCATAGATCTGAAGGACGCGTTTTGGCAGATACCATTAGAGCAACAGAGTCGCGAAAAAACCGCCTTTACGGTTCCTGGGCGACCGTTGTACCAGTTTACTGTTATGCCTTTCGGCCTCTGTAATGCGCCCCAAAGGATGAGCCGGCTGATGGATAGAGTCATACCGGGGCACCTTCGTGAGAACGTCTTTGTTTATTTAGATGACCTGCTAGTGGTGACGCCCACCTTCGACAAACACATACAGGTTTTAGGGGAGGTAGCAGAACGTCTTCAGCAGGCTGGTCTAACAATTAATGTTGGCAAAAGTAGATTTTGCGTGCAGGAAGTACGATACCTCGGCTTCGTGGTAGGAGACGGAACTTTAAAAACTGATCCGGATAAGATCACTGCCATCCGTGAGTTCCCCGAGCCCAAAACCCCCAAACAGCTACGGAGATTTCTGGGTCTGACTGGTTGGTACCAGAGGTTCGTGGCTAATTATGCGTCGGTGGCCGCCCCGCTCACAGATTGCCTGAAAAAGGCTAAGACCTTTAAAATTTCGGAGGAAGGTAAGAAGTCATTTGAACGGTTGAAAGCTGCGTTAATCTCGGCGACGGAGTTATACACGCCAGACTTTTCGCAACGTTTTTATATACAGTGCGACGCCAGCACCACCGGTGTCGGTAATGTCCTGTTTCAAAAAGATAGACAAGGGCACGAACATCCCATCGCCTTTATGTCGAAGAAAGTTAATCCGACTCAGGCAAAATACAGCATAACTGAACTTGACTGCTACGCGGCATTGCTAAGCGTGAAGAAGTTCCGGGCGTATATAGAAGGGCAACCTTTTACCATCATTACAGACCATGCCAGTCTACGGTGGCTTATGAGCCAGAGCGATTTGAATGGTCGCCTAGCTCGGTGGAGCCTAAAGCTACAAAGGTTCGATTTCGACATTGAACACCGTAAAGGTAGCCAGAATGTAGTAACCGATGTCTTGTCAAGAGCCTATATGGATGAACTAAGTCTGACAGGAAGTTGGCCTATGGATGTGGAATTAACGTCCCCCCATTTTTCGTCAGAGGAATACGAGGCCCTGAAAACAACTATTCAGGATAATGCAAATTGATTCCCAGACCTATGCGTGTCAGACGGCTACATCTATGCTCGGCGAGAACCCCGTTCTGGAGACCCGAATGCAGAAGAAGCTTGTTGTAGATTGTGGATCCCCAAACAGTTGACTCATGATCTGATTGTTCAGGCTCACGAGCCCCCCCAAACTAGTCACGGCGGGTTCCATAAAACTCTGTACCGTCTGCGCCAAAAATATTACTGGCCGGGTATGGTAAGCCAAGTCCGAAATTATGTACTGCAATGTGAGATTTGTAAGACAACCAAGGCTAGTGCCCAAGTTCAAAGACCACCTATGGGCAAACAGATGGATGTGCAGCGACCCTTTCAGTTCCTGTACATCGACTTCATGGGGCCATACCCACGAACCAAGAGGGGCAACCTATGTATTTTTGTTGTCATGGACGCATTCAGTAAATTTGTATTTTTACGAGCGATGAGAGCGGAATCAGCCGAGTCAGCTATCCGGTACCTGGAAGATGAGATTTTTACCACGTTCGGGGTTCCAGAAACAATATTTTCAGACAACGGTAAACAATTTGTATCCGCTATGTTTCAGAAACTCTGCGCCGACTATGGTATACGACATGTCCGCACCGCAAAATACTCTCCACACCCGAATGCGTCAGAAAGGGTGAATCGGTCAGTTCTAGCAGCAATTCGAGCGTACATAGGGGATGACAATCAAAATTGGGACCTTCATCTTCCCAAGATAGCCTGCGCTCTTCGGAGTACGGTGCATCAATCATTAAACATTGATCCCTATTACACATTGTTCGGACAACATATGGTGCTCCATGGAACTACCTATCCTCTTTTAAGGAAACTACACAGTCTGGAAGATGGTGATGCCAGATGCATGCCGGTGTCAGATAATCCGCGCGCGAGTGAAGAAGCAACTGGAGCTCGCACACACCCGATATGAGAAAACGTATAACACTCGGAGCCGTGCAGTAAGCTATACCCCAGGTCAGGAGGTCTTCAGGCGACTGTTCACCCACAGCAATATGCCACAGGGAAGAAACGCCAAACTAAACAAAAAATTCGACAAAGCCAGAATAGTTCAGCCCTTAGGCAGCTCCCTCTACAAGTTGGAAGACCTACGCGGGAAGCCGTTGGGAATATATCATGCCAAGGACCTCAGGCAGTAGAAGAGAAAAGTAATGGGGGAACCGTTTCTCTATCATCTACTCCCCGCTGAGAGCCGCTCGTACCTGATAGCCTTGTGACGGTTCCTACAAAACAAAAAGAAAAATAATAAACATTAAATTCCGAACGATCCCTTCGGGAAGGAGGCTTCAGATGCACGTTAGCGATCCCCACGCCAACTGGGTGTGAGAAAAGGAGACGTGTTTAACATGGCCATGCCTGGGCACAACAACGCGACAGGAAGACATCGCCTCGGCCATTTCGATCTGACAGCCGAGGACACGAGACGAAGTAAGTGCGTCCGCGAGTTATTCCAGTTTAACAAAAACCAAAAAAGAAAAAAAATAATAAAAAAGGTGCTTAGCGTGGCTTGTGGTAGAATCCGAGACATTCGAGAAAGGTAATTATAAAATGGATCATAGAACCTATTGAATTTTTTTTAACAAGTGGATTTCGTGCAGAGCCCTCGTTACGATATCCAGGGCCACCCACGACCAATCGAAAGAGACGGCCCGCAGCTACAATTAGCCGCCAGGCAGTCGAAAAGAAAAAAAAAGAAAAGAAAAACTCCTTCCCCCCCCCCCCCCCCCCAAGAAATAAGACACATTTTGGTGCGCGCCCCGTGGGCCAGGAAACGCCGCGCTCAGTTATTATCACACCCCCCTGGTGGCGACTCTCTGAACAAAAAACAAAAAAACGCTGAGGACTGTGCCTGAATCTCGGAGCTCGCGGACGCCCCGATCCCGCCTAGGAGCAACCCAGCTGTCATCATTGCAGCAGACCCCCGGAGCCGCTAAAAGTTTTCCTGGAGTACTACACCGCTGGACCGACCACACGCTTCCGCGCTGACGAGGACAAGGGCAGCTATTCGCCATCCCGGCTCACACCCCTCATGGACCCTGAGTATCCACTCCTAGTGGCAAATTAGTAGTTATAGAAGAGATACATTACATTTTTCTTTTTTCGGCAAAAACAAAAAAAAAATTCTGTAAGGAGCATACGGTGAGCTGCCAGGGTGATTACTCTCACTTCAACATTCAAAATTCCAGTTTTGTGGTCCGCAGGTGACACCTTCCTTCCCCTTTTTGGTACAACTAGCTTACAGATATTTCAGTTCACCATCAGGGCGCTGCTGAGTCGACTCAACGCAGGACCCCGGTGAGTACAAAATTGTTTTTTTGCTTTTTTAGAATATTTATTTACTGGCTGAAAAGAAAAAAAAAAGGGCAGTAAAGCCAAGACACGGAAAGGGAAGGCGGTATCCCTCGGCTTCCGTATATACTTGTAATTCCCCAAATTCGAATTATACTTGCATTTCAAAAAAACAACAAAAAAACAAAAATAATAAAAGAAAACAAAAGGGAGACGATAAACTCCAAGCATTCCCATAGGCCCGGCAGCAATCTCTACGCTTCATTCGGGTTCGCTAGTAGTTGTAGGTACGGTTTCAGATTACTCTCGATGAATTATTTTGGGTGTTAATTACAGGTGTTTTCTGTTTAAAATGACTTGACTTCTTTTTAGTTACCCTCAGCCTTAGATGCCGATCTCATGTAACTGGTCCTCCTTCCCCCCCCCCCCCCCCCTTCCTTCGGGTGGGAGCGGAGATTAAAATTTTATGGAGGGGTCGCCAAATTGTAGAGATTGGCGCACTGTTGATAGGGTGGGAAGAAGGTGGCAGATCGTGAGGAGGCAGATCTACCACTCATCTCTACATCGGGGTAAGGCGGGCCTCGTAATTTTTGAAGTCCCTATTTTCTTTATACAGGTGCTTTTGTGGGGTAACAAAAAAAAAAAAATTCTAGAGGGGAATTCTCCACCCCCTAGGGAGCGGTAATAATTCCCTGGGGTGCCCTTTGGGTCAAGTCCCCGAACCCCCCCATCCGGCGAGCTGGCTCGTGCCGACGACAGGACGCTCCATGGACTTGACACTGGGCACTCACTTTCGGGCTGCACGCCCCCCCTTATGGTAGCGTGGTTCAATTCGGGACTAGGCAACCATTACAAATGTTTCACAATAACAACGCTTCCGAAAGTACGAAAGAGTATTATATGAAATATTACGAAAAGTGCAGATGTAAAAATGTAATTTTTTTTATCTGATGACTTATTTATACCGTTTACACCCTCTTATGTGCACCTGAATTATTCTAGATTTTTCTTTCAGGTGCCTTTGTATTGCAGTACCAATATTCTGTTTGATATAATAAGCATTTAATAAATTTTTTAAAAAACACATGAGTTTTTTTCCTTTTTTTCTTCTTTATTTCAATTTATAATTTTTTTGATTAACATGTACAAGCACATATTTACACAGTTTTGCCTAGCGCAACGAACAAAAGATACATTTTTGTGGATTTTGCAAAAACATCGATAATTTTTAAGTTTACTTAGTTTAGGTACTTCTCTAAGCTCGATAATTTCTGAAGTTGGTGAGTGTCTCCTAACAAATGAAGCTTTAATTTCACCT
The DNA here is from genome assembly GCA_959613345.1 of Tolmerus cingulatus. Taxonomy (NCBI): domain Eukaryota; kingdom Metazoa; phylum Arthropoda; class Insecta; order Diptera; family Asilidae; genus Tolmerus; species Tolmerus cingulatus. The sequence continues at coordinate 2,457,490 of CAUIJO010000068.1, forward strand.
TTCACATACACTGTAGAATTTTTGAATCTTGAAAGCACTTCGGGTAAATTGTTGTAGCTGATGTTTCCCTCGTTCCGGCGTAGACCACTTATATTTTGGACGTCATACTGGTTCTGCCGTCTTGCTTTGGTGACAATTTCTGGTATGGGTAGGGAGGCATAAAATGATAGACATCTGAAGTGATCGTTCCAACAGCAAGGACGGCTAGTTCTTTATTGTCCATATTAACATTTGAGGAGAAAACATGGTATGAGGCGATGGAAGTTATGCGTGAACATGTATATATAATATGAGTATAATACATATCTCTCATTCTAGCCGATCCCGAATCTCCTCGCTGCACCTGCAGCCGGAGCAGTTAATACGGCCATGGGTATTAGAGTCCATGAACTCTTCGGAGACCTTGTAACGGTGCATGTAATATTTCTCAAAAGCAATTTCCTCATCTACAAAATGCCTCAGGTTCCAGAAATAAGCATCAAGTCTGATACACAAGAACAAATCGCAGAAAAGTTCCAGCTCGATTTTACCATCGAGGTATAGCTTGCATATTATAAGTACTCGGTGACATTTCTCCTTTGCCTCTGCATTTAAAACCCTCCAACCCATGTCGTTTGAAAGACAAGTTATACATCTATCTTAATCAATTTGGAGTTGGTATACTATGCGCCTAATAAGGCTTCTTACATCATTATAGAACTCCGAGAACATTCCAGCATGGTGCATCCACATTATGTTTAGCTTTATCTTTTTTACGGTTCCACCTAACAGAATGACATCTATAGACCTAAGTGCTAAAAAACGAGATACTAATTGTACACTGTTACTCTTTTACCTACGCATATCGACAAAAATTGATTTCAGACACTCGAAGTTCACAATTTGGGAGTTTTCAAAACTTATTGTTCTTCCTTTACACTTGGTGATATACTCAGTGTCTTTCTCGGTTTCAATTTTAAGGCTATGAGCAGCAGCTACAATTGCTAAAGCTGTAAATGCAACCAAAGAAGCTACAGACAAATTAAAGGAATCTAAGAGGCATAATACAAAAAAGGAAGCAGTTACTGCAGGTGAAGGATTATATTTAAAGCCGTATAAGAAGGTTTTGGGATTGTACATTAAACAATCAAAAAACTAAAAATTAAGTTGCCTAATAAACCTCTGAATGAACTTGATTTATATAAATACGCCAAAGACTTACCGCATTTTCGAGGAGTTTTTATGCGAAATGAAATGCCTAGGAAACTCCACAATCAAGAATGTGGCATTATCAATTTAGATATATCATCAGGTCCCGGAACACAGTGGGTAGCTTACTACAAAAACAATAATGATTTAAGATATTTTGATAGTTTTGGAAATTTGCAACCTCCAGTAGAGGTCATCAAATATTTAAGTGATAACGTAACTTATAATTATACACGTCATCAGTCTTACGACACCATTACATGTGGACATTTATGTCTTTCATTTTTATATGATTGTTATAAATAGACATAAATAGAGATAACTTAAATAATAGAATATCATTCTGTGTTTTACTATAATGTCGCTAACTTTAACATTTAACGGAAATATTTCAATTCTCAAGAGTGAGTATTTTCCCCCATTGGAATTACCAAATAAATATATATGCGGTTTGATTGATTTTCATGCGTATAATTCAATACCAAATATTGAAGAGGGTAAAAACAATTTATTTCATATTGGTAATTTGATTTTGGAAATACCAACTGGTTCATATGAGATCGATGATATAGCCCTTTTTATAGAAAAAGAGTTGTTAAAGCAACAAAACAATAATTATATAATAGTTTTGAAAGCTAATGCTAATAGTTTGAAAAGTGAAATAAAATCAAACGCAGTAATTGACTTCAGCAAGGATTATTCAATTGCATCACTATTGGGATTCAGCAAGAGGGTTGTTAAAGCAGACATTACGCATACATCAGATATTCCAGTTAATATAATTAAAGTAAATACTATAAGAGTTGAATGCAATATAGTATCGGGATCATACGCAAATAATATCAAAACACATACAATTCATGAATTTTCTCCTAGGGTCGGTCCAGGTTATAAAATAGTGGAGGTACCTAGTAATGTTATTTATTTACCTGTTAACACTCAAAGAATAAACTCCATAACCTTAAGACTTCTTGATCAAGACGGAGATATAATTAATTTCAGAAGTGAAACAATTACTATTCGATTACATCTCAAAACAGAAAAATGATCGTCTATCATAATAGCATATTAAACAATAAAACATCATTTGATAACAGTTCTTCCGAGACAAGCATACGAGTAAGACATCAGCCAAGTAAAAGGAATTTACATCTTACAGCAGCAAATAAAGACTTTCTCAAATCTCTTAATTTAACTGTAATAGGATAAAATGTGCGATATCTTAGAAATCGCAGATCGCATTGGGTTTGATGATAGCATTTCAAAAATTGAATATCGCAACTATTCCCCTTACATAAACTCATTTAACAATAATGATGAAATTCGCTTATGCATTAATCAGCAAGATCTATATATACTATGTTATGAGCCGAGTGGACTCGGGGGCCCGGCTAAAGCACCCCGTCCGGCGGTATGCGGCCGCGAGAGCTGGCAGGCTAGCATTTGCGGTAGTGTGGGGGGGTTTGCCGAAAAAACCGCTTTCAGCCGCCGGAACGGCCACCGGCTATAACGAAAAAATTCTCTCGCAAACGGGAGACGACGAATCGCGAAGGGGGGAAAAACGACGGTGCAGGCTGAACCCCTGCAGCTGCCCGTGATTGACTCTCAGGGGGGGTTCGGTTCGCGATGAACCCCCCTTGGCCTGTTGCCCCAACCACCCTGTGACCTCCCAGCGGCCTTGATAATTGGGAGGTCCCTTTTGAAGCATAACGAACTCACAAATATCCCATGGCTACAAAGGAGAATGAGAGAGGGGGGGACCGAGAGAAAAAAAAACTTAATTTAAGGGAACATACCTTCGTTTATACTTTTCTTACACAAAAGAAAAAACATGGACTACCTAATTACGTTGGAGCTCGTTGGGCGCCGTGCTGGTCCGATGTGTCCGCCGATGAAGGGGGTTCCCGCGAAGAAACGGTGCGGTGGAACGTTGGCGGAGGCACCCTGCCTCTTCAGGTGGCCCCGTCGTGGTGCCCTCCGCTGGTGAATCGCAGCAACCCGGTCAACCGACTCCAGTAAAATGGTATTATTTTGTTTTTTTTTTTTGTTTTTTTTTTGTTTTTTTTTTTGTTTTTTTATATTTCCATAAAAAAAAATTTTTATTTTAGCTTTCTCTTTTTTTTTTTTTTTTTTTTTTTGAAACAATTTAACACTTTATTTTTTCCACAATCGTCCTATCAATTTTATATACATTTTGAGTAATAATAGTACATAAGTAAAAATAAATGTAATAATTGTGCAGCCGGAAAGATAAAATTTCAATTTCTAAATTTATGAATTGTAAAGATTTCAAACAGCCACGTAAAATGTTTTTAAATTGTTAAATTTGATAAGGTTTAACTTTTTCTGTGATTTTATGATACTAAACTCAAAATGCTCAATGTATTATATGTTCCCTGAAGTTATCAAAATAATTTTGAAATTTCCGATTTTTTTTATACCGTGTTTATCAGCCCACTTTTGCTTTTTTTTTTTTTTTTTTTTTTTTTTTTTTATTATTTTTATAGTCACTCGCCCACTTTCGCTTTTTTAATTATTTATATAGTCACTCGCCCACTTTCGCTTTTTTAATTTTTTTTAATTATTTATATAGTCACTCGCCCACTTTCGCTTTTTTTAATTATTTATATAGTCACTCGCCCACTTTCGCTTTTTTAATTTTTTTATATAGTCACTCGCCTACTTTCGTTTTTTTAATTTTTTTTTTGTTTTATATATTGAGTTACTTTTAGAAATAATTTGTTTTTTTTTTTTATATCATTAATAATGAATTCGTATATATAAGTTAATTTAGTTTATTTTTACTCGACTCTGCTTTGCACGGCGATCTTGACTCTACCTCTTTTCACGGCGATCCTCACTCGACTCCGAAAAATTCTGCCTCACGTCGCGCCGAAAAATCTACGCGCCCCGGTGACCGTTACGGATCCCGCTGCAGCGTACTCCCACACTCACCGCCGCTGCCACTGCAGACACCGATGAGTGCAGGAACCCGCTGCGCTGGGATGGCAACGTGCACCGAGGACGCCGCCCGCTCATCTTCAGCCTCCCGCAGCCATGCACCAGCCCGCCGGTCGCTGAAATTTTTGCATGGGACCGAAATCTGTGGCGATGCCCGGGGCTCGGTCTTGAAAATTTTTGTATGGGACCGAGATCTGTGGCCCCGCTTGAGGCTCGGTCCCAGGGCTCGCGCCGGAGATTTCTCCCTTGCTTGGGCTTGGCCTTGAGCTGCGATCGACGAATTTTGTGCATTTTCGTGCACGAAATTCGTCGCTCGCAGCCCAGGGAACGCAATCCCTTGCGGTACCGTCCAGAGCCGCCGTGAAGTCTCGGCCGAGCCCCTGAGCTATCGCCGAGGCCCATAGGCGGAGAACAAAAATTTCCGCATTTCGGTGTTCTTATCACCCGGGCGGATTAATGGGGCCAGATTGGTTTTCCCCCTGACCACAACAACTACCAAGTGAAAGTTTCGTCTATATTGAGGGTAAAGTAGAAACAACACCGGGATTGAATACTACACTTTCAAATAATGGACTAGCTTATTTATTTGAAGAACGTTATGAAATCAATGGTATTGAAATTGATAGGTGTAAAAACGTTGGTCTCACTTCAACTCTAAAGAATATAGTTTCATTGAATGAAAATGAAAGTAGAATGCTAATAAATGCTGGATGGAATCTTTCAGATTCTAAAAGTAGTGAACATGCTAAAAATAATTTTAGCTACTGTTTACCTTTTAAAAATTGATTTGGCTTTGCTGAGGATTATAAGAAAATTATCATTAATTCGAAACATGAAATTATATTAGTTCGCTCCAGGATGGATCTCAATGCATTGCTTACAGATAATGAAAGCGCTTTATGCAATGTAGACATTACGCAACTAAAGTGGACTGTGCCACAAATCACCGTAAGTGTAAAGAAAATGTTGACCCCACCTTAGAATATTTGAAAAGGATCATCCGATTCAGTTGTCTTTTCGCAGCTGGGATCTCTATGAATATCCTGCTCTACCTATAACAACTCATCATACGTGGACTGTTAAGACAGTGAGTCAGTTGGAAAAACCTAGGTATATAATATTTGCACTACAAACAGATCGGAAAGATAAGAAAACAATTAATGCCTCACAGTTTGATCATTGTAATTTAACGGATTTTAAAGTTTATTTAAATTCAGCAAAATACCCTTTTAACGACTTAGATATAAGGTTCAAATTTGCCAACAACCGTATTACAATCATCGCCGAGTTGAACCACTCCTATCACCGCAGGAATATAAGAAAATTGCTCCACTTGTTGTTATTGATTGCTCTCGACAAAACGAAAATCTTAAAACAGGGCCTGTGGATATAAAAATTGAGTTTCAAACTTCAGAAAATATCCCCAAAAACACAGCTGCATATTGCTTACTGATACACGATAAAATAGTTCAATACAATCCTCTAACAAACAAAGTTCACACACTATAAAAGGTCACCAGCATATTTTATTGACATTCAAGGCTTCCGCGGTCCCTATAATAAATTTATTGCAAAGGAAATTGCTATTTTGTGTGAAGATTATCAATTGCAGCATGTTATACGACGGCCTTCCTATACCTTTGAAGAACTTCCACTTGCCTTGCAGTCACAAGCAAAGTGGCTTTATAATAATCATCATGGACTCACTTGGAATGGAGAATTTACATCAATAGAAAACGTATCTAAATATTTTTCAGCTATTTTAAAAAATAAGAAAATATTTGTTAAGGGTCTTGAAAAAATAAAGTGGATTAGAGACTTATTTTCACTGGATGATAAAACAATGACATATAATTTGGATGAAAAAGGGTGCCCCAATCTTGGCGATCTCAGAAAGAAATATCCTTACACACATCGGTGTGTAATACATGTAGGTGTTTGCGCACTACAAAACGTTTTTCTATATAAGCAATTTAAGAATGAATAGTTTTAATGTATTTAAACATCATTACTTAATTAAAAATCATCAGTTTATTTTTCGCATGGCTATAGTGAAAATGGAAACAGAACATAATAGAGATATGCAAAATTTCATACAAAATTTTAATATTGTGGATTTCCTGTTTAAGTATGAGGACAACTTGCTCGAGGAAGATCGAGAGAATATTATAAGATATTACAACAAATTACGACCATACTTACATCAAGAGCTTGTAACATCCTTACATGGTACTCATTACAATTTTTTATTTGGGCTGATAATGATGCTAAAGCTGCACCAGACTCATGTGGATGTTGTTTTATTGGTACGGTTTTTAAAACTATAAATAGCATTGTTAAATTTTATGAACGACTCAAGCCTACTAGATGTAAAGAGTGAACAGTACAAAACAGTATTGTTCATAAATTAATTAACATTCCTCAGTGTGAAAATGAACAAATTCCTAAATTGAAAAAATCAAAGCCTGTTTTTTTAATAGAATTTCGATATTGAAGATTTCCTGCATGAATAAAAATCGATAACAAAAACTTGTTCAACTATGATCAAGTATGCTGAAACTAAATAGCTGTAAGCAATGCAAGCCTCTGAAAAAAATAAAAAAAGGTTTTAAAAAAAAATAAAACATTTGTTTTTTATTTATGGTTCTCTTAAACGAGATCTTTTTATTTTTTGGATTAAACATACATTTGTTGTTTCATATCAAAATTAATTCACATGAAAAACACGAAAAACAAAAAAAACAAAAATAACTCAAAGCTTCTCATTGTCAAAACTAAACATATCCATTAATGAGATATTTGATTCCTCCTGCATAATAGCTAGTGTTGATAATGCTGCTGTTGCTGTTGCTGCTGCTGTTTCTGCTTCTGCTGCGGCTTCCTCTGCTAATTTTTGGAATCACTCTAACGCTCCTCTGTTAATTACATAGAATACCTGTGTCTTCAAGCTTTCCAGGGTTGTTGCAGATATCGAGCTGAATCGTTGCGGTAAAATCAGACGGCTATTCGGCAATTCCAGAACAATTTTCAGCCCATACTTGGTTTCAATCTTTAGTGCGTCCAGGACTTGATAAAATTTGTTTATCTCCATATCTTTGCATCCAATAGAGTCTTTGAAGGAAAACGAATTAAAGTTGGCCGCTGCTGCTGCTGCACACATTTTTTATATATATGTATATATATATAAGTATTTTATAATTTAATTTCAACTTCCACTTCAATGTCACTTAATAACCACTTTAAAAAAACTTTGTTTTAGAATTAAGACTGCAGAGCAAACAACAGGGTCTTATAAAGACCTTTCTTTTGGTAAATGGTGGGGGATTAAATCAAAATGTTATTTGTTTTTTTTTTGTCTCTGAATATGCACTACATAAATATAATTGCTTTGAAAATTGTTTAATATTTCTAACACCATCTGTTGCAAAACTCCAGAAGTTCAAAATGATATCACCAAACTGTGGCTCATTCAGGGCACAAGCCAATGACTTTAAACTTCTTGCAAGATCATCAACACAAAGCTCCGACACAGCAACGACACAAACATTCTTGCAAGATCATCAATATAGAGCTCCGACACAAACAAATGACTTTCAGATTCTTGCAAGATCATCAACATAAAGCTGCGACACACCAACGACACAAACCTCTTCATTTACAATTCTTGCAAGATCATTAACATAAAGCTCCGACACACCCTAGCCACAAACCGCAATTCTTGTAATATCACCAACATAAAGCTACGACATGCTCAAGGCACGAACCAAAATTGTAGCAAGATCACCTCCGACCTACAAGACACAAACCAAAATTATTGCAATACCACATCCGGCCAACCCAAGACACAAACCAAAATTGATGAAACATCACCAACCGAAAGCTCCGATATACACAAGAGACAAACCAATTCCGCAAATACGGGAAGGTGTTGCCAGAGCACATTTTAAAAACATAAAAGGGTTGCCAGAGCGCATTTTTGGGTCCCAGGCCATACATAGCTCCTCTACTACTACAACATGAGTAAATTTACTTCTGAAAGGTCAGAAAGTGTTAAATATTGCTTTTGCTAACTGAAATTTTAAGTAGGCTTTTTTTACAAACGCCTCACGTGCGTGGGACAAATAGATTTTATATTTAATTCATTTGTTTTAAAGGTTCTTGAAGAACTGTTTTTAGAATGACAAGATGGATAAGTCTATAATTTAAGGTTTATATAACTTTTATCGGAACTTTGTCGAAATATAAAAATCATGGTATGAAAATATCAATTTTCCAAATTTTGAAGTTAAATATCTCGAGAACTATACAAGTGATTCAAGTGACCGAAAAATGTTTATTGTTTTTTCAGAATCATCCATTTTGGTTCCAAATGAACACTCTAACACATTCATATTCAAATCCTTGAGAAGATCTCAAACTCAACCTGTTCCGAAGACTTTTCCAACATGATGGAATGACGGAAATAAATAAACATGGTGAAAAACAAAATGCAATCATAGGAACTGCATTTTATGCTCAACTGCATCTCAGCATGTTCTAATTCAAGAGCCAGATGGAATTCAAGCGTTGTACTCGAGATATCCAGAAAATCCCGTAGAAATCTTTTAATTTTGAGATCGCCTGGGGTCAGAACTAAAACGGAAATTCAAACGATTTATTTGTTTTCCAGCAATAAATTCTTATAAGAAAGCTATTGTCGACATTTTGTATGAATCCATATCCATATTTATTAGAAAAGTGAGGTCGAAATCCCGGGAAAGGAAATAAGCAAAGAAAGCCGAACTAACCGCTTCGTAATTAATTGCTGCCGCAAGTATGCGAGTCGCTCAATTTCGCGTTCTGGATTACTCTCCAGTTTATCAAACTTCCGTCCTTTGGTTTCCAATTGTTTCATTTCCGTATCTACCAGGAGAAGTACAAGGGACATGATTATCCTTTTCTCAACTGCAGCCTGTTTCCTTTCAGCTGGAACATATAAAATCGCTTATATTTCATACGAAATTTCATTAATAATTTCTTTGCGTTATTAATATTTTTCATTTGTAAAGTGCCCGCCGTTCAGAGGGCGCTTGTCTCAATAATGTTTCTGCGTCCATGTTTCAAGAATATAAATAAAATGCTTTCTTTATCCCCTCGCTGAGGAAGCGTAATACGCCAACTTGAAAACTGCGGATTCAGACTTTGTAAAAAAAATTCTCAAACAAATGATGAAAACTTATTGCCGTTTAATATTTTCACACAACGCAACTGGGAACCATACTAGAATTTCCAAGATTCTTAAATACATTTTCACATTAAGAAAGTACCAAAAGATGCGAGTCGGGCGATTAGAGCATTTATTGTAAGAACCAACTATTTATATCCACTGCATAAAATATAAGATATAGGACAGGATTTAAACATTAGTGGCAGATATTCTTATAAAAATTAAACGGGGATATGGAACGTCTCAAAGGCATTGCGAAAAATGGATACGACTAAGCAATTCAGCAACTTTTATGTTAATTAAAACATAGGAGAACTAAGAGGGTATGCAGGCGAAGAGTCGATTCTGAAAGTCCTTACAGATGTTTCATAGGTCCCCAGAGATATGATAAGCAGTTTTACAAAAGAGAAGTTTGTTTTCTGGCAAAAGCAAGACACAACATACAACGCAGAGGAGGCTTATTATCCAAACAGCTGACATGAACATGGATGTTGAGTTATTACGCAACAAATTTATTGAGTTCCGCTCAAGAACGAATGCGTTTCACCCGCTTCTGTTCCAAAATTTGCGATCTTTAGTTAATAATGTTGAAGATTACATGGATGGCAATCCGACGATGTTAGAGGACCCTGTCGGTAAAGACGATTTTAGAAAAGAACATTTGGAAACAGTATCTGTTTGCTGGGCTTGTGGGAGTTTTATAGGAATTCGTTTCAAAGAAGTTCAAAATCATGTTCAAAGAGCCCAGCGCAAAGCACGCCTAAAAGGAAACGCACCAATAGCGCTTGAAAATGCTGATTCTCAAGCTAGAAGTAAAAGTGCAATAAAGAAGCAACCTGGAAAATGATTGGCGATGATCCAAATGATTGGCTTAAAAAGGCTGTTCAGGAAGCGATCGCACTGAAAAATTTATCTCAATATGCTCTATATTAAAAATTGTCAAAAAAAGTATGCTAAAGCTTAAACCTTAAAAGGATGGGATCGAAATCCCCTGATCTAGACTATTTTATCTATGTTGACAACAGCGATAATACTTATAACGAAATTCGTGATGACAAAGAAGTGAAGCTGCGAAAAGTTCGAGAGCTAATGCAAAAAAAAGAGGCTCGAGTGGAAGAATGTTATTTCCATCGAAGATGCAAGAGTACATATTTTATTTGTTATGAATCCTTTTCTATTCATAATAGGTTAAAAGTTTTTAATTTTTTTACTGACTGTTCTGCCTCGGTGTAGCAATGCATTACTCCAATGCTTTGGAAAGTTAAAAAATTGTTTAGTAAAATTAATCAAATGGCTCCAACTGAATGTTATTATATGTATTAAAACATCGGCGGGACACATGATTTTAACCTGCTTTTTACCACTATATCTTTGATCTCTCACAAATAAATTTGTTTTTTTCCCATTATTGAGTCCGATTTATTTTCACAAATCAAGATCAGCACAGTTAGTATTGAAGGTATGTCTGCAGCTAGTAAAAGCCATATGTAGTTAAGTTACCGGGGATATAAACATTTCCTTTTTAACTCTTTTGTCTGAAAAAATCTTAGACAATTTCTGACTTTGCTTTGGGGCTATTAAAATTGTTTTAAGATGTATATATGTACTGTATATGTATGATTTACTGCATACATTTTATTAAAATAATCTCGAAGCACATCTCAAACATACCACGGAACAAACAATTGGCTTTCAAAAAGTATATACCATCCATAAAAATGGGTAACATTAAGCCTCTGGAATATGATATTTAAATAGCAAAAACATTAACCATATGTGATTTCGGAAAATTTACAAGGACACTAAAAACATAAAGCATAACTTTAGAACTCCTTTGTCTTCTTTAACAAAAAACATTTATAATAACAAAATTATTTAAATTCTAGTTTTTTTCGTGGTTACTGTTAGCGACCAGTCCTTCCTTCAAAATTTCAGCCAGAAGTCTGAAAAAGTGTTGCATCAGGGCTAAAATTCAGTCCGGAATTCCTTTGGCCACATTGTGGTTAGATTCTAGGGGATCTTGTACACAAAACTGCATAACAGTCATCAACCCGTTGTGTGGTTTTCTTTGCAATAATTAAAATATATCTCTAAATTTTTCGAGTGTATTTTTATGTCAGATTTATTAACAGCGCATCCCAGATACGTGATGATTACCAATTTCTTGAGAGGTAACTTTACTTATAAATTGAAAAATTTGTTCATATTGTATAATACTATTTCATCAGTATGTTATAAGTCGTCAAGAGTTTTTTGTTGAATATTCGCCAGCCACGGTCCAATCTCCTTAAGGGTTGTTATACCACTTTGCAACACGTATACAGAAGCCAACAATTTTTCTGTTTGTAGGTGAACAATCACCATCATTACTAAAGTATATGTTGAAATCGTATAATGCAACCTAGAGAGCTTAAGCCACCTCTTTATGTAAATGCACATTTTATTGCAGTACGGTTGTAAATTTAAGAAATACTCAATAAGATTTGAGCTGCAGCATTCTAACTCATTAGAAAACGATATATCTACATAAAGAAACTGCGTAGCGTTGAAAGTGCTTAGAATTGGGACTCTTGCATCTTCGATGGAAATAACATTCTTCCACTCGAGCCTCTCTCTTTGCATTAGCTCTCGAACCTTTCGCAGCTTCAGTACTTTGTCATCACGAATTTCGTTGTAGGTATTATAGCTGTTGTCAACATCGATAAAATAGTCTAGATCAGGGGATTTCGATCCCATCCACTTAATGTTAAAGCTTTAGGATACTTTTTTTTGACAAGTTTTAATATAGAACATATTGAGGTAAATTCGTCAGTGCTTTCGCTTCCTGAACAGCCTTTCTAAGCCAATCATTTGGATCATCGCGAACCATTTTTTAGGTTGCTTCTTAAGCGTGAGAATCAGCATTTTCGAGCGCTATTGGTGCGTATCTCCCACTCACTCACTCCCACAAGCCCAGCAAACAGTTACTGTTTCCAAATGTTCTTTTCTAAAATCGTCTTTACCGACAGGATCCTCTAACATCGTCGGATTGCCATCCAAGTAATCTTCAACATTCTCAACTAAAGATCGCAAATTTTGGAACAGACAACGCATTCGTTGTTCTGCGGAACTCAATAAATTTGTTGCGTAATAACTCAACATCCATGTTCATGTCAGCTGTTTGGATAATAAGGCTCCTCTGCGTTGTGTGTTGTGTTTTGCTTTTGCCACAAAACATAAAGTTCTCTTTTGTAAAACTGCTTATCATATCTCTAGGGACCTATAAAACATCTTTTAGGACTTTCAGAATCGACTCTTCGCCCTCTTAGTTCCTGTATGTTTTAATTAAACCAAAAGTTGCTTATTTGCTTAGTCGTATCCATTTGTCGCAATGCCTTCGAGACTTTACATATCACCGTTTAATTTTCATAAGTATATCTACCACTAATGTTTAAATCCTATATCATATACTTTATGAAGTGGATATAAATGGTTGGTTTTTACAATAATTGCTCTAATCGACCGACTCGCATCTTGTGGTACTTACTTAATGTGAACATGTATATAAGAATCTTGGAATTTCTAGTAATGTTCCCAGTTGCGTTGTGTGAATATGTTAAACGGCAATAAGTTTTAATCATTTGCTTGAGCAATTTTATTACAAATTCTGGATCCGCAGTTTTTATGTCGGCGTATAACGTTCCCTCTGCGAGTGGATAAAGAAAGCATTTTATTTGTATTCTTAAAACATGGACGCAGAAACATTACTTTGACGAGCGCCCTCTGAACGTCGGGCACTTTACAAATGACAAATATTAATAACCCAAAGTCATTAATAATGAAATTTCGTATGAAATATGAGCAATTCTTTATGGTCCAGCTGAAAGAAAATTAATAGAGAGTTTTTGAATGGCACGCAGAGTTTCTGCGGAGTCATCATTTTTCCAGTCTCTGTTGAATAGCATTTCAAAATGCCATAAATCAGTTTTTTCTTTAATGAACCCATCATTGTGCACTAAGCTCATTTGTTCAACGGTAAAGTTATTGTTTTTCCTCCGCACCCTATAAAGCCTTATTCCGGCAAAAATTTGTAATATATTCAGCTCATCAAAGACGCCCAGAAAAGCGGGCATATTTTTTCTTTAAGACATCATGTGCCCTCGGGTCCGTCTCTAATCGCGTTCCATAAGTTGTGGCTGCTCGGGACTCGTTCGAGCAGAGAAATTCTGAGAAAAGGTCTTAATTCGGCGACTCTACTGTAGCTAATCCTGGCCGTAAAGATGGAAAAGATGGAGCTCGTCAACCGATTTGAAATTTCAATAAGTGTCTAGTCTACTTTAAACTACTCTAGTATACTTTATACTACTACTCGGTTAACACCAAAGAATCTTCTACCGATAGTTCACAATCCACGGCAGCAAGCTCTGAAAACAGAAATGGCTCAACGGCTGCAGTTGAGAAAAGGATAATCTTGCCGCTTGTACTTCTCCTGGTAGAAACGGCAATGAAACAATTGGAAACCAAAGAACGGAATTTTTATAAACTGGAGAGTAATTCAGAACGCGAAATCGAGCGACTCGCGTACTTGCGGCAGCAATTAATTACGAAGCGGTTGTTTATTTTCCGACCCGGGATTTCGACCTCACTTCGCTATCCAAATATGGATATGGATTCATACAAAAGATCGTCAAAAATTTTCTTTTCAGACCATGTTTATTTATTTCCGTCATTCCATCAAGTTGCAAAAGTCTTCGGAACGGATCGAGTTTGAGATCTTCTAAAGGATTTGAATATAAATGTTTAAGAGTGTTCATTTGGAACCAAAATGGATGATTCTGAAGAAACAATAATTTTTTTGCGGTCACTTGAATCAGTTGTATGCTTCCCGAGATATCTAACTTCAAAATGTGGAAAATTAATATTTTCCTACCACGATTTTTATATTTAGACAAAGTTCCGATAAAAGTTATATAAACCTTAAATTATAGACTTATCCATCTTGTCATTCTAAAAACAGTTCTTCAAGAACCTTTAAAACAAATGAATTAAATATAAAATCTATTTGTCCAACGCACGTGAGGCGTTTGTAGAAAAAGCCTACTTAAAATTGCAGTTAGCAAAAGCAATATTTAACACTTTCTGACCTTTCAGAAGTAAATTTACACATATTGTAGTTAGTAGATAGGCTATGCCGGTTCTAGGCCACTTTTCCCATAAGAAATGTACAGGGGCTGAAAAAACTACAAAACGGTCCCAAAAGCTCTCGGTCTGGGCGTGGAGAAGTATTTGAAAGCTTCTTCTGGTCTTGGACGAGCAGTTTTGTGGTGTGTGACGTCATGAAAGCTCTCATGTGTGTGCGTGTGTGTGTGTGTGTGTGTCGTGCTTGGGTGTGTATGGGGTATTACCTAGTGTTGGAGGTCAAGGTCAAGGTCACGATGCAGATCAACCCCTCACCACCCCTATGAAAGCTTTACCCCTCCTCATGGCATTGTTTATGTTATGTGGAGGCTTATCAGTAGTTTATGCTGACGAGGCTCTTATCTCTAGCTTTGGACGGCTCGATCGCTAAATTGCAATATTTTTGGTTGCAGGTGGCATTGTTTATGTTATGTGGAATCTTATCAGCAGTTTGTGGTGACGTGGTTCTTATCTCTAGAGATGATTCGCACTCTGCAGTAGGATGAATTTTAAATATTTGAAGTATAATTAATGTTAATATTATATATTTTTTGGGTTCTATGGATTCGTGATGATGTTTCCAGTTAGGGTATTGGTGCTGTTGGGGGAACAAATTTTAATCAAAAATCGTCTACGAGCAACGGTTTCCGAGATATTAGCGTATTATTATTATTATTTTTTGCTAGGAAAAAATTTTTCTTCAATATACATCACACTTGCTTTTTTCAAGGTCTATATAAATAGATGATATTATGTAATTATATCATTCGGTAGTTATCAAGCGACTGGTATATATCGAATTCAGTTCACCATAATTGTTAACCTTGGTGTTTTGAGGGGCTATTTTATTAATGTAAAGAATTACATGTGAAGTTAGGTCAAAGGTCAAAGCATAAAAAGGATTAAAAGGAGAAAAAAGATATTGTTAAAAAATTATCAGTTTGTAAAGGACTAAAAGGATATTACGAACATGGTGCAAGTTAATCATTTAGTAGAAAGCGCTAAATTAGCATTTGAGGATGCTAAAGCTAATCATGGAATAGTGGATCAAAGTGCGAAAGTGTGCTCCAGCCATTTAAGAGCTCTTCGGAAAGCTCTAAAAAGGGCAAAGACTGTGGGTGAAAAGCAATGCTGTATAAATGGTATTAGTCACGTGCAGGGATATCGCGCACATATAAAAAAATTAAAAATAACTGGTGCTGGTTATATGAACCCACACCCTAATAGAGTCAATTACGTTAGCACCAGAGTAAAGTGGGAGGACGTGCAGTCAGCCTTTAATAATCAGTATGTTAATTTTTTTTTAAATACAAATTTTAATAATTATTATTCGGCGGTACTATATACTTTTAATTTGTTGTAGCATTCGAACAGGGGTAATTATTAATCTTGCCCACAAAGACCCTCTCGAATTCTTGGAGGATTGCGGAAATTTATTTTTTCGAAGGATCATAAATGCTTGAAGAAAGAAGCGTTTTTAAAGGTTAATAGTGTATTCTGCGGTCAATTTGTTAAGGCTTCAAGTGGCGAAGAATTGGAAGAGATAAAATATATAAGCACAAAAAATGTGGTTATATCGGGAGAAACCAATATAGCAGAATGGTTCGCGGAAAACGTAATGAATAAAATTACGTCAGAATTAGAAGAATTCCAAGAAAGAGACTCATGCTGGGCGCTCAAACAAGTAATTAATTTGATGATTAACATCAATAAGTATACACCACAGCTCGGATCGTCCTATATTGAGCTACCTCTTGAAGTTGAGAAAAGAAAAGCTTGTGTTAATGTAAAGAATAATGATAACGCCTGTTTTGCGTGGGCGGTAATATCTGCCTTACATCCGACAGAGGGCCATCCACATCGCGTAACTAAATACCCCCACTATTCCACAGTCCTGAAACTAGACGGAATAATGAAATTTTATATAAGGTTGAGTAGAAACAGCTGTAAGGAATGCCGAAAAGGTTCGGTTTTGTTCTAATACCGCAAGTGCACATTGCATATGTGTGGGAGTTTGCATACAGAGCCAGCCGTAAGGGAACGTGGCATATATGTGCCGTCGATAGGATGAGGTTTCAACAAAGAATCTACAATACTAGTAAAGTTCTGGAGACAATATTAAACCAACCCCATCGGGATACAATATACAATACAAGATTTTATAATAAGGAGATTGAGAAATAAAACGCTGATTTAAACTTTTTCAGAAACAATGATTTTTTTATTTTTAAATTATAATAATACATCCTTAGCACTTATCCAAGAGTTGTGCTTTGATGAGAAACCCAACCATTTCACGTAAACTTTATCGTCTTTCGTCTTTCGTCTTTAGAATTTTCTCAACAATGTAGAGGTGGGGATGCTTCACTTTCAGCAACTCCATTTCGTAAAATCCTCCTTTTATAGGGTTACCGTCGTAGTCCTCTAGCAGATATGTTACAGGATCAGTCACTTGAATTTTTCTAATCTTGAAAATTTCCGATGTCCAGTTTGGTGTATAACCTTTCTCAAATACATGCTTATATTTGCTTATACGGACATGGTCTCCTTCTTTATATTTAGGTGAATCAGCAACCTTTATGTGATTATACACTGTACCGAGAAGATGCTTTTCATTTTTTGCATTTACATCACAAGGACGCATCCTAATTGTTTGATGTTTTTTCATATTATATTGAAATAGCAATATTTTTATCATATCAAGTGTTTTTTATTGCAATTAATGGACTGTATTTATTGAATCTTCTTACTTCGAATGACTTCTTATAATGAATGACTTATTACAATGAAACTAAAAAGGTTCCTCCTTCTGACACGAGCGCCACAAGCGCAAAGGCCCGCTTTGGCGCCCAATTTAAATTATGATGCCTGAACATCCTCCACGCCTTGAAAAATTAGTTTTCAATAAACTTATACAATATACATATATACAAGTATTAAATAAGAGACGGCTATGGTTCCAAGAGCCCGCTAACAGGTTGAACGGTGTTCTCAACCGGAAGAGGGCAGAGTCTGGAGACTGCCCTTCTGATGACACCCCTTTGTGTACGCAAGGTTACGACTCTAACTATTGAATCGACTCCAGGATGCAGCTCCACGACACGACCCAGGCGCCACCTCATTGGCGGCAGATTATCGTCCTTCATTAGCACCAGATCACCCACCCGGATAGCATGCTGCTTAGTCTTCCACTTCGTGCGGGATTGAAGTTCGGAGATGTACTCTTTAGACCATCTGGCCCAAAAATGTTGCTGTAGTTGTTGAATTCTCTGGTAACGAGATAGACGAGCCTCGGGCAAACATGTGACGTCCGGATCTGGAACGGAAGTCAAAGGCCTCCCGACAAGAAGATGAGCAGGAGTCAACCATTGCAGATCTCCAGGATCAGCAGATAAAGGGGTGAGGGGTCGAGAGTTAAGGATAGCACCTATTTGCGCAAGCACACTATATAATTCCTCGAACGTTAGCAGCGCCCCACCCAGTACTCGCCTCAAATGAAACTTCGCGGACTTGACCCCCGCCTCCCATAATCCACCAAAATGGGGTGAATATGACGGAATAAATTTCCATTGAAATCGTTCCCTGGTCAAACGCTCAAACAAGTCATCCTCATTTTCCTTCAGGAAGCTTCCTAACTCTCTAAGCTCTGAGCTAGCTCCAACGAAATTGGTTCCGTTATCAGATCGAATCGTGGCCGGCATTCCCCAACGTGACGCGAACCTACGCAACGCCAGAATAAAGCACTCAGTGGTAAGATCCGATACGAGCTCAAGATGCACAGCTCTGGACGAGAAACATACAAATAATGCCACATAACACTTTGTAATCTTGCCTCCGCGACCCTTCCTGTCCTTTATTAAGAGAGGGCCAGCATAATCAACGCCGGTGACAAAGAATGGCGGCGTTGGCGTAACGCGGTCGCGGGGCAAGTTGTCCATCAATTGTTCAAAATTTTTTGGATTTGCACGGGCGCACCTCAAACAGTCGTGCACGGTTTTTCGCGCCAAATTTCTACCCGAGATTGGCCAGTATACATCCCTTATACATGAAAGCAAAGCTTGAGGACCGACGTGCAACAGGCGCCGATGCTCCGCCTGAAATATTAATCCTGTCAAATGATGCCTAGAGCAGAGAACCTTGGGGTGCCTTTTGTCGAATTCAAAATCAGAATTGGTCAACCTACCCCCACTCTTAAAGTTCCATCTTCGTGAAGGAATGGATTCAGACCAACAAGTCTACTTTTGGGACCAATTTTGCGTCCACCCTTCAAATCAGAAATTTCCACCGGAAACGACTGCAGCTGTGCAACCCTCACCAAACAGTTCATGGCATTACAGATTTCATAAGAGGAGATGGGTCCGACCCTGCGAGCCTGCCCCCTGCCTCTAGCGTTATGAACAAAATGGAAACAGTAAGATACAATTCTACCATGCCTTTGAATATCAGAGCAATCCTCAAACTTAATCAACGAAGGCATCATCTGCGAGGCAGCCGAAATCCGTGCGACCGGTTTCAGCTCGGGCGGACTATCGTAACGTTCATAGTCTTCTGTACATTTTAGCTCCCCGGATGACAACCAAGCCGGCCCATGCCACCACAACCGAGAATCGCACAACTCAATCATTCCTAAGCCTCTAGTCAAACAGTCCGCCGGGTTTTCAGAGGAAGAGACGTGGTGCCAATCCTCCAATGCAGTCAGAGACTGAATCTCCGCTACCCGGTTGCTTACAAATGTTTTCATCTTATAGGGTTCCATACCCAACCAACTTAAAACTATCGTAGAATCGCACCAGTAATACGTGCGATCAATAGTAACATCAAGTGCTTTCAAAACTCTATCCACTAACTTTGCTGAGACCTGAGCAGCACAAAGTTCAAGCCTAGGTATGGTGATCGGCTTCAGAGGCGCAACCCTTGACTTTGCGCATAATTAATTCGCAAAAACATTGCCATGCGAATCCACCGATCTAATATAAATTGCAGCACCATAAGCCGCTTCGCTTGCGTACGAGAATGCATGAATTTCCCGAACAGTAGCTGCATTCAAACACACCAGACGAGGAACCCTCAAATCACGCAACCAATTGACACCATCGATGAATTTCCTCCAAGAAATGCGCAGCTCCGGGGACAACTCCTGATCCCATGATGATCCGTCACGCCAAATCCGCTGCAAAATGATTTTTGCAGATATTACCCATGGCCCTAATAGTCCCAATGCGTCATAAATACGAGCTATCAATGAGAGAACCGAGCGCTTGGTCCAAGGCTCTGCATAAAGCTCAATATTACTCAGAACATTGTAAACCAACTCATCTTCTCCACTTGACCATGACAATCCAAGAGTTTTTACTACTTCATTTTCCCCCAGCTCAATGAAATGGTGTTCCAAAATTTCACCTGCAGCAGAAGATCGTGCGAAAATGCTGGAATCATTTGAAATCCACTTTCTGAGAGGGAAACCCGCTGATGCCAATATTTCAGTAACCTCCTCTCTGATTCGAATAGCCTCATCAATGGTTGATGCGCCATATAACAAGTCATCAACATACATAGAATGTCGAATAATTTCCGCCGCCCTAGGATAGATTTTCTCATACTCGTCGGACAACTGGAACAAACACCGAATAGCCAAAAATGAGCTGGACGCCAGACCATACGTTATGGTGTTAAGCCTATAAATATCAATAGGACGAGATGGATCAGACCGCCAGAAAATACGCTGAACATCTCTCTGACTGGGCTCCACCAAGACTTGCCGATACATCATTGAAATGTCGGCCCCCACCACAAAAGGATATACATGAAAACGCAGAACAATTGACAACAAATCGTCCTGTATGGTAGGACCAGTCATGTGCAACCGATTGATTGAAACTCCCGTAGAAGATACCGCGGAGCCATCGAAAACCACTCGCAACTTGGTAGTCAGGCTGCTCTCCTTAAATACACCGTGATGAGGTAAATAATATGAGTGTCCTGGAGGACAATCTTCAACGACCCGAGTCATGTGACCCAACTCTTCATACTGCTGCATGAACCTTACATAACTTTCCCGCTTGGATGGGTTACCCCGCAATTGTCTCTCTAAGTGGAAAAATCTACGCTCCGCTTGCGCTTTGGAGTCTCCCAACGAATCCAAAGAGCTCTTAAAGGGAATCGAGACGACAAACCTACCATCGTTATTTCTTCGAACAGTCTTAACGAATGTCTCTTCACATGCCCTTTCCTCCGCGAAAAATCTCTCAACTCTTGAACACTCTTCCAGCTCCCAAAACTGTCGAAGCTGATGCGAAACATCGGAAGGATTCGCCGAAAAATTGCACGCAATGGATCCGCCCCCTTGTCGACATCGAGGAATTCTGCCGGACACCACATATCCCAGCCTCGTCTTGTGCAAACAAGGGTGCTGCTGTACATCAGGACAGATTAACTCCCAAAACACTTCCACCCCAAGCAACATATCAATAGCCTTTGGCTTGTAGAAGTACGGATCTGCTAGTTTCACATGCTCAGCGAACCTCAATTTATCCAAGCTTATAGGCTCACTAGGAACAACCGATGTGATTTCCTCAGAAACCAGGAATGACAGTTTAGTTTGAAAGTTATCATATTTTGATTTGATAATGGCTCGAACCATCTCC
Organism: Tolmerus cingulatus; assembly: GCA_959613345.1. Classification (NCBI taxonomy): domain Eukaryota; kingdom Metazoa; phylum Arthropoda; class Insecta; order Diptera; family Asilidae; genus Tolmerus; species Tolmerus cingulatus. The sequence goes on from CAUIJO010000068.1 coordinate 2,478,646, forward strand.
GAGACGTTTGATTGACATTGGCCCACGCCCACAACGCTGAGCCGTACTGGGTATGTCTGCAACCCCAACAATCGAGATAGGCGCCCAGACATAAAATTTGACTGAGAACCAGAATCAAGCAGAACAACACACTCATGCGATCCACCACTCCTGTCAAAAACCTGCACGACCGCGGTAGGCAGAACGTGCGATTCACCTACAACACCTCCCGAGCAACCCGAGACCGTAGACTGAACAAATTTGGGCCCCTCCCGCACTCCTGAGGATGAAGCATCTCGCAAGTCATCACTGCTTTCAACCCTTGACCCGGCCCCCTCAACGTCCCCCAAATGCAGCAAAGTATTGTGCAACTTGCCACACTTACGACAGGCCTGTGCCTTACATGTGAAAGCTAAATGCCCACACCGAAGGCAATTGAGACATCGCCTCTGTCGTCTTATCTCCGATATGCGGGACGCAACAGGCAAAGCCAAAAACCGTCCACAACTAAATACAGCATGCGCCTCGCTACAAAGAGGACACTTAGACTGTTTTGTTGCCGCAAATGCCACCGTCGAACGTGTGGCCTGCGTCTGCTTCTCCGACCGATGACCGTATACACGCTTAACGGACTCTCTATTGGATCTGTCTATCTTCTCCAACAACTGACACTGTCTCTCAATAAAGTCAATCAGATCGGCGACCAAAGGCATACTTTCGTGCTCAATCTGCCATCGCTCCCAGTCCACCTTTGTTTTTGAATCGAATTTGTCTGCAATTATGTATATGAGCAGGCAATCCCAACTATCAACCCTTTGCTGCAATGCTTTCAACGCACGCATATGACTCTGTACGTTGTTTAACAAACCGCGCAACAAACTGAAGCTCTGCCTGTCAAGCCTCGCATGCTCAACAATACCTTGATTATGAATCATAAGCGCTTCGTTTTGGTATCGTTTCTGCAATAATTCCCATGCTGCATTGTAATTTACAGCGGATACCTCTAAACCCTTTATTACTTGTGCCGCGTCATCCGTCAACGAATTACTCAAATACTGAAATTTCTGTACCGAACTAATCGTCTCATTTGAATGAATGACCGCCTTAAATGTGTCATAAAACGCGAGCCATTTATGATATGACCCATCAAACTGAGGCAGCTTTAATACCGGAAGCTTCACATGATCTGTGACTCGCGCAGAACCGTGCCCAGGATTGCAACTCAATTCCTGCTCAACATCATCATGACCATGGCCCTCATACAACGGACCATGTTCGGAACCACGCCCAACATTCTTTTCGACCTCCCGCCCAGAATCGCGCTCGCCGAGATGTCTGGATTCAACCGGCTCACCATTCAATAATTCTGAGACACCGACACAGATATCTGCTTCTTCATGAGCTCGATCCAGAATGCACTTAGCTCTCGCAATACTTTCGTAATATGATTGCTCAAATTCACTTCGTTCCGCGTACACCTCATCAATTTGCTCATCCTGTACGGACAACTCTATTTCGGTCTGATATTGATCATAACTTGAAAAAACTTCACCAATTTTGTTGAAGCGCTGCTCTATTTGTGTGATCTCTAATTTCGTCAATTGTTCGCCCGTTGCTTGTCTTTCCCAAGCACTCAAAATATAATTTCGGAAGGACGTGAGTCTAGCCTTGGCCGACCCACGCTTTCGTTTGCTATTATTCGATTCCATTGTACTGGTAATCGAGACTGCTACAACCTGCTTGCACGCCTGACAAAAGACCAAAATACGAACTTCTCGCGATATCTGTTAATTACTGTGAGGTCAAATCCGTGGAACTCCAACAGCAATCACTGTGACGTATCTCACGGGATATTAATTTCGAAATTTTCTTTAAATCCTTCAAATATGCTTGTGCAATGTGAGTAGGAGAGGTTTAATAGGAAAATCTGCTTACCCAAACCATACAACCATCGACATCAAACCTAAACTCCGGTCTTCGTTGAAATCCCCCGTGCGCGCCGTCGTCCCTTGATGTCAATCTAACCTCAATTTTAGGCGTCGTCCTGTGCCAGAAAACTGCTGCTCCTGATGCTTCGCCTCGGAATCAACTCCGCTGCGTCGGAAATTTGTTGTTTCTGGGGTTCGTTTTGCAAGTACGCACCCGTATGCCTTGTTGCTGCTGCAAATTGTTGCTTGCTGCTGAGCTTGTTGAAACCGCTACTGGCTGGACTGATTGATTAGTCTCTGTACCCCGATTTTGTTGACTTTGTTGACTGCGGATAATTTGCCGCTTTTGATGCTTTCTCTGTGGTTGTCTGCATCTATGAGGATGCTCGCTCACAAAATCCGGTCGACATGGACCATGTTTTTTATTGCAATTAATGGACTGTATTTATTGAATCTTCTTACTTCGAATGACTTCTTATAATGAATGACTTATTACAATGAAACTAAAAAGGTTCCTCCTTCTGACACGAGCGCCACAAGCGCAAAGGCCCGCTTTGGCGCCCAATTTAAATTATGATGCCTGAACATCAAGCCATTTGTAAGAACCATTCATGCTAAACTCCTTTCACATCATGCTCTTTAAGGTTCTGTTGAATCGTTCCACTATCGACGCTTTGAGTGTAGAAAAGGTGGAGTAATGATTAATTTTGTGCTTACTCATCAATCGTTGAAAGTGTGTGTTGTAAAACTCCTTTCCATCGTCTGTTTGTACATTTTTAGGTCTTCGACCCTCTTGGAATATAGTTTGCATGGCTTCAGTCACCTCTGTACCGGTTTTTGTTTTAATTGGCACAGCCCATGCATATTTGGAGAAAGTATCTAAAACAGTAAGCAGGAAGCGGTAACCTTTATTCGCATGCTTATAAGTATCCATTTCCACTAAATCCGCTTGCCATAGATCATCCAGCCCTTTAATAATGACTCGACGCCTTTTAAAATTTCGACGAGCAGGTTTGTGAAGCTCATTGACAACTTGTCTCTTACTCATACTGTAGACAAGTGAAGGAGTTTGTTTTTAACATTAAATTTTATGACGGTTTAAGAATACACTCCATCTTCTTTCTTTTGGTTTTTATTAACTATGTTGGAGAACAAATAATTTTCAATCTTTGCAATTTCATCATTAATATATAGTGTAAGGTTTTTCACACTCAAATTAATATGTTTGCGTATTTCGTCATCATATGACAACATCATCATCGATATAGTTTTTAGTTGTAGCATCAGTATTTTTTAGCGGTTCTCCTAGATGAGTAATATGTTTGAATTTCAAATCGTAGTCGCCTTTAGGAGTTAAATTGAAACCATCTCCTTTCGGTCCTGGGGTTCCTTTAGGTCCGGGAACCCCAGCTTCTCCTGAAAGACTTGGAGGACCAGGAGTGCCGCGAGGGTTCTGTTGAAACTTAGTACTCCTTATTGATCGACCAAACTTGTCAAGGCTCATTTTCAAAATGAGATGTAATTTTTATGCATGGATATTTATACAATTATTTCAGCCTCCCGCAGCTCCTCAATGATTGATATAATTTTATTATTATGACTATTATTTCCAGCTTGTTGGGATGCTATTAGTATACGAAGTCTATCAACAAGTTCATTAGGATCATCCCAATATAGGTAATCAATGTTTTCTTTAGGAATTCTCATGATTCCTGTTCCTGTACGCAGTGTAGGAGTATTCACTAACTTTTTTATAATTTTTTTATATTTAAAGGTATTTGTTCCTTTTATTTGTTTATTTTCATTAAAATCACGTCTGTGCGCGCTTGTATCGTTTAAAATTGACCGATAATTGTACAAGTCTTCTCTATTGTAACCGGTAGGATGTTTCATAAAAATCAGATCAAATAAACCTTTGGTTATCTTATATGACCTGCCTCCAATATCAAAATTTTCATCTTCAACTTTTAGCGATGAATTGCCAATCTTCCGGCCATCGCTGTAATACACTCCATAGGTTTTATCAATTTTTGTACTGTTCTGACTAACCAGCTGCTTATATTTTTTTAGTATTTGGCTAGGCGATTCTACTATACGTGAACTATGTTCTTTTACTGTACTTGATTGTATTAGTGTAGCAAACTCATCATCATTATCATCGTCATCCTGAAGATCATCCAATGAATAATCTTCAAAGTGGAGAGGTGTGCTAGTTAATTCCATCTTTAAGTGTTTACAGGCTGGTGGGGTATATATATCATCATATCTTTGCCTCTTCTCTTGTTCGGTCTCTGTCTTAATTTGTTCTTTAGGCTCAAGTTTTACCGATGTCGTTAGCTCTTTTAGCGTGCTGGTAATTGGCTTAAAGGTTTCCTTCAATTGAGCTTCCGTTTCTATTTTACCAGTCTTGAGAGCTTTATACTTTTTACGTATAGCATCGCTCGTCTTTATAATATCCCTCGTAAGCTTTTCATCCATGTTGTTGTTGTCGTGACGGCAGCCACAGCTATACTGATAAACAGCAGGTCTGTACATCCATACATACAGGTACCTATACAGACAGCTGTACAGGTAGCTGTACAGACAGCTGTACAGGTCTGTACAGGTCTGTGCAGGTAGCTGTACAGGTAGCTGTACAGGTAGCTGTACAGGTCTGTACAGGTAGCTGTACAGGTAGCTGTACAGGTAGCTGTACTGGTAGCTGTACAGGTCTGTACAACTATTGAGGGTAATCTGTATTGTTGCTCCTTTTTCATAGTCTAATGAAGGCGTCAAAGCCTTTCCGATATCGCCCTCTGTCCATAGGACTATCCTTATCAATTACCAAGAATCCATACTTGTCTTTCCAGCACTCGGCACATGCTTTCCGGAACTTTTCAAATCTCATACCAGTATTCGCGTGGTCGTTGTAAATATGTTTCAGGTTCAGGTCGTCTTGCTTGAATATTATGAACAAATTTGCATTATCCCGAATAAGATGCTTTGGAATATGTGTGTACGTCTGACAGAGGTAAAAGCTGTCTACATCATTATGTCGACCCATGCAAAAGTATGCTCTAATATTATTCTGTTTATCGCAAGCCACATCATCAAAAATGAAAATAGAGTTTCGCTTTGCTTCTTCAGGCAGTATGACGTCACAGTTGTTGGAAAATGTATAATAACCTAATCCAGATATACGTCCCACAACTTTTCTCAGATACTCGTATTTTGTCTGATTTAACGATTTTGAGTAAACGTAAATATTTTCAAATCGTAGTCCATTAGGATGTTCCAGTAAACTCATCATAACATTTGTCTTGCCGCAATTGGATGGACCAACAATAATCCCCCTTATGCTGTTTGGTAAGAGCCCTCCATGTTTCTTCCTTTTTGCACTTGTATTTGATGCTTCAACATTTCTAACAGGCAAGCATTCTTGTTGCTTTATAAACTTCATGATGAATACTAACCGAATTCATATAAAAACAGCTGCTTTTATTGGGTACCCATTAGTCTTGTCACAAACGCATAAAATGAATGATCATACTGATAATCACCTCAGTCGGCGAAAGGGCATCAGAGGGAAAGGAATATTTAACTCTCTAATCAACAAGTTACCGGTAGAATTGCATTTACCGGGCTATCAATACTGCGGTCCAGGTACAAAGTTAGCTAAAAGATTATCCCGAGGTGATCCCGGTATTAATCCCTTGGACGCTGCTTGCAAAGAGCACGATATCGCATACTCGAAGTACCGTGACACAAGTGATCGTCATATTGCCGATCGTATACTAGCAGAAAAAGCTTGGCAGCGCATGAAATCTAAAGAAGCTTCTCTAGGAGAACGCGCCAACGCTTTGCTGGTAACAAACGCTATGAAAGCTGAACTTAAGCTTGGAATGGGGGTAAAGGCAAAATTTCAAATAAACAGCGCTAAAGAGAAGAATATGTTACGCCCCTCTTTTCGTGACGCTGTACGTAATGCGCGGAAAGTTCTAAAGCTGAGGAAACCCAAAGATTTGCTGGAAGCAATAAAAATTGCTACAAGTGCTGCGAGAGATGCCATCAAGGGAAAAAAGAAGATGATTACGACACCACGTGTGATACCTATCCCGAAAACTGGAGGTGTTCTACCATTCCTCATCCCACTATTTGCCGGACTTTCAGCCCTTGGAGCATTATCAGGAGGTGCAGCTGGTATAGCTAAGGCGGTAAACGCTGCAAACAGCGCACGTCAGGAGCTTGCAGAAGCAAAGCGTCATAACGAAACTATTGAGGCCATAGCGATGGGAAAACCTGGTCAGGGATTGTTCCTAAAGCCCTATAGAAAAGGCTTGGGCCTTTTTCTTAAAACCCAGTCAAAAAACTAATAAGCTCGCTACCCAAAAGAGCTCTTAATGAGCTCGAGATGCGTAAATATGCGCAGCATGTACCACATTTTAGAGGAGTCTTTATGCGCAATCAGTTACCGAGGAGACCGTGGAAAAATGAGAGTGGAATTATAAATCTAGATGTTTCATCAGGACCTGGAACACATTGGGTAGCATACAAAAAGAAAGGAAGCCTCATTGATTACTTTGACAGCTTTGGAAACCTACAACCTCCGCAAGAAGTTGCGAGATGTTTAGGCGAAAACACCACATTCAATTACACAACACATCAATGTTATGATTCAGTTATATGTCGACACTTGTGTTTAGAGTTTCTATATAATTATATTCAACTTTTCTAATAAGAATTGTATGTATATAAATAAAGGTTTTATATTAAAATGAGGTTATTTTATTCCAAACCATCATGTTGATAGCACTCTCCCTTAGTGGTAATTCATCGGTGCTCACTGCCGAGTATTTTCCACCATTAGAACTGGAGGGTGAGTACGTCTGTGGACTGATTGATTTCCAAACATACAATTCTATTCCCAATATTGATGAGGGAAACAACTTGATGCATGTGGGGAAGGCAGTTATTGAAATACCAGTCCGATCATATGAGATTGATGATATAGCGAACTTTGTGCAACAAAGTTTAAATAAGAGTAACAACAAGACAACAATCTCAATCAAAGCAAATAATAATACTTTGAAAAGTGAAGTGAAATCTTCGGAAGTCATTTATTTTGATAAGGAAAAAACTATCGCTCCATTATTAGGATTCGGCAAACAAGGCCTTCCACCTAATATATTGCGTACATCCGATTTACCTGTTAATATCATCAAGGTAAACGCCACAAGAGTTGAATGCAACATTATATCAGGCTCGTTTATAAACAATAACCATGTACATACGCTCCATGAGTTTTCTCCGAGTGTAGGCCCGGGCTATAAAATAGTGGAGGTGCCCAAGAACGTCATTTATTTACCTGTGAACGCGAAACGTATAACTTCTCTCACATTAAAGCTTGTAGATCAGGACGGTGACTTGATAAATTTTAGAGGAGAGACAATAACCGCTAGACTGCACTTAAAGCCTCAGAATGCTTATCTATAATAGTAATATTAATAATAACAATATGAATAAAAACAACAGTAATAAAGAGCAAGTCATTATTTGACCAACAACCTTGAAACGTACAAGACGTGCGCTGACTGCTGTTAATAAAGAGCTTCTAAAGACATTGGGATTTATTTTGAAAAATGAGTGAAATCTTGGATATTGCCCGAAACGATGGATATAACAATAGCATAACAAAGATCGATTACCACACGTACTCACCATTCCCCGCATCATTCAAAAACAGCGATGAGATTCGCATTCAGTACAGCATCAAGATTTGTATATCCTGCCAGCAGAGAGTTTTATTTATATTGAAGGAGTACTAACCAAAGTTGAGGAAACAGTAACAGATACCGCAAAGCTGGTCAGTAATGCTGTAGCCTTTCTCTTTGATGAAATTCGCTATGAGATCAACGGTGTAGAAATTGACAGAACACGAAACCTTGGAATTGCTACAACCTTAAAAAATTATATATCGCTAAATCACAATGAGAGTGAAATACTATTCAACGCAGGGTGGTCTCCCGAAAAGTCGATTACAACACCCAAAGGATTTTTCAATTTTTGTGTACCATTGAAATTATTGCTTGGCTTTGCTGAAGACTACAAGAAAATCATTGCAAATGCTAAGCATGAGCTGATATTAATACGAAGCCGTACAGATGACAATGCAGTTGTATCACTTACTGATGCAATAAGCGTAAACCTTTTCAAACTTCAATGGCGTGTTCCTCATGTAAACGTTGCTGATGACCACAAGTTGATCCTGCTAAAAACTATTGAAAGTGGCAGTGAGATACAAATACCATTCAGGAGGTGGGATATATACGAGTACGCAGCACTCCCATTATCAAGGCATCATTCATGGACGGTAAAAACAACATCACAATTGGAAAAGCCAAGATATGTCATCCTAACTCTACAAACTAATCGGAGAAATGATAAATCAATGGATGCCAGCAAATTCGATCACTGTAAACTGACAGATGTCAAAGTTTACCTAAATTCTGAATCATACCTTTACGATGATTTGAACCTGAAATTTGATAAGGGTAATTACGCCCTCTTATATGATATGTATATAAAATTCCAGCAATCGTACTATGGTCGTCAGTTCCAGCCACTTCTTTCAAGAGAGAAGTTTGCGAATGACGCAGCGATTGCAGTAATTGATTGTTCGCGTCAAAACGAGAGCATTAAAATTGGACCGGTGGATATTAGGCTGGAATTCAAGACATCTGAAAACGTCCCAGCCGATACAACAGCATACTGTCTGCTGCTGCACGATCGCATTGTGGGATATACACCTTTAACCAACGAAGTCAGGAAACTTGTATAGAATGACTGTCATCATAATTGATTTGCAAGGATTTAAAGACAACCACAATAATTTTATATTGAAAGAGCTGGCAATTTTAACGAGTGAAAATCAAGTACAACACTATGTATTCCAACCTCCATTTCCCTATAAGGATTTAACTCGAGCAGAAAAGAAACAAATTGAATGGGTCCGAGAGAACCTTCATGGATTTAAATGGGCTGATGGATATATCCCTTACCACAGAATTTATGACATAATAGCGCCATTATTGCGGGATAAAAACATTTATGTGAAAGGCAGCGAAAAGATGAGATGGTTGAAACAGATTTTTGGAAATAAACTAACACTTTATGATGCAGAGGAAGAGGGATGTCCCAAGCTAACGACTCTGGAAACAAGTGAACCATCTTGCATTCTACACCAAGGACAATGTGCTCTGAAAAATGTGTTTATATTAAGGAATTTTTTGAATAAAACAGTTTATTAAAACGTTATAAATACACTTTTTTGTTTTACATTATATACTAATTAGATTAATCTACATTCCTTATACCATAATGACACCATGGTAGAGTGTTATGACTATTATTATCAACTAAATAACGCTTATTATCGAAAGGGCTTAAGGTTGTTTTAGTTAGTTTAGTGCTATACAATATATGATTATGTGAAACTATGCTATTTTGTGTATGCGTGCTCTCCAGGTGTTCGTTTAAGCATCTCACATAGTCTTCAAAGGTTATCTCCGTCTTCACCACAGCAGTTTTTACGCCCTTTGCCTTCTTTGTTGTTTGATGTCGTCCGGCTTCTTTTTGCAACCTCAATGCATACATTTTAGCGCGTAAACCAACAAACTCCAGCATTATATCACCGCTGTTTTCATCCTTCATAAGGCCTGGTACCTAAATAGAAAAAATTACATATGTATTTATGTTTCTTTAAAAAATAATAATTTGTAATTGTCTGTACTAGCTTCTTATTGACTTGGCATATGTTGTATGGATTATTTTGAGGGTAGTCGGATGTGTCAAAACGATGAAGATGATGCTTCATATCCTCATAAATGTCATCAGTATGTACTTCATATATAAGAGAATCTGTGTCGGTGTAGCACAGCTGACAATTGGTATCATATCGGTTTTTCATATAGTTGTAGTGGAACTCGTACAACCAAGTTTTTGATATGTCCAATATTGCCATTCCTACGTAGATGGGCTTATTGAAAATTACTTCTGTTTTAAGTAATTCTACAGCTAACAAGTGATCGTCAAAAATCGAGCGGGAGTGGAAATTGGGCTTTGATATCAGTGCTTCGGCTCCATACCGACCTTCCCACGCTGTTACAAGCTTAATATCTCGGCGAAGGCGAACATTCTCCATCGTTTTACCAAATACCGCATTGCACAATAACTTGAAGAGATTCTTCTCGAAATCGTTCTTGGCGTTCTTTCTCAAGTTGGCGTTTAGATCTATGTAAGGCTTCATCGACGCAGCCTGAGAGAATTGCAAGGCGCGATGAATTTTTGTAACCTTGAGGCCTTCAGCCAAGTACTGCTTCAAATTTCTGTAGTGTATCACATAATTTGTCTTACTGCATAATGTGGCCAGCATTTTTTCCTCCTTGAAACCTGGTGGAGCACACTTTTCTGGAGCCATGGGAAGATCTTTTTGTCTCTCGTGAATATCCACTGGATATTCTAAATCAACTTCTAATATGTAGCCAGTTGGTGAGTCATCAGCAATATTAAAGTTTAATGTGGTAACATCATCCACCCATTGAATATCCTTGTATCGTAAATATTGGGTCATAGCCCAAGAGTGCATTGCGTTTATGTCATAGTGCATGAGGTATGACGATGGCTTACTGTTATCGTAGTCCGTCATGTACTTATTATTAGCTCGTGCATACCTTTTTGAGCACTGGGTCATACCACCGCGAATTCCCTTTTCCATAAAGTGAAGAATATTAACGTCGTGCAAAAGTTCGATCTCTGCGTCTGTATATTTTAGCATCGCATCCCATGCAAGTCCGGGTGCGGTATAATAATGCGCTGCATCTAATCCATAGTTGTTGATGCATCCATCCCTGAAGTTCTCAAAGCCGTCGGCGAGAAGCAGTACATCAGTTTTCAAGTAGAGATCGCTATATTCACCAAGATTTTGCACCTCAAACTCTACCCACACCTTCTTTGCGTGCTCATAATCTTCACTGCTAATTTCGCATTTTCCTAGAGAGTTGTAAAAAGATTTACGATCCGGTAATTGGGTCTCCTCAAGATTTTCCCAGTCCTTGATATGCTCGTATGGAAAGACACCTTTTCTTGTGAGTAGCTGAAACTTATCATCGCTTATGTTTGGAAGTTCAGAGCGTACAATTTTCTTTTCAGCTAGATAAGATGAGAGTTTATCCAGTGATGATGGCATGAAGCGGAAAGAGACGATAAATTTATATCTGATTTCGCCGCCTTCGATATACTTTATGATTGAAATATAATTTTCCGTATTATTGGGTATTATTTTTAGATGTCCCTGGATGCTGTTTGCCACATCTCTAATAAGGAGATGAGCATCGTACTTGCTAAGATTGTGGAATACTATTGGTATCGTTCTGGTGTCCTTGTAATTAATGTTGCAATCTTGATGTGCAGCGCCTCTGTATTTTCCTGTGAGGTGGCAGTGGTCTCTCACCTTAATGTCTGTGGGAGTGAATCCTTTTCCGCATATATGACATGTTTGTGCAAGCACAAAATCTTGAATTTGCTGGGGTGTAAGAGGGGACATTGTTTGAGGGTTTTGAATAATATCTTGAGCTCGACCCGCTATATTCTCTAGTTCTTTTGCGAACCACTTTGCGCAGTTTAAACCTCTATAGCTGTTGTAGTATGAAAGTTGTTCATCATATGAGCATTTTAAGTAGTACCCAACACTACGAGGCTCATGCTGTTGATATTGTTCTGTCTTTCCGATTTTTTTATAAATGGGTTTCAATATGCATTCAAAATCAGCATAGATAATGAATGGAACTCGTTCTTTATTTTTGAAGTTCTTAAATTTAATACTTTTCTCAGGTGGGAAAGTAACTCTGTACTCGTTGAGTTTTTCACAATCTTCCAAGTGTTGCCTGAGCTTTTCTTGCGTGTAAAAGTAGTGAAGGCAGCGATCGCAACAATATTTCATATGCTCGTTCTTAGATAATTGCGATGAAAGGAGCCGCGATAAGTGCTTTATCCATACGTAGTGATAGCGAATGGGCTCATTGTTTGTACTAGAATCTTCCTCCTCCTTCTCTTCATATCGGTCCTGTATTAACAACAGATTCACATGTTGTTCTTGACGATTTTTCGTTAGCCGTGATGGGTTTACCTTGTACTTTTGCTTATTCTTTTCCAAAATATATACATTTATGCTGACGTCATTCATTTTCTCAAATTTTGCAATATGTGGTCTGGTAATTGGGAATGTTATTCCGTCTAGTTTCAGGACTGTGGAATAGTGGGGGTATTTAGTTACGCGATGTGGATGGCCCTCTGTCGGATGTAAGGCAGATATTACCGCCCACGCAAAACAGGCGTTGTCAATATTCTTTACATTAACACAAGCTTTTCTTTTCTCAACTTCAAGAGGTAGCTCAATATAGGACGATCCGAGCTGTGGTGTATACTTATTGATGTTAATCATCAAATTAATTACTTGTTTGAGCTCCCAGCCTGAGTCTCTTTCTTGGAATTCTTCTAATTCTGACGTAATTTTATTCATTACGTTTTCCGCGAACCATTCTGCTATATTGATTTCTCCCGATATAACCACATTTTTTGTGCTTATATATTTTATCGCTTCCAATTCTTCGCCACTTGAAGCCTTAACAAATTGACCGCAGAATACACTATTAACCTTTAAAAAAGCTTCTTTCTTCAAAGCATTTATGATCCTTCGAACAAATAAATTTCCGCAATCCTCCAAGAATTCGAGAGGGTCTTTGTGGGCAAGATTAATAATTACCCCTGTTCGAATCCTACAACAAATTAAAAGTATATAGTACCGCCGAATAATAATTATTAAAATTTGTATGAAAAAAAAATTAACATACCGATTATTAAAGGCTGACTGCACGTCCTCCCACTTTACTCTGGTGCTAACGTAATTGACACTATTAGGGTGTGGGTTCATATAACCAGCACCAGTTATTTTTAATTTTTTTATATGTGCGCGATATCCCTGCACGTGACTAATACCATTTATACAGCATTGCTTTTCACCCACAGTCTTTGCCCTTTTTAGAGCTTTCCGAAGAGCTCTTAAATGGCTGGAGCACACTTTCGCACTTTGATCCACTATTCCATGATTAGCTTTAGCATCCTCAAATGCTAATTTAGCGCTTTCTACTGAATGATTAACTTGCACCATGTTCGTAATATCCTTTTAGTCCTTTACAAACTGATAATTTTTTAACAATATCTTTTTTCTCCTTTTAATCCTTTTTATGCTTTGACCTTTGACCTAACTTCACATGTAATTCTTTACATTAATAAAATAGCCCCTCAAAACACCAAGGTTAACAATTATGGTGAACTGAATTCGATATATACCAGTCGCTTGATAACTACCGAATGATATAATTACATAATATCATCTATTTATATAGACCTTGAAAAAAGCAAGTGCGAAGTATATGGAAGAAAAATTTTTTCCTAGCAAAAAATAATAAAAATAATACGCTAATATCTCGGAAACCGTTGCTCGTAGACGATTTTTGATTAAAATTTGTTCCCCCAACAGTACTAATACCCTAACTGGAAACATCATCACGAATCCATAGAACCCAAAAAATATATAATATTATTAACATTAATTATACTTCAAATATTTAAAATTCATCCTACTGCAGAGTGCGAATCATCTCTAGAGATAAGAACCACGTCACCATAAACTGCTGATAAGATTCCACATAACATAAACAATGCCACCTGCAACCAAAAATATTGCAATTTAGCGATCGAACCGTCCAAAGCTAGAGATAAGAGTCTCGTCAGCATAAACTACTGATAAGCCTCCACATAACATAAACAATGCCACCTGCGCATTAGGGAAATATCGCTTCCTAATAGCATGAGGAGGGGTAAAGTTTTCATAGGGGTGGTGAGGGGTTGATCTGCATCGTGACCTTGACCTTGACCTCCAACACTAGGTGATACCCCATACACACCCAAGCACGACACACACACACACACGCACACACATGAGAGCTTTCATGACGTCACACACCACAAAACTGCTCGTCCAAGACCAGAAGAAGCTTTCAAATGCTTCTCCACGCCCAGACCGAGAGTTTTTTGTAGTTTTTTGAACCCCTGTACATTTCTTATGGGAAAAGTGGCCTAGAACCGGCATAGCCTATCTACTGTAGTAAGCAAGAAATGTATATTTGCAGATTTTCAAACACTTTAAATATATATTTCAATCAAAAGAAAATTATACTTGAGGCTCTCTTATAGGTACTTGAAGTTTAAATTCGAATTTAACTTCACTTGATTATTCGAAGAGCATAAAGTAATTACAATTTTTATAAAGGTACATTATTCATTAGAATATTGTCTAAAAAGCCCATTCAGTCATTACACGCAATTTCTAATCGACATTTGCATGAGTTATATCATACTTAAGGTAGATCCGAGCTCCATAGTGAAAATTAGGCAAAATAAGGATCGTGCAAAGAGTTTAGGACGTAAGGGATACACCTCATGTGGCCAGAAAGCCAGAGAGAGCTACAAGTTTTAGCTCGAAAACTCTTAACATGATCGCAGCAGCTAAGACGGTTTTTCAACTTTACATCCAACTCCGTATAAGAAGTAATTCTAATGATAAGTCTTTATCTTGATAGATATTACACATATGTGTATAAATACATATGTGCATACAGTGTGTATATGACGGCCTTTTTTTGTTGTTCTTGAGTTTGAAGTAACAAACTGATCTTAAGAATACGGAATAAACTAAAAAATCCTACAGAACTCTGCGAAATTTAGTTTTGAGGATAAAAATAAACAATTCGGCGATATTGAATTGAGTATTTATTATGAATTAATGATGCTTTCATTATAAAAACAAAACTTGTCTTGTTGTGTTAACAAAAGCACGTTCAAGACCTTCAGAAGATGATAAAGATAACTCAGTCCAGAAAGATGTAAAATATTGGAACATGATCGTTCCACACATTGCAAATAAAAAACGGATGTTTTCATATATATCGAAACATCAAAAGAAGTGTAATTGTGGACAGCTAGGATTTAAATTAAATACTTAAATTACAATCTTCGATTTTTCATAACATCAGATTAAATGACAGGTTTAAAATTATCTCGATTTTTATTCCAAATTACGCTTGCTTATAATGTATACATTTGCATAGTTTGCGGTGTTCTCATGAATTTGTGTCCTTCTTTAAGAGAACTTTCATTTGGGATTAATAATAATAGATATTTTACAAACCCGAATTAAATTTTCCAGTATATCTTGAGTTTCGTAGCGTTTCTCAGCGTATCTCAGCAACACTCGAGTAATACTTTAGGGCATCTAGCAGCATAATCCGACTTAGCCAGTGTACTATATATACGAGTACTATTTGAAAAAAACACTCTATATAGTAGGCTTTGAAAGGAGTGCTTGGGTCACTTGTGGGAAAACTGTTGTCATACAAATAGCAGGATATACAATTTAACGAATTTTATTTGTTTTAAAAATTGGTTTTTTTTCTCACAGGCGCTTTTGTTTCCGAGGTGCTGACGGGATTTTTGAAGTCTTAGTCATAATCATCCCGTCTCTCTTGGTGATATTAAAATTTCAAAATACTGCATGCCAGATATAGACTTTTATCGTTCGAATTTCGAATATTCTTGGACAATAAGTGTTTTTATAACTTCGGGATCTGCATTTTTAATAATAGCATATCTCAAGTTTGGTTTAGGTTTTCGAAGTACATAGAGCATATGCTTGTTGTCCTATAACCGTTACACTCTTGACACCAATTTTACTATTCAAGGGACATTGCAGGCAAAAACAATTTTCGAAATCTTTATTAAATATATCCGTTCGGAATTTTAGCGTGTGGGTAATCTCCTGAGTAAGATCTATCAGTAAGGATCCGTAAGGCTCCTGAGTGGTATCTTTATATATTTTTAAAAGTTCTAAACTATCTTCCGGATAAAATTGTCTCGCTAAATGCACGAATTGACTTTTATCTCGGGGATTTATAAAAACTACAAGGTACTTACAGTTTAGCGGTATATCCCTACAGAACTTTCCCTGATGAAATAAGTTCTGTGTTACATGAATCACTGAAAAATTACGATGATGTGATCCTTTTGTAAAAAGCTCACAGACTTGCTTACTGAAAGCATTTAACATCATATCATCTATAACAATTAGGGTGGGTTCATTTGTTTAATTCATAAAGTCATCGGGTACACTATCTATATATTCTATATTACTGGGCACAATATCTATTGGCAGAGCCTCACGCTCCGCATTACACCATATAATCCTAGTAATTTCCGGCTGTATTAACGAGACATCACTCGTAAGATTTTTGATAAACGTAGTCTTCCCGCATCCAGAAGGTCCTGGCACGTAAATGGATGTTTAAATGTGATTATTTTTAAGGTAAAAACAAACACCTGGGAACAAGATTTTGCTTATAAACCCCCATCCTGTAAAAAGTACTTATATACTCTTTCAAGAATCAGCAGAAGGCAGATTATAAACGAGCTACATAGACCTGCCCGCAAAACCTTTAAGCGTCGTCGTGTAACGATTAAAGGTAAAGATGACCTGTGGCAGGCAGACTTAGTTGATATGAGT
Organism: Tolmerus cingulatus; assembly: GCA_959613345.1. Lineage (NCBI taxonomy): Eukaryota > Metazoa > Arthropoda > Insecta > Diptera > Asilidae > Tolmerus > Tolmerus cingulatus. The sequence goes on from CAUIJO010000068.1 coordinate 2,495,206, forward strand.
TTATATGCAAAAGAATATCAAAGTTTTCGTTTTTTACTAACTGTCATAGATACATTTTCTAAATATGCATGGGCTTTACCAATTAAAGACAAAAGTGGGATAGAAGTCACTAAAGCAGTGCAATTAATTTTCAATCAGGGCCGTATTCCAAGAAACTTGCAAACAGATGATGGAAAAGAGTTCTGCAACAAGTCGTTTAAACACTTGATGGAAAAATATGATTTTAATCATTACTCAACTTATAGTTCTTTGAAGGCGTCAATTGTAGAAAGATTTAATAGAACATTAAAAAATATTATGTGGAAGAAATTTAGTAGGAATGGCAATTATCATTGGCTGAGTATGCTGGACAAATTAATAGATAAATATAATAGAAGAAAACATCGAACTATTAAGATGAGGCCCATAGACGTAGGCCCTGCTGATGAGATTCGCTAAATGTGTATAAAAAACCAAAAACAAAGTCAAGCCCAAAGTATAAAGTAGGAGACTTTCTTCGGATAAGTAGATATAAACATGTTTTTGAAAAAGGTTACCCCCCAAATTGGTCTACTGAAATTTTCAAAATAAAAGAGGTAAAAAACACTTGCCCAGTAACTTGCATTCTCCAAGACTATCAAAGAATTGTAATACAATGCGCTTTTTACCAGCTTGAACTAACACCCGTCAGAATTCCGGCGCTTACCTTGTAGAAAAAGTTTTGAGACGAAGGGGGAATAGAGTTTATGTTAAATGGCTTGGATTTCCACAAAAGTACAACACATGGATTAATATAAAAGACGTTTTGTAAACACCCCTTATTGTAATCACAATGTTGATCTAAAAAGCTTGAATCTGATCGGCTAAAGACACTTAAGAATTTAACCTTGGATGATAGGATATCATACAAGTTAGCAAGGAGTGGCTTCTTTTACATGAACTTGTAAGATATAGTAAGATGTTACTTTTGCTGTATGGAAATGAACGCCTTAAACTCACCTGAATTCGTTGAGGCCGAACATTTGCGACGTGCACCTGGTTGTATTTATGCAAATGGCAGGGATGTTTGAGGAGCGTATAACAATATAGCTACGAAATCCAAAAACACAAGATGGGCTCTAAACACTCTTAAAGTTTTAGTAGGATCGTTTCTTTTATTTGGACTATGTTTTGAAATTTATTTTAAACTGTAAAAAACAAAAAACACTAATAAAGATATTTCAATACAACAAATTTTTATTTAAAAGGCCCTTCTTAACTGCCACCTTCAGCCTCGACGAAGCTGTTCAGTCTTTTATTCAAAAAAACAAGTGTGCCGGTCTACTCTTATGCAATCTTCCCGCCTACACTATGCAGATATCACCAAAACCAAAATATTCTCTCGGTTACATGCTCAAGGCCGACTCGCTTTGCGTCTTCCGTCCACTGCTTCAAACGAGTACCTTTTTATGCTTATTGCTCTTTCTCACCGCTTTGTTTCTACCGACCGTGGCATGCATTGACTTTTCGTTTTTATTTGCTCTTATTAAAACCATGGAATATTGCCCTTCTTTGATCTTTACCTTTCACACTTATGGCGTATAGCCCTACTGCATTATCGCAAAGTTTCACTATGCTTCACAACCTGTTTTTAACACGGAAACCCCAGATACTCGGACTGTACTCGGGCTCTACACATCTGCGGTACATGGCCATAGCATCGATGCCGGCTGCTTTACGGTTTACCGACATCTTCTAAAGCAAGCTTCTTCTCGATTTAGCCCGCCGCCTTCAACAAACAGTTTAACTTGTTTTTACCTCACAATGGTCACGATAAGGACGTGTCTATCTGGCTTCCACCTATTCCGATCGTTACGAGCGGTGGGAACCTGGTGTGCATAGAACCACCTCGGTGGGGTACTCGCCAGGTAACCCGTAATGTTGTCCCAATTTTCATAAAGAAGAAAAAGTACAGGAATCGAGCGGGAATAAAAGCATATGACTGAGTTTTCATATGCATGGCGGCTATAGCGGTACACATCGAGATCGTGAACGACTTAATGACCTACGGTTTCTTGGGCGCTCTGCGGCGGTTTATTGTTCGGCGATCTCGACCATCCAATATTTAATCAGACAACGGAACATATTTTGTTGGTGCAAACAACCAGCTTCGCGAGTTATACGTGCTACTAGAGTCAAGGCGTCGCGCGAAGGCATAAAATGATGTTTCAACCCGCCGCTCTCTCCACATTTCGGTGGTATATGGGAGGCAGCGGTCAAATCATTCAAACGCGTTGTAGGATAACGGCTCCTCGCATTCGAGGAAATAAATAACTTTGCAAAAGAGACAAAGGCCATCTTAAATTCTTGTCCCACATTTTCTCTCTCCACCGATCCCAATCACCCTATTGCGCTAACACCCTTGTATTTACTAGTCGGTCGGCCTTTAACAATACTGCCCGAGAATATTTAACTTTCCATTGCAGATAAAGGTTTATCAATTTAGCGATTCATTTCTAAGGCCAGTCAATATTTTTGGCAAAGGTGGCATCTGGAGTATCTTACTGAGCTTCAGAGACGACAAAAATGGTACAGCAGCAACAGAGATCTCCTCCCGAATGACGTCGTTCTCATCATCGATAAGGAGGTTGGGAGTGGTCGTCCAAATGCAACCTGGAGACGATGGAATTACTCGTGTTGCCACAATGAAAACTGCTCAAGGCAACTTCGGACGCAACGTGACGCAGTTGTGTCCATTACCCATCACCAATGACTACATATAATTTATCCTTTAATTCTGTATCTTATTTATATATTTATTTTGCTCAACTCTTTCGCAACACGAGGAGGATGTTCCGTGGAAGAAGAGGACAAAGAATCGGATGTCGCTGATTTTATTGGTGACGACAGTTCCGACGAAAAGGGGGAATTCTCCTCCATCGTCGAGAAGTCTGGCAGTAGCCGTGCAGCAGGCAAGTTGTGTAGTCGAGCAGTGACCTTGTGAGGCAGTGAGAGTGCGACGAACGGGGCATAGTATCCTCAAGGAGGATCCCAAGCGTCGCGCCGTCGATACTTCCCGGAGTCAACCCATCAGGGGTTACGCCGTCGGCTCGAGCCGAACGCGGCGTCGATCCCATCCGGTGTCCCGTCGTCGTTCGGCACCTAATATCATAACACTGTTTGTAGTCTTAATTCTCCCCGATATTCATTTTTCGCAATATTTCACACAATATCCTCTGACACTTTTGACATTTCTTTACGTTCTGTGATTCTTACAGTACCTTTACGTATGGCTAAGTGACATTTCAGATATGACGAACCTTCGGAAAGTTTTCTTAAGTCTATTTAGGGTGCCCCCATTACTTTACACAAGTTTGCACTTTACGTTGAGATTTCCTACGTTACTTTAAGTCCCTCTTAGGGCCAGGTTTTAGGGGGGAAACGATTTTGTATACCAGAGCCAAACCCATCTTACTTTACAAACTTCAAGTTTCACGTCACCATACGTTTCTATTTCGGGCGAAATGTCCGTTTTGATATCCGTAAGCTCGCCTCATTAAATTCTTACCTTACGTTACGTTTCTATTTAGGGCCAGGTTTTAGCTGTTTATCAATATTTAGGAGATTCAAGTTATTTTCTAATTCTTATAATTGTCGTAATTTCATAATTTCGGACATTAACGTGAAGCGAATGAACGGACCACAAAAATTTCTTCATTAAAAATCTCGTAAAATTATATTTTCATTAAAAACCAGGTAAATTGATTTTTTCGGAAATATTTTACATCCTTTCGACAGAGAAAAATGTTTATTAAATCAAATTATTTTGAGACAGAGCTGCCCAGGTCCGGGAATTTAAAATTGCGAACAAAAGTGAAACAGATAAGTTGTTAATTTTCCTCCGCACTTGTTATTTTGTTATTTTTAGTCGCTTCATATTGTATGACTGCCACCACCTATGTTTTACGAAGCAATATCTTCACTTCAGTTTTGCGAGGCTTATTATTTGCGTAAATATGTAAAAGCGTCGTAAATAAAAGCCTAAGCAAAAATTTTGCGAACAACGAAGCCTACGACTTTTACAAAACTTTTACGAATTGAAGTGAATCAATATGAAAAGTACGGGAATACCTATAAATATTAATTTTGGCTTTAAAAGTGGTTTGGCATACCTGGATCGACTATATTTTAGAATCTAAACGACTATTCGGAAGTCGTGATAATTTAAAAAAGAATTTTAGGCTATGTGCTATTGTTCTAGATTTTCTTCAAAATTTTTTGAAATTGCCTTCAAGCTGATCTTTCCCCGACACAAACCTGGAGTATAATATTTAAAAAACGGATTATATTTTTGAAAAAGGGTTTAAGAAATGCTTTTAGATTCCTTTTTAAAAGACTTCAGTTGCGGTTTTTCTTCCGGTTCGGAGTCTAGTTCAGTGCCAAATGGAAACAACGTTGCAGGTTTTATACCCGGAGAAGTCTTTTTGCTGTTCATAGATTGGTGTGCCGGAATTTTTGAAGTCTCAAATAAAATTGACAGCATAAAAAGTTAAGTGTTTCAGTGTAGAAGTAATCAACACATCATATTTAAAATGGATATTGAGCAGAAAATTGCCCTGTTAATGCAAGTTAAATATTCCCCAAGCGGTAATGCAACCAACAACGGAAAATGAAAATAGTTCGGCAGCGCCTCTGATGGAATATTTTCGAACTAATCATTGGTTTCTCAAACCCAGAACCAGATAAATGTGTTGGTTTCATGTTGCTGTTGTATTTCTCTGTTACACTCGAGAACTACCCCCCGAATCGGCTGAAAAACGCAGCTATCGTATTCGAATAGGTAACTAAACATTTTTTGACATCCCCACTTTTCATGTACATATTTATAGGGCAAGTAGTTTTAACGTGCTTTTTTTCCAAACTGTTATTATAATACACATAAATATTTTTGTAACGGGTATAATTATGTCAGCGATATAGTCCTAATATGTTAATTTTCTAAAAAAAGGATAGAAGGACATGACAAAACTTTGAGGGTTTCATATTTTGGGGTACGGAACACTAAAAAACAGCCAAAATCGACGACTATCCCAACTATTACTTCTACAGTGCCGATCACCGTGTCGTAAAGTACTGTGAACAGTTTTAGGTCCACTTCAATGTTTCGCCACGTTATAATTTTCTGAATAATACTTTTTTGATGTTCGACAAAGGAGGGAAATCAATTTGGGGCTAAAGTAAAATCTTAAAGTATCCTTTCCTACTAATTCTCCTCGCTTTAAAAAAAGAATCATTATTCGGAGAACTAGATGTTCTTGAAGAATTGGAATTGATCCGAAATATATGTAGGGGGTCAGGTATTTTATTAACGGAAGAATACGAAGATATGACTAATTTTATTTTAGCCTAGTTTATTCGTGAAAGGTATAAGTTAAGTCAATTCAGAGTTAGCCAATAATTCAAATACAATAAGTAAAGGTAAGTTGATTCACATCAGAATTAGTTTACCACAAAGTCGAAAGGTAAGTTAATTCAAATCAAATTTAGTTCAACTCAAACAATTATTTTATCTTTTCAGGTAACAGCATCGCAGTAACAAAAGGCACTATACAGCTTTGCGCACTCGGCCTACACTCCAGCTTTACTTTGAGGTAATTTACAAAATCTGCGCAACAGTTCAACTTTGCTTTATATTTTTCTTTGCTTGCAGGGAACGACGGCTTGACTGAGACTGCCTAAAAATTTGTCTAGATTTAGGTACCTACTACGGTAAGTTACGGCACTTAGAATAAGTACATTCGAAATGATCAGCTGTTCGTACTATTTTCAGAGACCGGGCCTACATATATTGGTACATGTTATTTTTTCAAATCTTGCAATATGTATTTAAGATTTTGTCGTTTCTTCCATTAATTTTGTCAACCCAAAATAAGCTAAACTGTAATCCCAAAATCCCTTCAGCATTTTTGAGGAAATCAATTTTAGGGCCATCAATTTGGGTATTATAAATTTATTAAAATTAGGGTCTGAAAATATCGTACGTATGGATTTTTTAATATTACCTCAAAAATTTGTCTAAAGAAAAATGAGGGGTTAAATCAGTCTCGGATTGCACAATGAAGTTAATTTTCACTTGATCGAATTTGCATTATACGCAAATACGGAATTATTTCATTCTCTCTGGAGGCATTAAACAATGTCAAAGGGTAAATATTTTTGTTGTTATAACGAATAAATGACCCATCAACAAAAGATGGCGTTCCACCCCGAAGTAGCCACGCAATGGGTATATAACCCCTCCCTTTTCACTGATTTAATTTGAACATGACATTATTCTTTTATATCAGAAAGGAGTCTATTAATTTATTTTTCCTTCATAATCATTTTAAATCATTTAATTTCAGTATTATGAATTCTAATTTTTCTATAGTCTTCTATAGCACATCTCAATCACTTGCTATATTCTTACATTATCGAAATAGAGAAATAGTATTCTCACTATTATTAGTCTCATGTTACGATATAATCTCAAATAAATCAGTTTTCAAATCTCAACCGATATTCATGCAGAAGCGTTATTCCGCGCACATAAATTTTGTGGGACGACGTTTTTATATTTCTCTTCATAAAGTATGTCTTTTAGATGAATTTTTATATATCTATAAACAATCTGTGTAATTCAAGTTTCGAGATGAACTTTTATAGCTTTCTCCAGTCGTTTCATCTAATTTATTTTTCTTTAATTTAAAAGCAATTACCGTTGCTCATTTCCTGGACGGCAGAGGAGTTCTTTACACCCATCTTGGTATTTTAATTAAAATTGTTTATCAATCCATTTTCCTCATCCAAGCAGTTTATTTTTATTCTTGAAAAAAGGACGCAAAAACATTATTGAGGCAAGCGCCCTTTGAACGGCGTGCACTTTACAAATGACAAATGATTTGCCACTACTTTTTTTTTCTTTTATTAAAAACAAAAGAAGAACAATCGTTTTGTTTTCTTTTATTCTTTCTTTTCAGAAGATTCGAATTAGAAACAGCGTAATGGGCTGTTACAATATTCAACTGTCAATTTATCTCATAGAATATCGATGTACAGGCAGAAATTATTGGGTTAAAATCCATTTGCAAACCACTAGGGTAACGAGGAATTATGTAACGTTCTAATTGAGGTCCAATTAGAAGGGTTCGAGAAATGACAGTGGGGCGACTATATTTCAGGAGTCGTTTTATGAAGTAATGGACGCAAAAGGCCTGAATCTGATGAAATTTGTTACCTATTCTGGGAGCATCGCGGTGAGGTTCTTGGTGAGCGCCAACTACTGTCCCTAGATGCTCACCTGTCCAACGGCAAGTTGAGAACGATATATGCATGTATGTTGACATGATAACCCATTCCGGGGGTATGTTTGAGCAAATTAGGCTAAGCTCCAAAATCGTTCCGACTACCAACTAGTCTAAGGGAAATTGAAAGTAATTTCAATTCTAGTGTGTGCAAGGAAGAATGCTTGTCTAATCGCAGATTTTAACTAACAGAAATAGTATGTTTTTCTCATATATGTATTATATATTAGTGCATGAGGTTCATCGAGGGAAATGACAAGTCGGATGGCCGAATGTAGTACAGGTATTCGCTACCAACTCCTAGGGTACACACACTCACCCTGAACGATTCATTGGGCGCTCGAGCTAGTTGGCGGAAGGTCCGATTTGAAGTGCGGCCATTCCTCTACTTCAAACAGGAGTGCGAAATCTCCAGACTCCGGCAATAAAAGTTCGTATATTAAAATGGTGGTCAATTTTTAAATCCATCAAGCTTGACTGGATGAATGCTGGAAGTTGATGCCTAAAGCAGCATCATGATGCTATAAGTTGATTTCCTGTCGAGCCCCCTGGACTATTTCCCATCCGCCCGATGACCTCTCCTTGGCAAAAACAAAACTGGAAAGGTCCCTTTTCGTTGTGCCTTTCTTTTACCTCTTCAGCTGCGTGAGAAGCAGGACTGAAAAAGAGTTGTCAAGTTAGGTATGAGAGACGGAAGCCAAAAAATGATAGAAAAATTAATTTGAGCAAAGAAAGTATAACCATAAAGAACTTGCATCCAGTACAAGTCTACGCTTTACGAAATTCTTGCTTCAAAAGGCCTTGTGCGGTCGGCGCAAGGGGGTTTGTACAGAGGAAATCTTGTGTTCAGCTGAATCCTGTAGATTCTGCGGACTGCGATAGTGAGATTGCTGAGAATATTCTCTCCGGTGTTTGAGCGGGTGCATGAGACGGGTAAAATTCACGCAGCCCAGCTGAGCCTTTGCTCATTGAGAGGAGCTGAACTACTTGAGTTGTCCCTGTGCCTCAAGAATTCCTAGAACCTGAATTTATTTTCATAAAATATTTTTCCGTGACGAGCTGCTCCTTATGCGCGAATTTTATCTTGAATTAATGAATTGATTAAGCTTTTAAATTAGGATATTATTACAATGTTTGCAATGTTACATATCATAACATACATACATATGTTTCGGGTATTTTATTTAGGCATATACTTATTTATTTATTTATTCATTTCAGCTTCACCAAAAAACTTATTACTACAATAACAATTATTAAAATATTTATTTATTTCTTTATAAATATTGAAAATTCCATTAGAGAGAGCCAAGAGAGAGAGAGAGAAGAACTTGAGAGAACCAAGAACTTGAACGGCTGAAAAGCAGCTCGCAACACACGACTGGGGTTCTATGGGGTCGGCTCACGATATGCTGAATGCTGAGTTGTATCTCTGGGGTTCTTATATAGCGACCCCAGTCGAAAATTTTCGTACAAAATTTCTTGTGCGGCTTGCAAGTTCTTTATGGTTATACTTTCTTTGATTTGAGATACCTTACCGATTCATTTATTTATTTTTTCTTATTACTTATCTTGGTTTCTTTCCTGTATAAGCTACGATTTAAAACAAGTAGAGGGTCGTTGGGCGCCTTGATTCTGGGTTGATTGCTGGGGCGATAAAATTTCCCGCGAAGAGACGCTGAACCTTGGTGATATCCGCCGATGAAACGATGAGCTTGTTGATTTCCCACGAGGGTACGATGAACTGATGAGGGCGGAGGCACCCTGCCCCTTCAGGTGGACTGCTCTCCGCCGGTGTTCGGCAATTACCAGTTCAACAAAGTTTTTTTTTTTGTTTAAGTTGTAAGTATTAATTGGATATTAACTAGTACGATTTAGTTTTTATTGTTTTGTTTTTTTTTACAGAAGATAAGTTTAATCCGGATCGGCACCTTCCAGCCCCTTTTCAAATGAACAAAAAAAACTCGGAACGCTCTTTAATTTCGGACTTTTGAGAACCAACTAGGGACTAACGGTTCTCTTTTTTTCTGATTTTCCTTTTGTTTAATTTTTCTTTCAGCTTTACTCCCTACTCTCAGCCTCAGACCCCACGATTAAGGCACTCGGTAAACAGTTAAATTAAGTTGAAGTACAAAAATAAAATTTCGATTAACTTAAATATGAAAAATTATTTGTTTCAGATTTACTAAGTTTCGGTCAACACAATCAAGTCCCTCGGTAAGCAACTAAATTTATTTGAAGTACAAAAAAAAATGTCGATTAACTTAGATTCGAAACATTTTTCGTTTCAGATTTATTTAATTTCGGCCACCACAATCAAGTCACTCGGTAGGCAATTAAATTTATGAAGTCGCCAAAAGAATGTCAGTTTAACTCAGACTTTACTTATTCTTGCTTTTCAGGTTCACTCAGTTTCGGCCAACACAATCGAGTCACAGTAAAATGGTCAATTAATTAAGGTACAAAAAAAAACAGATTAGATTAACGCCAAATTTTTAAGAAGAATTTTCTTTGCAGGTTCACTCAGTTTCGGCCGACATTTTGTCACTCCGTAACAAAAACTAGCAATTTTTTTGAAATTATCAGATTATGTACACTCGGAGGATTTTAATTTTACAAGACTTATAATCCGCGCCGATACTTTTTCCGCCAACCGTTTCCAATCCAAGTCCTCTCATCACTATCCAATACACGACAAGCCATGTCGGTTGCAACGGGTTCTCGCACCGCTGCGCGGCGGTCGCAACCCGAGAATATTTTCAGCAAAAAATCCTGGAATTGCGGCCTCCGAGCACTCTAACGCGCCCGATGCCACAGGCCGAGCCCGTTATAGCTGTACATTGCTCTTGGGCGCCGTGAATTTTTGGTCGGTCCCCGGACGGCGATTGTTGGCCTAGGCCGAAGCCGTCGGCAAACATTTTTGTCCCGCTGCATTCAGACAGGGAAGTATGTTCCCGACCACAACATGACGTAGAAAGGTGAAAGAAGTTGTCTAATTGTCAGAGAATTATGAACGCAAATGGATTGAGTTTTTCCATAAGAACAGAATTTCGAAAAAAACATCTGCTCTAGCCATGTTGTCAAAGAAGTAAAATAAGTAATAGAAAAAATGGCAGATAACAATAGCTGAGACAAACCATGCACAGATGTTATGATTTTAATTTGAAAACTTTTAGGTATTTATTAGATATTTGTTTCACAAAGTTATAAATTAACTTACATATCCTACCCTTTTGTATTATACGACTAGAAGGAAACTTATACTGGAAAAGTAAAATTAAAAATTTGGCTATCTAAAATACATCACACCTCTACTGTCGAATGGAATTTTTATTAAAAATAACTTACGCATTGTTACTATTTATCAAATCTATAGGTATTATCATTATATTACATAAATACATAATCCATATTTCATCGTGAGTATACTTTTAAAGCAAAAAATTGTATTAAATTAGTCAATAAGCAAGATATTAAATTGCTCCAAAATTGAAGACCAAAGTGAACGCAACTGCAATATTTTCGAATAATGTCGTAATCATCCACTCATCGTCAGTTCCCAGTATTTTATATGCATTAAATTGGAAATCACCGATAAAAGGAACCGCCCAGAGACATTGTTAAGTTCTTGAGTAAATTTTCTCTCCCTTTTTGTAGTCTTGGAGTACTCCCATGGCTTTCGGTTCCTCCGAGGAGACTCCGAAATGAAGCACAACAAAGCACAATCAGAACATACAGTGGTGATAATAAAACACGGGAGAACCGAAATGGAGCTCTTTCAAAAATTCAGTTAAAAGAGGCAAAACGTCAAAAAATGATTCTATTACTTTCTGTCTGTGTGGTTGTGGGTTGCGCCCTTCGGGCAAAAATATTTGGTAACCACACATTCGTTCGTCGTGAGGTCTGGACAGATGAATTGAGAATATAATTACTAAGGAGCTGGGATTTTTCAGACCCGATCTTCTGAATGTCGGTAAGTAAAAAGTCTAGTCCCGAAGTTATTAACTGTCCTTTCCATTGCCCCAGAAAGATTTCCGGAATAAAGAATGGAAAAATTAAATTAATTAAGGCTCACATTCCTGGGTTATAAACTTGCTTTCAAAGAGACGATGAACAGTAGAGTGTTTGTTCCAAACGATATATTTCAACCATACATAATTCATGGTTCTTTCCTAATTCCGGTATTTAAGTTTTATTTGCCGATTAGCTCATACCAATCATAAAGTAAGTTTTATTTTTCGATTACAAAGGATTTTCAAAAGACATTTATTGTTCGATCATGTAATAATTATTATAATTTGTATTGCAAACACACTATCGAAGAATGCATAAAACCTTAATCAGTATTGTCGAGCAATCAATTAAAAAATTACCCCATCATCGTTATCGAAATTTTAATTTATATTTAGACGGAAAACATTAAACCCTCTTAATACAAAGTAGTTTTATGATGACGATGTTTTATTTGTGTTCAGTTTTAGAAATAACCATTTATTTCGGTTTGACCAATTTTATGCAATTTTATGTATAATTGTGTAAGTTTTTTCCCTGTCTATCGTTTGGTCCTGCTTATAAACAACAAGGTGTTTTCAATTTATTATCACAAATGACCTTATGTATAGATTCTTTCCATTTTTGGCTTCGAAAAGCTAATGTTTTTGTCCTCAAAAAACAAAAATCTATTGAACCGTTTTTCTTGTTTTGCTTTATGAAGGACACTTCATATTTCGGAAGATCTTTACGATTTTCCTTTTATCAAGTTTACATAATTTGAACATAATGTTACAATTTTCCTTCCTCGCAATTCACACTCGGGGCTTGCCTCGAGTGGATACGAGGACCGGCGTTCGGTCTGCAAGATCGTGGCATCAGCGATCGGCCACACTGAAGAACACTGGTTGATACCCCGGGTCGAAATGCCGACTACTTTTTCTGGCCTCGTCTGCTTCGACGGACAAGCTTTTATTGCCAATAAAAAGGTGCTAGTCCATCCTTATATGGGAATTGCAGGGAAGGGAATGTGAAATTTTGTCTGCCAGCCGCTTGGCGGTCAAAATTGTAACTATAAATATATGTAATTATTCCCGGTAAAAATATTAGAATCAAAGCATTTGTTTTCCCTGGAAAACTAGTAAAATGTTATAAGCGACAACAAACTCTACAGCGAACAAACAGAAGGAATCGTTTCCTCCATTTTGCATTTGTACACCTCTCACAGACACGTTAACTGATTTATATATACTGGATTGCTCTGCTTACACGCACCTGAAAAACGAGACAAGTGTTAGGTAAAGCTCAAACCTTTTAATAAATTATGCCAATTAAAGCGCCCAAAATTCCGCACAGTTTTGATTAAATATAACTAAACAACAAATACTGGGTGTCTACCGGGCGCAGAGATGGATATGGCAATCATTATTGCTACATTAGTCACACCTTCATATTTCACGTATATGCCGAACGTAGCCTAAAATATCTCACACAAACAGCAGTAGGCGTCTGCTTGTTATCTTTGTACTATTACAACAACTGATTTGATTTTACCTAGTTTTCCCTGTATTCACAACAAATATATGGGCACATCGTAGTCGAAGGTATGGTAAAAAAAAGAAAATAATCGATAATCGTGTTTGATTGAATCGCCATAAAAAATTACTGATTAATTAGAGACAATTTACCCGTATGTACCCCGTATATACCTACATATGTGTGTGTAAAAATTATGCATTCATTTAATATATCTCACAAAAATTAATAAAATGAAATTAATCGATTTCACTAATCGTTGCAATTCGGATGTACGGGTAATGATCGCATCATGGTGTATTTGCAAAAAATATAGGCATGCTAAACAAAGGGTGTCCATGATATCTCATGCGACTTCAGCATAACCATATTTTAAAATTGGAATGGATATCATGGAATTTGCTGCAAAAGCTTTAATTTAATAGTCGCACGGCGGAATAGATAGGCAAGCTAAAAGCTTTATGTTCGAGGCACGGTATCCTAGGGAAATTATTATAACGGCCACTCCACTTTATCCTCAAGCAAATGGATTCGCAAACCGAAACGTAGAAATAGCTAAATCAATGTTGAAGAAGCAAAAGATAGTAGAGTAGAACTATGGCAATATGCTAGTGGAATTTCGAAATAAACTTATTAAAGGATTATTATTTATTTATTTTTTATAAAGCAAAAATACAATAAATTGTACCCCACTTAGAAACAAAGCGCAAGCTCGGGATCGCAGCCCATATGGCGCATCAAACAACATAAGTATAATTTATGACGATTTTACCAAATAATAATTTACATTATTTTAAAATTGACAAGAATTTACAATTTATTTTTAAAATTTAATTTTTCTAATAAAGTGAGTAGATAAAAAGGTTCTAAAGGATTAAGTAAATCAGATAAGGGCGGCAAAGGACCGCCGTGAATCCTAACGGTTAAAGGACAATCCCTGAGGATATGTTGGATTGTAAGGGTGGCCTTGCAGAAGTGACATCAAGCTCTGGGGCTTCTGTTGAAGAAGTGACTATGAATTAGCAAGGTATGTCCAATACTTGCATGTAAGATTTGTGTTCCTTGAGCTCCGCTTAGGGAGTAATTTGGGGCTTCGGTAGTTTTCCAATGGGAAGCGAGAGACGTACTGTCGTTCTGCCAAGAAGTTTTGATTTTTTCGTTCAGAATTTTTACTCGAGCTCGGTACAGGAATTATGCAAAGGGAATTTCTTCTGTTGGAGATTGTGTTGGAAAACTTAATTTCGCATATTGGTCCGCCCATTCATTGCCTAAGATTCCAAAATGGCCGGGGACCCAGGCCAGGGAGATATTAAAGAAAGTCTTCTGCCCCCTGCAGAGATATTGTTTGGTAGAAAAACGAGGACACATTTGCCAGAAAAGCTTTCACCTATTCAAAATAGTATGCAAAAACAATTTGTAGACAACCTGGAAAATAGTAAACGTAAAACAAAATACTGCTATGATAGAGCTGCAACAAAAAAACATTTTTTTTTAAGAAAGGGGGCAAGGTGTGGTATAGAAATGAAAATCAAGAATGGATACCTGCCACAATAATATGCAAAGACAAAAGCCCTAGACCACATTATATCAAAGGTTTCAATGGACCAAAATTATGCCGCAATATCCGTTTTTTAAAACGCATCACAGGCGGCGACTGTCCATAACACAAACTTACATACGTACCTAATCACTGCCTTTCTGGAGTAATCACAAAGATTATAGATTAGAATTTATGACATAAGCAGCAAGCAGTAAGTTGATCAAAGCCTTGAATAACATGGTATATACATAATAAATGTAATGAGTTGTTAACGTTTTATGTAATAGTCATATATTCAGATAAATGTTACACTAATTTTACCAGTCGAGATTTTTTGTTATTTTACATATAAACATATACTAATTTTGAATTCATAAATACTTAAAGGGAAGATGTAGGAGTCCATACATGTAGGTGCGTCGAACTGTAGTCATTACAAGCCAGTTTATAGAATAGCATTAGGAGACTAGTTGAAGTGAAGCCTTAGAGCTGACCAGGTCACTGTAGATTGTTCAGACTAGAATAAAACTACTTAGCTACTTAAGCCAAACAAGTGAGTTCGTCATTACTTGGGTTCATTACATGATCTTTATTCCATATGCATTTTAGAAATATGCGTCGTGATATCGCGATAAGTAAAGAACTTTTGGAAGCACAAACCCCAAGTGTAGTGCATTTGAGTGATTGTATTGCGCGGAAGAGCTCCAGACCCATCTGGTTTTAGTGTTAGTATAAATCCCGAGTATCCTACCATATCTTCGAGGAGGATGTGCCCACGTATTTGTTGTGAAAAAGGGAAAAGTAGATAAAATCAAATCAGTTGCTATAGTAGTTCAAAGATGACCAACAGATGACTACTGCTGTTTTTTTCGGAGATTTTAGGCTACGTTCGGTATATACGTGAAATATGAACGTATGACAAATGTAGTAATAATAATTGTTATATCCATCTCTGTGCCCCGTAGACACCCAGTGCTTTAGTGCTCGGAAATTTTTTACGAAAAAACTACAAATTTAATGTTGTGTAAAAGAAATCGGCTCGTGACAATTCAATTATTTGTTACTGAGTTATGTTTAATCAAAACTGTGCGGTATTTTGGGCATTTTAATTAGCATAATTTATTAAAAGATTTGAGCTCAAACTAAACCTTTACTCGTTTTTCAGGAGCATGTACGCAAAGCAATCCAGTATATATAATTCAGTGGATGTATTTATGAGAGGTCTACAGAAACAAAATAGAGGAAACGATATCTTCATTTAGCTCGCTGTAGATTTTGTTGTCGCTTCTAACATTTTACTAGTTTTCCAGGGAAAACAAACGCATTGATTTCAATATTCTTGTCTGGAGGAATTACATATATGTAAGTATATACATATGTATGTTCAAATAACGTATAATGTATGAAGAAAAACCCGAAACTCAGTGCATTTAAACTAACGCAAAAAGTTTAAAAATGCAATTCTGAAACTACAATATGAGGAGAGTTTTCAGAGATGCAAATTCCAATGGGAGGATATTTACAAAAATGCCACAAGTGCTAACGGGGTGAGCCGGCTTTTTTATTTTATAATTTATTTCGTCAAATGTTATTATTTTCGGTTTTTTGCGGTTATTGCTAAATTAAATTCTTTGAATTATTTTTTCATCGTTTTAATACACTTTTTTTCCATTTAAAATTGCCTAGTAATTAAAATCGATTCTCATTCAACCGATGTCGGATCACGACTGAGAACTTCTCCATTCTTCAAAACGAAATATATTTCTAAAACTATCTCAATTAAACTACATATAACATCCTTTAACAAAACACAAAAAGCATTTACTTAATCTTAAAGAATTTCTACAAAACAAAAGGATCCATGGCAAACACCTGCCACTGCCGACTCACATACATATGTATGATTTTTAAAAAGAAGGGGGATATTTAGAAGGGGCTTTTGTTTACACGCGCTAGTGGTTAAAGCAAACCAGAAACATAGCCTACTATGTATATTTGTAGAATCCTAAGTGTTATCCGCAAGACAAACATCACTTGCACTTTGAGTTAAATTCACTTTATTTGTAGTTAAATTTCAATTTCCATATAATTAAAGTCAAGATTAGATTTCTTTTCGAAGTTAAATCAGGATAATTAATTATTGAATTCACTAAGATCACTAATTGGAGTAAGCCTTCCGCTTCCAAGCGTATACCAGGCATCCACTTCTACGGTAAGTCAATTAGTGAGGACCACATGACCAGTAAAGATGAAACGAACCAGGGAACAACTGCGTATTTTGAATACAATGGGTAAACGGATTTCAGTTCGCTGATCGGTGATTTTATGGATCACCTTACATATATACAGTCTTTTATTTACTGTTTTGAGATACCGTTATTTAACCTTTTCGGATACAATGAAAGGGGTTGTATGCACAGCCAGAACAAAGGTTAACTACAATCACAAAATTTAAGCAGTACTTGATGGTTCGAATGTATGGTTTGGGGATGCAATTTATTGATAGATTTTGTTGTTTGTTTTTTTAATGCAATTCATAAATAAAACCACAAATTGAACTATTTTTCTTGTTTTTTATCAAAGGATTCTTCATATTTGGGAAGTTCTTAAATATTTTACTTGTATCAAGTACCTACATAAGTATATATACTCATGTCATTTAAATCATTAGAGACTGTATGAAATGAAGCATAACCTTTTCATATACAGGAAATTCTAAAAATTAAAGCATTAATAATTAATAAAAATTTACTGTAATAAAAGGATACATATTCAATATAGTAAACAGTAGAAATTATGTGAATGTCATATGGTTAAAATTTAAAAATGTTTATTTCTTTCCTTTAAACAATTTTGTCTTTGAGGAAGTTTAAAACCCTTGACATTAGCACTTAATTAAAAATGGAATACTGTACTCGCATGAAAAAATCAGCTATTAAATAAGACAAATTGATAATGTTTGATCCCAAGAAGTCGATTCAAAAATGTCGCACCTTAAATTTCTATGAATTTATAATCTTTTCGGCTTTGAATATAATATGCATTTTGTGTTTATGTATATGTAATATATTACTGCGTTTACATTTGTAAAGTGTTCAAAATAAGAATTATGTATTTTGTATTGTGTGCGTGAGGTTAACTAGTATTAGAGTTAGCTCATCAGCGCACTGTCGAGAGGAAAGGACGCTAACTAAACTCAGCCTAGGAGACGCTAGTCGAGTAATTAGTTCCTCGAGGGAATTGGGTAGAAGGTATTCAGGAAAACACTTGAACGCTGGTTGGAATGGGAATCTTTTAATTGACAATCATTGGATCTTTTTATAACAAATTAATAACCTACTTACAATCTAAGAATGAGCAAACAAAAAATTGTTACACAATAATAATATTGCGACAACGCCGCAGTTATGCATATTCTACTGGTGCACTTCCCGGTGGTCAGGCCAGTGCCAGTAACGCAAGCGCATCTTGCTGAGGCGGTGACTTTAAGTCGGTCAATAGCCGAGGGCACGGGCGCCTTGACTTGTTGACTAAACATTCTCCCCCGCTTTGATGTGTCGAACATCAAGATGAAAGTCTTCCTTGCTGAGGGTCGTTGGGGTGGCTTGTAGTTGTTCTGCTAACCTTGGCTGTGGTTTCTGTCGTTTGTGGAATGCCCTTATGCTAATTGCAATGATGATTAACACAGTTAAGCTAAGGCTGAAATAACCGGCTGCATATTGATGCTAATCGCATTGAAACGTCTTCCAATGTGACTTCTTTTATCTTCAGATTTTGAGTATCGGATTTCAATTTGCCGAATTCTACTGAATATGAATTTAGAGAAGAAGTGTTTCGTTGGAGACGGGTTAGGTCAGGAATCGTGAAATTCAACTCATCCGGTAAATTAATAGGTGGCAGAAATGATTCAGTAGCTTCTGATGCAATGGTCTTCAAGGATTGAATCAATAAGATGTTGGGATCCAGTTGAGGGATCCGTAGAACGCGAAATTAAAACAACTTAGACTCACGGTTTAAAAAAGATACTTTTTATTGGCTGAGTTAAACACTTTTTAAAAATACTAGTCTAGTTTCCAGGAAAGCCTTACCTTTGGTAGGGGGACAATGCCTGGTTAAAATCTAGATCACTTCTGACTTGTCGTAACGGGAACATCTCCTTTTATTCAAAATATATTTGGGGAGGATCCGCCCCTTTGATCGATAAAGTATCGTTTTGTCCAATCAGTGCGTTTTCCGAGTTTACATAATCCAAAAATGCATAATTGCATTCTGAGCTGGTGACAAACACCGATCGGCAAGTGCATTGCACTCAATTGAGCCATTTGCATCTTGTCAGTTTACACCCCGGTAGCGTTATGCTTAACCTTACCGGCGTGTGCCGGCCGCGGTCAGAGGCCTTGTTCGGCACGAGCTAAAAGAGCGGTGCGTCACCGTTAGTTGTGGGTGTCTTAAGTTTCCCACGCTTGGTGTGATCACTTGATGCTGGCAGTGCTACTGCACGATCATGCTGTGTTTGCGGCGCTTTGGTAATGTGACTCGGAAGCGGCGCTGTTGGGTGTGCGGTATGTCACTCGCCACCGGCTTTTAGGCTTAAGGCCACTTGATTGCCGGCTTTTAGGCTGGTGGTGAGTTATGAATTTGGGATTCATAACACCTTCCCCCTTAATGAAAAAAAATTTTTTTTTTTTTTTTTTTGTTGACGCAAGTCAGGAAGTTTACAAAAAAGGGTTACAAACTTAAATTAATCTCTTTAATCTTCTTCTCTATTATATAAAAATAAGTCGGGTTTTCCTTCCTGACGGTATAACTCCAGAACGCACGAACCGATTTCGATGGTTTTGCATTCGTTGGAAAGGTCTCGGGCTCGGTGAGGTTTATAGCGAAGAAAATTCAGGACAAATTTCAAACGAAAAGCGGGAAAATCTTTTTTTACATACAGCGCCATCTCTGATACATAGCATGTACTACAAACCAATATTTTAAGTAGATGGCGCCGGTGCGTGATACATTGTTTGACAGCTACTCATTGTTCTCTGCTCAGTTAATTTCATGTGACAAACCGGTATTGTGTTCACTGTGAAATTGTGAAAAAAAAGTAAAAAAAATAAGTTATTCGTTTCCTAACATTTCAATTGGAAACCATCAAATCAATCACGTGTATTGTGCAAATTTTTATTCAATTTCAACAGCAGGCATTTGTCTTTAAGGTGGTAAGTTGAACTGTGTAAATTATGTGGATCGTGCATTTGAGGTTAAATTCACCACTCTGTCCATAGTCCAAAATGCCTAGAGGACGACGTGCGAACATCGGCCGCCGCACAAGACATGCAAGCCAGCAACAAGTGTATTCACAGAACTTAAGCGAAGAAAGACAAAATATAATAAGAGAAAATGCCCGATTGAGACAACGCGTGAGCACACGAAGATCATTGGCATCATACAATCGCTTGGCATTCCAATATGATCCCACTGCGAACTACTGTGATGATGAAAATTTAGATATTGGACCAATGACGACTATATGCCGATATTGCAATGCGTTAAAGTTCAAAAGAGAGACGGCTGGATTGTGCTGCGCAAGTGGAAAAGTCAAACTGGATCCATTACTTACACCACCACAGCCACTGAAACCATTGTTCGATGGAAGTGATCCCGATTCCAGCCATTTTCTTCAACACATCCTTGAATACAATAACTGCTTTCGCATGACTTCCTTTGGAGCTAATATCATTCGAGAAGGTGGCTTCATGCCGACTTGCAAGGTAAAAGATAAAACACACATAACCAATCACTCACACCAACACAATGAATTGCAACACATAACAACTACATATACACCACACACTACACCATCACACGATCAGAAGTTACACCGTATTCTTCAACAAATGATTGTTTGCAATTACAGATACAAGGACAAATATATCATTTGCATGGTTCAATGGTGCCAACTCCAGATGAACCGCATCAATTTCTGCAAATATATTTCATTTCGTCGATGGTGGATCAGCTGAATGTGCGGTGCAATATACAGGGAACACAACAGTTAAAGAGACGAATTATTGAACAGTTGCAAACATTTTTTCACGCTAATAATTCTGTGGTTAATATGTTCAAATCAGCATTGGAACGAATGCCATCGGATACACACAAATTTGTCATAAGAGCGGATTGTACCCCAACAGGTGAACATGTGCGAAGATTCAATGCACCCACCGTTAATGATGTTGCTGCAATTATTGTTGGCGATCCAACTCAATCGCGAGACATTGTCGTTCAGCGAAGAAGCAATATCATGCATCGTGTAAACGAGACACATCGTTTGTACGATGCGTTACAATATCCAATCATTTATTGGCAAGGGCAAGACGGATACCACATCACGTTGAAGATGGTCGATCCAATTACAGGTACAATATTCACACACTAATTATTGCTATTATTGGTTTCCATTAACAATTCATTTAATTTTGCATTTTCAGGCGTATCAACGAATAAAAATCTAAGCGCAATGAATTACTATGCGTATCGTATGATGATTCGTACACATGAGGAGAATGTCATTCTGAAGTGCCGTCGGCTATTCCAGCAATTCGCTGTCGACATGTATGTCAAAGTCGAGACCGAAGGTTTAGCGTTCATCCGATTCAATCAGGCAAAGCTACGATCTGAGGACTATATACACTTGCGTGATGCTATTCATTCAGATGGTGATGTTCAGAATATTGGACGTCTGACGATTCTCCCATCATCTTATATCGGAACCCCACGCCACATGCACGAATACGCTCAAGACGCTATGACGTACGTGCGAAATTATGGAACTCCGGATTTATTTATTACGTTCACATGCAATCCGAAGTGGACGGAAATTGAACGTGAGTTGGAGCCGGGCCAAAAACCGCCAGATCGCCATGACATAATCGCCAGAGTATTTCAGCAAAAACTCAAGGTTATGATGGATGTGCTTACTAAGTATCGAGTTTTTGGTGACACACGTTGTTATATGTACTCGGTGGAATGGCAGAAGCGTGGACTACCGCATGCTCATATCCTAATTTGGTTGCTGAACAAATTACATTCAAATGAAGTGGATGACATCCATGAAATTCCTGATCCAGTCACTGATCCCCATCTACACGACATTGTGACAACACAGATGGTGCATGGACCGTGCGGTGCATTAAATCCATTATCGCCTTGCATGGCTGATGGAAAGTGCACAAAACGATATCCGCGACCGTTAGTTGCTGAAACAGTCACAGGGAACGATAGATATCCAGTTTATCGTCGGCGTTCAAAAGAAGATAATGGTCGAACTATCAAAGTTAAAGTTCAAAATCAAGAGATTGAGATCGGAAATGAATTCATTGTACCATATTGCCCGCTGCTATCACTAATTTTCGAAACACATGCAAACGTTGAGAGTTGTCATTCGGCCAAATCGATCAAATATTTGTGCAAGTACGTCACAAAAGGCAGCGACATGGCTGTGTTTCGTATTGCGTCGGAAAATGCGAATGACGAAATCAGCAACTTCCAAATGGGCAGATACGTCAGTACTAATGAAGCACTGTGGCCATTATTGTCATTTCAAATTCATGAAAGATATCCCACAGTTGTACATTTAGCAGTGCATTTGGAAAATGGCCAAAGAGTTTACTTCACTGAGGCTAATGCAGCACAACGAGCTGAGAGACCACCATCGACAACATTGACTAGCTTCTTTGCAATGTGTGAAGCAGATCCATTCGCAGCGACGCTGATGTACGTTGAAATGCCCAAGTATTACACTTGGAATCAATCAACAAAGAAATTCCAACGTCGCAAACAAGGAACCCCAGTTCCAGATTGGCCACAGGTGTTTTCCACTGATGCACTAGGTCGCATGTATACTATTCATCCTAGAAATGATGAATGTTTTTATTTGCGACTGCTGTTGGTAAATGTACGTGGACCAAATTCATTTGCGCATTTGAAAACTGTGAATGGCCACCAATGCCAAACATATCGAGAAGCATGTCAACTATTGGGTTTGCTGGAGAACGATTCTCATTGGGATTTAACACTTGCGGATTCAGTTGTTTCATCAAATGCGTACCAAATACGAACGCTGTTCGCAATTATCATCACCACATGTTTTCCTTCACAACCAATTCAGTTATGGAACAAATACAAAGACGACATATGTGAAGATATCTTGCATCGCTTGCGCATTCAAACGAATAATCCTGACATCCAAATAACCGATGAAATCTACAATGAAGGATTGATTCTGATTGAGGATCAATGCTTGACTATTGCAAACAAGCTACTGATTGAAGTAGGAATGATTGCGCCAAATCGATCGATGCACGATGCATTCAACCAAGAATTAAATCGAGAGCTGCAATACAATGTTGATACATTGCAGGAATTCGTTCGAAATAATGTGCCGTTGCTGAATGAACAGCAAAAACAAGTATACGAAACATTAATGCAAGCTGGTGGTCTATTCTTCCTGGACGCACCTGGAGGAACAGGGAAAACATTTGTCATTTCATTGATTTTGGCCACTATTCGATCAAGATGTGACATAGCTTTGGCGTTAGCATCATCTGGAATTGCGGCAACTCTTCTAGATGGCGGTCGTACTGCACATTCTGCGCTTAAGTTGCCACTCAATTTAAACACAATTGATACTCCAACATGCAATATTTCCCGATCCAGTGCAATGGGAAAATTGTTGATGCAATGCAAGCTCATTGTTTGGGATGAGTGCACAATGGCACATAAGAAATCACTTGAAGCACTTAACTTCACACTGAAGGATCTTCGGCGAAATAACAACATCTTTGGCGGCTTGATGATATTGTTGGCAGGCGATTTCAGGCAGACGTTGCCAGTAATTCCCCGTGGAACGCCTGCAGATGAATTTAATGCTTGCCTGAAGGCATCACCTTTATGGAATAACGTAAAAACATTATCGCTAACCACTAATATGAGAGTTCAACTTCAAAATGATCAAAGTGCTGCACAATTTTCCAAACAATTGTTAGCTGTTGGAAATGGAAAAGTCCCAGTTGATGCGACATCTGGATTAATTACTCTTACCAATGACTTTTGCCGATTTGTAGACTCTCAATTAGCTCTTATTGAAAATGTTTTCCCAAACATTAGTGAGAATTATCAGAATTATGCTTGGTTAAGTCAACGAGCAATTCTTGCCGCAAAGAATAATGATGTACACGCACTGAATTTCACCATTCAATCAAAAATTGCTGGCGATTTGGTGACATACAAATCCGTTGATTCCATAACAAATCCCGATGATGTAGTAAATTATGCAACGGAGTTTTTGAACTATCTGGAGTTACCAGGATTTCCACCACATAACTTGCAACTCAAAGTTGGTACAGTTATTATGATATTGCGTAATTTGAATTCCACCGCGACTTTGCAACGGTACTCGACTTTCGGTAAAAAGACTTATGCCGAATTTGATTGAGGCAACCATTATTAACGGAAAGTACGCAGGTGAAAATGTATGTATTCCTCGAATACCAATGATTCCGACTGATCTTCCGTTTGACTTCAAACGATTGCAATTTCCAGTTCGCCTTGCGTTCGCAATGACAATTAACACGTCGCAAGGCCAATCGCTTAGTGTTTGCGGGATAAATTTAGAAAATCATTGTTTTTCACATGGGCAGTTATACGTTGCGTGTTCACGAGTTGGGAAACCATCCGCTTTGTTTGTGTTAACGTCAGACCAAAAAACAAAAAATGTGGTTTACCAAAGAGCACTTCAATGAAACGGATAATTTGCGGACACGTATAACGCTTCGATTCAGTATTTACTTTGGATTCACTTTCATTTACTTAGAGAAGTTCAACTAAATAACACTTCATTTTTGTAATCGAAATGAATTCATTACTGTTGTGAAATGAAATAACATTTTTCCTTTTCAAATATAAAACAAAAAAAAAATTTTCTTCATCTTTTAATTACCAAACGAAATTTTACATAAAACGAAGCCATCTGGTGGCGAAACGGAGTTCGCCGGGTTTGCTAGTTATGAATAATAATATGTTGTACAAAATTTCTTAAAGTATATTACATGTGCCTTATTATCAGTAAAAATTTATTATTATGCAGTTACTCTGCTTAGAGGAACTCTACGTGGTTCCTCAATCTGTTCTTCTATAGCCTGAGGGGCTTCTTCCGCTGGTCTATTTTTTATATAATGTTTTATTATTTTAATCATTCCAAAAGATATAAGTAGTGCCGATATGGCGTAAATTACTGTATAATTGTGCACATCGTGCACAGATATTGAGCGTAATCCTTCGTTCTCTTCCTCTTTTAGAGCGTTAATTGTCTTGCTTAATTCAAAAAGTGTCTGGTGATTTCTATTTTTTACCACTATAGTGTCGGGTAGGTCAAGGTGAGTCGCCTTGGGTATTTCTACATTTGTTAAGTTTATTGAGGGTAGATAGGAATTGTTAAAGGTTGAAATTTTTTCTGTATGTCCATACAGGGTGAATTCGTTACTGCGTATATAGCATTCTGGTGATATTTCTAGCAATCCATGCCCGTGGAGTTGTATCGCTTTTATGGTTCCTCCACATATGTTATCTATTGTCTGTGGGTACTTGAGGCTGAACAGCCATTTGTTAGGGTCTGACAGCTGAACCCACATAGTATGTGCTTTAATAGTCTTTATTTCGCATGGTTTGGGTATCACGGATGAATGTTTTAGTAGGGAGATTTCGCAAAGGTTTTGCCTTGCGTTTTGATTAAAAATGGGATGGTTAATTTTACATAAGCGGGATTTGGGTGGATGTTCGTAACAGTTTTTTAGCTCTTCATGACTAATAGGGTAATGTTTGTCGCGATTGAAATCTACCAGTAAGTATTCTGTTGTGGGCTTTATGTACATGAGTGTATTATTAATTTCTGTTGGGAATGGTACTGCTTTGTACGCTTGGAAAGTCGTCGTTAACGGGAGGGGAATTTTAGTTTCTATTATTATTAAGTTGTCAATTTTGTTTGTGCTTGCTTGGCTAATTCTATAAAGGTCGATAAGTATATTTTGTGAATTTGAAATTGGTAATGAAGTACCGATCGGGAGGCTTCTTCTGATAGTGGTCAAGGCTTCTTCTAATTGCGCCGGTGTAATAATGACAGGATTAGGTACGCCGTGTCGGACGTCTAAAAGCATGTCGACTATTGCCGTTTGGGTGTTTTGGTATCTCATCAAGGACAATGCCACATTGGAAATAATATTCTCGATTTGTATTTCCAGATATGCGTGTATCACATCCGTGGAAATTTTATTGAGTGCCTGGGTAGTTTTTTCAAATTTTATTTGATAATTACTGAATTCTAATTGTATGTCTATGGAGCTTTTGTTGAATAAATTTACTGTTCTATCTACAATAAGTGTTTGAGACTTGATTAGCTTTAATAAATGGTTTTCGTTTTCTTTTAGTGTTTGTATTTGCGAGTTATAATTTCGAGCGTCTTCTTCATCTAGTGTTCCAAACAATGTCTTGCTAACTGAGCCTACGGCGTTTATCAGACCTCTTCGATACCGATCGTGTTTCGAATCTAAAATTTCGTTTGTTTGCTGTATTGTGTCGACTAGTTTTTTAATATTTAAATATTGTGACCGGCATTGGTCAGCTATTGATCGGTTTGATTTTACTTTCAAGCAAAGGTTATCAACGTCATCTACGAGGGTATTTAATAATTTTAGTTCAAAGTAGTAATTTCCTAAGTCGTAGTAGTTAACGAGTTTCCAGTTTGCGCTGTACAATTGTGCATTCCCGAATTCCTCGAAGTATACTCCAGGTGAGGAACTAAATATCGTTAGTTCGGTTCCCTTGGTTATAGTGAGGAGGGAGAGTAGTAGGATCACGGACGTAATCATTGTGCCTGAGAGGAGAGGGGAAGGATTGTTTTATTCTTTGAACAATTTCAAATTATTGTTATGAATTTTCTTATTTTTATTTTTTATTCTGACTATAGAATTTTCTGCCGAGGTTGTGTCTATTACCTCGTAAGGTCCTTCCCATAAAGGGGACAATTTATTTTTTCTGGTATGGTTTTTTACCAGTACCTTGTCACCTATTACGAGAGGTTTTGGTCTCGCTGTTTGATCGTAATATGCTTTTGCACTTTCCTTGTGCTTTACCAAATTTTCTTTGGCTGTTTTATGAGAGAGTTGCAAGCGCGCTTTAAGCTCACTTGCATAGTTATCGTAATTGTATGATATTTCAGGGTCCCTTTTTAAGGAAGTAGGGATTTCAGTAGGAAATCCGAATAAAAGTTCGTGCGGCGTGAAGTCAGTACTTGCGTGAGTGGAATTATTGTAGGTGAACATTGCATATGGGATCCAGGTATCCCAGGTAAGCGGATCTGAGGACACGTAGTGCCGGAGGTATTCCGCTAGAGTGCGATGACTTCTCTCCAATGCCCCGTTAGATTCGGGATGATAAGGAGTGGTCTGTAGTTTAGTTATTTTAAGCAGTTTGCAAGTTTCGCTGAATAGACTGCTAAAAAAATTAGTTCCCTGGTGTGTGAGTAGAGATTTGGGTAAGCCATGCTTACAAATGATTTGCGTAACGAATTTTTCCGCTACGGTTTTTGTTTCTGCATCGTGCAATGGTATAGCGTCTGAGAATTTAGTTAAGTCGTCTTGAAATGTTAGGATATATTTATTGCCAAGGTAGCTGGTGGGTAGAGGTCCCACAATATCCAAGAATACTTTTTCGAAGGGCTTGCTACTGGTGCTTGTTATTTTCGTAGGAATTTTCCTATTTTGGCTGCTTTTATTTATTTGACATGACTGACATCTTTTTATATATTCTTTTATGTCTCTAGTCATGTGGGGCCAGTAGTATACCTTCTTAATCTTTTGTATTGTCTTGGATTCACCCTGGTGTCCTCCGAGAGGAGTAATGTGATAATCCTTAATTATTTGCTCGATGTCCTCTGGGTCATCTAACTGTATGACTTTATCAGAGAAGAGCATGGGTTGCGACTTAGAATTCTGAAAAGACTCCTTGCATATTTGCTTTACTTCCTGATAACAATCTTTGTTTATATCAGGAACCGCTATTGGAGCAGTAGTGTCGTTTGCGGCGAATTCTACAAATTTCGCCATTACGTTCTTTAGCAAGGTTCTGCCCTTGTCGTCCCTAGTGGGCAATATGACCTTTCCGACAATAAAGGTGGTATTTCCCCGTTTATACTTATTTACTTCTCCCAATTTTATAACAAAATCTGGGGGTAAATAAGTTTTTAATTGATTTTCAAGGGGAGTCATTAGTGTCGGGAGTAGAAAATATTTGTTTTTGTAACCTCGCGTTAAGATGAGGTTATCAACATTTTCTATTATTTCACTGCTAGGTACTACTGTACTTGAAGCTGCTTCTGCCTTTTTCTGGCTTCTTGTCATTACCGAGATTTGTTTGTTTTCGGTATTGATTCGGCTCAGTGCATCCGCATTTGTGTTAGCTTTTCCCGCCTTGTAAATTATTTTATAGTCGTATTCTTCTAAGCGTATCCTCCACCTCATTAGGCGGGAGGTAGGATCTTTTAGGTTCATAATCCATGTAAGTGGCTTATGATCTGTAACGATAACGAACCTCCGACCGTAGAGATAAGGGCGGAACTGTTCTACTGCAAATATGATTGCTAGCAGTTCCTTCTCTATAGTAGAATACCTGGTTTCGGCTTTGTTGAGCGTTCTGCTGGCGTAACTGATGGGTTTGTCTTGCCCTATGATTCCTTGGGACAAGACTGCACCAATTGCAAAATCGCTCGCGTCTGAAGTGACTATAAATTCTTTATCAAATTGGGGGTACTGTAATATAGGCTTACTAAGAAGTTTTTCCTTTAGTAAGTTGAATGATTCGTCGCAGAAGGCATCCCATTGGAAAGTTTTATCCTTCTTCAGGAGGGACTTAAGTGGTTTCGCTAATTTTGCGAAATTGGGTATGAACCGGCGGTAAGAGCCGACGAACCCTAGGAAACTTTTTATATGTTTTTCCTTCTTGGGGACGGGGAAATTTTGTACTGCTTCTAATTTTGCAGGGTCGGGCGTAACACCATTTTCTGTAACAACATGTCCAAGATAGGAGATTTGTTTACTGAGGAAATGGCATTTCTCAGGTTGTAGCTTGAGATTGTGCTCCCTCAGCCTATCAAAGACATTTCTTAGTCTTTGATTGTGTTCCGTGAGGTTATACCCATAGACTATAATGTCGTCCATGTATACAAAGCATTCAAAACCTTGTAATCCAGTTAGGACGTTGTTCATCAGTCTTTGAAACGTGGCGGGTGCCCGTTTCAGTCCGAATGGCATTCTATTATAGTGATAATGCCCATAAGGTGTACTAAAAGCAGTTTTTACCTTGTCTTGTTCAGACATTGGAATTTGATGGAACCCGTTGGCCAAATCGAGCGTACTGAAGTACTTTGCTCTTCCTAACTGATCTAGGATGTCAGTTATATTAGGTAGGGGAAATGCATCCCCTATTGTGATGTCATTGAGGCGTCTGAAGTCCACGACCAGTCGCCATCTCTTGTTACCTGTAGCATCAGGTTTTTTGGGTACTAATAGGAGCGGGGAGTTCCAGGGGCTGGAACTGGGACTTATTATGTCTTCTATTAGCAGCTTTTCTATCTGCGAGTTGATCTCAGTGCGTTGAGATTCAGGCAGGCGGTAAGGTCTTACGTTAATTGCTGCCTTGCCTGGTAGTATGGGGATTTCATGCTCCACCGAGCTTGTGCAGGTGAGAAAATCCCCTTCTAAGTAAAAAATGTCGTTATATTCTCGACAGGTTTTTAAGATTTCTCGGTATTCTTCCGAGTTGCAATGCGAGAGGTCCAGTCCTTGTTGGATTTTCTGGAGTCTCTCGTCTATAGGATCCCTTTCGGGGTTTAATCTAGCGATTTCGTAGTCATTTATGTCGTGCAACTGAGGTCTTATTTCTGTTTTCCTTATGAGAACATCTTCTTCAGTTGAATTCAGGAGGAGAACGTTAGCATGACCGGTCGTATCCGACTGGATGAGCGTGTTCCCCATCAGTATCCCTGGTTTTAGCTGTTGATGTTCACAGAAAAACGTGCCTTCAGAATTAATGCCGATTTGGGCTACTACTTGTGAGCGAGCTGGTAGTTTTATGTAACCAGATTCCTGAGCAGGAACCTCATTGTGAACTTCTGAATCTTTTGTCGATTCAGGTTCTTTTGTTTTGAATTTTTTGTTTCGGGTGCTAGTCCGATTTATCGTCGGACTTCCTAAGTAGATAGGCTATGAGAGTTCGGGCGCAATTTTCCCATAAGAAATGTACAGGGCCAAAAAATTCTCACTTTTGCTTCAAAAGCTCTCGGTCTGTACGTGGAGGAGCGTTTGAAAGCTTCTTCTGGTCTTGGACGAGCAGTTTTGAGGTGTGTGACGTCATGAAAGCTTTTTCTGGTCTTGGACGATCAGCTGAAAGCTCTTTTGTGCTTGTTTGGGGTGGCATCGGGCGGTAGGGGTTTGTGTTTGGGGTGGCATCAGGCGCTAGGGGTTGTGTTTTGGGGTGGCATTTTTACCCCTCCCCCTCCCCCGCTGAGATATATGCCCCTTCCCCATCTTCTGAGTTCGGACCCCGGCCCCCGCTCTTACTTTGCCGTGATACGTCTTGTGATATTGCGAAATAATCGGGAGAAATGAGCAGATTGTGAGGCATTCGGTTTTGTTTCTTATCTCTAGCTTTGGACGATGCGATCGCTGAATTGCAATATTTTCGGGTTGCAGGTGGCATTGTTTACATTAGATTAGAATGGAATGTATTATTCAAAACAAAGAGTTCTTTGTTTAGGGATGCTGCAGCATTTGCTGACAGGGATTGATTGATTGATATATTAAATGCTATGACGGATTTGGATCAGTTCTTGTTCGGCCCTTAAAGAATTAGTGTCTCCAGTTAAGTTTCATTTTGAAAAGCGGATTATGTGGATGTGCTATGCAGCAGAGTCATGGCCCAAGGCTGTCGATTTAGAGAGTGCAGTTAAAAGGATTAACCGTCAATTTCAGGATTATAAATTTTCAGCTATATTAAACCAAAATAGAGGATATGATTGCTGGGACGAGGAATATTACAGAAACGAAGAAAAGCAATATCAGCGTGGGATTATTTTATGTGAAAAGTATTTGTGCAAATCTATGAATTTGGAAACGTTCTGTGACTTGCTAGTGTGCATTAAATTAACGTGTTTTCTTTGGGACTTGAAAGACTTTCTACCAGAAAATCTTGTGATAAAATACACTAAATTGTTTTCTAAACATCAACTGGATAATTCAGAAGAAGAAGAGGACGTTGAAGATATTAACTTTGATTTGCATGGTCACATTAATTGTACGGGGTGTGGTTTAGGTGAAGAACTTCGTGATTTAGTGTTTTTTTCTGAATAATAATCGACGAGGGAATGAAATGGTGCGAATAAAAGGACAGAGATGCAAGATGAAAAAATTACTATAAATACAGAGCGAATTTCAGACTATAATTCAGTTTCGTTTGTGTGCTCTGAAAGTGAACAGTTAAAAAATATTAATTAAATAAACAGTGAAAAATGTCTCAGCAACAACATAAACAACAACAACCATGTGCTGAGGAGATGCCCGCTCGCAAAAGTAGTTCTGGAGCCCTGGACATCATCAATTCGTATAGCTTTAAACAATACTTTAAAGTATGCGACATGGAGCAGAATGCAACTTATAAAATTTATAAAATAAGGAAAATAACTACAAAATACGGAGAGCGAGTCCTAGTGGAGCTACAAGATAAGCAAATGTTCCTGCCTGCCAGATATGGAAGCTTGCCTGATAGCGTTTTGGAGGAAATTAATCAACTGGACAACGTTTACATCATGAACTTGAAACCTCTTGGTGATACATCGGAGCTTATCTTTACTCAGCATAATAACGAGGACAACCTCAATGTCAATTTAACATACTTCAATCCAAATGAATATTATAATTTTTAAAAAAAAAAAATAAAATATACTAAAAATAAAACCAAAAAAGCATCTTTCATATTTTCCAATAATATCCCTGGCCCCCCAAATTCTATAAATAGATTGACTCCCCAATTTTTCAATTAATCTGCTTCAAGGGGTTGTAATGAGCAGTTTTAAAGATACAACGAAATTGCTGAAGGAAGAGGCTGATAAGGGAAGTAAAGCAAAAGAATTGAAGTATAAGCTTAATTCTGTTTCACTTAAACCAGCTGCAAAATCAAAGACTATATCTGAAAGTAAGAATACTTCAGATATACGCTACAAACAATTGAAAGATAAATAAAATGTAAGTATGTATTGCAAATAAACTTGATGCCAACATAAAATTGAAATTCAATTGTAAATAACAGATGAATATCCCGGTATTTCTTGAGGAGTTTTCCGAAATATTGCTGGATGAGCATAAGAATCAAATTGAAGCAAGCTATCAATTTCTCAAACAATATGAGAATATAGGTAAAATAAAATCAATATATGGTGAACATTATACCAACTGTCCATGGGCGTATGATGATGCAACTGAGGGACCAGATACCTGCGGTTGTCATGATGTACAACGATGTAACCGGGAAATTCAACACCTCATGAAATTTTATATAAGGTTGACGAGAAACAGCTGTAAGGAATGCCGAAAAGGGTTCGATTTGTTCTAATACCGCAAGTGCACATTGCATATGTGTGGGAGTTTGCATACAGAGCCAGCCGTAAGGGAACGTGGCATATATGTGCCGTCGATAGGATGAGGTTTCAACAAAGAATATACAATACTAGTAAAGTTCTGGAGACAATATTAAACCAACCCCATCGGGATACAATATACTATACAAGATTTTATAATAAGGAGATTGAGAAATAAAACGCTGATTTAAACTTTTTCAGAAACAATGATTTTTTTATTTTTAAATTATAATAATACATCCTTAGCACTTATCCAAGAGTTGTGCTTTGATGAGAATCCCAACCATTTCACGTAAACTTTATCGTCTTTCGTCTTTAGAATTTTCTCAACAAGGTAGAGGTGGGGATGTTTCACTTTCAGCAACTCCATTTCGTAAAATCCTCCTTTTATAGGGTTACCGTCGTAGTCCTCTAGCAGATATGTTACAGGATCAGTCACTTGAATTTTTCTAACCTTGAAAATTTCCGATGTCCAGTTTGGTGTATAACCTTTCTCAAATATATGCTTATATTTGCTTATACGGACATGGTCTCCTTCTTTATATTTAGGTGAATCAGCAATCTTTATGTGATTATACACTGTACCGAGAAGATGCTTTTCATTTTTTGCATTTACATCACAAGGACGCATCCTAATTGTTTGATGTTTTTTCATATTATATTGAGATAGCAATATTTTTATCATATCAAGCCATTTGTAAGAACCATTCATGCTAAACTCCTTCCACATCATGCTCTTTAAAGTTCTGTTGAATCGTTCCACTATCGACGCTTTGAGTGTAGAAAAGGTGGAGTAATGATTAATTTTGTGCTTACTCATCAATCGTTGAAAGTGTGTGTTGTAAAACTCCTTTCCATCGTCTGTTTGTAAGTTTTTAGGTCTTCGGCCCTCTTGGAATATAGTTTGCATGGCTTCAGCCACCTCTGTACCGGTTTTTGTTTTAATTGGCACAGCCCATGCATATTTGGAGAAAGTATCTAAAATAGTAAGCAGGAAGCGGTGACCTTTATTCGCATGCTTATAAGTATCCATTTCCACTAAATCCGCTTGCCATAGATCATCCAGCCCTTTAATAATGATTCGACGCCTTTTAAAATTTCGACGAGCAGGTTTGTGAAGCTCATCGATAACTTGTCTCTTACTCATACTGTAGACAAGTGAAGGAGTTTGTTTTTAACATTAAATTTTATGAAGGTTTAAGAATACACTCCATCTTCTTTCTTTTGGTTTTTATTAACTATGTTGGAGAACAAATAATTTTCAATCTTTGCAATTTCATCATTAATATATAGTGTAAGGTTTTTCACACTCAAATTAATATGTTTGCGTATTTCGTCATCATATAACAACATTTTTACATCGATATAGTTTTTAGTTGTAGCATCAGTATTTTCTAGCGGTTCTCCTAGATGAGTAATATGTTTGAATTTCAAATCGTAGTCGCCTTTAGGAGTTAAATTGAAACCATCTCCTTTCGGTCCTGGGGTTCCTTTCGGTCCTGGGGTTCCTTTAGGTCCGGGGACCCCAGCTGCTCCTGAAAGACCTGGAGGACCAGGAGGGCCGCGAGGGCCCTGTTGAAACTTAGTACTCCTTATTGATCGACCAAACTTGTCAACGCTCATTTTCAAAATGAGATGTAATTTTTAGGCATGGATATTTATACAATTATTTCAGCCTCCCGCAACTCCTCAATGATTGATATAATTTCATTATTATGACTATTATTTCCAGCTTGTTGGGATGCTATTAGTATACGAAGTCTATCAACAAGTTCATTAGGATCATCCCAATAGAGGTAATCAATGTTTTCTTTGGGAATTCTCATGATTCCTGTTCCAGTACGCAGTGTAGGAGTATTCACTAACTTTTTTATAATTTTTTTATATTTATAGGTATTTGTTCCTTTTATTTGTTTATTTTCATTAAAATCACGTCTGTGCGCGCTTGTATCGTTTAAAATTGCCCGATAATTGTACAAGTCTTCTCTATTGTAACCGGTAGGATGTTTCATAAAAATCAAATCAAACAAACCTTTGGTTATCTTATATGGCCTGCCTCCAATATCAAAATTTTCATCTTCAACTTTTAGCGATGAACTGCCAATCTTCCAGCCATCGCTGTAATACACTCCATAGGTTTTATCAATTTTTGTACTGTTCTGACTAACCAGCTGCTTATATTTTTTTATTATTTGGCTAGGCGTGAACTATGTTCTTTTAATGTTGTTGATTGTATTGGTGTAGCAAACTCATCATCATCATCATCGTCATCCTGAAGATCATCCAATGAATAATCTTCAAAGTGGAGAGGTGTGCTAGTTGATTCCATCTTTAAGTGTTTACGGGCTGGTGGGGTGTATATATCATCATAGCTTTGCCTCTTCTCTTGTTCGGTTTCTCTCTTAATTTGTTCTTTAGGCTCAAGTTTTACCGTTGTCGTTAGCTCTTTTAGCGTGCTGGTAATTGGCTTAAAGGTTTCCTTCAATTGAGCTTCCGTTTCTATTTCACCAGTCTTGAGAGCTTTATACTTTTTACGTATAGCATCGCTCGTCTTTATAATATCCCTCGTAAGCTTTTCATCCATGTTGTTGTTGTCGTGACGGCAGCCACAGCTATACTGATAAACAGCAGGTCTGTACATCCATACATACGGGTAGCTATAAAGACAGCTGTACAGGTAGCTGTACAGATAGCTGTACAGGTCTGCACAGGTAGCTGTACAGGTAGCTGTACAGGTAGCTGTACAGGTCTGTACAGGCAGCTGTACAGGTCTGTACAGGTAGCTGTACAGGTCTGTACAGGTAGCTGTACAGGTCTGTACAGGTAGCTGTACAGGTCTGTACAACTATTGAGGGTAATCTGTATTGTTGCTTCTTTTTCATAGTCTAATGAAGGCGTCAAAGCCTTTCCGGTATCGCCCTCTATCCATAGGACTATCCTTATCAATTACCAATAATCCATACTTGTCTTTCCAGCACTCGGCACATGCTTTCCGGAACTTTTCAAATCTCATATCAGTATTCACGTGGTCGTTGTAAATATGTTTCAGGTTCAGGTCGTCTTGCTTGAATATTATGAACAAATTTGCATTATCCCGAATCAGATGCTTTGGAATATGTGTGTACGTCTGACAGAGGTAAAAGCTGTCTACATCATTATGTCGACCCATGCAAAAGTATGCTCTAATATTATTCTGTTTATCGCAAGCCACATCATCAAAAATGAAAATAGAGTTTCGCTTTGCTTCTTCAGGCAGTATGACGTCACAGTTGTTGGAAAATGTATAATAGCCTAATCCAGATATACGTCCCACAACTTTTCTCAGATACTCGTATTTTGTCTGATTTAACGATTTTGAGTAAACGTAAATATTTTCAAATCGTAGTCCATTAGGATGTTCCAGTAAACTCATCATAACATTTGTCTTGCCGCAATTGGATGGGCCAACAATAATTCCCCTTATGCTGTTTGGTAACAGCCCTCCATGTTTCTTCCTTTCTGCACTTGTATTTGATGCTTCAACATTTCTAACAGGCAAGCTTTCTTGTTGCTTTATAAACTTCATGATGAGTACTAACCAAATTCATATAAAAACAGCTGCTTTTATTGGGTACCCATTAGTCTTGTCACAAACGTATAAAATGAATGATCATACTGATAATCATCTCAGTCGGCGAAAGGTCATGAGAGGGAAAGGAATATTTAACTCTCTAATCAACAAGTTACCGGTAGAATTGCATTTACCGGGCTATCAATACTGCGGTCCAGGAACAAAGTTGGCTAAAAGATTAGCCCGAGGTGATCCCTGTATTAATCCCTTGGACGCTGCTTGCAAAGAGCACGATATCGCTTACTCGAAGTACCGTGACACAAGTGATCGTCATATTGCCGATCGTATACTAGCAGAAAAAGCTTGGCAGCGCATGAAATCCAAAGAAGCTTCTCTAGGAGAACGCGCCAACGCTTTGCTGATAACAAACGCTATGAAAGCTAAACTTAAGCTTGGAATGGGGGTAAAGGCAAAATTTCAAATAAACAGCGCTAAAGAGAAGAATAAGTTGCGCCCGTCTTTTCGTGACGCTGTACGTAATGCGCGGAAAGTTCTAAAGCTGAGGAAACCCAAAGATTTGCTGGAAGCAATAAAAATTGCTACAAGTGCTGCGAGAGATGCCATCAAGGGAAAAAAGAAGATGATTACGACACCACGTGTGATACCTATCCCGAAAACTGGAGGAGTTCTACCATTCCTCATCCCACTATTTGCCGGACTTTCAGCCCTTGGAGCATTATCAGGAGGTGCAGCTGGTATAGATAAGGCGGTAAACGCTGCAAACAGCGCACTTCAGGAGCTTGCAGAAGCAAAGCGTCATAACGAAACTATTGAGGCCATAGCGATGGGAAAACCTGGTCAGGGATTGTTCCTGAAGCCCTATAGAAAAGGCTTGGGCCTTTTTCTTAAAACCCAGTCAAAAAACTAATAAGCTCGCTACCCAAAAGAGCTCTTAATGAGCTCGAGATGCGTAAATATGCGCAGGATGTACCACATTTTAGAGGAGTCTTTATGCGCGATCAATTACCGAGGAGACCGTGGAAAAATGAGAGTGGAATTATAAATCTAGATGTTTCATCAGGACCTGGAACACATTGGGTAGCATACAAAAAGAAAGGAAGCCTCATTGATTACTTTGACAGCTTTGGAAACCTACAACCTCCGCAAGAAGTTGCGAGATATTTAGGCGAAAATACCACATTCAATTACACAACACATCAAGGTTATGATTCAGTTATATGTGGACACTTGTGTTTAGAGTTTCTATATAATTATATTCAACCTTTCTAATAAGAATTGTATGTATATAAATAAAGGTTTTATATTGAAATGAGGTTATTTTATTCCAAACCATCATGTCGATAACACTCTCCCGTAGTGGTAATTCATCGGTGCTCACTGCCGAGTATTTTCCACCATTAGAACTGGAGGGTGAGTACGTCTGTGGACTGATTGATTTCCAAACATACAATTCTATTCCCAATATTGATGAGGGAAACAACTTGATGCATGTGGGGAAGGCAGTTATTGAAATACCAGTCGGATCATATGAGATTGATGATATAGCGAACTTCGTGCAACAAAGTTTAAATAAGAGTAACAACAAGACAACAATCTCAATCAAAGCAAATAATAATACTTTGAAAAGTGAAGTGAAATCTTCGGAAGTCATTTATTTTGATAAGGAAAAATCTATCGCTCCATTACTAGGATTCGGCAAACAAGTCCTTCCACCTAATATATTGCGTACATCCGATTTACCTGTTAATATCATCAAGGTAAACGCCATAAGAGTTGAATGCAACATTATATCAGGCTCGTTTATAAACAATAATCATGTACATACGCTCCATGAGTTTTCTCCGAGTGTAGGCCCGAGCTATAAAATAGTGGAAGTGCCCAAGAACGTCATTTATTTGCCTGGGAACGCGAAACGTATAACTTCTCTCACATTAAAGCTTGTAGATCAGGACAGTGACTTGATAAATTTTAGAGGAGAAACAATAACCGCTAGACTGCACTTAAAGCCTCAGAATGCTTTTTTTTTTTTTTTTTTTTTATGGAAGTGGGGAAATGCAGTTACGCACGCTGTGCCGGACTCCCTGGCCCGAAGGCCAGGCCTACCGGCTAAAACCCCACTCCCCCCTCCAGGAACCCCACCCCGGGACCGTCTTATTAGACATTACTTCGGGGTGGGGACCTTTACACGGGCGAAACCCAACCCCAACGATCCAACGGGGGCTCCCTTAGGAACCCCTGTTGTTGTATCTTTCTTTCTGGCGGAGGATCCCCCACACGAATGAGGCAATCTTCCGCCAGAGATCGTCACTCTGCAGCATAACCCCGACTATGTTGTCTGGGGTTATGCTGCCTGTCGCGCGGCGGAGTCGGATGGGGAGCTACAATATGCGCAGTACGGGCTCGGCACCTTCCCCATGTGGTAGAGGAAGGACCGGAAGTGCCCGTGTCCCGTCAGCATTTGGGTGAGGTAGTAATCAACCTCACCGTGCTGACGGTGCAGCCAGGTGTCCAGCTGCGGAATTAACCGAGCTGTCCACCGGCCTTCGCGCCTCCCCATCCCAACGCTCTTGCCAGGACGCAATGGTCCTGGCCCGGGCTACCCTCGCGGTATCACCCCCCAGGACAATCTTCTCCCGGTGGACGAACTGTCGTTCCCTGGCTAGGAGGTCAATAGGTATGACCCCCGCGACCACCAACACCGCCGGTTCCGAGACCGTGCGGTAGGAGCACGCGATGCGGAGCGCCGCACGGCGTTGTACCGCAAGCATCCGCTTGCGGTACTTTTCCCACCGCATCGAGTCGGCCCAGACTTCCGCTCCGTAAAGCATGATGGCCTCGGCGGTGCGGAGCAGCAGACGCCTTTTGCAGGGCCTTGGTCCAGACGTATTGGCCATGACCCTGCTCAACGCCGCCGTCACCGCAGCCGCCTTATCGGCCCGGCCCTTGATCTCCTCCCAGAAGGTGAGCCTACAATCGAGGCTTACCCCCAGGTATTTGATCGCAGGCCGCGTCTGAACCGACATGTCTCCCACCCGCATCCCCAACAGCAAGGGGATGCGCTTCTTCGTCAGAAGGACGATCTCGGTTTTGGCTAGGGCTAACTCCAGCCCGTGGTCGCACAGCCAGGAACTCACCCGACGCATCACCTGGTTGAGTCTCATCTGAGCCTTCTCGACATCTCTAGCGGTGATAACCGCAGCGATGTCGTCGGCATACCCAACCAGGAAAGACCCTTCAGGCAGCTCCATACGTAGGATCCCGTCATATGTATAATTCCATATGTCGGGTCCCAGTATGGAGCCTTGGGCCGCCCCTGCCGAGAGAACCCTCGTCTCCGGGCCATC
The DNA here is from genome assembly GCA_959613345.1 of Tolmerus cingulatus. Taxonomy (NCBI): domain Eukaryota; kingdom Metazoa; phylum Arthropoda; class Insecta; order Diptera; family Asilidae; genus Tolmerus; species Tolmerus cingulatus. The sequence goes on from CAUIJO010000068.1 coordinate 2,534,222, forward strand.
CTCCGTGTCGAAGGTGAGGGTACGGTCCTTCAGGTAATCCCTCATCATCTGCAACAGATACTGAGGGACCCTGAAGTTCCGCTCCAACGCATTGAGCGCGTCCCCCCACCTCACCGAGTTAAAGGCGTTACGCACATCCAGAGTGACCAGCAGGCACACCGGGCGAGAATAATGATTCCCACATTCGGTGGCCCGGGCCGCATCAACAACCTCCTGGATAGCAAGCACCGTCGACCTCCCTTTCCGAAAGCCGTATTGCCTTTCGGAAAGGTCTCCAGCAGCTTTGACAGCTGCTTGGAGTCGAGGCTTCAGGAGCTTCTCCAGGAGTTTGCCGGCTGTGTCGAGCATGCACAGCGGCCTGTACGACCCGGGGGACCCTGCTGGTCCCTTGCCCTTGCTGATAAGTACCAGCCTTGCTGCCTTCCAGCGGGAGGGAAACACTCCCGCCTTCAGGCAGGCGTTGTACATGTCCAGCAAGAGCTCTGGATGGCTCGCCGTCAACGCCTTCAGCACCTCTGCTGGGAGTCCGTCGGGCCCTGGTGCCTTCTTATTTTTAAGGCTCTGCGAGGCACTGATCAACTCCTCCATTGTAAATGGGGGTGGATCGAGTGCCTCCTGGGCCGCGAAATTTGGCACCGGCGGATGGGTGGGGAAAAGGGCATCCACAATGGAACGGACCGTCTCCGCATCGAGGGGAGCGCTCTGCGAGAACGCCCCCAACTTGCGGAGAACGATCCTATACCCTAATCCCCAGGGATCTTTATTGAGATCCTCACCCAGCCGCTGCCAGCATTGACGCTTACTCCTCTGGATGGCCCTCCGAAGGTTCTTTTTGGCTTCCAAGTAATCGGCGGATCTACGGGCTGCGTCGGCATCGCGTCGGTTGGCTCGTTGAGCCAACCGCCTGAGGCGGAGACATATCCGCCTCAGTTCCGCAATTTCGTCCGTCCACCAATACGCAGGACGGCGCCTCCCCCCATAATCTTTCCTCCTTGGCACAGCCTCTCGGCAGGCCCGGTGGATGACACTCATCGTAGAGTCCACCACTCGTACAGCCTGCTCGAGAGGTGGCAACCCCTCTGGTATCCCATCGATGGTGTGCCGGCCGCGCTCGATGGCTAGAGACAGCCTCTCGGCGTCCATCCTGGCGACATCCCATCTGGGCGGGCCCTGCGAACGCGGGACTCGCACTGGCACTACATCACGCACGCGGAACGTGATGTATTGGTGATCGCTGGCTGTATAGTCCTCGATCACCCGCCAGTCCTGCACACGTGCAGCCAGATTTTCCGTCGCAAGGGAGACATCGATAATTGTCTCCCTGTAGCCAGGACGCCGAAAGGTGGACGTCGAGCCGGTGTTCAAAACGACCAGCCCAGTCCTGGACGCAAAGTCCAGGACACGTCCACCACGAGAGTCGGGTGTTGGCTCCCCCCACTCTAAGGCTTTCGCGTTAAAATCTCCAGGCACCACCAGCTCCCCATCCATGCCGCGGACCGCGTCCTCCAGACCATCCAACTTGGTCTGAAAGTCCGCGATAGGCTCGTTTGGAGTGAAGTAGCAGCTGACGTATGTAACGCCATTACTCTTCACCCAAACGAAGCCAGCGCCCACGCCATGGTCCACGACGTCGAAACGCCGTAGATCCGGGACCCAGATTGCCGCCGTGCCAAGGGTATCACGATACCACGTCGGCCCAAACCCGTCTCGGTACTGTTCGCTGACTAATACAATATCAGCGTCTGTCTCGAGACGAATCTGGGCCAACAGATCGTGAGCCGTCCTACTCCTGTTTATGTTTCCCTGAAGGGCAACCACCATCAAGCTTTTTTAGCTTCAGCGAGGGCCTTCCGGAAGGCCCCGCACTCACCCGACCCCGCGACGTGACGTCGAGCCCCGGTATTCCCCGCCACCTCTTGGCAAAGGAAACATACCGGGGACGCGGTACACGTCGCCGACTTATGGCCTAGACCCCCGCACCTAAAACAGCGCTTGCTCCGATCCGGGCCTTTGCAGGCGTGACTATGATGGCCGTAGCCCAGGCACTTAAAACACCTGGGCACGACCACCCTCCTGCGGATCCTGCAAACGACCCAGCCAACCTTAACTCGGGCAGCCTGCAGCAGTCTTGCTGCAGCCTTCCCCTCCACCTCAATAATGGCCTGGCGTTGGCCACGGTCGTTAGGCCGAGTCAGCACGACATGGAGGTGGCCCTCATAGTCTCCCAGAACCTGCCTGAGGGCACCGAGAACCTCCTCCCTGTCTGTGCAGGCGTCAAGCTCCCTGATCTCCAGGGTAGTTCTGGGCACTAGCTGCTTGCCGACCCAGCCGCGGTCCTCAGGGCTTCGGAGAAGGCTGACCGAGTCTGCACGGTGCACTGCCCGAGTTCGAGCAGCACCTCACCAGCCCGAGTTTGCCGTACAGCCTTAATCTGTACACCGCAGCTTTCGGGGTTGACCGCCTTGCGGACAGTGCTGAGCACCTCCGCGAAGGTCTTCCCCGTTGCGGGCTTAAGCAGGATGGCCTCCGGCTTGGCTTTCGCGATAGGTCCGGCTGGTCGGCCGGGAGCTGGGGTCGGGTCCGGAGTCGAGGTCGGAGCCGCAGCGTTCGCTGCCCCCTGTTTCTTCCTCTTCCTCCCTTTCTTCTTGTTCCCTTTCCCTTCCTTGTCCGGTTTCTTCTCACCTCTATCCTTAACCTCCACCTTCTTGGGCCCCTTACCCTTCCTGACCACTTCCGTCCAGGCTAGGGTAGGCTCCTCCTGCCGCTTCTTCCTTGAACCCTCCTCCTGAGCGAGGGGAGGGCTGGAGGCTCCCCTCTTTCCCACCGCCGGCGAAGCCTGCGCGCTCGCTACCGCAGCCGGGGCAGTTTGCGTACCACAGGACTTCGCCGGAGGCCTCTTCGGGAAGGGGCACTTATCCGCCCGCGACGCGGCCCCCACATTATCCGCCGCGACCGGGGCAGTCTGCGTGGGGCAGGACTTCTTCGCGGGTTTCCCGTTGGAGAGGCTGCGGCGGACCCCCGCGCATGCTCTCCTCGACTCTTCAAGGTCGTCAAGGGCTTCCTCCAATGCTGGGAGGCCGTCCTTGACAACCCTGGACATATTGGGCTGCTTCTTAAGAGCAGCCAACATGTCCCTAATGAGTTCCCTCATTTTGGAGAACCCCTTCTCCATGCGGGTCTCTATCACCGCAAACCTGCCCTCGAGACTGAGCGCGGTTCCCGCCGCTCGAGGCGTCTCGGCGGCCGGTGGCCCAGCTGCCGACGAGTCCGCCGAGGACTCTCGCGAGCGTTCACCAGTGCCCGCCCGCGCGTCCGAGACTGGCCCAGAGACTAACGCGAGCGATGCGCCGCCGGCCGCTGCCAAGTCCACGGACGACTCACGCGGGCGCTTCCGCTCTACCGGTGTTTGTAGCACCGGCGATCGGAGCACTCGCGACCTCCTCTCGAAGGGATTGGCAGGAGTACTGCCGCTACCCTCATCAAAACCCCCTAATTCCCCACCCGATTTTAATTTTTGATCCATGCGGTACCAATTAAAGTAGATTCAAGTACGGGTTCGCGTTCTCGGACCACAGCCGAGGCAACCGCCAGCATTACGCCTCCCGAAGCCCCCGTACTTATAGGAAGGCCCTCCTCTTCCGACCGTCCTTTCCCCTCTTCGAACAAGCCCCGAATCACCAGTGACCTGCCTCCGAAGGTTCCGTAGGCTTTCTGAGGAGCACCCCCCTACACCCCCCCGTCTGACCTGAGGATCAGAGCGGGGTGTTCTCCCTAGACCTAGGGTGTGCTACTTCCTAGGGCCGCAGCTCCTCGAGGTTACGGATACACCAAAGAGGTGTGTTGGATCCCGAATCCCGCAGGCAGACGTTCACCTCAACCTCCAGATGCATCCCCCCCTCGGCTCACTGCATCGACCGTGCAGGAGGATACACGGCCGTCTCTCTGACAGGTTCGGACGAGAACTCCGATTGCATAGTGACACCGATGGGCTCGGTGCCCCTATACGACAGTAACCAATTGGAATGGTCCGGGACTGCTTATTCCCCGCCGAAGCAGGTATTCGCAGCTCCCCTCCATTTCTGGAGGGAATTCCCCTATCCGCCACCTGGGGACCCGTCTGGTAGCAGTCCGTACCTGCCCCAGAATGCTTATCTATAATAGTAATATTAATAATAACAATATGAATAAAAACAACAGTAATAAAGAGCAAGTCATTATTCGCCCAACAACCTTGAAACGTACAAGACGTGCGCTGACTGCTGTTAATAAAGAGCTTCTAAAGACATTGGGATTTACTTTGAAAAATGAGTGAAGTCTTGGATATTACCCGAAACGTTGGATATGACAATAGTATAACAAAGATCGATTACCACACGTACTCACCATTCCTCGCATCATTCAAAAACAGCGATGAGATTCGCATTTCAGTACAGCATCAAGATTTGTATATCCTGCCAGCAGAGAGTTTTATTTATATTGAAGGAGTACTAACCAAAGTTGAGGGAACAGTAACAGATACCGCAAAGCTGGTCAATAATGCTGTAGCCTTCCTCTTTGATGAAATTCGCTATGAGATCAACGGTGTAGAAATTGACAGAACACGAAACCTTGGAATTGCTACAACCTTAAAAAATTATATATCGCTAAATCAAAATGAGAGTGAAATACTACTCAACGCAGGGTGGTCCCCCGAAAAGTTGATTACAACACCCAAAGGATTTTTCAATTTTTGTGTACCATTGAAATTATTGCTTGGCTTTGCTGAAGACTACAAGAAAATCATTGCAAATGCTAAGCATGAGCTGATATTAATACGAAGCCGTACAGATGACAATGCAGTTGTATCACCTACTGATGCAATAAGCGTAAACCTTTTCAAACTTCAATGGCGTGTTCCTCATGTAAACGTTGCTGATGACCACAAGTTGATCCTGCTAAAAACTATTGAAAGTGGCAGTGAGATACAAATACCATTCAGGAGCTGGGATATATACGAGTACCCTGCACTCCCATTATCAACGCATCATTCATGGACGGTAAAAACAACATCACAATTGGAAAAGCCAAGATATGTCATCCTAGCTCTACAAACTAATCGGAGAAATGATAAATCAATGGATGCCAGCAAATTCGATCACTGTAAACTGACAAATGTCAAAGTTTACCTAAATTCTGAATCATACCCTTACGATGATTTGAACCTGAAATTTGATAAGGGTAATTACGCCCTCTTATATGATATGTATATAAAATTCCAGCAATCGTACTATGGTCGTCAGTTCCAGCCACTTCTTTCAAGAGAGAAGTTTGCGAATGACGCAGCGATTGCAGTAATTGATTGTTCGCGTCAAAACGAGAGCATTAAAATTGGACCGGTGGATATTAGGCTGGAATTCAAGACATCTGAAAACGTCCCAGCCGATACAACAGCATACTGTCTGCTGCTGCACGATCGTATTGTGGGTTATACACCTTTAACCAACGAAGTCAGGAAATTTGTATAGAATGCCTATCATCATCATTGATTTGCAAGGATTTAAAGACAACCACAATAAATTTATATTGAAAGAGCTGGCAATTTTAACGAGTGAAAATCAAGTACAACACTACGTATTCCAACCTCCATTTCCCTATAAGGATTTAACTCGAGCAGAAAAGAATCAAATTGAATGGGTCCGACACAACCTTCATGGATTTAAATGGGCTGATGGATATATCCCTTACCACAGAATTTATGACGTAATAGCACCATTATTGCGGGATAAAAACATTTATGTGAAAGGAAGCGAAAAGATGAGATGGTTGAAACAGATTTTTGGAAATAAACTAACACTTTATGATGCAGAGGAAGAGGGATGTCCCAAGCTAACGACTCTGGAAACAAGTGAACCATCTTGCATTCTACACCAAGGACAATGTGCTCTGAAAAATGTGTTTATATTAAGGAATTTTTTGAATAAAACAGTTTATTAAAACGTTATAAATACTCTTTTTATTTTACATTATATCTAAATTAAAATAATAGATACTAATTAGATTAATCTACATTCCTTATATAATACTATAATGACCCCATGGTAGAGTGTCATGACTATTATTATTATTATTATCAACTAAATAACGCTTATTATCGAAAGGGCTTAAGGTTATTTTAGATTGCTTAGTGCTATACAATATATGATTATGTGAAACTATGCTATTTTGTGTATGCGTGCTCTCCAGGTGTTCGTTTAAGCATCTCACATAGTCTTCAAAGGTTATCTCCGTCTTCACCACAGCAGTTTTTACGCCCTTTGCCTTCTTTGTTGTTTGATGTCGTCCGGCTTCTTTTTGCACTCTCAATGCATACATTTTAGCCCGTAGACCAACAAACTCCAGCATTATATCACCGCTGTTTTCATCCTTCATAAGGCCTGGTACCTAAATAGAAAAAATTACATAAGTATTTATATTTCTTTAAAAAATAATTTGTAATTGTCTATACTACCTTCTTATTGACTTGGCATATGTTGTATGGATTATTTTGAGGGTAGTCGGATGTATCAAAACGATGAAGATGTTGCTTCATATCCTCATAAATGTCATCAGTCTGTACTTCATATATAAGAGAATCTGTGTCGGTGTAGCACAGCTGACAATTGGTATCATATCGGTTTTTCATATAGTTGTAGTGGAACTCGTACAACAAAGTTTTTGATATATCCAATATTGCCATTCCTACGTAGATGGGCTTATTGAAAATTACTTCTGTTTTAAGTAATTCTACAGCTACCAAGTGATCGTCAAAAATCGAGCGGGAGTGGAAATTGGGCTTTGATATTAGTGCTTGGGCTCCATACCGACCTTCCCACGCTGTTACAAGCTTAATATCTCGGCGAAGACGAACATTCTCCATCGTTTTACCAAATACTGCATTGCACAATAACTTGAAGAGATTCTTCTCAAAATCGTTCTTGGCGTTCTTTCTCAAGTTGGCGTTTAGATCTATGTAAGGCTTCATCCACGCAGCCTGAGAGAATTGCAAGGCGCGATGAATTTTTGTAACCTTGAGGCCTTCAGCCAAGTACTGCTTCAAATTTCTGTAGTGTATCACATAATTTGTCTTACTGCATAATGTGGCCAGCATTTTTTCCTCCTTGAAACCTGGTTGAGCACACTTTTCTGGAGCCATGGGTAGATCTTTTTGTCTTTCGTGAATATCCACTGGATATTCTAAATCAACTTCTAATATGTAGCCAGTTGGTGAGTCATCAGCAATATTAAAGTTTAATGTACTAACATCATCCACCCATTGAATATTATTGTATGGTAAATATTGGGTCATAGCCCAAGAGTACATTGCGTTTATGTCATAGTGCATGAGGTATGACGATGGCTTACTGTTATCGTAGTCCGTCATGTACTTATTATTAGCTCGTGCATACCTTTTTGAGCACTGGGTCATACCACCGCGAATTCCCTTTTCCATAAAGTGAAGAATATTAACGTCGTGCAAAAGTTCGATCTCTGCACTTGTATATTTTAGCATCGCATCCCATGCAAGCCCGGGTGCGGTATAATAATGCGCTGCATCTAATCCATAGTTGTTGATGCATCCATCCCTGAAGTTCTCAAAGACGTCGGCGAGAAGCAGTACATCAGTTTTCAAGTAGAGATCGCTATATTCACCAAGATTTTGCACCTCAAACTCTACCCATACCTTCTTTGCGTGCTCATAATCTTCACTGCTAATTTCACATTTTCCCAGAGAGTTGTAAAAAGATTTACGATCCGGTAATTGGGTCTCCTCAAGATTTTCCCAGTCCTTGATATGCTCGTATGGAAAGACACCTTTTCTTGTCAGTAGCTGGAACTTATCATCGCTTATGTTTGGAAGTTCAGAGCGTACAATTTTCTTTTCAGCTAGATAAGATGAGAGTTTATCCAGCGATGATGGCATGAAGCGAAAAGAGTCGATAAATTTATATCTGATTTCGCCGCCTTCGATATACTTTATGATTGCAATATAATTTTCCGTATTATTGGGTATTATTTTTAGATGTCCCTGGATGCTGTGTGCAACATCTCTAATGAGGAGATGAGCATCGTACTTGCTAAGATTGTGGAATACTATTGGTATCGTTCTGGTGTCCTTATAATTAATGTTGCAATCTTGGTGTGCAGCGCCTCTGTATTTTCCTGTGAGGTGGCAGTGGTCTCTCACCTTAATGTCTGTGGGAGTGAATCCTTTTCCGCATATATGACATGTTTGTGCAATCACAAAATCTTGAATTTGCTGAGGTGTAAGAGGGGTCATTGTTTGAGGGTTTTGAATAATATCTTGAGCTCGACCCGCTATATTCTCTAGTTCTTTTGCGAACCACTCTGCGCAGTTTAAACCTCTATAGCTGTTGTAGTATGAAAGTTGATCATCATATGAGCATTTAAAGTAGTACCCCACACTGTGCGGCTCATGCTGTTGATATTGTTCTGTCTTTCCGATTTTTTTATAAATGGGTTTCAATATGCATTCAAAATCAGCATAGATAATGAATGGAACTCGTTCTTTATTTTTGAAGTTCTTAAATTTAACACTTTTCTCAGGTGGGAAAGTAACTCTGTACTCGTTGAGTTTTTCACAATCTTCCAAGTGTTGCCTGAGCTTTTCTTGCGTGTAAAAGTAGTGAAGGCACCGTTCGCAAAAATATTTTTGACCATTGTGCTGGGAAAGTTGTGATGAAAGGAGCCGCGATAAGTGCTTTATTCATACTTAGTGATAGCGAATGGGCTCATTGTTTGTACTAGAATCTTCCTCCTCCTTCTCTTCATATCGGTCCTGTATTAACAACAGATTCACATGTTGTTCTTGACGATTTTTCGTTAGACGTGATGGGTTTACCTTGTACTTTTGCTTATTCTTTTCCAAAATATATACATTTATGCTGACGTCATTCATTTTCTCAAATTTTGCAATATGTGGTCTGGTAATTGGGAATGCTATTCCGTCTAGTTTCAGGACTGTGGAATAGTGGGGGTATTTTGATACGCGTTGTGGATCCCTCTCTGCCGGATGTAAGGCCGATATTACCGCCCACGCAAAACAGGCGTTGTCATTATTCTTTACATTAGCACATGCCTCACGACGTTTGATTTCAAGAGGTAGCTCAATATAGGACGATCCGAGCTGTGGTGTATACTTATTGATGTTAATCATCAAATTAATTACTTGTTTGAGCGCCCAGCCTGAGTCTCTTTCTTGGAATTCTTCTAATTCTGACGTAATTTTATTCATTACGTTTTCCGCGAACCATTCTGCTATGTTGGTTTCTCCCGATATAACCACATTTTTTGTGCTTATATATTTTATCTCTTCCAATTCTTCGCCACTTGAAGCCTTAACAAATTGTCCGCAGAATACACTATTAACCTTTAAAAATTCTTCTTTCTTCAAAGCATTTATGATCCTTCGAACAAATAATTTTCCGCAATCCTCCAAGAATTCGAGAGGGTCTTTGTGGGCAAGATTAATAGTTACCCCTGTTCGAATGCTACAACAAATTAAAAGTATATAGTTCCATCGAATAATAATTATTAAAATTTACGAGTATATTAAAAAAATGAACTTACCGATTATTAAAGGCGGCTTTCATGTCCTCCCATTTTACCCGGCTTGACGTCCAAGAAGAGCGGTTGGAGTTGTGCCCTGCACCGTCCCTCACTTTTAATTCTTTTAATTGAGACCTATGTCCTAAAATAGTGGCGATTCCCGCTAAGATTTTATTTTTTATTCCATTGTTTGTCGCCCGGTTCAGCTCTTGTTTAAGCACTCTCAACTCCCTCGAACACACTTTCGCACTTTGATCCACTAGTCCGTGATTAGCTTTAGCATCCTCAAAGGCTGACTTAGCCCTTTGCACACAATCATTTATTTGCACCATTTTCAATTAACTTTTAAATTGAACTTTATCACTAAAAACAACTGTTCTTTTCACATAAAATATTATTTTAACTTTTCTACTTTTCAAAATTTAAACTTAACTGGAGACACTAATTCTTTAAGGGCAGAACAAGAACTGATCCAAATCCGTCATAGCACTTAATATATCAATCAATCAATCAATCCCTATCAGCAAATGCTGCAGCATCCCTAAACGAAGAACTCTTTGTTTTGAATAATTCATTCCATTCTAATCTAATGTAAACAAAGCCACCTGCAACCCAAAAATATTGCAATTCGGCGATCGCATCGTCCAAAGCTAGAGATAAGAAACAAAACCAAATGCCTCGCAGTCTGTCAAATAAGTGAAAATATTGCGTGTGTATTCACCATATATGTATAGGCTCATTTACAAGGCTAAGGGTGAAGTATATTGAAGAAAAATTTTTTCTTAGCAAAAATAAAAAATAATATGCTAATATCTCGGAAACCGTTGCTCCTAGACGATTTTTGATTAAAATTTGTTCCCCCAACAGTACCAATACCCTAACTGGAAACATCGTCTCGAATCCATAGAACCCAAAAAATATATACTATTATTAACTTTAATTATACTTGTAATATTTAAAATTCATCTTACTGCAGAGTGCGAATCATCTCTAGAGATAAGAACCACGTCACCACAAACTGCTGATAAGATTCCACATAACATAAACAATGCCACCTGCAACCCGAAAATATTGCAATTCAGCGATCGCATCGTCCAAAGCTAGAGATAAGAAACAAAACCGAATGCCTCACAATCTGCTCATTTCTCCCGATTATTTCGCAATATCACAAGACGTATCACGGCAAAGTAAGAGCGGGGGCCGGGGTCCGAACTCAGAAGAGGGGAAGGGGCATATATCTCAGCGGGGGAGGGGCATATATCTCAGCGGGGGAGGGGGAGGGGTAAAAATGCCACCCCAAAACACAACCCCTAGCGCCTGATGCCACCCCAAACACAAACCCCTACCGCCCGATGCCACCCCAAACACGCACAAAAGAGCTTTCAGCTGATAGTCCTAGACCAGAAAAAGCTTTCATGACGTCACACACCTCAAAACTGCTCGTCCAAGACCAGAAGAAGCTTTCAAACGCTCCTCCACGTACAGACCGAGAGCTTTTGAAGCAAAAGTGAGAATTTTTTGGCCCTGTACATTTCTTATGGGAAAATTGCGCCCGAACTCTCATAGCCTATCTACTTTCCTAATTTTTCACCCGAATTTCCCCCTACGTTTTTCTTGTGTGGAGGGTTTATAGTCATGACTTTAGTTACGTAATTTATAACGCAAGAGTAATTCTCGAAGAAGTCATGTCCTAATATGCCGTCATAACTGAGGTGGAAGTTGTTTTCCACCAAATGAAGGCGATGTATGAGAGTGGAATTGTCCACTACGAATTTGCATTCAGCAGTCCCTACAGTGCGTATGGGCTAGCCTGCTAATGCAGAAATTTGGAGTACTGTTGTGGTGTCAACAACTGTATCTGCGAGTGTTTTCGAGGCTTTGAGCACAGAAATTTCGGCTCCCGTGTCGACGAGGAAAGTGGCCGTCGGGGAAGCCGTTAGGTTATTCCTGATCACCACGATAAGTGAGCGATGATCAGGGATCAGCTGGAGATTAATTTCTCCATTTACTCTCGGGGACGAGAGTGAACATCCGCGCTCACAGTCAGTTGATGGAGGCGAGATTGGGCGACTGCTACCTCGTCTCGCCGGACTTCGTTTGCCGACTGCGTATTTGTACTTGAGCTTGAATTTGCTGCTCTGATATTCGTAGGTCTCCCTGTGTGCTCGGCATTTTTGTGGCCTGACCCCGCAGGTCTTGTCTGGGGGGAATTTTGCTGTGAAGGGGGCCTGTGAGAATTATTTCCCTGAGAGGAATAACTCCTCTCTGGGGTAGGAGCGGGTCGATTGTTCCTATTCCCGGAATATTGTTGCTGTGCGAACAATCTCTTCCTGCACTCCGAGTAGTGATGGCTAGGTATTTTACAGAACGAACAGATGAGCCGGGGCTTCTCTGTCTTGATTTTGGTAGAAAAGCATGTTTCAGCTTCATGCCCTTTCTTATGGCACTTTGCACACATAGGTAGTTGTGCTTTGAACGACCGACTAGTGTCGGCAAAACTCACAGCAGTTTTTATGGAACTATCCAAATCGCTGTGGGATTTTGCCTTAGTTAAGATTTTAATTTGGTCGTCTTTAATACCATCTTCGAATGCTCGTATCACAATTTTCTCATTTTCTTTAGTAAGAATCGAGATAACTTGAGCTTCGGGATTTAAGCTGGCCGTGGCATCATCAAACAGAGCTACCAGTCGACGAGCACGGAAGGCATATTCTTTCAAATCCTCCTTTGGGGATTGCCTCAAGTTCAGGATCTCGTTCTGGATTGATATTCTAGAACGAGTTTCCATGAAGCGATCCTGGAGGGCCTTCTGGAGCTCAATCCACGTAGCTATATCTGTATATTTGATGATGTCATATGCCCTGCCCGTGAGCTTGGTTTTAATTATCTGTAAGAAAATCTCCTTATGCGATCTAGGAGTATCGGAGCCTTGAAACATTCCACAGATGTTTAAAAATCGGTGGAGCTTCTCAGGCGAACCATCGTACTCTGGTATTAGTGACCCCGCATTACTGACGGTCAAACCGACAGAGGCGGCAGCACTAACAACCGCGTTTTCCTCAGGCATTTCGGACGTACTTGCCTGGTCTAGGCGACGCTTTTGCGCGCGAGTAAAAATTTTGACGCAAAATTTTTACCAGAAGGTGAAAAGCAAACGTTTACTCGTTTCGGAGCCAGAGAAGGAAGGATTTTGCGGAAGTTCTTTTACAAGGAATTTCCGGAGAAGTGACGAATATACAAAAAAAATGTGTTCTTTTGGAGCAATTTTTTGTTTTCAAAAAACGGAAAAACAGAAAATTTTTTCTTCTTACGCGATTTTCTAATTAAATTCTATTCTAAATTAACCTGAGTGTTGCCGAGTGCTTCCTGGATATCTCGGAAGTATTCGAAGTCCCACGTTACTTCTCCGACGTAGTGCCAGACTTCTCCGCTGCTGACTTGCTCCTCGGGATGAGAGTAGTTCCTCAGGGCTGGGTAGACGTCGTAGGCTGAAGGGCTGTCGTCGTCGTCGAATAACTCGTTGATCACGGTGTCCAGTTCCTCATCAGAGGTGAGTTCGTCGGAGGTGTAATCGTCTTCCTCTTCTATGGGGATGATGACTTCTTGGAGCTCTTCGATGTCTTCCTGCGTAACTTCCTTCAATTCTTGCGGCCGACACATGGGGTTATGTGCGTGCTTTCGGCTCCTTATATTTTTTTTGAAAAATTTGGGGAGCTTAAGGTCTTACAAACCAATAAGCATATCCCACCGCTGCCACCAAAAATTATGTTGGGATCCTGTTGAGGGATCCGTAGAACGCGAAATTAAAACAACTTAGACTCACGGTTTAAAAAAGATACTTTTTATAGGCTGAGTTAAACACTTTTTAAAAATACTAGTCTAGTTTCCAGGAAAGCCTTACTTTTGGTAGGGGGACAAAGCCTGGTTAAAATCTAGATCACTTCTGACTTGTCGTAACGGGAACATCTCCTTTTATTCAAAATATATTTGGGGAGGATCCGCCCCTTTGATCGATAAAGTATCGTTTTGTCCAATCAGTGCGTTTTCCGAGTTTACATAATCCAAAAATGCATAATTGCATTCTGAGCTGGTGACAAACACCGATCGGCAAATGCATTGCACTCAATTGAGCCATTTGCATCGTGTCAGTTTACACCCCGGTAGCGTTATGCTTAACCTTACCGGCGTGTGCCGGCCGCGGTCAGAGGCCTTGTTCGGCACGAGCTAAAAGAGCGGTGCGTCACCGTTAGTTGTGGGTGTCTTAAGTTTCCCACGCTTGGTGCGATCACTTGATGCTGGCGGTGCTACTGCGCGATCATGCTGTGTTTACGGCGCTTTGGTAATGTGACTCGGAAGCGGCGCTGTTGGGTGTGCGGTATGTCACTCGCCACCGGCTTTTAGGCTTAAGGCCACTTGATTGCCGGCTTTTAGGCTGGTGGTGAGTTATGAATTTGGGATTCATAACAAAGTTATCGTCCTTAAAGATGCAGTTCTCGTTTAAAGACGAGTCGCAGTCGCTCTGAATATACCTAGCTATTGCAGACGGTGTTATATACGTATTCTTTGTTCAATGCGAACAGCCCACGTTGGGCTGCTGGAGCTGAACCCAGGTTTTAGCCCGATGGAAAATTTTCAAACGGCAATGGTCATCTAGAACATGATGCCTCATCATCTGAAATTCGTACCGCAAATCTTCTGACGCCTTCGTGTAAATTGGCCTAAGATGTTTACACAAATGTTCTTCAGGTTCCGGTTTGATGCATTTATCAAATTCCATAGTTGAAAGCATTTAGACTGAGTCTCGATGAAGGTCGGTCATGATGTATTCGGTGGAGGGCTCGATTCTGACGTAGGAGTTGTTGACTAGTGTAGGAAATGGGATTAGTTTAAACATTTGAAATTCTGCGGTGGCAATCAAGGGAAGATGAATAAGAAATATTGCGGTAGTTGTCGCCACCTTACACTTCACATTTAATAAGCTATAAATGTGTGCTGATGATGCAAATTGTACTCCTAATGGTAATCTTGCTTGCAACTCGTTCAGATGCTCAGCTAGTCTCTCCGGTTAGAATGAATGGGCTAGCTTTGCCGTGGTGTATATCAGTTATGATGTCCATGATGGAATTTTGCATTTTCTGGAATTCAGTGATTACAAGTGACACGAATACTGAGAGCAGCGTAAATGTCCTTGTAATTTTCTCCTGCTTCATTTCCACTGTGAAATTATTTATGTTGCTGAAAAGACCATCCATCTCGCTCTGAAGAGTTAGCAACTGCTTGGTCCTCTCCTCTTCTGAATATTTCATGATGTTTGTGGTCGCTTCGATGATGGATATCTGATTTTTTATTAAATCAAAAAGATGATTTGCATTATTTTGAACGCGTTTAATGGTCGTCTCCATTTGAGCTGCATATTCGTCATCTAGAGTTCCGAATAATCTATTGGCAATATTACCAACTACATTAAATAGGCCTCGTCCTTTCCGCTGTTTTGGTAGTTCGAATAACAACTGATTATTTTCCTCAAGCTCGGTAAGTTGAAGCTGATATTGTCCCAGTATCATATCAAAATAATTGGAATCTACCGCTCTGGTTGATAGCAGTTTCATTTTATGAACTCCCTTTTGAATGGATTCGTACGTCTTCCAGTAATTGGTCATGTTATAAAATACTATCAGTTTCCAATCATTTACAATCAGTTGTCCTTGTCCAAGTTGCTTGCAATATACCCCTGAATTTTGTGTGATTGGGGTGATTTGAAATGGTTCTGTAGAACTTGCTCCAAATACTGATAGTGGTAGCAAGAAGAAAGCAAGAATTGATAATAACATAGTGCTTAAGGAAAACCGCGCTCGCTTCCGCGATGAACTTTGTTTTTCTTCTGCTGGAGCGTTTCCTTCTGTGTCTGTTTCAGCGATTCGTTTAAGTTCTGCCCTTGCTGATTCTGGTTGCTGCCCACTTAAACATCCCTCGATTGATAGCAGGGCTAAGTTATGGATAGCCCGTTTGTATGCTCCTATAGACGTTTTTACGACAGCTACTCTAACTAGTCCATCCTAGCCCGGAATTGCTTCAACAATCCTGCCCATTGGCCATTTCAGCGGCGGAATGTTGTCCTCCTTCATGAGTACCATTATCCCAGGAAGAACATTGGGGGAAACCGCCTTCCATTTATGTCTTTGTTGGAATTCACATAAATGTTCTCGAAACCACCTATCCCAAAATTCTTGTCGTACAGCTTCCATCGTGTGAGTGAAGTCAAATTTTTCGTTTGTTGGGCCAAGTTGGGAATTAATGTTAGAGGTTAACCTACAAGGAAATGTCCTGGAGTAAGTGCCGTGTAATCATTCGGGTCTGGTGATAGAGGAGTAAGTGGCCTTGAGTTCAAAATAGCCTCGGCTTCTGCAACAACGGTGCGCAGTTCTTCATATGACAGAGCTGCCTTTGCAAGGGTTTGCTGAAGTAGTTTTTTCGCTGCCTTGATGGCAGCTTCCCACAATCCACCAAAATGGGGTGATCGAGGAGGAGCAAAATTAAACTGAATCCCTTTTTCGCTGCATGTTCTTGTGATTTGAACCAGAGTGGCTCGTTTCGACATTATCTCTTGTAGTTCATCTAGTTTATTTCGAGCTCCAATGAGATTGGTCGCATTGTCATTCTTCGCAAATTCCGCGTCTTGCGATAAATCGTCGTAGTGACAAATCCGACACAACTTCCATGTGGATTGCCTTTGTCGAGAAGCAACAGTACACGGCTATATAAGTTTTTGTGGTTTCTTCCCCCTAACATGGTAATGGGTGAAAATTGGCCCACAAAAATCCACTCCTGTCTTTAAAAATGGCCGGGCAGGTAGAACTCGATGTGCGGGTAAATTTCCCAT
Organism: Tolmerus cingulatus; assembly: GCA_959613345.1. NCBI lineage: Eukaryota > Metazoa > Arthropoda > Insecta > Diptera > Asilidae > Tolmerus > Tolmerus cingulatus. The sequence continues at coordinate 2,550,687 of CAUIJO010000068.1, forward strand.
CTCTTGTTTTAACATTTGAGGCTTTGCTCTGACGCATTCAACACAGTTTTAAACTGTTGATCGCGCCAAAGCCCTTGCTTGTAGAATCCAAAAACGCTGTCTCGCTATGGCCAACAGAGCCAATGGTCCTGCATCTAAAAGTGTCTTGTGCAGGTCATTCAAAATTAATTTTTAAACAAAGTCAGCACCTGGCAATAGTATGGGGTGTTTCGCATCATATGAGATCGCAGCGTAGTCGAGCCTTCGCCCCACACAGATGACACCATTTGTATCCAGAAACGGTGTGAGCGAAGAAATTTCTTGTGGAACTCTTGACATTGTTGTTGTTCTGAAGCACCTTTATCTCCTCTTGAAAGTGTCGTCTTTGTATTTCTTTGAAAATTACAACCAGTGCTTCATTCAGTTCTGCTGTTGAGATCCATGCAATGCCTTCACCTGCTGTGAATTGCCTTCTCACTTTCTTAATACCACGAAGAATATAAGCCATGGATCTTTGAAGAAAACTGAATGAGTTTTTGTGATTGATTCTATCGAGGGGATGATCAGACATTTCCGTCAAGGGTTCTGTATTTGTTATCAGTGCCACACTAGCTCTTTCTTCCTCATGCAATCGAACTGTAGAAATTGTCCCATCAGACCATTCTGATTGTGGTTTCTTCAGGAAATTTGGTCCATAGAACCACAACACTGAATTGATTAAGAATTCCGAGGTACAGCCACGAGATACTAAATCAGCGGGATTCGATTTAGTGCTGATGTAGTTCCATGATTCAGAATTGGTGTGTTCCTGAATTGATGCAACTCGATGAGCAACAAATGTCTTTAAGGTTGAGGAACCGCCTTTTATCCAGGACAAAACAATTTGAGAATCTGTCCACAGAAATGATTCATCAGTTTTGATCTTCATTGTCGTTAATAGACGATGAGCTAAAATTGCCGCTAAATTGGCTGCACATAGCTCAAGTCGAGGTAAAGTAACTAACTTGACAGGAGCCACACGAGATTTTGCACACAATAACTTGCATGCAATTTCCTGATCGCAGCTGATGCTTCTTAGATATATTGCAGCGCCATATGCCTTTTCACTTGCATAAGCGAAAGCGTGTAATTCGTGTCTTATTGGTGTGCCTGAGGTAAACATATGACTCGTTATCTTGAGATATTGTAATACCCTTAGATTCTCGCGGAACTTGGTTCACTCATTTACGATCGTCTGGAAGACTGCAACACTTACTCCTGGCAACTGGTGAAGCTATTCAATTTCAATAAGTTCGCAAGGCTTCGCCACCAAGGAGGAAATTACTATGGTACTCCTTGCGAACCCTTAAATTTAATCCCTGGTACGAGTTTTGAATATTTTGCGTTTCTTTTATAATTAAAATTTTCTAGAAACTCGTTACCAGACAACAAAAGAATGGCCCACCTAATTAAAAATTGATTCGCATAATATTTGTGAGTCTTTTCGACATACGCACTCATCCAGGTAAATTTATTCTGCGGAGGGGACTTAATTGCAGGACACCTGCGATCAAAAATGTCTCACGAAAAAAGTAGCCCAAGGCATGCGGGATGTGAAAGAAAGATGACAAACAGATCTCTTTTAGGCACAATTTCTTATGCTGCCGTAATTTGTGAGCTCCTTTTAAAAGACTCCAGGAGGCGGTAAAGCGAAATTGAAATTGTTGCTCAACAAGTTACCCAAACAACGAAATGCCAGATGTAATAATGAACAGGATGACATTTTACGCTGTGGGAAGACTGCTGCGGACAGTTGAGGTTCTGAGGGTGATTTTGCTTCAAAGGGTTGGGTGATCATATGCCAGTCAAAATCTTATGGCCTTTAGCACATGAGGAGCCTGTGGATGTTTACCATACCATACCGTACCAGATCATAAACATTAAACCAAAAAGAATTTGTCATCCCTATTGTTCGTAAAAAATAATGTTACTGGGTAATTAGCGAACTAGTATGTACAAAAAGTTTAATATAACTCGCTCTGATTAACGAAATAACTCCAATTATTTTCTTCACTAGTTCTTTTCGGTAACATTAATCCGTATCCTTATCCATTTATTGGCTGTTGAAATATATTTGCCCATTTTCTGTAAATGTAACGTTTATATGTAAGACTGTATCAAATACTATATGATCAAAACATATAAATTCAAAAACGATTAGCAAGTAATTTATATTTTTCGATCGCTTCATCATAATTATCAAGTACTTACATAAATACCACACTAAAATCCACATTAAAATGTTCCTCTAATTTTAATCAAAATAGCCAGTTACTTAGTCATAATAACCTTTAATTACTAATTTCAAATATAACACCAGTCAAGGAATTTAATAGTTTTTTTTGGTGTCGACCAATTGGCACCTTATTTTTTCTGCAAATTACGACTTTGTAAATAATAATGTTCAATCAGATGTCATTTTCGACAAGAAAAGAGTTAGTAAACACAAAATTTCTTGTGTTGAGGAATAAGGGTTTTTTTCCTATCGTTGTGGAGGCTCCCTGAAGCGGTAGTTTCCCTTGTAGCGGTAGTTCCCTGTTGCGGTAGTTCCCTGTGCGGTAGATCCCTGTTGCGGTAGATGGCTGTTGCGGTAGATGGCTGTTGCGTCAGATGGCTGTTGCGGTAGATGGCTGTTGCGTTAGATGGCTGACAAAATGGCGGTCATCTGTCCTCGTCGGCGGTCGGTAGAAGAAGGAAGCAACTCATGAGGTGAGCTCTCCCGATGACAATCGAGAGTGAAGTTGCCATCGGTTCTGACAGACAAACGAATACAGCGTACGGGAGGAGTCTTTTTCTGGTCAACAAACAAGGAGCTAAGGAGTGGTTTTTGGTTTGTTAGTTAACAGGGTTGCACTCTCCAACATTCTCCCCCCGTTAAGAGCTCTTAACAAGAGGTAGCCTACAGAGTTTCACGACGGGTCTCTTGAGCTCTCCGTTGCTCGTTCGCACCGTCACAACTCTCACCAGGTTGTCCTTACCAGGATGTAATGCGATGACTCGGCCCAAGGCCCATGATGATGGCGGCATATTGTCTTCACGTAAGAGGACGAGGTCCCCAACGTTTATGTTGGTTTCTTTTTCGTGTCCACTTCGGACGATGCTGCAGTGTTACAAGGTACTCCTTGTACCAACGGGCCCAAAAGTGTCCATACATTGACTGAAGCATCCTCCAGCGTGATGCGAAGCTGACTCGATTATCCTCTCTCGGGTCCTCGGGTAGCGCGACCAAGGGTTGTCCAATCAAAAAATGACCTGGTGTGAGGACATCGAAGCAATCGATGTCGTCTGATATCGCTGTGAGAGGACGAGAATTGAGGACTCCTTCTATTTGCACAAGCACGGTGGAAAACTCCTCATAGGTAAGTCGAGCTTCACCGATTGTGCGACGGAGATGCTTCTTGACGAGTTTGATACCAGACTCCCAACTTCCCCTGAAATGAGGTGCGGCGGGAGGGTTGAACTTCCAGGTTATTTTGTAGGGTGCTGAACGTTCTGAAAGTATACTCTTATGTTCTTTTGAAGTGATTAGTTTATAGAGTTCACAAAGTTTTCGATTTGCACCCACGAAATTTTTCCCATTGTCACTATAAACATTATTTGGGACACCCCTTCGCGCGATAAATCTTTTAAGACAGGCAAGAAAAGCCTCACTCGAAAGGTCACTCGCGACTTCCAAATGTATTGCTCTGGTACTTAGGCATGTAAACAATGCAACATACCCCTTGCAGGTTCCAGCACCACGTCCGCGCTGTCGGAGCATAGTAAACGGACCACCGTAATCGACGCCTATATTTTCAAACGCGCGCGTAAACGATGTCCTTGATGGGGGAAGATTCGCCATTAGCTGCCGTGAGGTTGATGCCCGTTGCCTAATACACTTAACACAGGCGTTAATACATCCCTTGACTAGGGTTCGACAGCATAAGATCCATTATCGTTGTCTGATGATAGAGAGCAATCCATTAGTTCCTACGTGGAGACGTTTTTCGTGTAGATAAGCAATTAATAATTTTACGAATTGGTGTTCCTTAGGTAAGATGACAGGGTGTTTGGTCTTATAACTGCAATTAGATCTCTCCAATCTTCCACCCACGCGTAAAACGCCTTCCTTATCCAAAAATGGCGAGAGTGACCTTAGGTTGCTGGACGATGAAACGTCTCGATTTTTCTGCAAGGCGGTAACCTCGTCACTGAAACAGCATCGTTGTGTCCATTTGAGGCACACGAGCATAGCGGAGTTCAGCTCCTCGGACGTGAGCCAACGCCCTTCCCCGACTGCTCTCGGCTGCCTACAACATTTGATGAACTGTATGCATCTTCCCAAAATGTACAGTATTCTCATTAGAGATGATTTGTCCCTGAAAAGGTCCGACAATGTATCATTCTGTATTACGATTGGAAATGTTTTGAAAGATTTGCGGTCTCCTCTCGGCTTTAATCCTTTCGCGATGGGAGAGAGATGTCTCGTCGACATCATCATGCAGATACGACCGCCAGTCTGAGGCCAGATAAGCTGGTCCATTCCACCACAGAGACGAATCAATCAGATCCTGGGGGCGCACGCCACGTGAGGCCAGGTCTGCAGGATTATCCTGAGAATTGACATGATGCCACGCGGATCTCGGTAGTATCGACAGGATCTCGGACGTTCGATTCGCCACGAACGACTTCCAGTAGCAGGGATGAGAAGACAGCCAGCCTAGGACGATTTTTGAGTCGGTCCATGCCACGCAAGTCAATTCAGGTTTATTCAACGATGTCTTGATTGCGTGCATTAGCCTACTTAGGACATGTGCTGCATTCAACTCAAGCCTCGGCACCGAAATTCGATTGATGGGGGCCACTCGAGTTTTGGCCGCAACTAGGGTGATCGACGCGGTTTGGTTGTGTGATACAACTCGGCAGTAAACGACTGCCGCGTGACCGCTCTCAGAAGCGTCCGCAAATCCATGCAATTCATAGCACTCAGAAGAAGTGTGAAGCCATCGTGGTATTTGGATTTGAGTGAGCTTATGAAGATTGCTATGTATGGATATCCATTTTGATAGTAGGGTATCTCGGATTGGTTCGTCCCAATCATAATTTTCGAGCCACAATTGTTGGAGCATAATTTTAAATACGATGGTTACTGGTGCAACCAACCCAAGCGGATCAAATATTTTTCCGGTTTAAGACAAAATCAACCTTTTGGTAGGAGTTTCTATGTCAGACGGATTCACGTCTATTCCGAAACAATCAGTATCCGCTTTCCACCTCAGTCCGAGAACTTTTATGGACTCAGCTTGTCCCTCGATTCGAATTGGGTTTGGAGCCACGTCCTCTCCTATTAGGGTCAGAAATTCGACAGAGTTTGAAGACCACTTGTGTAATGGAAAACCCCTAGTGGACAAGGCGTAGGTCAATTCCTGATACAGTTTACGAGCGATCTCTAAGCTGTCCATAATTTTAAATACGATGGTTACTGGTGCAACCAACCCAAGCGGATCAAATATTTTTCCGGTTTCAGACAAAATTAACCTTTTGGTAGGAGTTTCTATGTCAGACGGATTCACGTCTATTCCGAAACAATCAGTATCCGCTTTCCACCTCCGTCCGAGAACTTTTATGGACTCAGCTTGTCCCTCGATTCGAATTGGGTTTGGAGCCACGTCCTCTCCCATTAGGGTCAGAAATTCGACAGAGTTTGAAGACCACTTGTGTAATGGAAAACCCCTAGTGGACAAGGCGTAGGTCAATTCCTGATACAGTTTACGAGCGATCTCTAAGCTGTCAGCGCTTCCGAGAAAATCGTCGACGTAGAAGTTCTCTTTGATTGCCTTAGCGGCCAGCGGGCAGTTTCCCTGAATTCTTCCGCCACCTGATTCAATGATCTCGTCGCTAGGAATGAAGCTGCGGAGGTACCGTAGGTGACTGTATTTAATTGACAATGTTGGAGTGGTTCAGAGAAGTCTCTCCTCCATACAATGCTTTGATAGTCTCGATCTTGGTCGCTCACCAAGATTTGTCGAAACATCTGTTTAATATCAGCAACTATGGCTATTTCGTATGTTCGGAAAGATATCAAAATCGGGAAAAGGTCGCGCTGTACCTTCGGTCCGACACACAGTCTATCATTCAGGGAAATGCCCGTGGACGATGGCACTGATACATCGAAAACAACGTATAGTTTCGTAGTTACACTACTCTCGTTGATCACAGCATGATGCGGCAAGTAAGCATGTTCGCTGGTAGGGGTTTTGTCAGGCTGATTTACGGGTTCGAGGTGTCCCAATTCGGCATATTCCTTCATGAAGTTCCGGTAACTAGTCCCAAACTCCCCGTGACGTTTGAATTTTCTTTCCATCGACGTGAGTCGAGCTATCGCGGAGTCAATTGTCCTTCCAAGAGCGAGGCCATCTTGTTTAATCGGTAGTCGGACGACATACCTACCGCTGGCCTTGTCCACACGATGGGTTTCTGTAAATAGTGGCTCACAATATTTTTCTTCATCAGTAAGTGTAGAGTAGTTCGGAGATAATTCCTCCAGTTCCCAGAATGATCTAAGGACCCTTTCAATCCGACATAAATCCGAATGATGCAGTCCAACTCCTGCAGTAGGACCGGACATATCGACCGACCCAGATACGACGTAACCGAATAACGTGTTGTGTAATTTGGGTCCGACACCGGGCGGAGTATATTTTCCTTCTCTTAGTATATCAACGAAGTGATCGGAGCCCAAAATAATGTCGATTTTGCCGGGGCTATTAAACTTAGGATCGGCTAACTCAAACTGGCTCAAATAGGGATACCTCGCGCAATCAAATCCGGATCCCGGTTGCAGAGACGTCAGTTTTGGTAAAATGTATACACACACTGATACACTCTCAAGTTCGTTATTTCTTGACCGGAGTGTAACGAAAATTCTTCCTCTAGTACATCCAGACTTGCATGATCCCACTCCATGCACTATAATCTTCGCAGGTTCTCTTTTAAATCCCAATCGTAAGGCACAGTCCTCCGAAATGAAGGAACCCTAAGACCCAGAATCAATAAGTACACGGCAAACGTGATCTTTGCCATAGAAGTCCTTCACATGGATTGAAGCGGTTGGAAGAATAGCTAGTGGGGTATCGCCCTTACTATCGGAAGAGTGTGAGGCCAGAGTGAGTTTCACACCTTCACCCTTGTTATTGTTATGTGAGGTTACGTGAGAACTCGCGGCGGGATTAAGTGTACTACTAGTAGCCTGCACTTTCGGAGATGTCCTCATTGCTTGACCGAATCCTTTCGAGGAGAATTGTCCATTAACAATAATCGCCTCATGTAATAGGGTATGATGAGATTTTCCACAATCGCGACATAGCCCCTTGGACCTGCAACGCTTGACGCTATGGCCGGGACTTAGACAATTAAAACATAACGGATGTTTTAACACAAGAGCGCGCCTAGCCCCAACATCCATTCCCAAAAATTTAGGGCATCTGTATAACTGGTGTGAGACTTCCGAACAATGAACGCAACCGCGCGGTGTATTACTGTGCATCATTCCAATGGAATGTGAACCTCGAATTGGAATTCTTTTTTGTGGTATGTCACACGCTTGTAGGGCATCGCACCTCTTATTTAGGAACTTGAAAAAAACTTCTATAGTGGGCGAGTCTTCGTTTACCGAATCGGCGGACCATTCCTTTCTCGTCTCCGAATCTACCTTACTTAAAATTGTGTAAATGAGCCACGGATCTCGAGTTTTTGCATCGTTTCCTAGTGCGTTTACTCCACGAATCAATTCATCTGCGGTGTCAACGAGGTGTCGCAATTGATTTGGAGAGGTCTGTGACACTATATGTAGGTCAAAGAAAGACTTAATGTACGAAGTAAGGATATATTTTTTCTTATCGTAACGCGTCATGAGCTTTTCCCATGCTTCTTTATAATTGTTCTCTGTTGTAGTCAAATGCTTAATTAATGAAGCGGCTTCCCCCTGGACTAGTCCCTTTAAGTACTAAAACTTTTGTACGGGTGACAATCCTGAGCGTTTATCGACCATCGATACGAAAAGGTCCTTGAATGAGGGCCAATCTTTGTAGTCACCGGTAAAGGTTGGGATATTAACTTTCGGCAAGCGAATATCATTATTAATTACTTGAGTGAGACTAGAAGGGGCCTGGCTATCCCACAGACTTCGCTGTTGCTCTGCGAATTGAGTGAGTGTCGCGTTAAACTGATCAATAGCCGAGGGACCATCACTTGTTTCAGAGTGGGAGGCCCGATTAGCTGCTCGCGAACTTCGACGTTGAGTGTCCAAGCGTTCACGGCGATCGCTTATAGCTTGTCGATATAAGGCACTGACAGCAAAGAAATTCGATTCAAATTCTTCTAGTTCCGATACCACGCCCATTGCCGCGAGCGCGTCATCTATTTTAACAAATTCTTCCCACCATTTATCCAATTTTTCAAATCTTGACTGTAGCTCCTCGAGGAGCGTATTGTCATTTATACTGTTGATATAAGTTTTAGACCTGGTTAACGAGGCCTTGACCCTCCCTCGCCTCTGTCTTAACTCGGCTTCCCTATTTCCTAAGTCGACCTCTGTCATTTTTACTTGAGGACGATCAGCTGGTTTTTGAAATAAATAATGAAACTATTTTGCGCTTTAGCAGAGCTTTTCAATAAATTACGGAAAATTTAGTGTCTTTAGCTGAAGTACGGTACTCTCAGCTATTTACTTCGATTTATTTCTCTTTAGAATGTCACGGTGAATTGTCCGAAAATGTCACTGCGACTTGTTGCGTGATTGCCTGCGAGATCCATATGTGAATACGGCAATCACAAATTACCCGAATTTTAGATGTCTAAGCAGACGAATACGGCAATCACTAATTACCCGATTTTTTTATTTTTTTTTTTATTTAGCGAGAGGACAATCCCAACTGTCTAGCATGCACTAATTAGTATATAAAATTGGGCACTTATCTTGAGGCAACTTGTTGAATCCTGATCAATCCTGTTGAATCCTGATCAATCCTGTTGATCCCACGCTGGGCTCCTCAATCTTCTTTGCTGTGTAATTGTTCCCTCGTTGCACTGGTGACTCTGCTGAATTCCACGCTGATGTCTCCGTTCCCGGGTTTCGGCATCATTAAATGTTGAGGTTTTTTTTTCTATCGTTGTGGAGGCTCCCTGAAGCGGTAGTTTCCCTTGTTGCGGTAGTTCCCTGTTGCGGTAGTTCCCTGTGCGGTAGATCCCTGTTGCGGTAGATGGCTGTTGCGGTAGATGGCTGTTGCGTTAGATGGCTGACAAAATGGCGGTCATCTGTCCTCGTCGGCGGTCGGTAGAAGAAGGAAGCAACTCATGAGGTGAGCTCTGCCGATGACAATCGAGAGTGAAGTTGCCATCGGTTCTGACAGACAAACGAATACAGCGTACGGGAGGAGTCTTTTTCTGGTCAACGAACAAGGAGCTAAGGAGTGGTTTTTGGTTTGTTAGTTAACAGGGTTGCACTCTCCAACATCTTGTTTGGACCCATTCTGATAAATAACTAAAAAATAAGTGTTTATATTAAATGTGTCATTTGAAATGGTTCTTTCTAATTGAGATTGTGTGGACTACCAATATTTAACTATTTTAGCGACCAATTTCTCAACTCTGGTGTTTCCTCAAGTCATCATTTATTTACAATTGTTTTTTGAAAAAAAAATTAGTTTCGCGGTATACATTTAAGTTGTGTCTATGTACATATGTACTTTTATAAAATTCCACTTTCCATCTGAAACCCTTTTACTGTTTCTGAGAGAGTCGGCGTTTTTTTAATAATTTTTAGAATATAGGCAAAACAGTTTTATTCCGTTTTTATTAAAGTTTGGTTAAGGTGGAACAACACATAGAAAGTTAAGCCTGCAATTTCTTATTTATATGTATGTTTTCAATAAATAGCCAGGTCGAAACTTTATTACAAGGTGGTTTGTTTTCTCTTTAATCTCTTGATCACTTGGTGTGATTTCCTTTCCTTTTGGGCATAGCTAGACAATTTTGGGTCGAGGATATATTTGTTATTGCACATTTGTGTGCAGTGTTAAAATTTAAATAAGAAAATCATTTTCGTATCTATAAGTCAGAACTTATATTTGCGAAAAGGTTCTTTTAGACATTATTGTTTATTTATAATATACATTAACTTAAGTGCCGACGAAGAAAATATCAACAAGCATATAGAATTTGAGATCTTCTACTAGATTTTGAGGAAATATTGAGCGGACCAGCATGCCCAAATAAACATATATTGGGAAATGACATATCGAAGCAATTATCATTTTTGTTAATTTCGAATATTGTTTGTGTAAAGTAATACCAGTTAAAACCATTTTTAATATAAGCCATTTCCAGTTAAGTATTTGTCCCAAAATAAGGGAATAGTAGCGGCGTTTTAAAAATGGTGAAGTTAAACGCCCGAAAAATCTAAAAATAAAATTTTGCACTGAATGTCCAAGAATATTCGACATTCGAACGATAAACGTCTACATCTGGCATGTAGTATTTTGAAATTTTAATATCACCCACAGAGATGGATGACTATGACTTCAAAAATACCGTCAGCACCTCGGAACCATAAGCGCCTGTTAGATAAAGGAACGATTGTTAAAACAAATAGAATTCGTAAAATTAAATAGCCTACAATTTTTATGACTACAGATTTCCCACAAGTGACCCAAGCACTCCTTTCAAAGAGTACTATAGTTTATATGTAGATTGTTCTTTTCAAATAAGCCGGGTTACGCTGTTACATGCCCTCAAGTATTACTCGAATGGTGCTGGGATACGCTGAGAAACGCTACGATACTCAAGATCTACTGGAAAATTTAATTCGGGTTATTTAAATATCTATTATTATTCTCTTAAAGCAGGATACAAATTCATGAGAACACCGCAAACTACGCAAATATATGCATTATAAGCAAACGTAATTTGGAATAAAAATCGACATAATTTTAAATTTGTTATTTAATTTGATGTTATGAAAATCGAAGATTTTAATTTGGGTATTAAATTTAAGTCCACACCTACACGTCCTTTTTTAATTTGCAATGTGTGGAACGATAATGTTCCAATATTTCATCACCTTCTGGACTGAGTTATCTTTATCATCTTCTGAAGGACTTGAACGTGCTTTTGTTAACACCGACGATTATATCAAGTTTTGTTTTTATAATGAAAGCATCTTTAATTCATAATAAATACTCAATTCAATATCGCCGAATTGTTTATTTTTGTCCTCAAAACTAAATTTCGAAGAGTTCTGAATAATTTTTTAATGTATTCCGTATTCTTAAAATCAGTTTGTAATTTAAAACTGAAGAAAACAAAAAAAAAGGCCGCCAGTATACATTGTATGCACATATGTGTAATATCTATCAAGATACAGTCTTATAATTAGAATTACTTCTTATACAGAGTTAGATGTAATCTGGAATTAGCTACTGCGATCATGTTAAGAGTTTTCGAGCTAAAACTTATAGCTGTTTACCTAGACTCTGGCTCTCTGGCCACATTAGGTGTATCCTTTAAGTCCTAAACTTTTTGTAGTACTCTTATTTTGCCTAATTTTTCACTATGGAGCTCGGATTTATCTTAAGTTTGATATAATTCATGCAAATGACTACTATAAATTGCGTGTTACGAATGCATGGAATTTTTAGACCATATTCTAATGAATAATGTACTTTTATAAGAATTGTAATTACTTTATGCTCTTCGAATAATTAAGAGGAGTTAAATTCGAATTTAAACTTCAAGTACCTATAAAAGAGCCTCAAGTATAATTTTCTTTTAATTGAAACATATATTAGAAAATCTGCAAATATACATTTCTTGCTTACTACAATATGAGTAAATTTATTTCTCAAAGGTCAAAAAGTTTAAAATATTGCTTTTGGCAATTGCGATTTTAAGTAGGTCTTTTTTACAAACAGCCCACGTGCGTGGGACAAATAGATCTTATCTTTAATTCGTTCATTTCAAAGGTTCTTGAAGAATTGTTTTTAGAATGACAAGATGGATAAGTCTATAATTTAAGGTTTATAAAGTTAGATATCTCGAGGAGCATGCAGGTGATTCGACTGACCGAAAAAGCGTTATTTTTCTTCAGAATCATCCATTTTGGTTCCAAATGAACACTCTAACACATTTATATTCATTGCCTTCCTTCCTTTTTCCTTCAGAAGATTTCAAACTCAATCTGTCCCGAAGACTTTTCCAACTTGATGGAATGACGGAAATAAATAAACATGGTCTGAAAAGGAAATTTTTGTTGACCTTTTGTATGAATCCATATCCATATTTGAATAGCGAAGTGAGGAAATAAACAAAAAATCTGAAACAACCGCTTTGTAATTAATTGCTGCCGCAAGTACGCGAGTCGCTCAATTTCGCGTTCTGTATTACTCTCCAGTTTATCAAAATTCCGTCCTTTGGTTTCCAATTGTTTCATTTTCGTTTCTACCAGGAGAAGTACAAGCGACATGATTATCCTTTTCTCAACTGCAGCCATTGAGCCATTTCTGACTTCAATCCTTGCTGCTGTGGATTGAGAACTTTCGGTAGAAGATTCTTGGGTCTTAACCGAGCAGTATTTTAAAGTAGTAGAATAGTATAAAGTAGACTGGAGACCTACTGAAATTTCAAATAGGTTGCCCAGCTCCATTTTTTCCAACTTTACGGCCAGGATTAGCTACAGTACAGTCGCAGAATTAAGTCGTTTTCTGAGAATTTTTCCACTCGAACGAGTTCCGAGCAGCCCCTACTTATGCAACGCGATTAGAGACGGACCAGTGGGCACACGATCTCTTAAAGAAAAAATATGCCCACTTTTCTGGGAGTCTTTGATGAGCTGAATATACTACAAATTTTTGTGGGAATACGGCTTTATAGGGTTCGGAGGAAAAACAATAACTACATCGTCGAACAAATGTGATTAGTGAACAATGATGGGTTCATTAAAAAAAGAAACTGATTTATGTAATTTTGAAACGCTATTCAAAAGAGACTGGAAAGATGATGGCTCCGCAGCATCTCCATGTGCCCTTCAAAAGCGTTCTATGTATTTCCTTTCAGCTCGAACATAAAGAATCGCTTATATTTCATACGAAATTTCATTATTAATGGCTTTGGGATATTAATGTTTGTCATTTGTAAAGTGCCCGCCGTTCGGAGGGCGCTTGTCTCAATAATGTTTCTGCGTCCTTGTTTCAAAAATACAAATAAAATGCTTTCTTTATCCCCTCGCTGAGGAAACGTAAAACCGACATAAAAGCTGCGGATCCAGACTATGTAAACAAATTTCTCAAGCAAATGATGAAACCTTATTGCCGTTTAATATTTTCACACAACGCAACTGGGAACAATACTAGAAATTCCAAGATTCTTAGATACATTTTCCCATTACGTAAGTACAGAAGATGCGAGTCGAGCGATTAGAGCATTTATTGTAAGAACCAACTATTTACATCATATAGTATGAGATATAGGATTTAAACATTAGTGGTAGATAAACTTATGAAAATTAAACGGGGATATTTTACGTTTCGAAGGCACTGCGACAAATGGATAGGACTAAGCACCTTTTATATTAATTAAAACATACGTTAACTAAGAGGGCATGCAGGCGAAGAGTCCATTCTGAAAGTCCTTAAAGATGTTTTATAGGTCCCCAGAGATATGATAAGCAGTTTTACAAAAGAAAAGTTTATGTTTTGTGGCAAAAGTAAAACACAACGCAGAGGAGGCTGACAGCTGACCTGAACATGGAAGTGGAGTTATTACGCAACAAAAATGAGTTCCGCACAACAACGAACGTGCTTGACCCGCTTCTGTTCCAAAATTTGCAATCTTTTATTGATAATTTTAAAGATGACTGGGAATGCAATCCGACGATGTTAGAGGACCCTGTCGGTAAAGACGATTTTAGAAAAGAGCATGTGGAAACAGTAACTGTTTGCCGGGCTTGTGGGAGTTTTAGAGGAGTCCGTTTCAAAGAATTTCAAAATCATGTTCAAAGAGCCCAGCGCAAAGCACCCCTAAAAGGATAATAGCGCTCGAAAATGCTGATTCTCAAGCTAGAAGTAAAAGTGCAATTAAGAAGCAACCTGGAAAATGATTGGCGATGATCCAATTGATTGGCTTGAAAAGGCTATTCAGGAAGCGAACGCACTGAGAATTGTGCATATTGAGATGCACTATATTAAAACTTGTCAAAAAAAAGTGTTCTAAAGCTTAAACCTTAAAATGATGGGATTGAAATCCTCTGATCTAGAATATTTTGACAACAGCTATAATACCTACAACGAAAGTAGTGATGACAAAGTAGTGAAGCTGGAAAAGTTCAAGAGCTAATGCAGAAAGAGAGGCTCGAGTGGAAGAATGTTATTTCCATCGATAATGCAAGAGTACCAATTTTAAGGACTTTCAATGCTACGCAGTTTCTTGATATTGAAATCTCGTTTTCTAATGAATTAGGATGCTGCAGCTCAAATCTTATTGAGTATTTCTTAAATTTACAACCGCACTGCAATAAAATGTGCATTTACGTAAAGAGGTGGCTTAAGCTCTCTGGGTTGCATTATACGATTTCAACATATACGTTGGTAATGATGATGATTTTTTACCTACAAACAGAAAAGTTGTTGTCTTCTGTAAACGTGTTGCAAAGTGGTATAACAACCCCCAAGGAAATGGGGGAGATTAGAAATTTTTTTCACATTTAATTAGATTTTAAAAATTTTAATTACTTCAAAAATTGTAAAATTGCTTTACAAGGAAAACAGAAGTAATTTACAGGAAGCGCAGAAAGAAGTGAGGGTTCTGCCTCGGTGCAGCAATGTATTACTCCAATGCCTTGGGAAGATAACAGATTGTTTAGTTATGTTAATCGAATGGCTCCAAAATAACAAAAAGTAGGATGAAGGTAAAACGATTTAAATGGAGATACCTTGATGATGTTGAATGCAAAGTAGCTTGGCCCCCGCGAAGAGGGCTAAAAGGAGGCCCCAAAGCGCTGTTAGCACTTTATGTATGTCTGCAAAAAGTCCGCTGCGTTTGGAGTGGAAGAAGCCCTCCATACTTCCAGTTCAATTCGAAGATTCTCTAACGGAGTTTGATGACGAGGTAGAGACACCCATGGCTACGACATATCAGCGAACTAATATTGTTTCGGATTTAAGACCTGGAAGAAAAAAGAAGACCCACAAAGAATCTTTTAGAAATGAATTTGTAATGCAGTACTTATCTGAGTGGTGAAGGTGTCTCCGGTCTTATCACATCTAAAATGTAAACAGAATGAATATATGTATTAGCGTAGAAAACCAGTTGTAAAAGAATTTCTTCTGTAAAGGAATTGTATTATATTTTATATATATGAATTGAAATTGTTAACAATGAATTATAATAGTAGTAAAAAGCAAATAAGTTAATTGTACTTACCTCAAAACAGCACCACTCAATTTGACACTTAAACACTAAACTTCGAAGACTTGATTTACACAAAGTCGACGACCGTTATAGCCTGACCAGATTTATTCAGAAAAGGGAAAAGAGGTACCACCAGGTTGGGGGATACTCCAGATCCCGGATCAGAGGGGAATCTAGCCTAAGTTACATATTGCCTTAAAAGGCAATCTTTCTTTCTTTCGACCACACACTATTTATAACGGAAAATTGCTCCCGTTTGTTAAGGGGAATTTTGGCAAAATCAGTATCAGGAAAGGAGTCCTTTGAAAACAGTGAAAGGAATCGGACGTGATTGAGTGGTGTCGTTGATGTTTAAAGATTAAATTTGTTTTTAGTAACCTAATAAATTTTTTGTAATCAACAAGAAAAAATTGCCAATCTTTGGTTCGCAAGCCCAAATATCCTGGACCCTCTAATTTTCTACTTGCTAAAAATTTCACCATTGGTATCATTTTACGAGCACGGTTTGAATTAAGACTTTCGAAATTGTTCATGGTCCTTCGAACCGGATCCGTGCGCGTGAAGTGAACTCGAAGTAGTCGACCTATCGATTCGTGAAGACATCGTGAAAACTTAGTGACAAAGGGCTTGTGAAAAAACAATGACAAATTTGAAATCAGATATCTGTGCAAGTGCAATTTTTGGTGCAACAGAACTCGGACGGATTCATAGAAATCCAATTTTCTTTGAACTCATTACTTCAACGATACACACAGACGGAGATTAAGGCAAAGCTGTAAGTCTACAAAGCTTCATATATGTACTTAGAATAAAATATCTAGCATGGAGAATTTAATATTATCCCAACTCGCTCAAAAGGAGCTTTTAGAAAACTTTTACTAAATTACAAAAAGGACGGGAAAGACAGAAAGACCGAAAAATATTATCAAAAGCGCTTGTCCGTTTTTCAAGCCTTATTTAATGAAACCAGAAACACGCATCGGGAATTGCTTATTTTAAAACTATCGAAACCTGCGGAAGCAAGCAAATTAGCATACTTTATCGATGATGTTTATTCGTTAATAGAGTCATATTTTATCGAATGTTACGCTGCTATGGAAGAAAACTTTGAAAGAAACCATCCTTCAGCATTTCCAAAGAAGAACCCAAACTTGCCCGTCACGGATAAAAATCCAAATGCTTCATCAACTTCGCAATCCAAAACCGAAAGCTCCCTAAAGCTACCCAAAATATCGATAGAAAAGTTTTATGGAGATTATCAAAAATGGCCGACTTTCCACGATCTTTTCAAGACCATGATTCACGACAGTCGCTCACTATCCGATGTCCAAAAGCTTCAATATTTAAAGATTCATTTAGGGGGCGAAGCAGAAAACTTAATAAGTCACATACAGGTTACAGACGCAAATTACAATTCTGCGTGGGAGCTTCTCAGGGACCGATATGACAATAAGAGAGTTTTGGTTAATACTCACTTAAAACGAATGCTATCACAAAGTACGATCACCTATGAGACAGCGCAAAGTATTAAAAGTCTATTGGACACAACGACAGAATGTTTAAATTCTCTTGAGAATTTAGAAATCGGTATAAAAAATTGGGATGTATTAATCGTTTAACTTACGGTTCAAAAATTACCCGCGCAAACAATCCACTTGTGGGAACAAAAAGTGTCGTCGATGAAAGAATTGCCCACGTGGAAAGAGTTTCAGGATTTCCTCACATGCAGATTTAGAACTTTGGAAGCTATGCCTGCAACTAGAAAACAAGCTCCTTTACACAAGGATCGACATCAATCTGCAAAAGCTCGGCCAACCAATCAATCGTTTCACACCACTTCAAAGGGAGCAATATGCAGTGCCTGTGGTGGCGAACATAATTTGAGGCAATGTTCAAAGTTTGCTTCGATGGAAAGCTCTAAAAAATTAGAATTTGTCAAATCCAAAGGCTTGTGCTTGAACTGTCTTGGATACGGACACATGCTGGCTAATTGTCTTAGTCATCAGCGCTGCTCTTCTTGTGGGCAGCGACATCACACGCTACTGCATCGGAAAGCGAACGAAAATCGCCAGAGGCCCCTCCGATTGCCATCAGATCAGGGTCAGGTACTGGAGCGCAAGGAAAGTACTGCGAACTCCACTTTGTCGCCGGCATCGCCTAGTTTTACGCCACAACCTAGTAGTGCAGCGGACAACAATCTAAATGCTTTCGTAATTAGCGATCAATCACGAAATTATCAAATCTTATTGGCAACGGCTCTTGTGAGATTATGCTCGGCTTCTGGAAGAGAATGTGTTTTTAGAGCTTTGGTGGATCCTACGCCCGAAAGATTCGCATTTATTGACTCTCGTTTAAGATTTAAACGTTTCGCAACCGCCTCCGTAATCAAATCTGTGAGCCAGATTTCGTTGATTACGGAGGCGGTTGCGAAACGTTTAAATCTTAAACGAGAGTCAATAAATGCGAATCTTTCGGGCGTAGGACAAACAAATGCAGGACAAATTACTTCTCGTGCGTTTTTTACGATGAAATCCATGCACGATGATTGTTTTGCACTAAGTATGTCGGGGCTAATTTTGAATCGTTTAACTCATCTGCTTCCTTCTTCAAAGATTGTCGATTATGAATGAAGTCATATTAGTGGATTAAAACTTGCAGACCCCTCTTTTTCGGAACCAGCAAAAATTGATGTTTTATTAGGAGCTGACATCTTTTCACAAATTGTTTTGAGTGGCCTAATCAAAGGAAAACCTGGAACTCCAATTGCTCAGGAAACGACGTTGGGCTGGATTCTCCTGGGAAAATTGGGCCCTCCTACGAATCCAATTCAACTGAATAGCATGCACGTCACGACTGATATAGACCGACAACTCCGAAGGTTTTGGGAATTGGAGGAGATCCAAAACGAGCAACCGTGGAGTAATGAGGAGCAGAAATGTGAGGAGATATTTAAAACCACCCACAAAAGAAAACCAGATGGAAAATATGTAGTAGAACTCCCTTTCAAGGAAAGTGATGCATTTAAGCAATTAGGACACTCCAAATCTTCTGCTTTATCTCGATTATATCACATGGAAAGGCGTTTTGATAAAAATGCGCAGGTAGGGGAAGAGTACACGAAATGTTTGAAAGAATATATTGATCTAGGGCATATGGAGGTAGTTTTATCTGAAGGGAACACGGAGTGCAATGAACTTAAACTGACGTCAAAATGTTACTTACCTCATCATGCAGTTATGAAGGAGGATAGGACGACGACAAAACTACGCGTCGTATTCGATGCTTCAAGCAAAACATCTACGGGAGTGTCACTAAACGATATTCTTTTGAAGGGACCAACAATTCAGGATGATTTGTCTACATTGCTTCTCAGATGGCGAATCTGTAAATTTGCTTTCACTGCCGACGTCGAGAAGATGTACAGGCAGATTGAAGTCATCAAAGAACATCGCTAATTTCAAAGGATAGTCTGGCGACAATCTAAGGAATCTCCCATATGTGACTACAAATTGAACACTGTAACATTCGGTACCAAAAGCGCTCCGTACTTGGCGACAAAGGTTATTCAGCAACTGGCATTGGATGAGCAACAAAATTTTCCACTGTGATCAGCAGCTGCTCTAACAGACTTCTATGTGGACGATCTAATGTCAGGTGCAAACACTTTGGAAAATGCAATTTAAAAACAAAGTCAATTGGTTAACTTATTGAAATCTGGCGGCTTTTGCCTCCGAAAATGGCTTTCGAATTCCCAAGAACTACTCGAAAGCATTCCGGAAACCATGCGAGAAGTCCAGTTACCGCTCAGTATCAATGTAAAAGAAAACTTTAAACTTTAGGCCTATATTGGGATCCAAAAAACGACACCTTACTTTACTCGACAAAATTCGAATCTACTTCGGAAATTTCTACGAAAAGATCTATAGTTTCCGATGTCGCAAAACTTTTCGACCCATTGGGCTGGCTCTCGCCCATTATTATAAAGGGAAAAATTCTGATTCAAAGGCTTTGGGTCGAGAAATTAGGTTGGGATGACGAAATTCCCAAACATTTAGAAAACAAATGGATCGATTATCGAAACCAATTAGGTCAAATTCAAGAAATCAGAGTTGCAAGGTGGTTAGGTCTGGACGACAGTTTATGTGCATCTATCGAACTTCATGGGTTCTCTGATGCTTCAGAGCAAGCTTATGCAGCGATCGTATACCTCTGCATCGAAAATTACAACGGAGAACGAAAAATTTCTATCCTCACCGCTAAAACAAGAGTTTCACCGTGTGAACCCCCAACTCTTCCTAGACTTGAGCTCTGTGGAGCTGCGCTGCTTGCTAAGCTCATGAATTATGTAGTGAATTCAATGAAGCTTTCTAAATCATTTGCACAATATGCATGGACGGACTCAGAAATTGTTTTGGCATGGTTAAGAGGTCATCCCACCAAATGGAAACCCTTCGTAGTAAAGGAAAAGCAGTGGGTTGATGGCTATAATTTTATTGTAACTCACTATATTTTCCTTTTATAGAATTAATTCAAATTTTAAATTATTTTTACATTAATGCTCAGAGCTCCGACGAGTTCGATATTTTTTTCTCTGAATCTCTAATTTTATTTTCTTTCCTACGCATACTACTAATTTACCAGGCATGCCTAATAAAGTTATATAAAACAAAGTGTTTCAAATACTAATACATTTTAAAGATAGCTTACTGCCATGCCAAACAGTACTAAATAAATTCTTTTTAAAAAAACAAGAAGCTACTCTACTGAAGGTAACAGCTTTTCCAATTCTCACGATTGACAGAACATTGAGACTGTCGGTCCCCACAGTAGCTAATCGAGTAGCAACAATTAATAATCTTTCGAAAACAACAAAATGGGGACATGTTCCTTCAAAGCAGAACCCAGCGGATTGTGCCACAAGAGGACTTTCTCCTAACGAATTAAAAACCTTTGAGCTATGGTGGAATGGGCCGGAATGGCTCAAAAGGACTCAAGACAATTGGCCGGACAATAAGGAGCTGCTTAACACCGATCTCGAAGAAAGGAAAGTTGCACATCATGTTGATCTCCAACCTGCTGAAGATTTGGTCACAAGATTTTCATCCCTTACAAAATTGGTGAGAGTAATCGCTTATTGCAAAAGATTTGCAGATAACACAAGAAAGCCACGAGAGTCGAGAGAGCTTATGACATACTTAAAGATCAACAAATCAAAAAATGCCTCAGATGCACTACTTAAAAGATCTCAACGATATCACTTTCAGACTGAAATCGAGTCTCTTAAAAACGGTAAACCAATCCACAAGCAAAGCCGCTTGCTGAAACTGACACCATTTATAGATGATGCAGGCTTCTTAAGGGTGCGGGGCAGAATAGACAAATCGGATATATCGTATAATGAAAGACACCCAATAATTTTATACGATAAATGCCATCTCACGAAACTTATTATAGAAAAATGCCACAGAGATACAATTCATGGAGGTCCTCAACTAATGCTAAATGTTCTAAGAAAGCGATATTGGATTATAAATGCGAGGAATACAATTAGACATATTACCCACAAATGCATCACTTGCTACAAATTTAAAATAAAGTCTCAGCAACGGCTTATGGGCGATTTACCTGCGCCAAGGGTAAGAATGTCTAGACCATTTAGTCACACAGGCGTTGACTACTGCGGACCCTTCGAATTAAAAATGCATAGAGGCAGAGGCGCAAGGATATATAAGGGCTATCTGGCAATATTCGTGTGTTTGGCTCTTCATGTAGAGATTGCAACCGATCTGAGTACGTCCGGGTTCATCGCTGCGTTCCGTCGATTCATTGCAAGAAGAGGGCTGTGCAGCGATATTTACAGCGGTTGTAGATCAAATTTTGTCGGCGCAAACGCGGTTCTGACTCGGTCAAAGCAGCAAATGGAAACTCAACTGAACGTCGAAATAGCTGCAACCCTAGAAAATGAGGGAATAAAGTTTCATTTCATCCCTCCAAGCTCTCCACATATGGGTGGATTATGGGAGTCAGGGGTTCGTTCAATCAAGTACCACCTAAAAAGGATCATGGGAAATACGACACTGACGTATGAAGAACTCAGCACAGTTGTAACACAAATTGAGGCCTGTCTGAATTCAAGGCCATTGTGCGAGATGAGTTCAGATCCAGCTGATACAACTCTGCTTACTCCGGCCCATTTCCTCATCGGTGATACCCTAATTACCCCACCTGAACCATCGCTGCTGGATATCAACATTCATCGCTTGGATAGGTGGTAATATCTACAACATTTGTACCAGTCGTTTTGGAAGCGATGGCATAATGAATACTTATTGAGTCTGCAGCAGAGACCTAAATGGATCCGACAAAAGGAAAATATAAAAATTGCTAGTCTTGTAGTTCTAAAAGAAGATAATCTGCCTCCGTCTCGATGGCTTCTGGGACGGGTCATAAGCACACACCCTGGATCGGATGGGCTCGTACGAGTTGTAACCATAAAAACAAACGACAGTATTCTAAAACGGCCCATTACAAAAATTTGTCCATTGCCAGTCACGAATGAAACGCAAGATCAGTGAGCAAAGGAATTAGTCTCACTACAAAAAAATGAAACCCATAAGAAATCCCAACGATTCACATACCTCTCAAAAATTCCCCAAAAATACCTTGAATTTTCCTAAAAAACAAAAAAGAAACAAAAAAACCATAATGATCCCCTGACTCCCCCTCGCTTTTAACATGTTTAATAGCAGGTAAAATGCAGTTCGCAGTCCACGTACTGCTCTGAAGGACGTTGACCTCTGAGACGCTGGTGAAACGAAGAAAAATTGTTGCAACCTCAACGGTTCCAAGGCGGGGAGGATGTTTCGGATTTAAGACCTGGAAGAAAAAAGAAGACCCACAAAGAATCTTTTAGAAATGAATTTGTAATGCAGTACTTATCTGAGTGGTGAAGGTGTCTCCGGTCTTATCACATCTAAAATGTAAACAGAATGAATATATGTATTAGCGTAGAAAACCAGTTGTAAAAGAATTTCTTCTGTAAAGGAAATGTATTATATTTTATATATATGAATTGAAATTGTTAACAATGAATTATAATAGTAGTAAAAAGCAAATAAGTTAATTGTACTTACCTCAAAACAGCACCACTCAATTTGACACTTAAACACTAAACTTCGAAGACTTGATTTACACAAAGTCGACGACCGGTATGGCCTGATCAGATTTATTCAGAAAAGGGAAAAGAGGTACCACCAGGTTGGGGGATACTCCAGATCCCGGATCAGAGGGGAATCTAGTTTAAGTTACATATTGCCTTAAAAAGCAATCTTTCTTTCGTTCGACCACACACTATTTATAACGGAAAATTGCTCCCGTTTGTTAAGGGGAATTTTGGCGAAATCAGTATCAGGAAAGGAGTCCTTTGAAAACCGTGAAAGGAATCGGACGTGATTGAGTGGTGTCGTTGATGTTTAAAGATTAAATTTGTTTTTAGTAACCTAATAAATTTTTTGTAATCAACAAGAAAAAATTGCCAATCTTTGGTTCGCAAGCCCAAATATCCTGGACCCTCTAATTTTCTACTTGCTAAAAATTTCACCATTGGTATCATTTTACGAGCACGGTTTGAATTACGAATTTCGAAATTGTTCAAATATAGCCACCGCAAACACATTTGTTTTGATTCCAATAGACTTCATTTAATTTGGCCGTACACAACGACGTATAATAGACATTAGGTTTTCTTGCAGATTAATTTACCTATTTTTAGCGAAAAATGAATTGAAGTAAAGTAAAATTTACTGAATCATTTTAAGAAGGAAACCTTGTAATGGAATTGGAACCCAAGTTCAAAAGGAGTCAATATAGGGCCCAAACTAAAACTCTTAAAAGCTGTCTTTATGGCATAGTGCTTATGATTAAAAAACTTCTAAAAGATCTTTTGAATAATACGTAGAAGAAAATCGCTTTCGATAGACTGTTCTCCGTTTACGAGATAGTGGAATAAAAACAAAAGGCTACAAATTGTTATCACATTACTTTGTTGTTATCATCTTTCTGTTTATACACATTGGTATTACCATCTTTAGGTTTACATTTTTGTTTTTTAAAAGTGCTCCATTCGCTGGTTATTATTTGACTATATTATAATTTGAAATCTTGAAACATGGTAGTTCAGCACTTTTTTAGTCAAAAAGCTAGAAATTAGAACCTAGTCAAGCCACATCCATATGTATGTTCCAAGTGTAACTTCAGCTCAATAAAAATGACATGGAAATGAGTTCTGTTTGGCAAAAGGATATGTAATCTCAATGATATGAAGTTATTCGACTCTTTGTATAGTCAGTGTGGCGACCATTATCAAGGTGTTTCGCAGCGCCAATAGATGTCACTGGTGGCAGCTAAAGAAAAGCACTTTGAACAATTTCGGATAATCTCAGCAAAATCGTTTTTGTATTGAAAAGAAGGCTTTGCCTGGCATGTAAAAATATTGTTTCAGAATCACGGGAAGAAAATCGCGACGTAGAATTGTCCTCCACATTGCATTGTTCTACAGCAATAAAAGATTAAACCTTTTAACAAGTAGAGTTTATTTCATTCTAAAACTCTACATTGGTGACCCCGACGCTCGAGACGAGCACATCACAAGCTGTACATGGAGCAGGATCATGAAGAAATTCAGCGAACCGCTGCCACTGATCATCAAGGAGGAGCAAATTGTCCATCGCGGGATCCCCACATAGAACAGGTTCGTGAAGTTCAACTGCAAAATATTCAGACGGTCTCCGTTCGGCCTATGAAATTTTGGATCCATAGCCCAACTATGTGGTTTAGACAGATGGAAAATTCATTTGCCTTAGCCGGAATTACTCAAGAGGTGACAAAATTCAGGCACATTTTATCAAACCTCGAATGGGAACAGCTCAGGGAGGTGCAGGATGTCGGTGACAGAGATTACCTTCCTTCTGAGAAACCCTACGCGCTAATTAAAGAACGTTTAATTAGTCGTTTGTCCGCAACACCTAATCGTGACATCAAGCAAATGTTGGAGGAGGAACAATTAGGCGATAGAAAGCCTTCCCAGTTCCTGCGAGAATTGCAGCGGCTGGCCCGCGATATGGTGGCCAAGGAATTTGTGCGTACCTTATGGATCAGTCGCCTTCCCGCACACATTCAGACTGTAATCGCTACTCAGTCTGATGATGCAACCCTCGAACGGCTTGGCGAATTGGCTGACACTGTTTTTGATCTGGTACCACGTCATCAAGTGGCCCAACTTTCACGTCAACTAAGTGACGAGCCAGCACATTCAAGACACCAAGCGCAGGTTGTTTCTCACCCAGCTATTAGCCAACTAGCTGAGCAAGTAGCTGTTTTAGCACGCCAAGTATCCCAACTCATGCGTAGTAAACGATCCCGATCCGCATCTCGCTCTAGGCAACACTCCAATAGTCGGGATAAAGCTTATAACGATACACAGCACATATGCTGGTACCACAACAAATTCGGGGCGCAAGCACGATCTTGCAAACAACCCTGCAAATTCAATTCGGGAAATGCTGCGGCGGATCACTAGTGGCGGTCAGTGATTCCTGCAGGTCAAGCCGCCTATTTCTTACGGACTTAACATCAAAGGTGCGATTTCTGGTTGACACAGGGGCGGATATCAGTATATATCCTCGACGTTTTGCTAATGCCTGGAAGATTAAGACCAATTATTCTTTATACGCGGCTAACGGCACCACAATCTCAACTTACGGATTTATCCACCTCTCTATTAATTTGGGTCTTCGGCGGGACTTTGTATGGAGATTTGTTGTGGCTGACGTTGATACTCCCATCATCGGAGCTGACTTTTTAAGTTATTTTAATTTGCTGGTTGACATTCGCAACCATGTACTTCGTGATGCTACTACGAGCTTTTAAACTTCGGGTTTTTGCACAGTTGGCGTACCTAATGTACAGATAAAATCAGTATCAGACGACAGCAAATTCGCACAGGTTTTGAAAGAATTTCCCAATCTAACCAGACCCGATGGTGAATTCAAAGAAATTAAACACAACACCATGCACCACATTACCACCAAACCTGGACCACCAATCAGTTGCAAAGCTAGAAGGCTTGCTCCAGACAAACTTAAAATTGGTCACCAGGAATTCGAAACCATGTTCAAAATGGGCATCGCTAGAAGATCCAAGAGCCCATGGTCATCCCCACTTCACTTAGTGTCAAAAAAGGATGGAGGATGGCGTCCTTGCGGGGATTATCGACCCTTAAATGATAGGACAATCCCAGACAATTATCCTCCACGCAATATTCAGGACTGCAGCGCCAATCTTGCTGGAAAAAAGATTTTTTCAAAAATAGATCTAGTTAGAGCATATAAACAGATACCTGTGGCACCTGCTGATATTGAAAAAACCGCGGTCATTACACCCTTTGGCCTTTATGAATTTCCTTTTATGACCTTTGGCCTTACGAACGCTGCTCAAACATTCCAGCGTTTTATCGACGAGGTCACTGCTGGCTTGGATTACTGTTTCCCGTACTTAGATGACATTCTTGTGGCATCACAAGATGAGGACCAACACTTGAAGCATCTGCGACAGCTTTTTCAACGCTTGTCCCAGTATGGAGTGGTAATTAATGTGACCAAATGCGAGTTCGGTAAAAGTCAGTTGAACTTTCTTGGTTTTACCATTTCTACCGAAGGAATTCGTCCACCATCTGAACGTGTTCAGGCAATTCTGGATTGCCCACCACCATCTACAGTTAAACAGATGAGAAGATTCCTTGGGTCTCTTAATTATTATAGACGATTCATTCCGAGATCTGCTGAACTTCAGGCACCTTTGAACGAATATCTCAAAGGCCCAAAATCAACATCAAATGAAAAAAAGCCCATCTCTTGGACCCCAGATTTGAAATCAGTTTTTTCATCCCTAAAGAATGCCTTAGCTAAGGCAACACTGCTGGTTCATCCAGACACTTCACTGTTTTTGGGACTTTTTACCGATGCTTCGGATACGGCAATGGGAGCAGTTCTTCAGCAGTGTCATGTGGATTGCCTTTGTCGAGAAGCAACAGTACACGGCTATATAAGTTTTTGTGGTTTCTTCCCCCTAACATGGTAATGGGTGAGAAGTGGCCCACAAAAATCCACTCCTGTCCTTAAAAATGGCTGGGCAGGTAGAACTCGATGTGCGGGTAAATTTCCCATCTCTTGTTTTAACATTTGAGGCTTTGCTCTGACGCATTCAGCACAGTTTTAAACTGTTGATCGCGCCAAAGCCCTTGCTTGTAGAATCTAAAAACGCTGTCTCGCTATGGCCAAAAGAGCTAATGGTCCGGCATCTAAAAGTGTCTTGTGCAGGTCATTCAAAATTAATTTGTAAACAAAGTCAGCACCTGGCAACAGTATGGGGTGTTTCGCATCATATGAGATCGCAGCGTAGTCGAGCCTTCGCCCCACACAGATGACACCATTTGTATCCAGAAACGGTGTGAGCGAAGAAATTTCTTGTGGAACTCTTGACATTGTTGTTGTTCTGAAGCACCTTTATCTCCTCTTGAAAGTGTCGTCTTTGTATTTCTTTGAAAATTACAACCAGTGCTTCATTCAGTTCTGCTGTTGAGATCCATGCAGTGCCTTCACCTGCTGTGAATTGCCTTCTCACTTTCTTAATACCACGAAGAATATAAGCCATGGATCTTTGAAGAAAACTGAATGAGTTTTTGTGATTGATTCTATCGAGGGGATGATCAGACATTTCCGTCAAGGGTTCTGTATTTGTTATCAGTGCCACACTAGCTCTTTCTACCTCATGCAATCGAACTGTAGAAATTGTTCGATCAGGCCATTCTGATTGTGGTTTCTTCAGGAAACTTGGTCCATAGAACCACAACACTGAATTGATTAAGAATTCCGAGGTACAGCCACGAGATACTAAATCAGCGGGATTCGATTTAGTGCTGATGTAGTTCCATGATTCAGAATTGGTGTGTTCCTGAATTGATGCAACTCGATGAGCAACAAATGTCTTTAAGGTTGAGGATCCGCTTTTTATCCAGGACAGAACAATTTGAGAATCTGTCCACAGAAATGATTCATCAGTTTTGATCTTCATTGTCGTTAATAGACGATGAGTTAAAATTGCCGCTAAATTGGCTGCACATAGCTCAAGTCGAGATAAAGTAACTACCTTGACAGGAGCCACACGAGATTTTGCACACAATAACTTGCATGCGATTTCCTGATCGCAGCTGATGCTTCTTAGGTACATATATTGCAGCGCCATATGCCTTTTCACTTGCATCAGCGAAAGCGTGTAATTCGTGTCTTATTGGCGTGCCTGAGGTAAACATATGACTCGTTATCTTGAGATATTGTAATACCCTTAGATTCTCGCGGAACTTGGTCCACTCATTTACGATCGTCTGGAAGGCTATCGTCCCAATCTAGCTTCAGTTTCCAAATTTTCTGTACGAAATTTTTGGCTGCTACAATGATCGGATTTACTAGGCCGAGCGGATCACATAATCTAGACATTTCAGATACCACTCAGTCTTTGGAGCCCTTCCCTCCACTCCCAATCGAGCCATTTGGGTATAAGCGGGTCTACCTGAAAATTATCACATTTTATATCAACCTTCATAAATTTTTTTCATATCATTCCATATATCAATGCAATGAGAAACACACATTTTATATGATTTCTCATAAATTTTTTGCTATCGCCCATACAATTTTGCTATCAGCCTTTTGTCCTTTTCTCATAAAAATTTTACCATTATTATATGGGAATGCCGAAATAATTGTTATATTATGTCTCATAATAGCTTATTCGGTCATTCTAATAAAATGATTTTTCGGACATGTATCACCCCCTATAGGTGTTCTGGGGAAAATGCAGGCGGAAAGTCGCAACCGAAAATTGAACATAAAAATTTTATATTCGCGAATATACCCAGCTACTATGCTCCATAATGGGAGCTCAAAAATGGATACCTGTTTTATATAAATTTTGTTCACTATATTATACTGAACAAGCATTTTTATGAAGGCGAATATAAAAATATATCAATTTATATTCGAAACACAAATTCGTATAGGTCTTCATAAAAATAACATTTTTTTCCGATTTATGAAGAAAAATATAAAAGTTGAAAATTTCATATATGCGCCATATAATGACGGGAAAATTTTTTATAATCATGAATATAAAAGTTGAAATTTGCATATATGCGCCATATATTTGACGGGAAAATTTTTTATACTCATGAATATAAAAGTTGAAATTTTCATATATGCGCCATATAATGATGGCAAAATTTTTTATACTCGTCAGTATAAAAGTTAAAATTTTCATATATGCGCCATATAATGATGGCAAATTTTTATACTCGTGAATATAAAAGTTGAAATTTTCATATATGCGCCATATAATGAAGGGAAATTTTTATATTCATGAATATAAAAGTTAATGTTTTCATATATGCGCCATATAATGATGGAAAATTTTTATACTCGTCAATATAAAAGCGAAAATTTTTATATATGCGCCACATATTGACGGGAAATTTTTATATATTCATGAATATAAAAAGTTGAAATTTTTTTTAAATGCGCTATATATCGACAAAAAATTTTTATATTCAATATAATATGAAAACTTGAGATTTTTTTAGTTTTTTAATACCATAATATGCCCAAATGAAAAATTTTATATTCTAGAATATAGAAAAATGAAATTTTTTTTTTAAATGTGCCATTATACTATTAGACGGCAAATTTTTATAATATTCAAGAATTGAAATAATGAAATATTTGTTTATATGTGCCACCACAATATGAAGGAAAATGGTAAAAACTTTAGTAATATTCATTAATTTATATTTTTATATGCGTGTCTCATAATAGAATGACAGCAATTTTTATAATATTCATATACTCTATCTCCAATATGCCGAATTGTTACCAAATAATGAATGTTTTTATAATATTCATATATTTTATCTCCAATATGCCGAATTGTTACCAAATAGTGGATGTTTTTATAATATTCATATATTCTTCTATCTTCAATATGCCGAATTGTTACCAAATAATGGATGTTTTTATAATATTCATATATTTTATCTCCAATATGCGGAATCGTTACCAAGTAATGGATGTTTTTATAATATTCTCATATATTCTTCTATCTCCAATATGCCGAATTGTTACCAATAATGGATGTTGTTATACTTATAATAATAATACCCACCACAAAAACATTATTATTATTATTATTATTATATTTATCTCCAAATCCAATAATAACATTGTTCATAAATGTTATTACTCACTCATCACCTTTGACAAATCGGCAAGCAAAGGATGAGCTTCAGTGGATCGCAGTATGGCAGCTGCTCTACCATTTACTACACCCCGCCTGTTACTAAAATCGTTTACAATTGATTTTGGGCCCTGTCATCATATTATATAAAGCTTGATTATATAATTAAAACTAGCCATTATATAAGAGTTACTTTCATACAACTTATAATGATTATGTTTTAAAAAAACACTGGCATCATAATATATTTTTATCGTTTATAATATATAAAATATATTATAAACTTTTAAATGGTTTATTGCATATAAAATACAGTTTCCCCATTACTATCACTGCAGTCCAGCACTGATACGACCTTAGAGGCGTTCAGGCATAATCCAACGGACGTAGCATCATACCACTGTTCGCTCGAACAAGTATTGTGCCATTGGTTGGTACCTGCGGTTCCTCTCGTACTACGCAGGAATGCTGTCGCAATAACGTTTGTCATCAGTAGGGTAAAACTAACCTGTCTCACGACGGTCTAAACCCAGCTCACGTTCCCTTGCATGGGTTAACAATCCAACGCTTGGTGAATTTTGCTTCACAATGATAGGAAGAGCCGACATCGAAAAATCAAAAAGCGACGTCGCTATGAGCGCTTGGCCGCCACAAGCCAGTTATCCCTGTAGTAACTTTTCTGACACCTCTTGTTAAAAATTCGTTAAACCAAAAGGATCGATAGGCCAAGCTTTTGCTGTCTATGTATTTACTGAATACCTAGATCAAGTCAGCATTTGCCCTTTTGCTCTATGTGTGGTTTCTGTCCGCACTGAGCTGGCCTTGGGACACCTCCGTTATTATTTGAGAGATGTACCGCCTCAGTCGAACTTCCAACCTGATAGTTTCCTTGAATTGGATAATACCAGAGTATAAGAGTTATACCAAATTAAATTACTTTATTAAAATTATAAAGTATATCCAATATATAATAATATACACATAAAATTCATAATTCTATATAGCATAATAACTTTATAAACATTAAATATATGGTAATCCAAAAATTCCATATACCTAAGTCGATAAAAAAATTTGCATATATAAAATAGAATATACATATACAATAATATAAAATTAAAAAAAGTCTTTATATAATATTTCATTAAAATTTGTTTGGTGTATATAACAAACTCTTAAGTACTTTTATCAAGAAACTTGCATCAAAACAAAATACCATAAAATATTATAAATATATATGAAAATATAATGTACAAAATATGTAATATATATGCACAAATATATAATACATAATATATAATAATATTCATATAATCTTTAGAAAAAAAAAATTTTATATATTCTAATTTACCCAGAACGAGCACATAAACCATAATATTGTTTCCCAATCAAGCCCGACTATCTCAATCTTCAAAGCCAATCCTTATCCCGCAGTTACGGATCTAATTTGCCGACTATCCTTACCTACATTATTCTATCGACTAGAGACTCTTCACCTTGGAGACCAGCTGTGGATATCGGTACGGCCTGTTAAGAAGTTTGCGTAACCCCACCATAAATTTTCAAGGTCCGAGGAGAAAATATCGACACAGCAGTAAATGCCATGCTCTTCTAGTCCATCTACCATATCTCTCTTCGAAAGACTTCCATGGTAGTACGACTATAAAACAGAAAAGAAAACTCTTTCGATATTTCTCGACGGCTTCTTTATGGTTGTTTCTGTTGCCAGGATGAGCATTAAATAGCCCATTTTTAATAACAAACGTATACTCAACAGGTTACGGAATTGGAACCGTATTCCCTTTCGTTCAATAATAATAAAGTGTATATTATATTTTTTTAAAATATATATAACTTATTATTTATCAGCTTTCGCCTTGAATTTAGGACCGACTAACTCGTGATCAACCACTGTTCACACGAAACCCTTCTCCACTTCAGTCCTCCAAGGTCTCATTCGATTATTTGCTACTACCACCAAGATCTGTACAAATAATGGCTCCATGCAATCTTACGATAAACACTTCTATGCACATTATTGTACCCTCCTACTCATTAAAGTTTCAAAATTTATAACAAAAATTTCTTTTTGTATAAATCATATACTTTAATGGTGATGTATAGGCATACAACTTGAGCGCCATCCATTTTAAGGGCTAGTTGCTTCGGCAGGTGAGTTGTTACACACTCCTTAGCGGATTACGACTTCCATGCCCACCGTCCTGCTGTTTTAAGCAACCAACGCCTTTCATGGTATCGGTATGAGTTGTTAATTTTGGCGCCTTAACATCACGTTTGGTTCATCCCACAGCGCCAGTTCTGCTTACCAAAAATGGCCCACTGGGCACAATATATCATAACCTATTACCTTCATATCAAGAAAGGTTAGGTTCTTACCCATTTAAAGTTTGAGAATAGGTTAAGGTCGTTTCGGCCCTAAGGCCTCTAATCATTCGCTTTACCAGATAAGATTATTTTTAAATAATATTTATATGCACCAGCTATCCTGAGGGAAACTTCGGAGGGAACAAGCTACTAGATGGCTCGATTGGTCTTTCGCCGCTATACCCAATTCTGACAATCGATTTGCACATCAGAACTGTTTCGGTCTTCCATCAGGGTTTCCCCTGACTTCAACCTGATCAGGTATAGTTCACCATCTTTCGGGTCACAACATATATGCTCAAGGTACGCTCCAGTTAGAGGTATATAAAATAATATAAATCTTTAAAAATCATATATTATATATATACATAACTATATAGAACGCCCCGGGATGGAATATATAAAATATTAAAATTTTATATAATTAATCCCATTTTTAAGTTATATCAAAATAACTAAGTTAAGTTATTTATGCCTTTAGGTTTTAAAAATACCCAATGACTTGCGCACATGTTAGACTCCTTGGTCCGTGTTTCAAGACGGGTCCCGAAGGTATCCTAAATCTATAGCATTGTTAATCATATAAACGCATATAACAGAAATATTATTTTAAAAATAAATATTTCATTATAAATATATATACACAATGTGTATTATATATTAAGCGTTATATATAATTTTAAAATCTGTCAATAATTTATCCGTAATCACATTTAAATATGAATTTTATATTAAAAATATAATTAAAAATTATATTAAAATATAAACTGAATCATACGTGATATTTATGATAAATTTTTGTTAATTTTATATTAACAGATTACAATGTCTATATATGAAAAAATTGCACATTATTTTTATATAATCATAAATAAATATGTTATATAATATTAATGATGAATTTTTCATATTAGATATTTAGGTTCATCGGGCTTAACCTCTAAGCAGTTTTAAGTACTATTTAACTCTCTATTCAGAGTTCCTTTCAACTTTCCCTCACGGTACTTGTTTGCTATCGGTCTCATGGCAATATTTAGTTTTAGATGGAGTTTACCACCCAATTAGTGCTGCACTATCAAGCAACACGACTCTTAAGAAATATATTCTCTAGTAATCATTAACGTCAACCTACGGGCCTGGCACCCTCTATGGGTAAATGGCCTCATTTAAGAAGGACTTGAACTATTAATTTATCATACTAGATAATGAATATTCCATACACTGCATCTTATATTTGTTATAAAAACAAAATAACTTAGTGCTGAACTATTTTCTTTTCGCTCGCCGCTACTAAGAAAATCCTAGTTAGTTTCTCTCCTTCCCTAATTAATATGCTTAAATTCAGGTAGTAATCTCATATGAGTTGAGGTTGCTTTAATTATATTTATATGTTGTTTTTTTTTTCAAAAACACAATATGCTTTATCCTTTTCAAATATATATTATTCAAATATAAAAATATTTTATCAAATAACACTTTTTAAACAAAAAGAAAAATTAATATTTCCTTTTTATATACTAAGGTTAAATGCATATTGATAAAATTATTTCTAATAAATATATATTTATAGAAAAAGATATTTAATAAGCATTTCTTTTATTAGTATTATAAAATTTATTAATATTATATAAAAATATAATATTATAAATCTTAGCAATACAATATACGCTTAAAATGTATTGAAAATTATTACATTTTCATATATTAAGCAGCTTATTTAAATTAATCATACAACCCTCAACCATATGTAGTCCATGCAGCACTCAATTATAAATAAATATAAAGAGTACATAAAATAGCATGGACTGCAATATGCGTTCAAAATGTCGATTTTCATGTGTCCTGCAGTTCACACGATGACGCACAGTTTGCTGCGTTCTTCATCGATCCATTAGCCAAGTGATCCTCCGATTAGAGTATTTTATATATTTTTTTCTTTTATTATATATGTCTTTAATATATATACAAAAAATTTTATTTTGTAATATATATTAGTAGTCAAAGTTATATATTTATACACATTTTTATATAAAAATAATAACTCTAAATAATATTTTTTATGTTGCGTTAAGACATTATTATTATTATTATATATAATAATAATACTTATTAAATATATATTTTATAATATATTTATATAAGTGAAACATTATAAATATTATTCGTTTTAATTGATTCTTATACATTATATAAAATGTGTTAAAAAAGGAACACCACCATTCCTGTTTTTTATGGATTCAACAATAATAATAATTTTTAAATATATATTATATATATTATATATATCATATATCTTTTATATGATGATGCTGCCTTCAAATCATTTCTCATTGATATATACATTGCATATAGTTATATAAGTATAATATACATATGTGCAAACATAATAAATAATATCTATCATGTAACACATATTATTTGTAATTCAATTTTTATATTATATAATTAATAAGCTTATAGTTAATCACAAATATATACTACCACCAATCACTCTATATTCTTTTTCTGTCTGTTATTAATATAATATTAATACAGTAAAGATAAAGTGAAATGGCAGAAAGTATTATTGCATTAACTATGAATTTTCGTTCTGCTTTCTTTATATATATACGACATATAATCTCATTAACACATTTCATATTATGTCAATATATATATTATATCATTATTTTCCATAAATGTTATTATGCACCAATCAAAATTCATATATAATAATATATAATTCAAGATTTTTGTAAGCTCTATTTATATTATTAATATAAAAAAGGTATATCGCCCCAACTTATATAACATATGCACCTTCCAATCCAAATCCAAATCCAATCCAATCAAATCCAAATCAAATCTAATCAAATCCAAATTCTTGTTTGTTTGTATATATCAATATTTCATTTTTGCACCACCACTTTTATATATATGTATATACATATATATATATATATTATATTATATTATTATTAAGAAGAAAGATAAAAATCTTTCTTTCTTAGTGATTCAAAAAGGTCTATTTATAATAGTTTAAAAAACTATATATAAGATAAACCATTTCTTTTTAAACAAATCTGTTTAAAATATATATATTTGCCTTCATCATCCTTTGTTAATATAATTAAGAATACTTTTATATTATACATATATATATTATCTGAAGAAAGAATAAATTCTTTCTTTTTAAATAGATTCAAAATGGGATTTTTAATATATACCTTGTAAATATTCGTATATAAAAAAGAATCCTTTTTAAATATATGTATATATATAAATTATATATATTATTTTCAAACAACGTCTATTTATAATAGTTTAAAAAACTATATATAAGATAAACCATTTCTTTTTAAACAAAAATTTGTTTAAAATATATTTGCCTTCATCATCCTTTGTTTGTGAATGAAGAAAGACAAAAATCTTTCTTTTTTAGTGATTCAAAAAGGTCTATTTATAATAGTTTAAAAAACTATATATACGATAAACCATTTCTTTTTAAATATAATATATAAATTATATTTAAAATATATATATATATATATATATATAAATAATATATAATAAATATATAAAAACACTCTCTCTCGATATGTGTATAATAGTATATATATGAACAAAGATAAAAAAAAAAATATCTTTCTTTTAAATGATTCAAAAAGGATTATCTATATTCTTATTAATTTTTCATAATATATATATACAATAATCCATTTCTTTTTAAACATATATATATATGTTTAAAACATAATTCTATATATACATCACACATAAGAGTACTTTTATATTATACATACATATATATTATCTGAAGAAAGAATAAATTCTTTCTTTTTAAATAGATTCAAAATGGGATTTTTAATATATACCTTGTAAATATTCGTATATAAAAAAGAATCCTTTTTAAATATATGTATATATTATATATCATTTATAAAAGTTTTTTTTGTGAAAGAATCAATAATGATCCTTCCGCAGGTTCACCTACGGAAACCTTGTTACGACTTTTACTTCCTCTAAATAATCAAGTTCGGTCAACTTTTGCGAAACAACCGTAAAACCTTAAAAGGCTTCACAGCGATCACGTCCGGAGACCTCACTAAATAATTCAATCGGTAGTAGCGGCGGGCGGTGTGTACAAAGGGCAGGGACGTAATCAATGCGAGTTAATGACTCGCACTTACTGGGAATTCCAGGTTCATGTGAACAGTTTCAGTTCACAATCCCAAGCATGAAAGTGGTTCAGCGGTTTACCCGGACCTCTCGGTCTAGGAAATACACGTTGATACTTTCATTGTAGCGCGCGCGCAGCCCAGGACATCTAAGGGCATTTCAGACCTGTTATTGCTCAATCTCATTATTGCTAGACGCAATTTGTCCATTTAAGAAGCTAGTGTCCGTATTTATGGGACAAACAAACAGGTATGACTCCGCTTTATATAAATGCATACAAATTATAAAAAGATATACATATATACGAAAAACTTTTTAAGGGATTCCATATAATATATATTAATTAAAAATTCGATGATTATATAAAGTTTCAACACCATAATCCTGTAAGCATCTATTTAATATATTTGAGTCTCGTTCGTTATCGGAATTAACCAGACAAATCACTCCACGAACTAAGAACGGCCATGCACCACCACCCATAGATTCGAGAAAGAGCTATCAATCTGTCTTACTCATTTATGTTCGGACCTGGTAAGCTTCCCCGTGTTGAGTCAAATTAAGCCGCAGGCTCCACTCCTGGTGGTGCCCTTCCGTCAATTCCTTTAAGTTTCAGCTTTGCAACCATACTTCCCCCGGAGCCCAAAAGCTTTGGTTTCCCGGGAAGCGACTGAGAAAGCCATAATAGTAGCTACACCCAATTGCTAGCTGGCATCGTTTATGGTTAGAACTAGGGCGGTATCTGATCGCCTTCGAGCCTCTAACTTTCGTTCTTGATTAATGAAAACATCTTTGGCAAATGCTTTCGCTTAAGTTAGTCTTACGACGGTCCAAGAATTTCACCTCTCGCGTTGTAATAGTAATGCCCCCAACTGCTTCTAGTAATCATTATCTCATGATCTAAAAACCAATGAAAGTAGAACAGAGATCTTATTTCATTATTCCATGCACAAAATATTTAGGCATTAGAAGCCTGCTTTAAGCACTCTAATTTGTTCAAAGTAATTGTATCGGCCCACAACAACACTCGATTAAGAGCATTGAAGCAGGTTTATTTTAATAGGAGTTATATATAAGTTATGCACACAAAATATAAAAACATGAATAGGATTTATAATAACATGTGTAATAAGCATTATATATAATTTAAACTCCACCGATAATACGCTCGCATAACATAAGGTAATGTATGAACCAAAATTTTAGCTTATACTACCCGTATGGAGCACAAGTTCAACTACGAACGTTTTAACCGCAACAACTTTAATATACGCTATTGGAGCTGGAATTACCGCGGCTGCTGACACCAGACTTACCCTCCAATAGGTCCTTGTTAAAGGATTTAAAGTGTACTCATTCCAATTACAGGGCCTCGGATATGAGTCCTGTATTGTTATTTTTCGTCACTACCTCCCCGTTCTGGGAGTGGGTAATTTACGCGCCTGCTGCCTTCCTTAGATGTGGTAGCCGTTTCTCAGGCTCCCTCTCCGGAATCGAACCCTGATTCCCCGTTACCCGTTGCAACCATGGTAGTCCAAGATACTACCATCAATAGTTGATAGGGCAGACATTTGAAAGATCTGTCGTCGGTACAAGACCATACGATCTGCAAATTATCTAGAGTTCAACCATTGTAACGATAATAATATTATTTTACTAATATCATTAATCGCTTGGTTTTAAGCCTAATAAAAGCACACGTTCCCCATTTAAAGGGTTCGTGTTTATAATGCATGTATTAGCTCTAGAATTACCACAGTTATCCGAGTAACTGTTAACGATTTAATAAACCATAACTGATATAATGAGCCTTTTGCGGTTTCACTTTTAATTCGTTTGTACTTAGACATGCATGGCTTAATCTTTGAGACAAGCATATAACTACTGGCAGGATCAACCAGAATAATATATATTATTTTAATAATATAATATAATAATATATAATATGATAATAATCATTTTATTTCATATATATATGAATGACACAAGTATTTCCTTTTGGATATATATATAAAATATATTCTATTTATTTTCTATATATATATATACAACACATAAAATTAATTATGAAATATATACTACATATATAATAATATATATATATATATATTGTGTATATTTGGCATATGCTGGCTGTATATATGTTTTAAGCGTATAAAAATTTTATATTGATTACATTATATTAATATATATATTTTTAAATTTGTAAGAATATAAACATCACATATATGATGCATATTCCAAATTTTTTTTTATATATATAAAATATATATCAATTTTTTTATACCATATACACAATCCAACACTATACACATATATATATTTTAAATATATTACATATATATAGGCATATATAAGTTGTAAATATCATATATAGTTTTCTATTTAGAATATATCGAGGAAAACTATAATATATATATGTCTTGATTATTAATCATTATTGCATATATATTATATAAAATATATATAATGAGATATTATCTTCTCTTTATAAAATAGATATATAAATGTATATATTATTATAAGGAAAATATATCAATTTTCGCCTTCTTTTTTGATGAGAAATTTAACATATTATCTGATGCAATATAGTTAAATTTTAATTTTATATAGAGAATAAAAATTCTCATATTGTTATTTGTATTATTCATATCATATCATTTTTATTTTAAAAGAGGAACATTTCTTTGTATTTTTGGTACTATATAATATTAATATTAATCTTATAGCAATTTTTCATATTAATATATCACATTTTTATATTTATATTACAATATATAACAAAGAACAAGATTTTTAATCAAGCCAATACTAATCCTATTTCATGTATATATTTCATATATTTTTTAATATATATTTTAATAAATTTCGCTTATAGCTTATTACTACAACACACACCGTATATATTTATACAGCAGCAAGATAGATGTAGTTCAGCTATGAATCTTGAATATTATTATATAACATTTATTTCATCAGTTCATTTCTCATATATCCAACCTTTTCCAATTCCATATATATTTTGGTATGGTTTTTAATCAGTTCATGTCTCATACCAAAATATATCATATAAGTATACGGACGTAATATACTTTCTTTGTTTGCTATTTATAATAGCCGAATTCATTTTGTTATATATAAATTCAAGATTTTTGTAAGCGAAAAATTCATTATTTTTATATTAAAAATATATATACTCATATACAATAAATATAAGATAATCTCGCCATGAATCTTGGTTGTTAATATCATATATAAATAATATGTAATAATATAAATGAATTTAAATTGCATATATAGAATTAATATTATATATATAGAAGTGATCATATTAATATCGTTATACATATATATATCCTGTTTTAAGGGATGTAATATATGATGTTGATAATGATCAAACAATGTAATATATATGAAATTTTGACAAAAAACTTGATAAAATTCCATTGAAATCCCATCAATTCCAGATTTTGTTTTAATAAAACTCTCATATAAAATTTACACTTTACTTCATATAAAAGGCATTTAATTTCTTTATATTTCATCTCATTCAATTTCATATATGAATACAAGAAATTTCATAAATTTTGTATTCATTTTTCATAAATTTTTTGCCTTTACTCCATATAAAATGCATGAAAATTTTTATATTCGATCTCATAAATATGCGTATATCGCCCCATACATTAATGCAATAACATTTTATGGCACTCCTCATAAAATTATCACATCATTCCATATATGAATACGCAAAATTTCATAAATTTTGTATTCATTTTTCATAAATTTTTTGCCTTTACTTCATATAAAATGCATGAAAATTTTTATACTCGATCTCATAAATATGCTTATATCGCCCCATACATTAATGCAATAACATTTTATGTCACTCCTCATAAAATTATCACATCATTCCATATATGAATACACAAAATTTCATAAATTTTGTATTCATTTTTCATAAATTTTTTGCCTTTGCTCCATATAAAATGCATGAAAATTTTTATATTCGATCTCATAAATATCCTTATGCGGTCCATACATTAATGCAATAATATTTTATACCACTCCTTATAAAATTATTACATTTTATATTAACCTTCATAAAGTTTTTTCATATCATTCCATATATCAATGCAATGAGAAACACACATTTTATATGATTCTTCATAAATTTTTTGCTATCGCCCATACAATTTTGCTATCAGCCTTTTGTCCTTTTCTCATAAAAATTTCACCATTATTATATGAGAATGCCGAAATAATTGTTATATCATGTCTCATAATAGCTTATTCGGCCATTCTAATAAATTGATTTTTCGGACATGTATCACCCCCTATAGGTGTTCTGGGGAATTTGCAGGCGGAAAGACACAACCAAAAATTGAACATAAAAATTTTATACTCGCGAATATACCCAGCTACTATACTCCATAATGGGAGCTCAAAAATGGATACCTGTTTTATATAAAATTGTTTCACTATATTATACTGAACAAGCATTTTTATGAAGGCGAATATAAAAATATATCAATTTATATTAGAAACACAAATTCGTATAGGTCTTCATAAAAATAACATTTTTTTCTGATTTATGAAGAACAATATAAAAGTAGAAAATTACGGCAAAATTGTTTATACTCATGAATATAAAAGTTGAAATTTTCATATATGCGCCATATAATGACGGGAAAATTTTTTATACTCATGAATATAAAAGTTGAAATTTTCATATATTCCCCATATAATGACGGCAAAATTTTTATACTCGCCAATATAAAAGTTGAAATTTTCATATATGCGCCACATAATGATGGCAAAATTTTTTATACTCGTCAATATAAAAGTTGAAATTTTCATATACGCGCCATATAATGATGGCAAAATTTTTATACTCGTCAATATAAAAGTTGAAATTTTCATATATGCGCCATATAATGATATCAAAATTTTTTATACTCGTCAATATAAAAGTTGAAATGTTCATATATGCGCCATATAATGATATCAAAATTTTTTATACTCATGAATATAAAAGTTGAAATTTTCATATATGCTCCATATAATGATATCAAAATTTTTTATACTCGTCAATATAAAAGTTGAAATTTTCATATATGCGCCATATAATGATGGCAAAATTTTTTATACTCGCCAATATAAAAGTTGAAATTTTCATATATGCGCCATATAATGACGGCAAAATTTTTATATTCGTCAATATAAAAGTTGAAATTTTCATATATGCGCCATATAATGATGGCAAAATTTTTATAT
Source organism: Tolmerus cingulatus (assembly GCA_959613345.1). Classification (NCBI taxonomy): domain Eukaryota; kingdom Metazoa; phylum Arthropoda; class Insecta; order Diptera; family Asilidae; genus Tolmerus; species Tolmerus cingulatus. The sequence continues at coordinate 2,592,306 of CAUIJO010000068.1, forward strand.
TCGTGAATATAAAAGTTGAAATTTTCATATATGCGCCATATAATGACGGGAAATTTTTATATTCGTGAATATAAAAGTTAATATTTTCATATATGCGCCATATAATGATGGCAAATTTTTATACTCGTCAATATAAAAGTGAAAATTTTCATATATGCGCCATATATTGACGGGAAATTTTTTATATATTCATGAATATAAAAAGTTGAAATTTTTTTTAAATGCACTATATATCGACAAAAAATTTTTATATTCAATATAATATGAAAACTTGAGATTTTTTTAGTTTTTTAATACCTTAATATGCCCCAAAATGAGAAATTTTCTATTCTAGAATATAGAAAAATGAAATTTTTTTTCTAAATATGCCATTATACCATTAGACGGCAAATTTTTATAATATTCAAGAATTGAAATAATGTAATATTTTTTTATGTGTGCCACCAATATGAAGGAAAATGGTAAAAACTTTAATAATATTCATTAATTTATATTTTTATATGCGTGTCACATAATAGAATGACAGCAATTTTTATAATATGCATATATTCTATCTCAAATATGCCGAATTGTTACCAAATAATGGATGTTTTTATAATATTCATATATTCTTTAATCTCCAATATGCCGAATTATTACCAAATAATGGATGTTTTTATAATATTCATATATTCTTTAATCTCCAATATGCCGAATTGTTACCAAATAATGGATGTTTTTATAATATTCATATATTCTATCTCCAATATGCCGAATTGTTACCAAATAATGGATGTTTTTATAATATTCATATATTCTTTAATCTCCAATATGCCGAATTGTTACCAAATAATGGATTTTTTTATAATATATTGATATATTTTATCTCCAATATGCCGAATTGTTACCAAATAATTCGATATTTTTATAATATTCATATATTCTTTAATCTCCAATATGCCGGAATTGTTAACAAATAATGGATGTTTTTATAATATTCATATATTTTATCTCCAATATGCCGAATTGTTACCAAATAATTGATATTTTTATAATATTCTCATATAATTCTTCTATTTTCAATATGCCGAATTGTTACCAAATAATTCATATTTTAATAATATTCTCATATATTCTTCTATCTCCACAAAATATGCCGAATTGTTATCGAATATAATGGGGATGTTGTGTTATTACTTATAATAATAATGCCCACCACAATATTATTATATTTATCTGCGTATCCAATAATAACATTCTCTTCTCATAAATGTTATTATTCCACTCATCACATCTTTGACAAATCGGCAAGCAAAGGATGAGCTTCAGTGGATCGCAGTATGGTAGCTGCTCTACCATTTACTACACCCCGCCTGTTACCAAAGTCGTTTACAATTGATTTTGGGCACTGTCATCATATTATATAATGCTTGATTATATAATTAAAACTAGTCATTTTATAAGAGTTACTTTCATACAACTTATAATGATTATGTTTTAATAATACATTGGCATCATAATATAATTTTATCGTTTATAATATATATCCGAAAATATATATTATAAACTTTTAAATGGTTTATTGCACACACAATACAGTTGCCCCATTACTATCACTGCAGTCCAGCACGGATACGACCTTAGAGGCCTTCAGGCATAATCCAACGGACGTAGCATCATACCACTGTTCGCTCGAACAAGTATTGTGTCATTGGTCCGTACCTGCGGTTCCTCTCGTACTACGCAGGAATGCTGTCGCAATAACGTTTGTCATCAGTAGGGTAAAACTAACCTGTCTCACTACGGTCTAAACCCAGCTCACGTTCCCTTGCATGGGTGAACAATCCAACGCTTGGTGAATTTTGCTTCACAATGATAGGAAGAGCCGACATCGAAAAATCAAAAAGCGACGTCGCTATGAACGCTTGGCCGCCACAAGCCAGTTATGCCTGTAGTAACTTTTCTGACACCTCTTGTTAAAAACTCGTTAAACCAAAAGGATCGATAGGCCAAGCTTTTGCTGTCTATGTATTTACTGAATACCTAGATCAAGTCAGCATTTGCCCTTTTGCTCTATGTGTGGTTTCTGTCCGCACTGAGCTGGCCTTGGGACACCTCCGTTATTATTTGAGAGATGTACCGCCCCAGTCGAACTCCCAACCTGATAGTTTCCTTGAATTGGATAATACCAGAGTATAAGAGTTATACCAAATTAAATTACTTTATTAAAATTATAAAGTATATCCAATATATAATAATATACACATAAAATTCATAATTTTATATAGCATAATAACTTTATAAAACATTAAATATATGGTAATCCGAAAATTCCATATACCTAAGTCCATAAAAAAATTAGCATATATAAAATAGAATATATATATATAATAAATATAAAATTAAAAAAAGTCTTTATATAATATTTCATTAAAATTTGTTTGGTGTATATAACAAACTCTTAAGTACTTTTATCAAGAAACTTGCATCAAAACAAAATACCATAAAATATTATAAATATATATGAAAATATAATGTACAAAATATGTAATATATATGCACAAATATATAATACATAATATATAATAATATCCATATAATGGCTAAGTAAATGATACACGTTCCATCTTATCAAGTAAGTAAGGAAACGATAAGAGTAGTGGTATTTCACTTTTGATATTAAAACAAAATCTTTTTAAAGGATTTTGAAATATTAATATCTCCCACTTATGCTACACCTCTTATGTCTCCTTACACTGCCAGACTAGAGTCAAGCTCAACAGGGTCTTCTTTCCCAGCTAATTATTCCAAGCCCGTTCCCTTGGCTGTGGTTTCGCTAGATAGTAGATAGGGACAGTAGGAATCTCGTTAATCCATTCATGCGCGTCACTAGTTAGATGACGAGGCATAAGTTCCACAATTGGTTACGTTAACTACTATCCGGGGAACAAATATATATAATCTTTAGAAAAAAAAAAATTTATATATTCTAATTTACCCAGAACGAGCACATAAACCATAATATTGTTTCCCAATCAAGCCCGACTATCTCAATCTTCAGAGCCAATCCTTATCCCGAAGTTACGGATCTAATTTGCCGACTTCCCTTACCTACATTATTCTATCGACTAGAGACTCTTCACCTTGGAGACCAGCTGCGGATATCGGTACGGCCTGTTAAGAAGTTTGCGTAACCCCACCATAAATTTTCAAGGTCCGAGGAGAAAATATCGACACAGCAGTAAATGCCATGCTCTTCTAGTCCATCTACCATATCTCTCTTCGAAAGACTTCCATGGTAGTACGACTATAAAACAGAAAAGAAAACTCTTTCGATATTTCTCGACGGCTTTTTATGGTCGTTTCTGTTGCCAGGATGAGCATTAAATAGCCCATTTTTAATAACAAACGTATACTCAACAGGTTACGGAATTGGAACCGTATTCCCTTTCGTCCAATAATAATAAAGTGTATATTATATTTTTTTAAAATATATATAACTTATTATTTATCAGCTTTCGCCTTGAACTTAGGACCGACTAACTCGTGATCAACCACTGTTCACACGAAACCCTTCTCCACTTCAGTCCTCCAAGGTCTCATTCGATTATTTGCTACTACCACCAAGATCTGTACCAATAATGGCTCCATGCAATCTTACGATAAACACTTCTATGCACATTATTGTACCCTCCTACTCATTAAAGTTTCAAAATTTATAACAAAAATTTCTTTTTGTATAAATCATATACTTTAACGGTGATGTATAGGCATACAACTTGAGCGCCATCCATTTTAAGGGCTAGTTGCTTCGGCAGGTGAGTTGTTACACACTCCTTAGCGGATTACGACTTCCATGCCCACCGTCCTGCTGTTTTAAGCAACCAACGCCTTTCATGGTATCGGTATGAGTTGTTAATTTTGGCGCCTTAACATCACGTTTGGTTCATCCCACAGCGCCAGTTCTGCTTACCAAAAATGGCCCACTGGGAACAATATATCATAACTTATTACCTTCATATCAAGAAAGGTTAGGTTCTTACCCATTTAAAGTTTGAGAATAGGTTAAGGTCGTTTCGGCCCTAAGGCCTCTAATCATTCGCTTTACCAGATAAGATTATTTTTAAATAATATTTATATGCACCAGCTATCCTGAGGGAAACTTCGGAGGGAACCAGCTACTAGATGGTTCGATTGGTCTTTCGCCGCTATACCCAATTCTGACAATCGATTTGCACGTCAGAACTGTTTCGGTCTTCCATCAGGGTTTCCCCTGACTTCAACCTGATCAGGTATAGTTCACCATCTTTCGGGTCACAACATATATGCTCAAGGTACGCTCCAGTTAGAGGTATATAAAATAATATAAATCTTTAAAAATCATATATTATATATATACATAACTATATAGAACGCCCCGGGATGGAATATATAAAATATTAAAATTTTATATAATTAATCCCATTTTTAAGTTATATCAAAATAACTAAGTTAAGTTATTTATGCCTTTAGGTTTTAAAAATACCCAATGACTTGCGCACATGTTAGACTCCTTGGTCCGTGTTTCAAGACGGGTACCGAAGGTATCCTAAATCTATAGCATTGTTAATCATATAAACGCATATAACAGAAATATTATTTTAAAAATAAATATTTCATTATAAATATATATACACAATGTGTATTATATATTAAGCGTTATATATAATTTTAAAATCTGTCAATAATTTATCCGTAATCACATTTAAATATGAATTTTATATTAAAAATATAATTAAAAATTATATTAAAATATAAACTGAATAATACGTGATACTTATGATAAATTTTTATTAATTTTATATTAACAGATTACAATGTCTATATATGAAAAAATTGCACATTATTTTTATATAAGCATAAATAAATATGTTATATAATATTAATGATGAATTTTTCATATTAGATATTTAGGTTCATCGGGCTTAACCTCTAAGCAGTTTCACGTACTATTTAACTCTCTATTCAGAATTCTTTTCAACTTTCCCTCACGGTACTTGTTTGCTATCGGTCTCATGGCAATATTTAGTTTTAGATGGAGTTTACCACCCAATTAGTGCTGCACTATCAAGCAACACGACTCTTAAGAAATATATTCTCTAGTAATCATTAACGTCAACCTACGGGCCTGGCACCCTCTATGGGTAAATGGCCTCATTTAAGAAGGACTTGAACTATTAATTTATCATACTAGATAATGAATATTCCATACACTGCATCTTATATTTGTTATAAAAACAAAATAACTTAGTGCTGAACTATTTTCTTTTCGCTCGCCGCTACTAAGAAAATCCTAGTTAGTTTCTTTTCCTTCCCTAATTAATATGCTTAAATTCAGGGAGTAATCTCATATGAGTTGAGGTTGCTTTAATTATATTTATATGTTGTTTTTTTTTCAAAAACACAATATGCTTTAACTTTTTCAAATATATATTATTCAAATATAAAAATATTTTATCAAATAACACTTTTTAAACAAAAAGAAAAATTAATATTTCCTTTTTATATACTAAGGTTAAATGCATATTGATAAAATTATTTCTAATAAATATATATTTATAGAAAAAGATATTTAATAAGCATTTCTTTTATTAGTATTATAAAATTTATTAGTTACTATTATATAAAAATATAATATTATAAATCTTAGCAATACAATATACGCTTAAAATATATTGAAAATTATTACATTTTCATATATTAAGCAGCTTATTTAAATTAATCATACAACCCTCAACCATATGTAGTCCATGCAGCACTCAATTATAAATAAATATAAAGAGTACATAAAATAGCATGGACTGCAATATGCGTTCAAAATGTCGATGTTCATGTGTCCTGCAGTTCGCACGATGACGCACAGTTTGCTGCGTTCTTCATCGATCCATGAGCCAAGTGATCCTCCGCTTAGAGTATTTTATATATTTTTTTCTTCTATTATATATGCCTTTAATATATATACAAAAAATTTTATTTTGTAATATATATTAGTAGTCAAAGTTATATATTTATACACATTTTTATATAAAGATAATAACTCTAAATAATATTTTTTATGTTGCGTTAAGACATTATTATTATTATTATTATATATAATAATATGTTCGATATCCAAGAATGAAAAACACCGAGAAGTGATAATTCACTGTGAGGCTTTATTATAATTTTTGATACTGCAACCATATATATGTGGTCCCTTCGGTGGTCGAAGAGGAAGAGAAAGAAGAAGGATTATTGACTTCACAAATGCGCCATGCGGTGGCGCAGACGACGGGTCGAGACTCGTTGAAAGCGCGGGTGCATTTGAATACTGCTTAACACGCTCCCCTCAAAGCACACGCAGCAGCAACCTCGAGTCCAAGCTCCCTCAAGCCTCGGTGATGACCTGGTCCCGGTAAGGGCTTCGTAAGAATGTCTGCTGGCATCCTCTCAGTTGGTGTATACTTCACAATAATTGCCTCATCTTTTACCAATTGTCTGATGAAATGCAATCTGGTCGAGATATGTTTAGTGCGTGAATGGTAGACACCATTTTCAGATAGGAACTTAGCACCCTGATTGTCCGTTCCAATTGTTATTCCCTTTAAGTTGTGCATCTCCACCTCCTCCATGAGGTTCCTTAAATACATCGCCTCCTTTGCCGCCTCCGACAGGGCGACATATTCGGCTTCGGTTGTGGACAGTGTCACGGGCCTCTGTTTCTGAGCGCGCCAAGATATAGCAGCTCCTGAGAATATAAATGCGTACCCAGAGTAGGATTTCCTATCCAATAAGTCGTTTGCGAAATCGGCATCAGAGTATCCACGTATGCCTTGTGCGTCTGGTCTAAATACTAGACCAAGGGTAGGTGTACCCCGCAAGTACCGAAGGACACGCTTCGCAGCTGACCAATGCACCTCTTGGTGGTTCTCATTGAATTGAGTCAATCGATTTACTGCGAATGCTAGATCCGGGCGGGTGGCCACCGCCAGATACATCAAAGACCCTATGAGCTGGCGATATGGTACTTCTCGTTTACATCCCGGGTCGGGCACCGTACCGGATAGCTTAACCTTGCAATCGGCTGGTGTACTTACTGGCTTCGATTCACTCATTCCAAACTTCACCAGTAATTTGCGGCAGTACTTTTCTTGGGTCAATCTGATTTCTCCATTTCCTTGATGAATTTCAATGCCGAGGCAAAATTTTGCCTGTCCGAGATCCCTTATTTCAATTTCCCTGGACATCTCGGTCACCAATCCAGTTAATCGTTTACGACTGTTCGACATATAGAGAATGTCGTCGACATAGGCGACCAACATGGTAAACTCCGCTTCATCTACCTTATAATACAGGCAAGTGTCGCCTAATGATGATTTTAGCCCCATTCCTTGCAGCATCCGATCCAGCTTCTCGTGCCACTGACGACCGGCCTGCTTGAGTCCATATAGGGCTTTCTGTAATAAACAAACTTTATTACCTTGTTTTAATACATTCAACATTCTTTCTGCTTCCGTCCTTATTTCATGCGTTTCGCTGTTGTTCTCAGCTAGTGTCTTTAGGGCTTCATAAAGATATTCTGGAGGCTCCAAGAAAATTTCCTCATTCAGGGTCCCATTCAAATATGCCGATGCAACATCTAGCTGGTACACGGTGAGGCCTTCGCGCACTGCCAGTGCCATCATTAGTCTCACCGAATCCAGCTGAGCCACAGGAGCAAAAGTGTCAAGAAAATCCACGCCTGGACGCTGCGTGAATCCTCTGGCCACTATTCGCGCTTTTCTGCGCTCTAAAGTGCCATCTGACCTCGTCTTGGTTCTCAAGACAATTTTGCTGCTTACTACTGACCGACCATTTGGTCGATCCACCAGCCTCCATGTGTGGTTGCTTATCAGACTCCGAACTTCTTCTGTGATTGCCTCAAACCATTCTGCGGCTTCCCTGCTTGCCATAGCATCTTTTACAGACAATACTGCAAGGTTTACGACTTCTTCGGTTTCCACTTCGTCCGTGGCTTCATGAAAAACGTCCTGATTTTCGCCTTCGTCCTCACCAACACTTTCTGCTTCTGTATTGCCCCGACGAGCGACTGATATGAATCGGGTGTTATAAATTTTTCGAGGGCGACCTACATTCCCCGTGTAATCCCTGCGGGGTCTCCCTGGTCCTCTTGCAGCTACAAATTCGGGTTCATTTTCCAGCACCTCTCGCTGAATCGTTTCTTCGCTCCCCCGCTCATGAGCCGGTGATGATCCGCTGTACACTGTGATTCCTCGCTCCTGGGAGTGTTCTTGCATCTCAGGACTCGATTCTTTGTCCTCTATGTCGCTCAGTTTTTCGTCACACTCGACCTGATCCCTACTCGGCGCTGCTTGCTCCCCCTCCAAGAACTTGACGTCTTTTGCTATGACAACCTTCCTGATTTCCGGGATCCAAATTCTGTAGCCCTTTGTTTCGGTCGAATACCCTACCATTACACCTTCGCGAGATCTTGGCTCGAATTTCCCCTTGGTTGGATCTTTGTTCAGAACGTACACCTTGGCTCCGAAAATCCTCAAATGTTGCAAGTTTGGAACTTCCCCTTTCCACGCTTCAAAAGGTGTGTGTCCATTTAAACTTACAGTTGGGCAGCGATTCCTGATGTAGTTTGCTGCAACTATTGCCTCACCCCAAAAATTTCCACTCAGCCCAGATTGAATGATAAGGCATCTGGCCATCTCTACAAGGGTTCGGTTTTTCCGCTCTGCAACGCCGTTCTGCTCAGGGGTGTGGGTTACGGTAAGACGCCTCGTTATACCATTTTCCCTCAAATAGGCTTCAAATTCTCCTCCGCAGAACTCTCGGCCGTTGTCGGACATGAGACATTTTACTTTTTCTCCGGTTTGCAATTCAACTTGAGCCTTGAACTCCTTGAATGCGGTAAAAACCTCGCCCTTATTCCGTAAGAGTCTTACTTCGCACCATCGACTGTGATCGTCGATGAAAGTAACAAAAAATCGGGCTCGCCCCAAGGATTCCACTCTTGCGGGACCCCAAACGTCTGAATGAATTACCTCGAGTTTTCCAGTACACCTTTCCGACTTCTTTGGGAAGGGCAACGAGGTCATCTTCCCGCGCAGACATGTATCGCACGGGCGCAGCGATCGACTCTTAATATCTATGCCAGCAACAACACCCTTTCTGACGGCCTCTATCAAATCTGCACCATTCACGTGCCCGCATCGTTTATGCCAAGTTTCGAGACTGCTCGTTTCGTTTGGTGTGCCTGCCATATGGGATTGATTCCCTTCGCTGTCCAGAAAGTACAAGTGCCCACTCCGCCTGGCTCGTAGCTTCACTCTCCCGTCGCTCTCCCCGACGACAGTAGCCTCGTTTTTGGAGAAGGTTACCACGTTTCCATGGTCCGTGATTCTCGCAACAGAAAGTAAATTTGTTCTGAGTTTTGGAACAAGCAAGGTATCCTGGAGATGTACTAACCTGAGAGAATCTCCACAGGGTGCCATGATACCCACTGTGCCCCTCGCCTTAACGCTTTCCTTCGCATCACTCGCCAAACACAGCTAACCCCCGCCGACCGGCGTTGGCTTTTCCGTGAAAAATTGATCTGAATTGCACATATGCGATGTGCAGCCGCTGTCGATGCACCACTTTTCCACTCGTCGGCCCTTTTCAGCACTTAATGCTGTTTCCTCGTGACACTCTGCCTCATGCAATAATGCATCCTCAACTCCGCCCAAGCTGATCGTCACTGGGGCACCCTTTTCGTACTCCAAGACCTGAAAAACCTCAGCGTCGGCAGCCCTGGCAGATGATTCCTCTGATCGACGGTTTTCTCTATTTCGTCCTTCCGAGCAATTTCTGGCCATATGGCCAACTTGGTGACATCTGAAGCACTTAACATTAGACAGCTGCTTCCCCTTTCTCGAATCAGCATTTCCCGTGGCACCACCTCCGCTCTTCCTCCAACCTTCTTGCACCTTCTTTTGCCCCTTTCGGGCCCTAAACGTCAACATGGCTTCCGATGATTCATCGCCTTTTCCGCGCGAACTGCGGACGTCGAATTCCTCCAGGATTTTCACCCTGAGAGCCTCTGGGTCCGGGAGCTTGGCTCTTGATTCGACGGCACATCGAAAATTGTCAAAACTCGGCGGCAAACTCAACAATAACATCACGGTTGTTAGGTCGGGATGTATTTCGATATCCATTGCCCGCAACTTTTTGACAGCCTCAAAAAAATCTCTCATGTGTCTCTCCACATCGTCTTTGTCGGTCAATCGATGAGCCACTAGCCGTTTTAACAAGTTCGCCTTCTTGACGGGGCCTGTCGATGCAAACTCACTTTTTAGTTTTTCCCACACGCTTTTTGCAGTTTTTAGTCCGTGCACAATGGGCAATTCAGCTGCTCCGACAGCGACTATTAAGTCTGACCACGCCTCTCTCTCCCTCCTTTCCCACAGGGCCAGGGTTGCCTGTGATTGCGGATCCTCTGACTTAACGTCGGGCCTCGGGACCGTGCCCTGGACATGCTCCCAGGTGCCGCTCTTCGTCATTACAGCCTCAACTAACATCGACCAGGTTTCGTAATTTTCACGGGTCAAAGCTTGGATCTTGAATGATGCCTGTGCCATTTTACGCAGGTTTTTTTTCTTTTCTTTTTGTACACAGTCACGTTTTCGACTTAACCTCCAAATCGGCGACCACTGCTAATTTTTTCTTCACAGCTACTTCACTCGTAATCTGGGCCCATAACCTGTTAGATATCCAAGAATGAAAAACACCGAGAAGTGATAATTCACTGTGAGGCTTTATTATAATTTTTGATACTGCAACTATATATATGTGGTCCCTTCGGTGGTCGAAGAGGAAGAGAAAGAAGAAGGATTATTGACTTCACAAATGCGCCATGCGGTGGCGCAGACGACGGGTCGAGACTCGTTGAAAGCGCGGGTGCATTTGAATACTGCTTAACATAATAATACTTATTAAATATATATTTTATAATATATTTATATAAGTGCAACATTATAAATATTATTCGTTTTAATTGAGTCTTATATATTATATAAAATGTGTTAAAAAAGGAACACCACCATTCCTTTTTTTTATGGATTCAACAATAATAATAATTTTTAAATATATATTATATATATTATATATATCATATATCTTTTATATGATGATGCTGCCCTCAAATCATTTCTCATTGATATATACATTGCATATAGTTATATAAGTATAATATACATATGTGCAAACATAATAAATAATATCTATCATGTAACACATATTATTTGTAATTCAATTTTTATATTATATAATTAATAAGCTTATAGTTAATCACAAATATATACTACCACCAATCACTCTATATTCTTTTTCTGTCTGTTATTAATATAATATTAATAAAGTAAAGATAAAGTGAAATGGCAGAAAGTATTATTGCACATTAACTATGAATCTTGAAATATATTATTTCATTCATAACATTTATGTCATCCTTATAATATTCTCTTGTCTTCCACATAATTTATCATATTATAGTTAATCACAAATATATACTACCACCAATCACTCTATATTCTTTTTCTGTCTGTTATTAATATAATATTAATAAAGTATAGATAAAGTGAAATGGCAGAAAGTATTATTGCATTAACTATGAATTTTCGTTCTGCTTTCTTTATATATATACGACATATAATCTCATTAATACATTTCATATTATGTCAATATATATGTTATATCATTATTTTCCATAAATGTTATTATGCACCAATCAAAATTCATATATAATAATATATCATTCAAGATTTTTGTAAGCTCTATTTATATTATTAATATAAAAAAGGTATATCGCCCCAGCTTATATAACATATGCACCTTCCAATCCAAATCCAAATCCAATCCAATCAAATCCAAATCCAATCCAATCAAATCCAAATCAAATCCAATCAAATCCAAATTCTTGTTTGTTTGTATATATCAATATTTCATTTTTGCACCACCACTTTTATATATATGTATATACATATATATATATATATATATATATATATTATATTATATTATTATTATGAAGAAAGATAAAAATCTTTCATTTTTAGTGATTCAAAAAGGTCTATTTATAATAGTTTAAAAAACTATATATAAGATATACCATTTCTTTTTAAACAAATCTGTTTAAAATATATATATTTGCCTTCATCATCCTTTGTTAATATAATTAAGAATACTTTTATATTATACATACATATATATTATCTGAAGAAAGAATAAATTCTTTCTTTTTAAATAGATTCAAAATGGGATTTTTAATATATACCTTGTAAATATTCGTATATAAAAAAGAATCCTTTTTAAATATATGTATATATAAAATATTTTCAAAAAAGGTCTATTTATAATAGTTTAAAAAACTATATATAAGATAAACCATTTCTTTTTAAACAAAAATCTGTTTAAAATGTATTAATATGTGTTTCTTTGGTTTTGCTCCTTTCTTTTATATATATATATATATATATATATATATATATATATATATATATATATATATATTTTTTTTTTTTTTTTTTTTTTTTTGCCTTCATCATCCTTTGTTTGTTTCTTTTTTATATTAACATTTATGAAGAAAGATAAAAATCTTTCTTTTTTAGTGATTCAAAAAGGTCTATTTATAATAGTTTAAAACTATATATAAGATAAACCATTTCTTTTGAAAACGTATATATATAAGAGTATTTTTATATTATACATATATATATTATCTGAAGAAAGAATAAATTCTTTCTTTTTAAATAGATTCAAAATGGGATTTTTAATATATACCTTGTAAATATTCGTATATAAAAAAGAATCCTTTTTAAATATATGTATATTTGTAGGGGGGGGGGGGGGGGGTATTTTATTAACGGCAACACACGAAAAAATATGATTAATTTTATTTTAGCCTAGTTTATTCGTGAACGGTATAAGTTAAGTCAATTCAGGGTTATTCAATAATTCAAATACACTAAGTGAAGGTAAGTTGGTTCACATCAGAATTAGTTTACACCAAGTCGAAAGGTAAGTTAATTCAAATCAAATTTAGTTCAACTCGAACAATTATTTTATCTTTTCAGGTAACAGCCTCGCGGTATGGAGAGTATCCAAAGAACCCTCACTATCTGATCACCGGTATATCGAGTTTACACTTGATATGCGAAAACCGGTCTGTTCTCCTTTTATGAACAGAAAGAGCACTAACTGGGACATATACAATAAGGTCCTAGGTTGTACACTGCCTGAAGGAGGGCCACCCACAATTCAATCCGTACAGGATTTGGATAACATGGTGGAAACACTTACTAGGGCTTGCAACAAGGCAACTCGGACCTCGTGTCCCACCAGGAGACCTAAAGGGAAACCTAGACCTCCATGGTGGACAAAGGAAATTGTAGCCGCGAGGAAGGAATGCCGCAGAAAATTCAATGAGGCTAAACGGACCAATGATTGGTCACCATACAGGGCTAGCCTCAAAGATTTCAAAAAATTAGTTAGGACGGCCAAACGATCCTCCTGGGAGAGTTTTTGTAATAGAATAGAGGATGCCTCTGAGGCTACTCGATTACGTAAAATCCTCTCGACTTGTCCGGTCACCCCTAGTCTTCTGATGAAAGATAATGGGGAATGGACTTCTTCTTGCCTGGAAACTCTGGAGCTACTGACCGAAACTCACTTTCCGGGCTGCTCTGTGGAGCAGACGAGTGAATCGACAGTCGCTACCAGCCCTAACAATCTAGCCCACGAAATTCTTAATAAGAATAAACTGATGTGGGCCATAAAAAGTTTTAAGCCGTTTAAAGCCCCAGGCATGGATGGAATCATACCTGCCGAGCTACAGAGGGCTACGGACTTAATCATGCCATGGCTAGAGGCTATCTTCAAAGCCTGCCTGGACTTTACTTACATACCTAAGTCTTGGACTGAAGTCAGGGTTGTCTTCATCCCTAAGGGAGGAAAAACTTCGCATTGCAAACCTAAGGACTTCAGGCCTATTAGTCTTTCCTCTTTTCTCCTTAAAACACTGGAGAGATTGATCGACGTCCACATAAGAGGGTCTATCCACCCAGAAAAATTCTCACCCTCGCAGCATGCCTATACGAAGGGCAAATCTATAGAGACAGCTCTGCATACCCTCGTTGACCGTATAGAGAAGTCCTTGCTGTACAAAGAGTACACGCTCGCGGCCTTCCTGGACATCGAGGGGGCTTTTAACTATGTCAGGCCGGATGCGATCGTAGGGTCCATCAGGGACCTGGGACTGGACGAACCGCTGATTGAGCTGATAAGGCGAATGCTACGTAGCAGGATTATCAGCTCAGATCTTGGAGCATCTTCCATTAGGAGATTTGTCGTCAGGGGTACACCTCAGGGTGGAGTCCTGTCGCCTCTTCTGTGGAATTTGACTGTGAACGGTTTGCTTCGTGGTCTCGACCGCTCGGGGTGCTGCGTGGTTGCCTATGCAGATGATATAGTAATCGCGGCCTCAGGCAGGTACCTGAGCACGCTCTCTGAGGTGTTACAAACGGCCCTAATTAAACTCACATCATGGAGTGAAAAATGTGGCCTAGGAGTTAACCCGAATAAAACGGAACTTGTGCTATTTACAAGAAAGCACAAGATTCCTCCCTTCACTACACCGCTCCTTAACGGAGTGAGTCTAAGGCTTTCAGACCAAGTCAAATATCTTGGTCTCATTATAGATAGGAAACTAAACTGGAGGGCCAACGTTGCAGAAAGGGTACGAAAGGCCACGACGGCCCTATACTCTTGCAGGAACGCGATTGGCAAGAAATGGGGCCTTGAGCCACGTATCGTTCACTGGCTCTTCGTGACGGTGATCAGACCGATCCTGTTCTACGGGGTGCTTGTGAGGTGGCCTGCTCTGGAAAAGGCTTGCCACCAAAATGCGTTGGGGAGGGTCCAAAGAATGGCTTCGATTCTAATCACCGGAGCCCTAAGGACTACTCCCACCAAGGCCCTGAATGTTATCTTAGACCTCCTCCCAATAGAACTCTTTGGCAAGCAAACCGCAGCCTCCACAGCCGTCAGGCTTAACTCAACACACCCATGGACAAGAGTGGACTATGGGCACTCCAGAATCCTTAATACTCCTGTCCCTAGGTTGGATTACATAGTTCCAAAACCCTGCTTCGATAAGAAATTCGAATCACTCATACCGACTAGGCATGAGTGGGGTGAGGACCTGCTTAATCGTATAAATTCGGTAAAGATCTATACCGATGGCTCTAAGATGGAAGGCAAGACTGGGGGCGGAATTTACTCCGAACACCTAGGCCTTGAAACGTCGTTTCGTTTGCCAGACCACTGCAGCGTCTTCCAAGCTGAGGTTATGGCTATCACTGAGGCCTTAGAATGGCTGCGAAGGAATATGTCAAGTTTTGAGGACATTTCCATCTTTACGGACAGCCAGGCCGCAATCAAGTCCATTACGGGCGTTTTTACGACCTCAAAGGTGGTAGCAGACTGCCGCTCTCTGCTAAACGAGGTGGCAGAGAGGGTCAAGATTACTATTATATGGGTACCGGGACATAATGACATCCCGGGTAATACTAGGGCGGATGAGCTCGCCAGAATGGGTACAACCCTACCGGAGGATGATATCATCCGAGATATAGGAGCACCGCTCGCCTATCGTAAGAAGGAGATCTCGCAATTGTATGCGAGCATCGCAAAGAATAGGTGGAGGAGAGAATGCACATGTGCGACCACCAAACTTATCTGGCCAACTTTTGACCGAAATAGGTCAAAGAGCCTTATGTCACTCAAGAGAGTGTCCATTAGCAACGTCATAGCTGCGATAACTGGGCATTGTCTTATAGGGAGACATGCCAGAAGACTAGGCGTTTCGGCAAATGACTTCTGCAGAAGTTGCCAGAATGAGGAGGAAGAGGAAAGTATCAGCCACCTCCTCTGTCACTGCCCAGCGCTTGCGCGACATAGATACCAGCACCTGGGCGCCACCTACTTTGATGACCTGTCAGACCTGAGTGTGAAGAACGTCAGGGATATTGAACGTTTCATCAAAGTCTCGAAGTGGTTCGAGGGTTAGTTAAATCGGGATCGTCCCGTGTGGTATCACAATGGGCCTTGTGTTGGCCTAAGTGTGCCTTTTCTTTTGAGGGCGGCCACAATAACCTAACCTAACCTAACCTAACAGCCTCGCGGTAACTAAATGCACTAAACAGCTTTGCGCACTCGGCCTACACTCCAGCTTTACTTTGAGGTAAATTACAAAATCTGCCTAACAATTCAACTTTGCTCTATACTTTTCCTTTGCCTGCAGGGGACGACGGCTTAACTGAGACTGCCTAAAAATTTCTCTAGATTTAGGTACCTACTACGGTAAGTTACGGTACTTAGAATAAGTGCATTCGAAATGATCAGCTTTTCGTTCTATTTTCAGAGACCGGGCCTACATTCGGCCATCCTGAGATTCATCTGACCCAGATGATAGTTCGTCATCTTCCATAGTCACCCATGGCTTCATGAAATCTGCAGAGGATGTGGTTGTAAGGGGTCCCTCATGATTGCCAGCTTTCGAAACTGCATAACGATCCTTCCTCAATATCCGCTTCACTTCGTAGGGGCCCAGGTATTTACGATATAATTTAAGTCCTGGTCCGAATTGCGTACGTTTTATGGCAACGAGTTCTCCTACAGCATACCGGTGGGAAGATTTCCTATTTTTGTTAAATCCTTTGGCGTTTTCAGCTTGAATTAATTCAATTTGGCGCTTTGCCTCTGCTCGCATATCTTTTCTGTCTTCCTCGAAATTCTCCACTATTCCTTCTTCGATGAGTTCTTTCAGCTTCTGATCTTCACGACTGTGCATTGGCACACCTATCATTAGTTCAAATGGAGTCCTTTTTGTTGCCCTTGATTTTGTGGAGTTAAGAATTCTCTGCAAGCGCGCGACATGTTTCCACCACTTCTGGGGATCTTCGATGCACATCTTTGAAAGAACAGCAATGATGGTTTGGTTAATCCTTTCTACTTGCCCGTTCCCGCGGGGTACACCAGTTGTTATAGTGACGTGCTCAATGATTTGTTCTTCGCAATAATTTTTAAATACATTCGAGGTAAATGCTGCTCCTCTATCTGTTACCACTCTTCTGGGATTGCCGAAGATTTCATTCAATAACCTCATCTTCTGGACCACTTCATCTGCTGTAGTCGATTTTACCGGGAATATCCACGTAAACTTGGTAAATCCGTCTACGATTACTAACAAATATTTATAGTTTTTCGCTGTAGACGGTAGAGGACCGACACGATCGAGGTGAAAGGTTTGTAATGGAAGGTCACCCTTTTCAATTGGGTTCAGAAACCCCTCTTGCTTGCCGGTCTTTCTCTTGACTAAGATACATGATACACAGTTGGCTACAATATCTTCAGCCTTTTTTTCTAGCTTCGTAATGAAATATTCATCCTGAGCAGCGGCAATTATTTTTCTAGAATTGATATGTCCTTTCTCGTGAATGCCTTGCAGAATTTGCCTTTGAAGAGATTTAGGGATAACCAATAGATATTTTCCATCACTAAATTTATATATAACATCGCCTCTTATCGTGAAATCGTCGTATGGTTTTTCTTTTAAAAGTGTGGAAATTAGCTGACAATATTCGTCCTTGCGTTGAGCGTTTCGGATTTGTTCTAAGATACCGTCCTGAACAGATAAAATCACAGGGTAACGGCTTAAGGCGTCGACATGCTTCATTGCAGTGCCCTTACGGTGATTTATAATACATTGAAATTCTTCCAGAGCCAGAGCCCATCGAGCAACCCGACTGCAAATATCCTTTTTCTTCATAGTGAATGTAAACGCTTTACAGTCTGTAAATATTTCAAATTTCAACCCAAGTAGATACACTCTTAGTCTTTTAACACACTTTATTACAGCGAGGACCTCAAGTTCGTAGCTCGTATAGTTTTTTTCACTACGCGATGTTTTGAAACTAAGATAGAAAATGGGGTGCCACTGATTGTCTTCGCTATTTTTCTGGAGTAAAACACCGCCGTAACCTTCGTTGCTTGCGTCTGTGTGAAGTTGCGTTAGCAAGCCTGGATTAAAAAGTTCAACACTGGTTCTTTACATAATTTGTCTTTAAGTTCGTTAAAAGAACGTATTTGTTTTTCACCGAAAATAAAAGGAACATCTTTACGGATCAAGTCTGTTAATGGCTTAGCTATTAAGGAATAGTTTTGCACAAATTTACGAAAATATCCCGAAAGCCCTAAAAAGCTTTGTACCGGCTTGACATTCTTCGGAATAGGGAAATTCTTAACGGCTTTTGTCTTCGCGGGGGATGGTCTGAAACTACCATTCTCCAAAATATGGCCCAAAAATTCAACTGACTCCTTTAAAAATTCACACTTTTTCCATTTAATCAGCAAACCATGGTTTTCAGCTACCTTCAATACCTGTTCCAGCTTTTCAACATTCTCATCAACTGTGCTTGATGGAATAATAACGTCGTCCATATAAACTAGTATTATATTTTCTCGCATCAGATCTTTAAAAACAGTGTTTACGTATCTTTGGAATACCGCGGGGGAATTGCAGAGGCCAAATGGGGCTTTTAAAAATTCATATTGTCCATCAGGAACGACAAAGGAGGTGTACCTTCTACTGCTCGCATCGACATCCACATGAAAGAATCCATTTTTCAAGTCGAGCGTACTAAAAATTCGCGCATGGTATAGACTTTGCAGAATGTCCTCAATATTTGGTAAGGGAAATCTATCTTTGACTATCTTTTCATTAAGTTTTCTATAGTCTATGCAAAGGCGGATAGAGCCATCTTTTTTCCTGGCAACAACGACGGGACTCGCAAAATCCGAACAACTCGGCTGAATAATTCCATCTAGTACCCACTCATGGATTTGCTGGTTAACCTCATTCCTTTCCTTGGGAGCTAATCGTCTTGGCCGTTGGTAGATGGGCTTGTCGTTTTCTAATTGAATGTGCATTTCCACACAAGATTTTTCAGGCTTCTTGGGATTATAGCTGGCTACGAGATCAGATACCTTTTTTCGCGCTACCTCATCAGCGATTTCTTTTATATTCGATAGCGCATTTTCCTCAATCGGCTGAATTATGGCTACTTGTTCAAAGGGATTAGTTTCTTCTAACACACTGCTCAGCTTCTTAAACGTTACTTTCTTTTTCTCGATGAGCACTGATGCCTCGTTTAAAAGATCTTTACCAATGAGGATATCGGCAGGAATCCAGGAATCTGGCACAATATGACATGTAACAGGATAATCTTCGCCTTCGATGGATAATATCAAATCTTCTGAACCCAGAGTTTGCTTCATTACTTTTCCCAATCCTACTAGGGGAATACTTGGGCCACTGAATTTTAAACCTTTTCCCGAAAACATCCATACTGATTGCCGCATTAGAGTAACTGAACTCCCAGTGTCGACCAAGGCACTATAAGATTTTCCAGCCAGCTTTGTCAAAACATGCAAATTTGGAGTGGAAACCACATTCACCTGAGCAGCGTTATCACTTCCCTTCGATTTTTTTGGCTTATTACACTTATTCGCCATATGCCCAAATTCTCCACAATTGAAGTAACGAGCTCCCTTGTCCTTGTTGGGACAATAAGCAGTGACATGGGAAAAGGACCCGCAATTATAACACCTATTCTTACTGCTGCTTGATCGATTCTGCTTAGCAGAATTTTGCTGACCGCTTGTACCTATTTTCTTAAATACTTTTCGGGACCTGATATTTTCATAGACTTTCAGATTCTGTTTAAGCTGTTCGAGAGTGGTTGCTTCATACAAAATCGCTTTATTTTGAATCTCGTCAGGAATCCCATCAGCGATGTAGGAAACCAGAGACTCCTCATCGATATTTCCCCGACTCGCTATCTGCTTCATACTATAAAGGTATTCCAAATATGTTTCTTGTGCGTGCTTTTTACGTGTTTCTAAAGCCCTATGTACACTAAGAGCTGATGGGGCCTTCCCAAATTCTTTGCTTAATAGAGTTTTAAGATCACCATAGCTTTTAATATTTGTACTGGTCTCAACTGCCAGCTTTGCGGCACCAACTAACAGACGTCTCGCGTACAAATATTTTTGTATATCGTTCCAACCGCAGACTAGAGCGATATCCTCATATTCCTTCACCCATTCGGCATATTTTTTCCCAGTCTCCCCATTAAATTTTTCCAAGGATTCCTCCACGTCCTTGAACACAAAATTGTTAGAGCTCATTTTAAATTCTTTAGTATTACTGTTCCCCTTTTTGTTCTCTTCTATTTCTTCTTTATTTTGGATTAATGACGCTACACCCTCCTCACTATTTGCAGACGAAGCGGCCTTTTCAAAACTTCCACCTTTTAAACCCCCTTGCGCATCAGCCTCCTCGTGATCTAAATCAATGTCTGATGTTTCGTTATCACCGCTGGTATTCGCTTGAAGATAAGCTTCTTCCTCTTCAGTCGCCAGAGCTGTAGCTAATCTAGTCACTAAATCTCCCTTTTGCCTATAACGGTATGACAATCCTCTTTGTCTGAGTTGCAACTGCAATTCTAACGTTGTTAATTCTCGCAAATTCAGCCTTTCCATGAAACGGTTGGTTATATACAGCGAGCCACGCTCCGCCCAAAATGCTATGACCGCTTAATACTTTTCAGAGCAATAAAAGGTGCATGCATAAAAAAATTCGATACCGACCTCATATGATCCCTAATTCGGAAATCATATTTACTTGGCAGAGCTTAATTCGTCTGAAGAAGTAGTTCCTTGAGCTTCAATGGGCACAATCCGATAGAACATAGGCACAAGTTCACTGCTTATTGTTTTAACTTGAGTTCACTTTTTTTACTCTTTAAAACTGTTTTTTTTCGTATCCCGTTAGGCTTTATCCCGTTATCCCACTTCTGACACCACTTGTAGGGGGGGCGGGTATTTTATTAACGGCAACACACGAAAAAATATGATTAATTTTATTTTAGCCTAGTTTATTCGTGAACGGTATAAGTTAAGTCAATTCAGGGTTATTCAATAATTCAAATACACTAAGTGAAGGTAAGTTGGTTCACATCAAAATTAGTTTACACCAAGTCGAAAGGTAAGTTAATTCAAATCAAATTTAGTTCAACTCGAACAATTATTTTATCTTTTCAGGTAACAGCCTCGCGGTAACTAAATGCACTAAACAGCTTTGCGCACTCTGCCTACACTCCAGCTTTACTTTGAGGTAAATTACAAAATCTGCCTAACAATTCAACTTTGCTCTATACTTTTCCTTTGCCTGCAGGGGACGACGGCTTAACTGAGACTGCCTAAAAATTTCTCTAGATTTAGGTACCTACTACGGTAAGTTACGGTACTTAGAATAAGTGCATTCGAAATGATCAGCTTTTCGTTCTATTTTCAGAGACCGGGCCTACATATATATAAATTATATATATTATTTTCAAACAAGGTCTATTTATAATAGTTTAAAAAACTATATATAAGATAAACCATTTCTTTTTAAACAAAAATTTGTTTAAAATATATTTGCCTTCATCATCCTTTGTTTGTTTTTTATATTTTTTGTTTATGAAGAAAGATAAAAATCTTTCTTTTTTAGTGATTCAAAAAGGTCTATTTATAATAGTTTAAAAAACTATATATACGATAAACCATTTCTTTTTAAATATAATATATAAATTATATTTAAAATATATATATATATATATATATATATAAATAATATATAATAAATATATAAAAGCACTCTCTCTCGATATGTGTACAATAGTATATATATGAAGAAAGATAAAAAAAAAATATCTTTCTTTTAAATGATTCAAAAAGGATTATCTATATTCTTATTAGTTTTTCATAATATATATATATAATAATCCATTTCTTTTTAAACATATATATATATGTGTAAAACATAATTCTATATATACATCATCACATATGATATAAGAGTACTTTTATATTATACATATATATATATTATCTGAAGAAAGAATAAATTCTTTCTTTTTAAATAGATTCAAAATGGGATTTTTAATATATACCTTGTAAATATTCGTATATAAAAAAGAATCCTTTTTAAATATATGTATATATTATATATCATTTATAAAAGTTTTTTTTGTGAAAGAATCAATAATGATCCTTCCGCAGGTTCACCTACGGAAACCTTGTTACGACTTTTACTTCCTCTAAATAATCAAGTTCGGTCAACTTTTGCGAAACAACCGTAAAACCTTAAAAGGCTTCACAGCGATCACGTCCGGAGACCTCACTAAATAATTCAATCGGTAGTAGCGACGGGCGGTGTGTACAAAGGGCAGGGACGTAATCAATGCGAGTTAATGACTCGCACTTACTGGGAATTCCAGGTTCATGTGAACAGTTTCAGTTCACAATCCCAAGCATGAAAGTGGTTCAGCGGTTTACCCGGACCTCTCGGTCTAGGAAATACACGTTGATACTTTCATTGTAGCGCGCGTGCAGCCCAGGACATCTAAGGGCATTTCAGACCTGTTATTGCTCAATCTCATTATATTGCTAGACGCAATTTGTCCATTTAAGAAGCTAGTGTCCGTATTTATGGGACAAACAAACAGGTATGACTCCGCTTTATATAAATGCATACAAATTATAAAAAGATTTACATATATACGAAAATCTTTTTAAGGGATTCCATATAATATATATTAATTATAAATTCGATGATTATATAAAGTTTCAACACCATAATCCTGTAAGCATCTATTTAATATATTTGAGTCTCGTTCGTTATCGGAATTAACCAGACAAATCACTCCACGAACTAAGAACGGCCATGCACCACCACCCATAGATTCGAGAAAGAGCTATCAATCTGTCTTACTCATTTATGTTCGGACCTGGTAAGCTTCCCCGTGTTGAGTCAAATTAAGCCGCAGGCTCCACTCCTGGTGGTGCCCTTCCGTCAATTCCTTTAAGTTTCAGCTTTGCAACCATACTTCCCCCGGAGCCCAAAAGCTTTGGTTTCCCGGGAAGCGACTGAGAAAGCCATAATAGTAGCTACACCCAATTGCTAGCTGGCATCGTTTATGGTTAGAACTAGGGCGGTATCTGATCGCCTTCGAGCCTCTAACTTTCGTTCTTGATTAATGAAAACATCTTTGGCAAATGCTTTCGCTTAAGTTAGTCTTATGACGGTCCAAGAATTTCACCTCTCGCGTCGTAATACTAATGCCCCCAACTGCTTCTATTAATCATTATCTCATGATCTAAAAACCAATGAAAGTAGAACAGAGATCTTATTTCATTATTCCATGCACAAAATATTTAGGCATTAGAAGCCTGCTTTAAGCACTCTAATTTGTTCAAAGTAATTGTATCGGCCCACAACAACACTCGATTAAGAGCATTGAAGCAGGTTTATTTTCATATGAGTTATATATAAGTTATGCACACAAAATATAAAAACATGAATAGGATTTATAATAACATGTGTAATAAGCATTATATATAATTTAAACTCCACCGATAATACGCTCGCATAACATAAGGTAATATATGAACCAAAATTTTAGCTTATACTACCCGTATGGAGCACAAGTTCAACTACGAACGTTTTAACCGCAACAACTTTAATATACGCTATTGGAGCTGGAATTACCGCGGCTGCTGACACCAGACTTACCCTCCAATAGGTCCTTGTTAAAGGATTTAAAGTGTACTCATTCCAATTACAGGGCCTCGGATATGAGTCCTGTATTGTTATTTTTCGTCACTACCTCCCCGTTCTGGGAGTGGGTAATTTACGCGCCTGCTGCCTTCCTTAGATGTGGTAGCCGTTTCTCAGGCTCCCTCTCCGGAATCGAACCATGATTCCCCGTTACCCGTTGCAACCATGGTAGTCCAAGATACTACCATCAATAGTTGATAGGGCAGACATTTGAAAGATCTGTCGTCGGTACAAGACCATACGATCTGCAAATTATCTAGAGTTCAACCATTGTAACGATAATAATATTATTTTACTAATATCATTAATCGCTTGGTTTTAAGCCTAATAAAAACACACGTTCCCAATTTAAAGGGTTCGTGTTTATAATGCATGTATTAGCTCTAGAATTACCACAGTTATCCAAGTAACTGTTAACGATCTAATAAACCATAACTAATATAATGAGCCTTTTGCGGTTTCACTTTTAATTCGTTTGTACTTAGACATGCATGGCTTAATCTTTGAGACAAGCATATAACTACTGGCAGGATCAACCAGAATAATATATATTATTTTAATAATATAATATAATAATATATAATAGGATAATAATCATTTTATTTCATATATATATGAATGACACAAGTATTTCCTTTTGGATATATATATAAAATATATTCTATTTATTTTCTATATATATATATACAACACATAAAATTAATTATGAAATATATACTACATATATTATAATATATATATATATATTGTGTATATTTGGCATATGCTGGCTGTATATATGTTTTAAGCGTATAAAAATTTTATATTGATTACATTATATTAATATATATATTTTTAAATTTGCAAGAATATAAACATCACATATATGATGCATATTCCGAATTTTTTTTTATATATATAAAATATATATCAATTTTTTTATACCATATACACAATCCAACACTATACACATATATATATTTTAAATATATTACATATATATAGGCATATATAAGTTGTAAATATCATATATAGTTTTCTATTTAGAATATATCGAGGAAAACTATAATATATATATGTCTTGATTATTAATCATTATTACATATATATTATATAAAATATATATAATGAGATATTATCTTCTCTTTATAAAATATATATATTATTATAAGGAAAATATATCAATTTTCGCCTTCTTTTTTGATGAGAAATTTAACATATTATCTGATGCAATTAAGTTAAATTTTAATTTTATATAGAGAATAAAAATTCTCATATTGTTATTTGTAATATTCATATCATATCATTTTTATTTTAAAAGAGGAACATTTCTTTGTATTTTTGGTACTATATAATATTAATATTAATCTTATAGCAATTTTTCATATTAATATATCACATTTTTATATTTATATTACAATATATAACAAAGAACAAGATTTTTAATCAAGCCAATACTAATCTTATTTCATGTATATATTTCATATATTTTTTAATATATATTTGAATAAATTTCGCTTATAGCTTATTACTACAACACACACCGTATATATTTATAATACAGCAGCAAGATAGATGTAGTTCAGCTATGAATCTTGAATATTATTATATAACATTTATTTCATCAGTTCATTTCTCATATATCCAACCTTTTCCAATTCCATATATATTTTGGTATGGTTTTTAATCAGTTCATGTCTCATACCAAAATATATCATATAAGTATACGGACGTAATATACTTTCTTTGTTTGCTATTTATAATAGCAGAATTCATTTTGTTATATATAAATTCAAGATTTTTGTAAGCGATAAATTCATTATTTTTTATTAAAAATATATATACTCATATACAATAAATATAAGAGTGTCTCGCCATGAATCTTGGTTGTTAATATCATATATAAATAATATGTAATAATATAAATGAATTTAAATTGCATATATAGAATTAATATTATATATATAGAAGTGATCATATTAATATCGTTATACATATATATATCCTGTTTTAAGGGATGTAATATATGATGTTGATAATGATCAAACAATGTAATATATATGAAATTTTAACAAAAAACTTGAAAAAATTCCATTGAAATCCCATCAATTCCAGATTTTGTTTTAATAAAACTCTCATATAAAATTTCCACTTTACTTCATATAAAAGGCATTTAATTTCTTTATATTTCATCTCATTCAATTCCATATATGAATACAAGAAATTTCATAAATTTTGTATTCATTTTTCATAAATTTTTTGCCTTTACTCCATATAAAATGCATGAAAATTTTTATATTCGATCTCATAAATATGCGTATATCGCCCCATACATTAATGCAATAACATTTTATGTCACTCCTCATAAATTTATTACATCATTCCATATATGAATACACAAAATTTCATAAATTTTGTATTCATTTTTCATATATTTTTTGCCTTTACTTCATATAAAATGCATGAAAATTTTTATATTCGATCTCATAAATATGCTTATATCGCCCCATACATTAATGCAATAACATTTTATGTCACTCCTCATAAAATTATCACATCATTCCATATATGAATACACAAAATTTCATAAATTTTGTATTCATTTTTCATAAATTGTTTGCCTTTGCTCCATATAAAATGCATGAAAATTTTTATATTCGATCTCATAAATATCTTTATGCGGTCCATACATTAATGCAATAATATTTTATATCACTCCTTATAAAATTATTACATTTTATATTAACCTTCATAAAGTTTTTTCATATCATTCCATATATCAATGCAATGAGAAACACACATTTTATATGATTCTTCATAAATTTTTTGCTATCGCCCATACAATTTTGCTATCAGCCTTTTGTCCTTTTCTCATAAAAATTTCACCATTATTATATGAGAATGCCGAAATAATTGTTATATCATGTCTCATAATAGCTTATTCGGCCATTCTAATAAATTGATTTTTCGGACATGTATCACCCCCTATAGGTGTTCTGGGGAATTTGCAGGCGGAAAGTCGCAACCAAAAATTGAACATAAAAATTTCATACTCGCGAATATACCCAGCTACTATACTCCATAATGGGAGCTCAAAAATGGATGCCTGTTTTATATAAAATTTTTTCACTATATTATACTGAACAAGCATTTTTATGAAGGCGAATATAAAAATATATCAATTTATATTCGAAACACAAATTCGTATAGGTCTTCATAAAAATAACATTTTTTTCTGATTTATGAAGAACAATATAAAAGTAGAAAATTTCATATATGCGCCATATAATGACGGCAAAATTTTTTATACTCATGAATATAAAAGTTGAAATTTTCATATATGCCCCATATAATGATGGCAAAAGTTTTATACTCGCTAATATAAAAGTTGAAATTTTCATATATGCGCCATATAATGATGGCAAAATTTTTTATACTCGTCAATATAAAAGTTGAAATTTTCATATACGCGCCATATAATGATGGCAAAATTTTTATACTCGTCAATATAAAAGTTGAAATTTTCATATATGCGCCATATAATGATATCAAAATTTTTTATACTCGTCAATATAAAAGTTGAAATTTTCATATATGCGCCATATAATGATATCAAAATTTTTTATACTCGTCAATATAAAAGTTGAAATTTTCATATATGCGCCATATAATGACGGGAAAATTTTTTATACTCATGAATATAAAAGTTGAAATTTTCATATATGCCCCATATAATGATGGCAAAATTTTTATACTCGCTAATATAAAAGTTGAAATTTTCATATATGCGCCATATAATGATGGCAAAATTTTTTATACTCGTCAATATAAAAGTTGAAATTTTCATATACGCGCCATATAATGATGGCAAAATTTTTATACTCGTCAATATAAAAGTTGAAATTTTCATATATGCGCCATATAATGATATCAAAATTTTTTATACTCG